>OX387650.1:10539870-11739870 GCA_947568875.1 Fissipunctia ypsillon
CAAACTTAACATTGTAGTTGAAAAACATGTACTCTCATACATTTCAACTGCAAATGTAAGTTGGTCGACTATTACTCGTAAACTTGTAAAGCCTACTTAGCTGTGATAGTTTTCCTTTTAATTTCGTTGTATATTCTACTACCGTGAATTTTTTACATATCCAAAACTAACCGTTTAGCTGGCTCTAACAAAAATTAACACTTTAAAGCTTAATGTTTCAGAAACGGATCCCATAATCGAAAAATGGTTATCACAAACCCACAATATTTTTGAAACACCTATCCAACAACAACCGACACTGTGGGATAGACGAGAAAAAAAACGTCGCTACTTTAGGTGTACAAAAGGTACCCTAAATAAAGTTTTTTTCATGATTTCATGTTACTACTTTATCGGCGTGATTAATATGTATATTCATGCCAAATTATAGCTTTCTAGTACTAAGAGTCTCTGAGCTAAGCTGCGGACGGACGGACGGACGGACGGACATGGCGAAAATATAAGGGTTCCTTGTTGACTACGGAACCCTAAAAAGGTTAAGTAAGATAATCTTCGTAGTGGACAACGTAAATAACGCAATGAATATTAGGAAGTGTCAAAATGACAGGGATTGCGATTGTGAGTCTGTAAGGCGTGTACACACTTCGGGTCGGCACATTCGATTCGGCAGTGTTTGTTTAAAAACAATGCCGGCCCTAAGCAATTACTTCATATATTTGGCTTTCATTCGGCTCAGACCGACTGGCAAGCTCCATTCGTCGTCTATCTTTGGTTGATTAGCATGTCACTAGATTTTTACCGACTGTCTGCTCGGTTTCACAGCGTGCGGCCTTTTTCCCAAACATACTCCTTGTCCCAGAAATCGACCGACATACTGTAGGTGGTGAAAGCTTTGGTCAAGCCCTCCCAAAATAACAAAACATATGTTACGCAAAATCATCAGTCAGATAGATAAGTCAGTCAGATAATAAAAAAATATTAGACACGTATTTTTTGCTTTATCATATTAATTAAAATCAAGCGAGGCTACATGCTACATTAATCGTGCTACATTTTAACTCAATGTATCGCTGTAATCTTTTGATTACGTAAAAAAAAGAAAAAATACGTGTCCAATATTTTTTTATAATCTACGTATACCCTGGCGGACAAAAAAAAATTGTAGTCATCATCTCTATTATTTAGTACGGAAAGAACGGTCTTGAAAAGTATGTACTATATAGTACATACTAATTCCATGTCACAGATTTAGTACTAGCCAAAGGGGTATTATCACATGAGACCGCGAGCGACCCGGATTCGTTCCTCCTAAATAAAGTACTTAGTAAAACCCTTTTACAAATGATATCGGGTATGTGATGATCATAATGATGGATTCAGGGACAGGATTATGGTGAAATATAACTAAGTTTAAACAACTTTCAGTCTCGTTATCCTATTCCAATTATTATTCTATTTTTGCGCATGGAGATATAAATGAATGTAGGTATGTAGTTTTAAAACAGAATTCGTTTTTATAACAGACATAAAACTGTATTGGGAATGCAGCTTTATATTTTTGATATTTCTAGAGAGCGCGGACGACTTTTTTTATTATTTTAAAAGTATACGTAGTGGCAGTATTTTGTACCGAAACTCACATTCGTCTCACTTCACTCTCATCTCTGTTGAAAATAAGTATTGACAATTAATGTTCAAAAATACGTCCACGATGATTATAATACTAGTTTATAATATAGTAAGGAGTGAGGAAAGTTTTGAGTATAAATGTGAATGGCTATAAGAATAGGGAGAGACCAAAGAAACGATGCATGGACTGTGTGGAAGATGATATGGCTAGAAAGGGGGTGACCGACTAATAGAGAAGTATAGAAGAAAGATATTGCACCGACCCCAAATAAATTGGTATAAAATGGCAGGACATCGAATTTAGAATAATTTTGTCTTCGTAGAGCATCACTGTGTCTGTGTCTTATTAATTCCCGGATGCTATGGATACTTCATTTCGACTAAGATTCGACAAGGAATTTAACAGCATAGCACTATAGAATAGTTCCCCATACCTATGTACAGACGCCAGCAGGTCAAGCTATCCGAAACTGTCAAATTTTCCCAATCAACCTTGAACCTAATGCTTTAGCGATAAAGTTGAAAATCTATTAAAGAAATTTGACAGATTGTAGTAGCTTGATGTGCTGGCGTTTGTACATCTTCAACTGTCATGATATGAGACACGATTGAATTTCTATTGTTACCGACCACTAGGCGGTAGATCCTCAGCTGAGAGGTCACTATAGCTTGTATAAAATCTAAGTATATTAACTAGGAGTAGTAGTCGCCTTTTTTTTTTTTCTTTGATGGGAAATCGGTGTTAACCCTGCGGTAACGGCTGTGTCTTACCGAGTTGTAGGTCGTGAGTTGATGCCCAGGCAGGCACTTTACTTTGTGCAAATTATTTCATCACCACTGCTCTCAAAACGGTGATGGGAAACATCGTGCAACAGACATGTTATAGAACCAAAAATTTGAAGAGCGCTGCCAATCCGCTCACAGAGAGGTCTGTGTCCCAGCAGTGGGAACATTATAGGCTAATTATGTTATGTTAAATATGTGCGTAGTGCCCGCAATCGGCGTGCGTGTATGACCAGAAGTCCAATTCCCGTAACTAAAAACGTTCAAAATCTAGTCGCAATCTCATCTCAGCGACAATCAAATGTCAAAATCTTGTCCAAAATGTAAAGAAAATTATAGGTATTTTTGACGTATTGAGACTGAGATAAGACTGTGAACGTTCTTAAAATTACGGGAATTGCCCCTCAGATGTATGAACGAAACCGAGGCAAAAGGAGTATGCAAGCATCTTTGCGGTTCTGTTGTCTCTGCAGTTCTGTTGTGTATATCAACGGTAGAAAAATTTAAGCAGATCGACATTGTGCGAATTCAAGCTCTCATTTCCAACAAAATACTTTGGTCAACTGTAGCAACTTTCCGGGGATACGCACCCAAAACTCTGTGTTTGCCTTTCTTCCTTTTCAGGGAAACTTTGCCTCATCAAATGGCAAAACAAAATGTGCTAATGAGTGCATAAAATGTCCTTTGTGAAGTGGCAATGAAGTACGGGTGTGTTAGAGCCAATAAAAAGGTATAAAACCTTTCTTTCTAGTTTCATTTTTATTCTTCTTTATTTGAAATATTTTACATCCTCTTTTGTTTTTTATACTTCTATGTGTCACCTCATGTATGCACGAAGTGAAATAAATATTTTTTAATATTTTCATTATTTGTTTGCTTATGTCTAACAGGTGTGGTAATCTACTTCCTGATTATTTTGTTATAAATCCTAAGAATAAATGTAATACATAACTTCATGCCGGTTTCTCCGAAGGGCGGCAGAGGTAGGTTACCTATAGTACACCTATTCAAAAGTTATGTTTTAAGTCCCTTGTAATAGGGGGCGAGCTTGTTGCCATCAACCGGGCACAAATACAGACTCCGGGCTGCTACTGAGAAATTCCTGATGGAAAAACCAAATACTTATACAGACCTGTGTCCTGCGTTCCTATAATGCAGAAGATTTTCTTTTAATTGTATACAATAGGTAACAAACAGAGGTTTATTTAATAAAACCAACAGGCGTCAGGTGACAGGCGACAATCCAACAATCTGACAATGTTATAAGTTTCTTTCATAGTTTTCTGCTTTATTAAATCATTTCTTGACAAATATGTCGCATTGTCAGATAAATTAAATAGTGACCAGGTCGATAGCTTTTACATGTAGATCTAAAATTACTTGCGTCTGACCTCTATCTCACTTCTTTTTAAACGATGATGCGGTCAACGAAACCCAATGCAACAAATGGATTTAAAAACCAATTATCTATTACAAACTTTACAAAAACAAACTCTCTCGCTTTCAGGCCCATGTACAGTAAAAGCGATACCAACAACGCTGTCCACAGACCGCCAAGGATTAGATAAATAACAAGTTCGGCACAACTTTGTTATATTGGCTGGCCAGCGATCCCCTATTTCAGCGCTAACTAGCTAACTTCCAATGAGAACTCCTGTTTACTTTCTTTTGTGTTAAACTTTCCTTTGATTGTCGGGATGTGGGCTCGGATTAAGTGAAGGTTATTGGATGGATGCTCTTTTGTTTGTTTTTGAAATGGTACCTGTGATCTGTAGATTCTGTAAAGTTCACTTAGAACCTCACTCGAGTACCGCACACAATTTTTGTTTTTAATCTACGCCCTTCTAATTTTAAAATACTGTTTTAATTCAATATAGAAAACTCAAAAGTTTGTTAATTTGGAATCTACGAGCATGAATCTATATTAGAGGTAAGAATAGATTTTTTTTTTCAACAGAGCCAGTGCCGACTTTTCTGGCAGCGTTAATTGCATTACTATATCTACCTACAAGTATTTTGCTCTTCATTCATGATTAATACTTGAACATCGTTCTCAAAAAAGTGAACCCATGATTATTTACTATGGTACGTATACCATTCACATTTCGAGTTTGGAAGTGATGTTTAGAGAATAGCACAAACACAACAGGCTGAATGAATGACGTTCCCTTGTCGGGCGAGCTAAGTCGATCGATCACCACTGATCCGACCGTCTCTCCGTTTGTTTTGGGTTCGATTCTAGCGTGATAGCGTGGGATACAGGGGAGATCAATGATGGATTTCCACTAAGCGACTTTTATTGAAAGTGGAGTTCAATTTATTTATTTTTAAGTTAAAAGAGTGTCACTGTAACATGTCACTATCATGTTTTTTAACAGGACCGTTACTGAGGGTTTTGCTTGATACCTACGAATTACTTTCGTAAACAAAAATAAATATGGCTCTCAGATGTTTGTTCGTTTCATATTTGTGTTATCACGATTCAAGAGCATCCAAGGAAAGAAACAAGAGAACTTTTGTTATTAGTAAGCACAGTCGAGATTTTTTACGACACTTACCACTGCAAGGAAAATTCTTTTCCGCAAGAAGTTATTTTTAAAGGATGCATTGTATTATAAACCAAGCCTTGAATATATATATTTATATAAATATAATAAAATCGTAGCGGAGTCAAAACTGTACAATGAATATTAATTTTGAAAAAAAGTAATTGCTACGAGGTCTGGGAACAATAATTTTAATGCCAAAAATATAATTTTTTGAATTTTTGTCTGTTTGTCTGAATGTATGTTCCTGCATCACGCAAATACTACTACGATTCTGTATAAATTTTGCAGAGGTATTTCCTATAAGTCTGGTCAGTCTGTAGGCTATAAATTATCACGCTATTGCATTATGTTCGTATTCTTCTATAGTTTAAAAAGATAAGCCAAACGGTTAGAATATTTCAGATACTTGGTTACGAATTTAACTTTTTAAATGATTATCATCACGCTATACCTTTATGAAGCTGAGCAGTCAATCTTACCATACAGGATGGATTTTAAGGATGGGGCAGTAAGGGTAGGTACCGTAACCGTTATAGCTACAGAAAACGGTCTTAGGAGACTGTCCTTAACTTTTGAGAAATTTTGATCTGCATTCACAGATTTATCAAAAACTGTACGTACCTACAGTCATCAAGAAAATGGGCAATTTTCACAAAACATTTGGCCAATGCCAATTTATTCGATCCTGTTTGAGTACTGGGAAAGTCAAATATCGGAAAAAAAAACTTCTCCCGTGACTCTTAATTAATTGAAGACCCTTTTTTTTTCAGAAATACAAAAATCGCAAGCAACAAACTATCTAAATTCTGTTCTCAAAGTAAATCAAAATATTACCTACGCGTATTCGTTCTAAATTCAAAGTTAATTTTTTTTTTATTAATTTTCAACCAGTCTCCATTGTAGCGGGCAGTATAATTAGTATATTGCAGACAGTTACAGATTTAAACTTTTAAATAATTATCATCACGTTCTATGTTCTATGTTACGGGACTTGGTTTCCGCACTTAATCCTACATGTGGACCATTGTACGTGTATTATCACGTTAAACTTATAAGGAGCTAAGCAGTCAATCGTGGCATATACTTCTATAAGAACGACTATTTTAGTGGTTGTAAGTTCAATTTCCAACTGCTGGAATTTCTGTGATTCTTTTTTTTACATTTTATTATACTATTATATGATAGTCCGTAGAATCTAGGCAGGAAAACATGAAATTTAGGTCTCTTCTGTCATCTATGGTTAGGCGACTGTAATACGAAATCCCGTGTGTTTACAATCTTCTGTTTTATTATTTTTGGGGCAGCCATTCGTCAGAAATAAGCTTTAAGAATACATCTGTCAGAGTATCCGTGTTGTGCCATTAGGTAGAACTATGCAGGAACGCAGGCGTTCATTTATTCACTAAAAATGAAAAACTTCGCAATCAATGGGAAATTGCTGCTGAAGGCTACGGGTGTCAACCTCAGGACGAGCTGCTTCTCACAAGGACAACTGTACGTTGCCTGCTCCTGGGTCATCAGTCCTTCCTCTGAGTATTTTGGGTGCTGAGACCAAAACTACAAACGTACCGTTAAAAAAAAATGTGCCTGTTATAGTAAATTGTAGTGTCTTACGACTTCCATGCGAACGAAGTCGCGGGCATAACCTAGTTATTTAATACGCAGAACACAATGATTATCCAATACATGCCTATTTCAATGCATATCGCATCGCGTAGCAAACGTAGAAGCAATATCGTAAACATTTGGCTACGAGCCTCTACGAACGGTCTACGATGGGGTTACGAAACGGACCTTGCTGCTACGCCGTAGCAGCACAGGCATATCATTACAACTACGCACAGGATATGTACGATATGTCACTGTTAATAATTATCATTGTTATTGAAATAAGCCGATGTATAAGAAGAGATATAAGAAGCCAATCGTTAGACTTTTCTTAAGTGACAAATGGATATCTTCCCAATTTTGTTGTGATAAATCGTATGAACGTTTATATTTTAATGCAAGTTTGGTATGGTCATTTTTTACAATTGGAAAGATACATGATATTTTAAACTATAGGTAATTTTGTTAGAGTTATCAAAAACTAAACTATTTACCATAATTATTATCAACTACTATTACCTAATTTGTTACTGAACGTGGCAATGCTGCCAGTCTTCAGGCACGTTACCGGATGACAGCGATGCGGGCGAGTGCTTCAACGCCTAAGTGTCCTTTTGTTTTTGTATTTATTTGTATAGTTAGTAAATCAGTCATTTAATTGAGTAAATATAGTTAGTTGTGTTAAATATTTGTAAAATAAACAAAGAGTAATATAAACAATCTATACAAATAAATAAAATTGAAGTGTATGTTTGTAATGTCAAAATAACAGCTGTTTAACAAATGCTGTATATGGGACATATAACAAAAAAAAACATTTTTTTTTTTTAATTTTTGTCTGTCTGTCTGTTTGTTCCAGCTGATCTCTAAAACGGCCGGACTGGTTTTGATGGAATTTTCAGTGGCAGATAGTTGATATTATTAGGAGTAACTTAGGCTACTTTTATTTTAGAAAAATAATTAGGGTCCGCGCAAAAAAATTAAAACCCATGATATTGTGAATAAAATCCGATTCAAATAGGGAAGTATTGACGTCCACGCGGGCGAAGCCGCGGGCAATAGATAGTAAAATAATAAAAATATTAAAATTTGTTATCTTTGTTATTTGGTACTTAAAAATACCTAACGAAATGTGGGTTAAGGGGGAAGCGCCAAGGTAGCCCGCGAAATTCAAATTTTCTTACGATTTTTGCAATTTGCTGGTCAGTATTAAGTTATACGTTGATTAAAATATGATTCGCGGCCGTAACAAATATGTATTTACAGAATTATAATCCTTAAAGTCATCAACACAACTCTCTAAGACCAAGTAAACCTCAAGAATTACTATTTCATGAAATCTTGACATTTGGGGATTATACTAACTTAACAAGTTTTATTACTGATTGTAATGATTATAATTCTGTAAATCCTACATATTTGTTACGATCGCGAATCATATTTTCATCAATGTACAACTTAACACTGACCAGCAAATTGCAAAAAACGTAAGAAAATTTGAATTTCGCGGGCTACCTTAGCGCTTCCCCCTTAAGGTACTGTTAACTCTCGGCGAGCTGAAGGTACGGCAGTAAATAAAACGCGACTTTATAGAATAACTTGGATAATTAATTATTTATCGGATTTACGTTTTTACATCATGACATACGCTTTTCTTCTCTAAAACTGACACCTAATTCTTTTTCTGCCTTCTTAATTCGTAATTAGCCTTTATCTCATAATTTTATAATTACTAGAACAGGTTGCATGCCACAAACCATGCAGGTCATAATCTCTACAGTACATCTCTGCCTAATCCTTCGGGGAATACAGTTAAAGAACGAAGCTAGTTATCAAAAAATTTTAAATATGCATAATTATTATTATTGACGTATTTTTTATTCTAATTTCATTACATATTTGTTTAATAATTATTCAATTACAGTTTTCAATAAGGACCTCTGTTAAAAAAAATACAAAATACAAAAATTATTTATTGACATTAAACAAGTTGTACAACAAATGATGGAATTGGATGGAAGAACTAGAACTTTATACTTTAAAAAAGATGTATCATATAAATAAACCAAGAATTTAAAAAAAATAAACGACATTGGAGGAGGCCTTCGAGCATAGGCCTCTTCCATCTTACTCCACATATTTCTGCCTTTGGCCTTAACCATCCAATCTTCTCCTGCATTCTTATTATTTCGTCAACCCATCGTTCCAGAGGTTCGTTGAGTTGTTATAAAAAAAAACTTATTTTGAATGTTGTGTGTGTATACCTATAATAGGCACACATACCAATACTTTGATTATATTATTGTTGCTGTTGATGTACAAAAATAAATAAACAACAAAGCAAATGACAATTCTTTTTTTTTTCATAATGTTTAGCTCGTCATCGAAGTCTCGCCTAATAGAAGGTTGGTCTATGATGGAACGAGCGTGCCAAAAGATTCGAGTTCATGCTAAAACTCTCAAGTTTTTTCTCTTTTATTATAATAACACGTTACGCTTACAACAGACCTCCTCAACCATAAAGCTCAGATCATTGGGTGCAAGAGAATATAGCCACTACACAACTATGCATACATGTATATTTGCATCACACACGTCTTTCTAAATAGCCATCATCATAGCCACATAGCCACCGAAACACGGTCATATTTAAGCCGTGCACAACGAGTAATCACGTCTGAATACAGATAGGCGCATTAAAAACAAGTTTAAACTGATGCAAACTGACACAGATATCTATCCGGTGATGATTTCCGGAGTATTTGTAGTTTGAGTCTATCCTTTGGTCACTACAGAGAACTTTATTTATTTATATCTCTTTTTGGAAGCCTGTAACTTAGTCAGCACCCTGATTGCGTAACACACTATCAATCATAATCTGAATGATTTTGAAGCATATTGCTAAGCCATTGCTTCATATGTTCGAAAAATTAGTCTGCTCAACAACGTAAATAACACAATGAATGTTGATGAACTGTCAAAATGAAACCGATTCTACTATAAGTGTGTTACGCAATTGCCCCGCATGGGATACTCTGATGAACCACAATTAGTGATGGGTCGAGAGAATATTCTCTCACGGAAAATGTTCTCCGATCGAGAATATTCTCGGAGCATAGAGAATTTAAAAGAATCTAAAATTGAAATAATTTCAAAAGTTTATTAGTCAATTATGATGGGCAAGAGGCAGTAATTATAACTGCCGATACCAAGTAACGACCAAAAGCGTGTTAAATGACGAAAACAAAGTTTGTTCCAAAGAAATCGTGATTGTTATTTTGTTTTTAATTATTTATCTTTCCTATAATGTTATTTTTATTTATACATTTCTTTGAAGATGACTATTTGTAAATCATATTAATACCTTACGGAATTTTGAAAGAACTTAAGAAAACTTATCAGAATTTTCTTGGAAATATCCACGATAATGTTATCGCTCAGGAGAATTTACTGAGAATTTAAGTTGTGGAGTATATTGACGTAAACTTCGTAAAAACGTTCAGATACACTCAAAACTATTCTACAAAAATAGATCGATACAATAGAGACATTTTTTGAATTCTCGTAAATTTTCTTCCAAAAGAATATTCTCGAGAATTTAACAGCAAAATTCACGTTAGGAGAATATTCTCGGGAATTTGCCATAACTAGCCACAATGCGATGGCCCCATCTCTTGTCGTGAAAGAAAAGAAAGAAAATACGTTTATTTGCGGTAAACGTGACGCAAAGAAAGAACACAAACACAAAAAGAAACAAGTTGGGGGAAAACATGCGTCACATCCACGCAAAACGGCCATCGCTCAGCATAATGCTGCGACCCTATGCGAGACAGAGCCCCAGCGCTGATCTTCAGCGACAGCTGGCGTTGACGTGATGACGTCGGCCGGTGCAGCATGCAATGAAATATAAATAAGATATAAAAACAAAAAAGTGTGTGTCAGCTACGACGCATGACTGGAGTTTGGAAGCTGCGCATAGTACGCTGCGTAGAAAAACGTAACGCTTTTAACACTTGTATTAATTTCACTCCTCATAAATTTCCATACCCTTATATGAAAATCGATTCTTAAGGAATAAACTCCATTATACCGACAATGCTTAACTCTAAATGTTTATATAAATACAATATCGTGCTCTCTGTGCAACAACACCTGCATTATAACTTAAACACCGATGTAAGTTGTAATGTCCAAGATAAACTCAGAAAGTACATATGAATTGAAAAACTCACATTGATACTTGCCCGGATTTGAACCCACGACCTCGGGCATGAAAATCACGACATTACGACAAACTACACTTAACGTACACTTAATCATAAACCACGTACGAATCTCCCAAAAACATGACAACATAACTCAAATTACCCACCCGTCATTATTTAAGTGCGACACATATTACTTCACTCTATGCGCGACACCCACAGACCCACGAGAACCGTATGATTATGTATCTTAAAAGCAGTGACGTCACTCTACTACTATTTGTCATGAGCTAAGTGATTTCCCTCGTAACACGATTTGTTGAATCACTGTGGCAATACATTATGTGTCCGTCAAAATATGTAGTGGGACATGAGTTTTATGGACTTCGATGAAAGAGGAAAGTTTTTTTGATAATTGGTGATACACATATTTGACAGGTTTGTTATTATTTCGCAACTTCAGCGTGAAAATGTGTGGTTGTATTTAAGGATGTGGTACAGACCATCAAATTGAACAACTTTCACCGTGGGAAGAACATCGTAATCGCGAAAAAATAATCAGCTGTCTCATTTATTTGGGTCGAATAGGTATTGAAGTTTTCTACGGGAGAGATGACTATTTTTTCGCAATTACAGTGTTGTTCCCATGGAGAAAGTTGTTCAGTTTAATAGTCTGTACCACACACTTAAATATGACCACGCATTTCTGACACACGCTGTAGATGCAACGTATCGAGTGGCATTCTATTTATGAATACAGCTTTCCATAGAAATGTATGTGCTTCGGGGATCATCGTCTATCTTGGGACGAACGCGCGAAGATGAGATCTCATATAGAGTTGTTAAATTCATGGAAGTAGTTGGCTATTTTGTATTATCATGTTTAACTCTATGTAATTCCAAAAAACTTTTGAGTGACAAATGACGATCTGGCTGAGGCAAAGCTTCCTACAAATACTCTACTACAAAGCGCTGTAATACAAAACATAGAAGTATTGCCTCTGTGGGACGTTACTCTGTGGCGCGATGTTCGTGCTAATTCGGAAATACAAATATTACTGAAGCGCATACTTTGATTTGGAAATCTGTATGTTAAGAGGGAATGGAACCTGCGAGGAATTTGGAAAATAGGTATTTGAAGAAACTATTGCCGTCGCGCTGCGCCCGAACAACCCAGTTTAGAGTGCGATAAGGACAGCTGCAGCTCAGATCGATTAAATATCACAAAAATTTTGACGAGATCGACGTTTCGTATTCCCCTTTTTTCTCCTCGGAAACTGAGCCGATTCAATTATTTTTTACACTAAAATTTTAAGAAAGAGTTGAGATGTTAAAACCTTTTCGAATTTGTCTGGTAGTCCTCTAATCACGGCGGTAAAAATGGGGCATTTTTGTCATTTTTGGAGGATCACATTTTTTTGCTAATTAGATGCTGAAAAAAAGGAAATGACAGGGATGTATCCGCAGCAGACCTTAATTTTATGAAAAATAAATGATTGCTCTAGAGGCATTGTTCAGGAAGAAAAAGGTGACTACATTTGTATAGAGAATCGCAGGCCCTTCGACGCATCGCTAACAAAATCAACGTGTAGCATCGCCCTTAGCTTTACACACGACTATACTAAAAACAAATTATTTTGATTCCGTTTGGTGGTAGAAATATTACCCCGTGGCGACAAGCTACACGCTCAAGCGACACGCGTTTTACGATAGCTAGATAGAGAGAGATACGATAGAGAAAACAAAGAAAGGACTTCCTATATTTATTTTCTCGGCGCGTCGCGACGGACGGAAACGGTCATGCGCGCGCGTTTCTTGACGCAAGTCATATCGCTCGAGACCGTGAACGGGGCCTTACTTTACACAAAGTTATGCTGAAAACAAATGATTCTGATTCTGCTTGGTGGTGCAAAAAGAAACAGTGGCAAGTCGCAATACAAGTATTCTATAGCCAAGTGGGTACTTTAAAAATTATATTGACAAACATTAAGGGGGAACCGCTAAGGTAGCTCGCGAAATTCAAATTTTCTTACGATTTTTGCAATTTGCAGCTCAGTGTCTGGGTGTATGTTGATCGCGATCGTAACAAATATGTTTTTACATAATTATAGTCATTAGAATCAGTAATACAACTCCTTCAGTTAATATAATCCTCAAATGTCAAGATTTCATGAAATAGTCATTCTTAGAATTACACACTTGGTCTTAGAGAATTGTACTGATGACTGACTACAATTCTGTATATATATATAAGCGCGAAAGTCTGACAACCAGTCTTACCAAGGGGTATCGCATTACCCAGTAACTGAGTTGTGGAGGTCAGATAGGCAGTCGCTCCATGTAAAATACTGGTATTCAGCTGCATCTGGTTAGACTGGAAGCCGACCCCAACATAGTTGGGAAAAGGCTAGGCAGATGATGAATTCTGTAAATACATATTTGTTACGGTCGCGAATCATATTTTAATCAACATACAACCTAATACTGACCTGCAAATTGCAATAAACGTAAGAAAATTTGAATTTCGCGGGCTACACTGGCGCTTTCGCCGCTGTTTTTTAAATTACGAAAAAAGAGAATCGTCATTCAACGAAAGGGGATAGCCTGAACTTTTCCGAAAACCACAAAGGGCACCATTTAAAATATCTGATTCAGATACAGCTTGAAGCTTACTAAAACATGCTTTTACATTAAAAGCAGCTTGTCGTATTTGCAGCTAGAAGTAGCACGGTCAAATGAATATGCATTCACCACCGATTTACAATTTAAATCAATATATTTGCATTTACCGATATCTGGTAAATCTAAACCTTGCTTCGAAACTAGATACATGGTATTTACAATTTATAGTAATGTACAAATTGTAGAATGTGCTATGAAATCAAACCTGTTATCAGAAGTGTAAGCAGATCTCTTTCGCTAAAATCCGCTTTCACTATTCAGTCCGTATAAGGATCATACGAAAGTTACGATTCAAAACGATAAATCATATTAGCTGTTAACAAAATTTTTAATTAAACTCACACATTCATACTAACCGCCATTAGAGTTCGGCCAGCGAGTCGTGGCACAAGGAAATGGCGGCAAATTTAAAAAATCTTCAGCTGGCAACATCGAATATAGTCTGAAAAAAACGATTTGATACTTTTGTATTTTTATGTTAATTAGCTTGTTGATATGAGTTGGAATGTAGGATTCAATCAAAGGCACAATCAATTTCTTTACACTTTTAATTTCAATTTAAATTGTAAAATACTACCTGTCATAATGAAAACTTTAGTCAAAAATTCTGATTCCGAATTGATGTCATTTATTTCGTTGTTTTTGAGCATTTTCTACTCGTCATCCAAGCCATTTAGAAACAAGTAGGTAAGCGTAATGTAAGACAGAATAACAATAATGCAACTAAGTAGGTATGTAAGTATGGCGTTTTTTTTTTTTTTGAAGATATTAAAATAAAATTTAGAGGTACGTATTTACGATGTCTAGACTATGAAACTATAGTCTTATATGTAAAGTGAAACAAAACATACTTTATGTAGGTGCTGAAAAGTCCCTCTAACTCACTAAGAAAATTTAAGTATCAACATGTTTTGGTAAGACTTACCCGATGCCGAAACGTTCTTTTGACAGATAAAAGTGTTGTCATATGAAGAATTTGAATAAATAACTTGTAACACGACTTGCTGGCCAAGCTTTAACTTCTACAATTTTATCCCCAAGAAGTCTGATTTAGAAATTTTGTGAAGATGCCATTATACCTTTACATGTTGTTATAAGACACAATTAAACATCAATTATTAGCGACGTGTATCTCGGTCGATAGCGGAAAGGATATGCAGACTTCTTTTGATTTCTTCGAAATTATGAAAAAATTCAGTAAAACTCTTCTCAACATTCACTTAAACACAGAAGCCAGCAATAGCCCATGTTATTCCACTGCCCATCACACAATGGCCAGCAGTCCCCAGCCGCCATGGCCCCCACATTCGTCACACAGACAGACAACATTAACATAACCAGTATTAGCTAATGTACTCGCAGAGATAGGTCAGGCTCTGTCGTTTGAATTATTGTAATTGCTAGTATCGAACACGCAAACACTGTTAGTCGAATAGTCATGACTTGTAGATCTATTTGGCCGTTCACACTGTTTTAATTTAGTAAATTGTTTGTTTTAATTTAGTAAATGTGCGGCTTTGTTTCGTCGTCTCTGAAAAGTATCTATAAAATAATAATACCAGCCTGTTAGGCAGACTTCTGCCTCCCTTCGGGGAAACAAGGCGTGATGTTATGTGTGTTACCAGCCTGTTACCGACCCTCTGCAGGGCATATGCCTCTTCTCATACAGAGAAGGTACGCGCACTTTAGACTTATTTATATACTTAAACATTTATAACATAACATAACATCACGCCTTGTTTCCCCGAAGGGTTAGGCAGAGGTGTACCTATAGTACACCCACATTTCGCCAGTTATGTTTAAGTCCCATGTAATAGGGGCAAGCCTATTGCCATCTACCGGGCACAAATCCAGACTCCGGGCTGCCACTGAGAAATTCCAGATAGAAAAACCCAATAACACTTTGCCCGACCTGGGAATCGAACCCAGGACCTCATGCTCAGTAGTAGCGCTTGCGACCCCTAGACCAACGAGGCAGTGCAAACATCTATACAAATAAATAAAATTGAAGTGTCTGTTTGTAATGTCAAAATAACAGTTTTTAACTAAATGCATATGAAAGTATCGGTACTTATAACGAAAAAACTATTTTAAATATTTTGTATGCCTGTCTGGTTGTTCCGGCTGATCTCCGAAACGGTTCGACCGATTTTGACGCGGCTTTCACTGGCAGATATCTGATGTTATAAGGAGTAACTAAGCTTTCTTTTATTTTTTTTTTAATAATTTAGGTTTCACGCAAAAGAATTGAAACTGTTAACAAAAATAATAACTTTGGATGTACCAGTCGGATTTAAAAATTCTTTTTGCATTTGGTAGCCCAATTCTCGATGTTGGTTATAGACTATTTAACATCACGCTACGCCCCTTCGAAGCCGAGCAAAAAGATAAAAAGTCAGAAAAAACGCTAAGCGAAAACGAAGTAATAGGACGGGCGGGCGATAAAACGCGGCGAGTCGGAGGACGAGGGAGTTTTATTAAAATGTGGCTGTTATTTTAATATATCATGTATCGTAAGACTTCCACGCGAACGAACTCGCGCGGCACAGCTAGTATTAATTATAAGTCCAGGTTTCCTAACGATGTTTTCCTTCACCGATATCAGCGATGTCTAGGATAAACTTAGAAATTACAGATGAATTGAAAAGTACACAAACCGATAACCGGTTTCGTGTCGTCCATAGTGGTGTCTTGACAAGTAGACGATTCTTATTGTATTCTAATTGACCACGATTTATCAACAAGATCCTTCTTGTTTCATCACCGATCTGATGAGACCATGAGAAACCAGGAGTGCCTAGACTTAGGCCACGAAGGATAAACTAGGAGTGCTCTAGACTTAGGTCAAGAAGGATAAACTAGGAGTGCTCTAGACTTAGGTCAAGAAGGATAAACTAGGAGTGCTCTAGATTTAGGTCAAGAAGGATAAACTAGGAGTGCTCTAGATTTAGGTCAAGAAGGATAAACTAGGAGTGCTCTAGACTTAGGTCAAGAAGGATAAACTAGGAGTGCTCTAGACTTAGGTCAAGAAGGATAAACTAGGAGTGCTCTAGACTTAGGTCAAGAAGGATAAACTAGGAGTGCTCTAGACTTAGGTCAATAAGAATAAACTAGGAATACTTTAGACTTAGGTCAAGAGGGATAAACTAGGAGTGCTCTAGACTTAGGTCAAGAAGGATAAACTAGGAGTGCTCTAGACTTAGGTCAAGAAGGATAAACTAGGAGTGCTCTAGACGTAGGTCAATAAGAATAAACTAGGAATACTTTAGACTTAGGTCAAGAGGGATAAACTAGGAGTGCTCTAGACTTAGGTCAAGAAGGATAAACTAGGAGTGCTCTAGACTTAGGTCAAGAAGGATAAACTAGGAGTGCTCTAGACTTAGGTCAAGAAGAATAAACTAGGAGTGCTTTAGACTTAGGTCAAGAGGGATAAACTAGGAGTGCCCTAAACTTAGGTCAAGAAGAATAAACTAGGAGTGCCCTAGACTTATGGGTCTTTAGATAAGTCTAGGGCACTCCTAGTTTGGTCCGCAGCCAACAAAACGTTAGAATATCCATCGCCATTAGCTAACTACTTGGACACTCTTTGTACCTACATGTGGTGAAGCACCAATACCAAATAACACAAGTTTATTCACAAAACCAGAGTACAATTGAATTGACAATACTACTTTATTGTCGACCATTCAAACCTATTCAAGCATAGCTTGCTTTATACAAAACCGAAGCTTTCACGTGTGCACCGACCATTTAAAACCCGCCAAGACAACACAAACAAGCCAATAAATTGCTCAACACAAACAGAACTCGATGTAAACTCAGTCGGTTCGTTTCACCCTTAAAAAATGACAAGTTGGCAACACTGTCGCGCCAATATGGTGGAACAGGCAGAGATAGCAACTGTCAGGCCCACGATACTAAGCGCCGACGAAAAAATACGTGAAAACAGACGAGAAATACGGGGGAAATAAACAAAATGGTGGAAACTGTTTGTTTGTATCGGTATTCGTAAATGTGTTGACGTTTGGCTTTGGTATGCTTGTTCGAGTGACGAGATAATTCGTTATGGTATACATACATACATAAACTCACGACTTCTTCTCATGGGGATAGGCAGAAACTACAGAACGCCATCGGCTACGATCCTTACATACTCTTTTTGCCTCGTTTTCGTTCATACACGCAGGTCATACACGCGAATACACACCTGACCTTTCTGAAGAACATCACCATTAATGTCACTATTGTCTTCATAAGGCGTCCCCTCCCGGCTTTTCCACTCACATAACATAACAACATCACGCATTGTTTCCCCAAAGGGTTGGGCAGAGGTATTCTACTCACATCTGCCTTGTAAATACCTTCTTCATTTCTCATACTTGGAAAGTACGCCTGAAGTTACCTGATCAGAGGGATGAAAGCAGTACTTTTCGTCCCTGGGAAACGATTTTCCCTGCTGTCAAAGAATTTAAAAACTATGCAAGCCATGTCCCAGCTTTTTATACAGCCACTCTTTTGTGTCGCGACGGCGTAAAATTGCAATAAAAAAATGTTGTCAACAATTTTGTAACATTGACTTTATACTTATAAATTATTATTTAATTTACATAGATTTGAGCTAAATATATACCATCATCAATGATAAACAATGGGGAAGGCAACTGTCAAAATGGCGCTGTCGTAGCTAGTTCCCAATACAAGGAGTGAGGTGGTTTTATTTTATTTTTGCGAAAATGATGCGTTGTTGTGTTACTAAATACTCCGAAATTGGAGTCCACCATTTCTCCGAGAGACCCAAAAATTAAAAGATGGTGGCTTAAAGCAATTCGTAGAGATGTTTTATAAATTAAACAGAGTAGAAACATTCTGAAGAAAGTGACTTTGAAGATATATTTATGGTTTTAAATTCTGACACTTTCCATATCATTTACTTGATTTAAAATATTGAAATCACCGAAAATAACGAAATAGCGAAATAAAAGTAAACTCATGACTGAACGAAATGTCAAACTTATTGTAGGCCGTGGGGACCTAGCTATGATCACGCCATCGACAATTAGCTTTGCCCGACCTTCTCCATACTGGCTGGTCGCATGCCACAGAAAAAGAAACATAAAAAAGGTGGAAAAGCGGCAATTCGATCTTCAGGTGTTTTGTCGAGTGCTAATAACTTACGTATACTGTTAATAATTGTATAAAATGAGTTCATCAGATTCAGATATGGATATAACGCCTAATTTCATTACAAAAGAGGCTAAAACAGTAGTGGAAAACCTTTTACCGCCGAAATCAAACAAATCAAACTTAAAATCAAACAATGTTTTTATGAAATGGCGCGCTGAAAAAAGGGTCAAGTCTTTTTTGGAAAACGTGTTATTTAACATATTTCAATGAATTATCTAAGAATCTTCAACTCTATGGAGTGTATTCAATGTTATAGATGTTATCTAACGAATATTGTTTAATTATGTTTTATTCAAATTCAAATATTTTATTTCAGAATTACAATTCCATATATTGTTAGTATAACTTAGCCTAATGTTAGTATTAAATTTTTACAATAATAAACAAGTAGGTAGTGTACCATTGAACTGTTCGTTCAATGGTACACCGCCTATTTGGATAAGTGAGTATGAAGACTTACCCACCTTCGTAAGAGAGGAGAGTCCCACCGGTCTGTAAACACATTCAGGATGCCATTGGAGGAGGAGCGCAAGCGCGCCATCATGGAAGCGCATCGCTTCCGCATGATCGCAGCGAACCCGTCAACGCACGCTTCCGCGAACATCCCTGACCCTGTTTTAATAAAATATTGTTTGTTTAACTATTCAGGTTTTATTTACTTTCCTCATATTCGAAATGAATAGCAGAGTGTTTTCCTCGGGTGAAAGACCTATTTAGGCACTTGAACTATTCACTTGCGCTCTCCATTTCGTGCTTAAATAGGTCCCTTTCATCCCTTGTATGTATAACAATCTACTACTGTTAGTCGCCTTTCATTCATCCTCTCAACATGGCCAAACCATCTAAGCATACTGTTTCCAATTTTTGTCGTGTTGTTATGGTATCTTCATTTTAAAACGAATATTAATACCTCATGAATTGTTTACAATCACAATCAAAACAGTATAAAGAAAAATCATCATCATCTGAGTAGCCTTTTCCCAACTATATCGAGGTCGGCTTCCAGTCAAACCAGATGCAGCTGAATACCAGTATTTTACATGGAGCGACTGCCTATCTGACCTCCACAACCTAGTTACTGGGTAATGCGATACCCCTTGGTAAGACTGGTTGTCAGACTTTCGGGCTTCTGAAGACCCGTAACGACTGTCAAAGATCTACGAATGACAGCCGGAACCATCGGCTTAACGTGCTTTCTGAGGCACGGAGGGATCTTGATATGTAATGATGGTCACCCATCCACGGACCAACCGCGGCAAGCGTAGCTTAACCCGATCTATTGACCGACCCGTGCGGCTATTATTACTTAGCCACAAGCCCCTCCAAGTATAAAGAAAAATAATATTCTAAATTCTAGTTAAACATGAATCAAACACAGTAGATCGAGGCATACATCATACACCTGCCTAGTCTTTTCCAAATTAGGTACATTAGGAACAGCTTAAAAATACTTTTTTTTTCTTTTCGCGTCGACGGTACTCTGGTTGATCATTATTATATTTTTTGAGCCCAGTAGGTATAGCCCGACCACCGTAAACGCAACCCCGCTGCATAAGTATTTTGGTTCACGAGAGGTTCGTGTTTACAACGGTCGGGCTATAGCCACGTTCATTGCGACAACAGTATCATTGGTCTCCACAGATGCAATTGAACGGGCAATTCGGACACTCCAGCAAGTAGGACATGGTTTGATCAGAAGCACCGTGCTCTCATTGGGTGTTCGATGGGTTAGTAATTCCCCAATTCGTCAAATTACGTTTGCAACGGCCTACTAGGGGTACCTACGCAACCGCAAAAAAATATTCAACAGATATCTTACTATAATTTTAAAGATTTTTAAGATAATATGGAAGGAAACATACATGCTTTGTATTTCCAAAGAAATTAACATCACCACAAAACCATAATCGATCTACTAGATAAGCAACACATCCTTAAGAACCTCAAGCCTATAAATATCTAATAGTTCAAAAAGTATGCTATTGAATAAAGTCGAGTTTCGAAACGTTCCCAAAGTTACCTCTGTAGGTAAGCTCCCCAGCAGAAGTTAGGCATCAACTTGGAATCCTCGACGCGAAACTTCGAGAATTTTTAAACATTTTTATTTTTTAAATCGCACCGTTGTTGGAAACTTAATGTGATAGGGATTTGGCAGGCTTTCAGTTAGGGTACGTTAGACTGTCAGACGTTAGGCTGTGAAATCTACAGCTATTGATGGCATATAAATACCGTAATATACAGGGCGTCCCACGGATATGCCACATGGACGGAAAGTACCTTGAATATTGTAGATGGAACATTTTACTGAAAGAAGACATTATTTGAATTTAAAAAATAATATAAACTGCATTCATAGCTATTTAAATAATTACATGGTTGAACTGGGAATCGAACGCGTTACACGAGAAAAATAATCACCCTGTAGCTTTATCATACCGATCGAAAGGCTTCATAATAAGGATTGTTTTTTGCTAAATAACATAGTATCACAAATAAAAGGAAGACCATGAATTTTAACATTTGATGTGAAATTTTGTTCAATGAATAATCAAAAGAGTGCGACTTTGTATTCAACAGGAAGGGACTCGTTTTGAGCATTTGATAAATTGATTAGTTTTGTATTAAAAATGTTAAAATTCATGGTCTTCCTTTTATTTTTGACACTATGTTATTTAGCAAGATATCATCAATCATAATTAAATTTGGTTCATTCTGAGTTTCATTGATAAATACGAGTACTTAATTCATTTTCATTCATACCAATCATCTGGGAGCATGAGGTCCTGGGTTCGATTCCCAGGTCGGGCAAAGTGATATTGGGTTTTTCTATCTGGAATTTCTCAGCAGCAGCCTGGAGCCTGGATTTGTGCCCGGTAGATGGCAATAGGATCACCCCCTATTACATGGGACTTAAACATAACTGACGAAATGTGGGTGTACTATAGATACACCTCTGCCTAACCCTTCGGGGAAACAAGGCGTGATGTCATGTTAAATTAAGGGTGGCTCTCCCCATACATGTAAACGAGGTATCATCCCAGCCTAGCCTTTTCCCAACTGTGTTGGGGTCGGCTTCCAGTCTAACCGGATGCAGCTGAATACCAGTATTTTACATGGAGCGACTGCCTATCTGACCTCTACAACACAGTTACTGACTAATACCCCTTGGTAAGACTGGTTGTCAGACTTTCGGGCTTCTGACGACCCGTAACGATTGTCAATGATTTACGAATGACAGCCGGGACCAACGGCTTAACGTGCTTTCCGAGGCACGGAGGGATCTTGGTATTTAAAGATGGTCACAATGTAAACGAGGGATGAAAAAAAAATCCAATGGCTAACATTATGCTCTTTGCAATTCGTATCGGAACATCGATGTTTTCACAGCACAAAAAATTAATATGACAAATGCATGTGCTTGGATGAAAAAATACAAATGTTTGATACAAAGTTTTCTACACGTGGCGCTCACTTATTTATGCGTCTAGACATCGGCACTTGAAATACATAAATGGGCGTCTTTATATGAGCAATCTGTAAAAGGTAAACATAGATATGTTGCCTGGTAGAGTATATTTTGTAATGTTTAATTTATTTTTTGGTATGTATTTTTGTGGTGTAAAATATAAAGTATACAACATGTTCTGGAATTAACGCGCAACCCCTTAAGGGGTCATTGTATTCATCATTATGAACAACATGGAAAAAAAATCAGCTGTTCCCTTTGACGAGGCATGCGAACATAAATGTACGAAACAGCAAATTTTTTTTTCACGATTTCAGGTTTAGCTCCATAGTAAAAGTTGCTCATAATGATGAGTACATTGACCCGTAATAGGTTGTGTATTAATTCCGGGACCAGTTGTATACCACGTGTAACAGGAGGATTGACATTCCTTTAAACCACGTAAAGAGAATCATGGTCTTTGCCAGTATACAAAAAATCAATCAAATCCAATGAATACTTTAGCCACAGGAAATTATTTTTCATTTTCTTATTTTTCAACATGATGTAGATCTGAGTCCGCAATAAAAGGTAAACATTGCCGCCGCCGCGCCCCGCACCCCGCACCGCTCCGTTGGTCAGTAACTGCGTAGATAAAGCGTGTTTACTTTTTATGCAGTTGATTCTACTATTTATTTTGTTTGAAAACTGCAATTTTTCAATTTTCCGTTAACAACTAATCTTCGTGTTCTAAAATGTTTCAGTGGATTAGTACTGTGCTCGTTTTCATTTAATGACGTACATCCAGAAACACGTTGCATAAATAAATAAATAGGAGACAGGAAAAATGCTGTAGTGTGTTTCAACATTTATTTATTTATTCTGTAGTAGGTACACATACATTTTCGATGATGCAAACATAAATTAACGACACGCTGCGAGCTGGCAGTGTATCACTAAATGAATATAATTTATGCACACAATAGATTAGAAAATTTGAACTTCGTGGAAAATTCCTTCATTAAAATAAAATGATGCGGAGAAACTATTGTCTTGGAATTACCTCACTATCTATTGTATAGCAGAAAATACCAACTTTGATCAGTTGTCAGATTTTGGACTTCAGTGGACCAACCACCACCTCTTAAAGCAGTATTATTTTAATGTTACTTCAGTGTGAGAAAGAGATGGAGCTATACAGGACGTCTAGCTCCATCTCTTTCCCACACTCAAGTAAGATTACAATAATACTGCTTTAAGAGATGGTGGTCTAGCTCCTGGTTTCCCGTTACGACTGTCACGGACTATGACCGACTGATTAACTATAAGGCCGGTTACAGTCCTCGACCGACCGTCGGCGCGTACGTCAGTCGCGCTTGTCATTTATATGAAAATTCATATATCGTTACAGTACTACACTGATCGTACGCACGCGTATATTGCTAAGCACTGCGTACGAGGACCGTCAGTCGAGCGCGTGCGCATGCGTGCCGTCGGTCGACCGACGATGGAAACAAATGAACGCCTTCAGTGCTGCACCGACCGGTTGACCGAACGTACGTATACGAACATTGTGTAAACGACTGTACCAGTCCGGTCAGTTTGTCGGTCAGGAGAACACTGCATGCTACAAACTGACGGTCGGTCGATGCGTAACGTCAGGACCGATGTTACGCGCCGACACGGTTGATGAAGCACTGTAACCGGCCTTAAAAAATGTCCCATAACGCAAAAACTGGCTGAGGCAATCGTATATTTTGCGGGTTACACGAGAGCATCCACCATCATAATCCATCCTGCTTCAATTCGAAATTTGGTTTTTATTTAGTACTCCTTTCATAACGTTGTTTGTTGGTTATTTTTAAGTTCAGGAACTGACCGTGGCAAGCACAGGGGGCCGACCACCACCTCTTAAAGCAGTATTATTTTAATGTTACTTCAGTGTGAGAAGGAGGTGAAGCTATACTGGACGTCTAGCTCCATCTCTTTCCCACACTCAAGTAAGATTACAATAATACTGCGTTAAGAGGTGGTGGTCTAGCTCCTGCTCTCACAGTGCAATCGGACACTGCTTTTATGTGGCCACAACCTTCTTACTTTTAGCAATTGCAGCCCTAACAAATAAACCACAGATTCACAACACCATAGATAATATTTCCTCCCATTATCCAATGCCTGACACGGCGCCAAACAAACAGTCTGTCTTTGAGTTCGCGGGTTTTGACATGGTAATAGGGTTGTACCCGCTCCGATGCAAATTCCTGAATAATCGGCTTTCGGCTTATTGAGATGCGTCTACAATGGACCGTCTGTTGTTTTCGCCTTGCCATCGATCCGAGTATTTACGAAAGTAATTCGGATGTTGTATAATTAATTAAATTTGACTTTTGATGATTATGCTTGGTAGGTTCGTCGGTTGGAGGGAAAAGTTTGGGTGAGTTGCAGCTGTGATTATATTAATCGTCAAATTAGGTAGTAATGCCGAAATATTCATATTTGAAGATAAGATAATAAGAACAATTTCCGAAAATAAATTTATCCACTAAAACGCACTGGGCCCGTGTGGTGGATTACGGCTCACTCCCTCTTACAGAGAGGAGGCCTGTGTCCCAGCTGTGGAAACATTATAATTATACTTATTATAACTATTACGCCATGCATCACTAACAAGACTGTTAAACCTAAAATTCTCTTTAGTAAAATACTATTTATAATTAGACTGGCAGATGCTCAATATGTCTTCTGCCAACTAAATTTCAATCACCATTAACCCGGTCAGGGATAGGAAGTTTCGAAGGAGCATTAATTATTCTTTCTTAAGTGTGGTGTGGCGGCATATCTACATCGCCACAATGGAACGCGTCACACTTACGTCACGCAAAAAATCCTGCATCGCGCAATCAGAGTTTACCGCGCGACTAGCATATATACAACGTCCCGACATCAACCGTCGGGCAGTAGCCCACCAGACACAACACCCGTCAGATGAGTGAACTTTACACCCTGTTCCTCATGCCTAAACAAAACAAAATAAACACAAACAAAACAAAACATACACAAAACAAAATACACAAAAACAAAACACAAACAAAAACACAAAAACAAAATATCTAGCCTAAAGGCTAAGTGTGTTGTTTAACAGTTCCTATTATCGCAAAGAACTTGCAGAACCCCCACCAAAAATACTCAAACTCCTACCAGATCACCGATTAAATATGAAGTTAAACACATATACCACGGTATTAAACCACGCCACCGTCACTCAGCCTCCCTGACGCGCGATGCGCGTACATCACGGAAACACATTGAACTAAGCCCATTAAACGAGCCAAATCACGAGTTATGAAGTAACCCATCGGTACCCTAGCAAGTATGCTATATTATTAGCGTACTGTAGTCAGCTTAGGGGCTGTTCAGATTGGGGGGCAAAGGGGCAAATGTTTAAAACGGTTCACAACATACAGATGAAATGAGAACATCCTTCTTTTTGAAGAAAGTTAGAAAGAGAAACTATATCTATGAGCCGTCATAAGACATTTGTGGTCCATACATTTTTTGAAAAAAAAAACCCAATACTGAAACCTCAACTCTATCTGAGCCCTCGTTAAGGCTCCTTCAAACAGGCATACAGCGTGTTGCAGCAAGATCATAAATAATCTACAATAAAAACAAAACGATCAATACAATACAGCTACCTCTACCTAATCGTACAAAAAACAACAGTAAAATATCTGAACATAAAAAACATTTAATTTGATTGCTTCTCGCTGTTAGCTAAAAGAAAAGTTACGTTAAACTTTAATTTCACATTTTTCTGATTTTACATACATATAGCGCCATAAGGTTATTTTGGTGCGCGGCCAGAATTGGAACTAACGCCGACATCTTGTTTTTAGAATATATTTCAAGTGACATTTCACAAAACAATTGCACAAACTTTTACCAACAGCGCCCTCTGTCAACGTCATTCAAGCACCAAAACCCCTTCCCCATTCCTTGTAGCAGTGTCTTAACTGATAATTTACCTTGTGGCTACTTTTCTGAACCTACAAAAGAAAAGATCTACCGTATCTTCAATCCGAACCTACTTATTACCAAAACCTCTTCTGAACAAAATAGACAAGTCAGAACACGACTCCAACAAAACTTTCGTCGTAAAATTACGTATAACCACAGGAAGATCACTCAAACTTATAAGAGGAATTTATATTTTATGAGGAAAAATGGCGGACCCTCGCGGCCGCCGACAGCATACCTAATAACTGGGGCCTTTACACTACAGCCTTTTGAATCTTTACCATAAATTAAAATCACTTTTCGTGTCTGTCTGTGTGACCGCACTTTTCTTCTAAACTACGCTACGGATTTTGCCTTTACCCTACAGCCTTTTGAAAAATACAATCGTATTTGTCTAGAGTATTCTAGGATAGATGTTAGACTTGTTAGAGAAGTGAAAAGATAAAGGAGCTAAGAAATGAGGAGGTTTTGCTCAGTCGCTAGTCGGTCTTTTCTGCAAAAATCTTTTCATGGAATCTAAAGCGGGGGCTTACATTATGACACTGGTGTCGTGAAACAGTAGTTTGACTGTTCTGTTTCGGGCTATAGCTAACTAACACCCGGTTCTTGAAAAGCTGATATTATATATTATATTATTTATTATTTCGTTTATTAATTTTTGTTTCTTATATAATTACATTTTTAAATATTTCTTAAAATACAAAATATAAAAAAAAACATTTAAAAATATTATTATTTATTATTATTATTATATTTTTTAGTAAATACAACAACAAAAAAAAATTATTACATAAGTAACATCAGTGTTGTTTCATGGGATGAGTATGGCGCATGATAAAAAAGCACCGCTCGTCGCGCGTCACGCAGTGCCTTTGTGCCGTGTGCTATTCGCGTCGCGTGTCGCGCCTATTTGCAGGAGCCTTAAGTAAGACCCCTGCCTTCAAAGGATAAGACAAGGACGGTGTCCTTTAGTGGGATTGACACGTTTTACAAAATATTTATAATTGCGTAATAATTCTAATGATAACATATTAATTGAGTGGGTTTATTGTGAGGAGTGATTGTGTGTGTTGCAGTGCGACTAGAATCAATTCTATTTTTTCGTAAATTTTGACGTTCATAAGTGTCTTTTATGTGCCTATTTGAAATAAATTATTTGACTTTGATTTTGAAATATTTAATAATAGCCCGAAACAGGACAGTCAAGCAACTGTTTCACGACACTAGTTTCCTAATGTAAACCCCGCTTTTGGTAAAATGAGCTTGAAGTTAACTGTCAATCCCCAGCGTCAGATAACTTCACCTAAGTTTTCACGGTGAGTTGTTTACAGTCCGGAGTCTGGATTTGTGCCCGGTTGATGGCTTAAGAGAAATAAAGAAAAGAAAGAAAATACGTTTATTTGCGGTAAACATGACGCAAAAAAAAGAACACAAACACAAAAAGAAACAAGTTGGGGGAACATATGCGTCACATCCACGCAAAACGGCCATAGCTCAGCATAATGCTGCAACCCTATGCGAGACAGAACCCCAGCGCCGGAGCGACAGCCGGCGTTGACGTGATGACGTCAGCCGGTGCAGCATGCAATGTCATTTAAAAAAGAAACAAAATAAACACACAATACCTAAATCTTTTTTAAGAGGGCTGTCACATTTTGTCACCTCTCTCGCTCACACGGCCACAATTTTTGTAGAATGTTAAATGAAAAGATGCTTTTTTGAAAAATGTGCCGTTAAGTGTGCCGCTGTTAGCAACGGGCGACCTACTAAATAATATTAATTTAATAGGTAGTTATTAAAAACACATTCATTTCGTGTTATCAAATAAACTTAGCTCAATAAGTATTATTATATGTTTTTGAGATGATTTAAATAAATGCCACAATAAAAATTTAACATTTTTCACAATGTTTCATTTAACATTCTTAAAAATTTGGTCCCGTGTGAGCGAGAGAGGTGACAAAATGTGACAACCCTCTTAAAGTTAACTGGCGAAATGTGGATGTACTATAGGTAGGTACACATCTGCCTAACCCTGCGGGGAATAAAGGTGTAATGTTATGTTATGTTTACAGAATAACACTACAGGAGTTTGTCGTTCGCACGGACGTAAAAATATCGTGGCGGGATTTTATCGCGCACTGGATTTTCAACGCTCTACTGTAGCGCCGAGAGTTGAAAATCCAACATGGAAGTAGGAGTGGAAAAAATATCTGTGGTGTAGAAATAAACATAACATCATGCCTGAATCCCCGGAAGGGGTAGGTAGATGTATTTAGTACACACACACCCCCAACCCACACAACACCCACTGTGTATGGAGAAAAACAGAGATAGAGAAAAATTCAAGTTGTTTTAAAATGATTAGTAGACTTTTTAAGGCGAAATGGTATCGTAACGGGGTTTGGAGTATTGGTATGGCCAAACTGTAATTTTAAGAATACGTGTTTTTAAAATTCTTTGTTACATTAAAATAAACCCATAACCCCCTTGTCTCTAACGGTGAACGTGTAGACAAAATTGTATTGAAATTGTTTTAATTCCAATCGATAAAACAGTTTTTTCTCATAAAAAATGCAAATTTTGAGGAAACTGCGAATTTTAGAATGTAGCCAAATTGTGTCAGTCGTGTTTTGACAATCATTATTCACTAAATAATATTTAGGAGCTCGTGGCTAAGTAATAACAGCCGCACGGGTCGATCCATCAGGTTAATCTACGCTTGCCGGAGTTGTCCGTGGATGGGTGACCATCTTTACATACCGAGACTCCTCCGTGCCTCGGAAAGCACGTTAAGTCGTTGGTCCCGGTTGTCATTCGTAGATCTTTGACAGTCGTTACGGGTCGTCAGAAGCCCGAAAGCCTGACAACCAGTCTTACCAAGGGGTATCGTATTACCCAGTTACTGGGTTGTGGAGGTCAGATAGGCAGTCGCTCCATGTAAAATACTGGTATTCAGCTGCATCCGGTTAGATTGGAAGCCGAGCCCAACATAGGTGGGGAAAAGGCTAGACAGATTGATTGATATACATTATTCACTAAATAATATCTTAAACTTTTATAATCATGAAAAAAATAAGGCAAATTTGTAGGTTTTGAGGACAAAGATTATTTTTGCGTGCAGCTGAAATGCGTCAAAATATCTTCTTTGGGACCCATTTCACCTTAATGCTAGCCATACACGTAACGATTTACTTGCTCAAATTTGGGCTTGCGCAAGTAAATCGTTACTTCTGTGGGATGAATTAGCACAAGTATCTAAACCATTTGGTTTCACGCAGACTTGCGCAAGTAAATCGTTACGTGTATGGCTAGCATTAAGTAGTCTACAACAACGTAGTAACAACGACACGGTAACAGATAATAAACATGCTTTTGACTTCAGTATCATTATATTTAGTCAGACTTTAATTTGTTTTAAAAATAATAGTTCGTAAACAACCAATTAATTTTATAAACCGACGGACCACGACCAACATTAGCACATAATATCTTCATCCTTTAATTACCACACAAATCTTCCTACAATACAGGAACAAATTAGTCATTCTATGTGTGCGTAGTCCCGGTAATAGTTGAAACACGTGAAATATTCAGCGGCCGCGCGTGCACGATGCATCTAATTAAAGGTTTGCTATACAGCAAGCGAGGATGAGGCGGAGCGATTGTCAGCAACGCGACCGAAAGAGCGGTAGGTGGCAACAAACATAGTTGGTATAAAAAAGGATGATGTCTGGGTAAAAAAAAAATATATTTAGTCCGTCAGTCAGATAATAAAAGAAATATTAGACACGTATTTTTTGCTTTATCATATTAATAAAAAATTACATTAACGTTGGAGTGGAGCCTCGCTTCGTCGGAACTGTCAGCGGCCATATCTGTCAACCTTTATTGTCTTTGTTTTTGTCTTTGGGAAATGGCATCTCGCAGGTCAACCTAGGAGGTTGTCGGCTTCTTAACCGGACTTTCTTGTGGGTGCCTCAATAAATTAAGGCCTCCTGCCAGGGCATAAAACTTAAAAAACTAAGCGACCACTCGCTAAGGGCACCCCCTGTGGGGTACGGACCTCGGCTTAGGGCATCGCTGGGGGAGGACAGCAAGGGACGGGCTGGATCGGATTGATGTAGGCCATATTCTTAGAACTAATTCCAATAAATAATTTTGAGATTTTTTTCTTCTTAATTTAATTTAAGTCCGTTTGAGTCCTCTAGCACCATAGTTTACTAACGCGATCAGATAACTTGCAAAGTGCCGTAGCGAATGAGGACCAAGGCAGCCCAGCAGGGCAATTGCATAACACACTTACTTCATTTTGACAGTTCAAAACATTTATTACGTTTTTGAACAGACAAATTTTTTGAACTTATGAAGGAATTTCCTTCAAAATCATTCGAATTGGGATTTATTTATAGTTATAGGGATGTTACGCCATTAGCGTGCAGTACGACAGTTACACTAACTGCCACTAATCACGGATTCACAGCTCGCTTTCAAACTGCGTTCTGTATAGCCGAGGCCTTATAGGAGCAAGACTTAATAGAAGCAGCCATGTCTGATAAAATATTTATAATATTTAACGAAGATAGTGATGCACGAACCACGCGGAATGTATAGGAGAATTTATTGGAACAAGATGATTCATTTTCATGCTTCAGCTTTTCCAGAGCCTGTTTGATCTACACAACTTTTAATATCCTTAACAACTTCAAATAACAGTCGGTTTTCAGATCGCTTTCTAGAGATAATTTTTTTTTTTTTTGGTAGCCGAATACAGTCGTGCAAATATAAAAGTGAAAAACGGGGTAAGTATTTTGGTGATTGCATTATGTTAATATCAGTGAGAAATAATCTAAAAAGATATATATATACTATACTATAGATATATATAAAATATACTACTACGGTGACGGCTAATAGAGATGCATGGACGAAGAAGAGATGCTGCGACAGTTGCAAACAAAATGGGGCAAGGGCAGTTCAATGATGCTGACTAGAAAAAAAAATCGGGAGGTGTGATGGACACCCGTGGGGGGGAATTGCGTACCACACAGTAAGAATCGGTTTTATTTTGACAGTTAAACAACATTCATTGCGTTATTTACGTTGTTGAGCAGACAAATTTTTCGAACATATGAAGCAATGGATTAGCAATTTACTTCAAAATCATTCAGATTGTGGTTGATAGTGTGTTATGCAATTAGAGTGCCGGTTGGTACGAAGTTCCTTTCTCTGTATATTATACTATCGGTTTCACCCGCTTAAGTCTTGATCCCATAGGTATATCGAGATACAAATACCCTATCTGTTAATCCAGGTTATAAACTATCTGTGTGCCAAATTTCATCCTAATTCGTTCAGTAGTTTTTGCGTGAAAGAGTAACAAACATCCATCCATCTTTACACGCGTTTATAATATTAGTAGGATTGTATTAAACAGAGCCATCTAGTATAAGATTTTTAGAAGTTAAAAACTTATATACTAGATGGCTTTGTATTATAACACTTTTGACACTTGCAACTGACTTTTGCGGGCATAACGCTTTTTCGTTACGTGACGATTTCTACCAGTCAACTTATACCGCAAGCCGCATTAACGAACCTCGTTCCAAAAAATTCCGAAATATGAGTGTATTATTAGGAACACCTCTGCCTAACCCTTCGGGGATTACAGGCTTGATGTTATGTTATGTTTGTGTGACTAGAAAACTCGTACTGCTATAGTGTTCTCTGAGAAAACTTTCTATTATCAAATTATTAAAAACTACTTTAGAACCCTAACTATTTCCATACAAACTTAACTTCCTAGCCTGGCGCCTACAGCACGTAAATCAATTACGAAAAGCAATGTTAAATAGTTGACAATATTGCCTGGAACTATGTGGGGAAATTATATCAGGGCAATAACTGAATATAACTCTGAAATAACAAGGATACTCCAAGCCGAGCGTTGGAGAGGGGATACTGTAAAAATAAACGACAGAAGGTAAATTAATAGTGCTGGGTTTAAGAGCAAGAACTACTGACCGCACGTTAATTTTACGTTGCTAAATAAAGTAAGCGTCTCTGAATACGACCGCATAGGTACAAATATGAACTTTATATTGGACTTGCCGGTTTCCTCACGATGTTTTCCTTCATCGCTTTTCCAGCTCGCCAGCTAACTAACGCAAAGTAATTTTAAAATACCTGTAGAACTGCTTTTTTTATAATTGTCGCATGTCTGCCTTAGGGCTAGATTCACAGACCGCACTTTGACTTTGGCTAAGTAAGCGATTCATACAAACATGAAACTTATTTTATGCTCTTAATGTGAGCAAGCGTTTCATACGAATATGAACATTAAAGTTTTACAAAATACGGTCATCAGACACATTTGTCACATTCGCCCAAAAAAATGCTATCAAAGTCACATCGCAAGAATTTCTAAAGTTTGCTTTAATTATTTAGTAGACTGGTATTTCTGCATCTTGTTTACGACGTGGTGCGTGCTGACGATATTGCATATTTCCCCGCAACATCGCCTAATACCTACGTGCGTAGATATCTGCGTTAGATAATACTATTTACTGGGTTCTCGTTTAATTAGCTTTTTGGTAACGGCGAGTGTAAAGTTTTGGTGGAAGAGTTTGTGATGTAGCATTTGTTTTCTACGTTAAGAAATGTCTGGTCTTATTAACCCATGTTATGATCAAGAATGAACTTAAACTCTGACTGTTGTTTAGGTAAAAAAAAGTTTTAGAAATAATATATGCGCATGATTTACTATGTATTTTTATTGGATTTTTCATCACTGCTTTGTGAAAATGTAAAACAAAATCTGATATTCAAGAAAGACCTCAATATTGTCATGCATAACGTAACATCGAGCCTTTTCAGGAAGAACATCGTAAGCGACAATTTGCACTTTTTACAGGAAAGGGTTTTTCTTTCCTAATTAATGATGTTTTTCATTTACAATGATAATTTCTTACAACAATAAAGTGTGAATTTGAAATAAAATTTAAGAGTAATCGCGACAAGATGTATAACTGTCTAAATAAGAGGTTATGAAGAAAAAATAGTTTTGTGATTTTTGGCGCTTACGATGTTTTTCCTGAAAAGGGTCGACATCACGCTGAATATACGCCAGTACTTCGCCAGCTGTTTCAGATTTAGGCATCTATTCAAATATTGGTACATCCTTTTAAGCTGAAGATCAGGTAAATTCCATTCCTCGATGTCATATGAAATACAATCCATTTTGCTTCTTTCATGTCTCCAAAAATACTACCAGAAAAAAAACATTCAATCAGCCAATTTATCTCAATCTGTGTAACTCAAAAAAGTCAATCAATAACGTATCCATCTTCTTAACTGAACGATGTGTTTCGTCCATCGATCAGACCCGAAAGAGTAGAACTAACTTGTCAGATTGGAGCGTGATCACTCAATGCCCCCATTACATGGGACTATCAGTCAATCTGGGGAGGGAGTCCGTTGTCTCACGTCACGGGACCGGAGAGAAAATTGAAACATGTCGATATTTTTCAGGTTTTGGTGTCGTAATAATGGCGTCACTGTAAGTTCAGAAGCTCTTCTTCGTTTAAGTTTATTTAATGAACGCGTCATTAAGACGTTGACTCGTTATAACCCCAAAAAAAAGAGCCTTTACAAGAACGTCCAGCACACCAGTTACTTTCGCTAACATTGCTGGCTGACTCATTTTTCCGCTATGGCATTATCCAACAAAAGAAGAAGAGTTTTCTAATGAATACCATAAGGCAGCCTTTACAACAGAGGTGTGCGAGGTAGCTAAACGGTGAAGCTAACTTATGTGTCTATTTCTACCAGAGCTAAGTAGTGTAGCGGACCGGGTAAGACGTGCTATAAAGATGCGCTTTACGCGTTTCTTCTTCGTTTCGTTGAACTCTTTTCCGCTAGAGCTAAGCCAAACTACGCTATGAAAATCAAACGATTTTATTGGGTCATCATTCACATCCATCGCTACGCAATTTAACACATCTCTGATGGAAAGGCAGCCTTAGGCCCAGACTCCACCAAAGCGGACAGGATGTGTGGAGATATCCGAAGCGGAGACGAGATCTTTTTCAGCTAGGGTGTATCTACCGAAGCTGTGCGGAGATGCGTACTGGCTAGACTGGAGCGAAAATGTGTGCTGGCTAGAGCGGAGATGTGTGCTAGCTAGAGCGGAGATGTATGTTGGCTAGAGCGGAGATGTGTGCTGGCTAGATCTGCTGGCGGATTGTGCGCCGCGGGGGGGAACTAGCGGCACCACTCACTGCACGCCGCTCACATCTCTTTTCGTCACAGCTCACATCTCCGCTACGATCGCGCCATACAAATATGATACATCTCCGCTCAGTGGTATTCACTGAAGCTGAGTGGCGACGAGATGTGTGAATAACGAAATTTGATTGGTTATTTAAAACACATGTCCTCTCATCTCGTCTCCGCTTTGGTGGAGTCCGGGCTTTATCCTCTTTGAGCTTACGGTTAGTTTCATGAAGTTTGAAATTATGTTTTTCCCTTTGCACATTTTTAAAGAACGTGTGGGAGGATGAGATAATGGACACAGCTCCACACAACTCAGTGCTCAGATTAAGATAGATCGCGGACGAGACGCGTGGTCACCCTGTCCGCGCGCAGTTAGTCGTAGTTCCTACAGTGATCGATGTCTTCGCTCTCATGCTTGCCTAGTACTTTGATTCGTTATTCGATATATTATTGATATTGTAATCGATTTCAGGACTATAGAATTATAGTTTTGGTCGCTCGTGCACAGACTGCATGATGCAGCCAAGTTTATTAGTGGTGCAGTACTGTATTTCCATCTCCTATTGCTACAGATCAAAGTCTTCGCTCTCATGCTTGCCTAGTACTTTGATTCGTTGATCGATATTCGTTCATTATTTGTTATCGATTTCAGGAGTATTTTATTTCCATCTTTGTATAGTATCTCTGATTTGATTCGTTGTATGTAAATATATACAAGATGTAACATAAATAACGCACAACCTCTTAAGGGGTCATTGTACTCATCATTATGAACAACTTTTACTATGGGACCAAACCTGAAATCACGAAAAAAAAATCTGCTGTTCCCTACATTTTGACGAGTTATGCGAACATAAATGTAGGGAGCAGCAGATTTTTTTCGCGATTTATACTAGGGTATACGTATAGGTGTTGTGTTGGTATATACGTCAAAGTGTTGTATGTATTCGTGTTGTATTATTGTTGCCGTGTTCGATGAACTGATTAAGTGATGCTTAGTGGTTAGAAAATATTGTATTATTGTGATTGTTAATTTTATCATAATTAGTTCCCACTGCTGAGTTTAGACCTCCACCCACTTGACCAGAGGGAAGAATGTCACTAAATGCCACGCTTCCTTCCAGACTGTGGTGCGATTAATTACTTTTTATAACTCTCAAAAATATTTTGCGTAAGCGCAGAGGCTAGTTGCCCAATCTTTTCCCAACAATGAAATATCCAACCTTTATGGATACCACTGGGTCATATTCAAAATAATTGTATATTTACTACTGTCTTATTGTCCAACCCAATTATTTTTATAACGAGATACAATTGACTAGAATTTCATAAACAAACAGATTAAATGTTTATTTGAGCTTAATAAAAAACAACGAAACATTTGATACAGCTAAACAATTCTTTAAAAAAAATGAAACCAAACATTGCGTAGATTCCGTTTCATACAAGTATTCAATGTCCACGTCTTTGACGGTAAACTAAAAAAAATAATTTAACTATTAACCATTACAGAAAAGTTTAAAAAAAAAACTATATTCAGAGAATATTGTTTAAACTTTCAACACTTCACTAAACAAAATATAAAATACTATTTATTGTTCTTCAAATTTAATTTATTAATGAGTCTCCTGATTTTACACATATCTGTTATTCTTCTCTGTTATGCTATTTTAATATTATTTCCATGGTAATAAAGAAATTTGATATACTGGCAACATTAGTCCACTACCTGTCACTACACGACGTAAGAATAAATGATCGGCCGTTTTGTTCAATATAGTTTCTCAGCTCGTTTCGTTGTCGAAGAAAATTAGACTTTTAAAAGTAAATATTCAATGTGAGACGTTTAAAATAGCGGTTAGTAAGTTTACTGTTTTATTAGTCATACTAGAAAATGTCTGTATTGTGCTAATTGTTTTAAATATAAAATACTCGTATAATATTTAAATTAGTGTGGAAATAAATAGATTTGTAGGTTAGACACGTGCAATTAATTCATATACGTTATTTTATCCGTCACTTTTTCTGTTACGTAACAGATATGAATGATTAGGCGTTATTCACATGGTGTCACATATACATTAATGATAATAAAATATTAATTATACTTACTGCACCTCAGGTTAGCCAAAACATTTTTTTTTTACTTCAATTTATTTGAAGTATGTAAAGTTTTCGAATAATGTGCCCTGTATTGCATTGCTGTGCCATGTATTTTCTGTGTGTGCATGTTTTACTGGGTATATCACCGCTTGCGCCGTTTGTACTAACCGCACAGCCTCGCCGACGCGTACCCGGCCTCTCGTCGTCGGCAGTCTCAGAATCAGTTAAGGGGGATGCGCCACAGTAGCCCGCGAAATTCAAATTATCTCACGTTTTTTAAAATTTGTAGGTCAGTGGAAGGTTGTATGTTGATTATAATATGATTCACGGCCGTAACAATTATAGTATAGTATAGTTATAGTTTTACATAATTATAATCATTAGAATCCTTTCGCCTTAATATTAATACCTACACTACCATCGTCGCGTATCACATTTTGATCTACATACAACCTACTAGAGCTGCAATTTGCAAAAACCGGCTAAGGGCATCGTCGTCGTGTCGGACCATGCACAATGTAGGGTTCCGTAGTTGGGATGAACTTATCCCAAGAACAAACTTGGGAGATTTACCGTGTTATTTTCAGACCATAGAAACCTTATCGCTCACCTAGCAATATATTGGCACATCTACATTTTTCATATTTTGCAGTTGTCAACAATTGTCAACACTTGCCCTAATAATTCCTTTCTGTTATTTTTCTGTTACAATCAAATAATATTCATATTTGTTTCCTATCCGTAACTTACAATTATTTTGAATATGACCCCACTATTATTTTTAATACAATTCACATTATCCTTCATGGTTAGATATTCAATTATCATTTACACATATTTGCAACATAATCTGGTTACCGATAGAATTATTCAAAGCACGACCTCTTTGAGGCGTGATTTAATTTTACAGTTCGGGCCTAACTCAAGTTATATTTGGTTATACCCATCGGACTGAGATAGCATACTAACATGTGGAATAATTATTTTTTATTTACAAAATGTTTCATGGTAGACGTTGTGTTGATATGGTCAGTTTTTTTGTTTTTAAGGTGGGCTTTCTCCCTCACCAGCCAGTTACTTAATGTATGGTATTCATTAAACAATAAAAAAATAAGCATGACGATTCTTATCGGTTCTTCTATACGAAAACTAAAGGGTGTCTCAGTAAGAGTGCACTTTTTCATTTTAAAATAAAAGCAAGTATTTTATGACAGAGTTGTGATATTTTTATTGTATTGTAAAGAAGACATGTTCCGATTAAGTATGGAATAAAATATCCGGCAACTGACTCCATATATGGCTCCGACGATGAGATGTGGCTGTATCTCACCGATGACGCGTTGGATTTCCGATTTGAGCTCAGGAATTGTTTCGGGTTTATTCGCATAAACCCGAGATTTCACAAAACCCAAAAAAAAAAATCGCACGGCGTTAAATCGCACGATCTTGGTGGCCAGTTAACATCAGAATTTCGTGAGATAATGTGTTCTGGAAATCGTTGCTGCAATAAGTCGATTGTTTCATGCGCGGTGTGGCAGTTTGTGCCGTCCTGCTGAAACCACGTGTTGTCCAGATCCATGCCGTCCAGTTGAGGCCACAAGAAGTCCGTTAGCATATTCCTGTAACGAATGCCGTTCACCTTTGTAATGAGTTTTCACAATTATAACGCGTTGTTCTTTCGAAAAGCGCTCCATTTTTGATAATCGGAATAAACAGAGGTGACAGCTGTCAAATTTCAGAGTTGCCACTTGCATGAAAAAAAAAATATTCCAATTTTAAAAAGTGCACTCTTACTGAGACACCCTTTACAAATTGAAACCAATGATGAATCTGAAAAAAATATTTATGTTTTTTTTTTTTTGAAAAGGAGGCGGCCTTATTGGAGGTTGTAAAACGCATCTACAAATCGATATACTCTAGGTACTACATCTTAGAGACAATGTTTTTTGTGCTCAAGTACAAATTACGACACTAACCGATTCTGTTACGACAACATTAATCACCTGATTATTAACGCCTCAGAGCAATCAAAATAAATCAATAAAGTTACCAATAATAACATTTGATTATAGAAGGCTTGGTGCTTTATTAAATAGAGCCTTTTTCGGAAGCTAAACTCAACCCTTAACAAATGGTTTTGTTAATAACCACATCACTAAGACCGCGAAAACTTTTCGAAAGTTTCTTTTAGAGAAGCTTCGTTATTTTGAATCCAAATAACTAAATGTTAGCTAAAATAATATATCTTATTTTTGTTTACTACCTACATAAGTATTGTGCCGAATATAAATGTGAATGAGACGAAGGTAATGGTGTTTAAAAGAGAAGAGGACGTATCGATGTGTGATGTGAAAATAAATGATAAAAGTGTGGAGCAAGTAAGTGAGTTTGTATATTTGGGGACTCTGTTTACAAGGGATGGAAAGATTGATGAAGATGTGGAAAGGAGAGTAAATGTGGGAAATAAAGTGAATGGTGCTATACATACGATGGTGACCAACCAGTCATTTCCAAAAAGGCCCAACTGGCTGTTCACTATGGTGTCCTGGTGCCTACGCTTATGTATGGAAGTGAATGTTGGGTGTGGTAATAGAAGCATGAAAGTAGAATGAATGCTGTGGAAATGCGTTCCTTGCGAAGCATGTGTGCAGTGGCGGGGCAAGACCTAAATTTGATGTGGGCAAGATATATTTTGCGAGGCCCCATGATGGATGACGCAAGAGGACGGATTTTGTTAAGAGAAAAAATTTTTAGATACTCAAATTTTTATTCATAAAAATGCAAACTTCTTCACTGTAATTATTTTACAATATTAAGTAGGTATACCTCAACTAACAGTAAAGTAAACAATTAAAGAAACAGAAATTTACTGCTTCACCTTACTGAACTCCCTAATAACTGTGTTATAATCCAGATTAGATGCTATATTTGCCTCGATAGATAGAACTGCCAACGCTGAAAGTTTTTCTTGACCCATTGTACTTCTTAAATAATTTTTTATTAGCGCTTTACGCTTTGAACTATATCATGACGCTGAGAATCCGTTATGGGAAACTTCCACAGTGCCGGATCCGAACACACAAATGCTTGTTTGACTGCTTCACTGGTATCGCTGCTAACTGGTGTGATAGGCTGGAGTTTGATTCTACCTGTATTTATGACTTTAGCTTGGTACTCACTGCGTCTGGAGTGCTTTCAAAAGTTGACGGAGTCTCGGAATCGGAAGTATCTATATCTTTTGTGGAAGTCGAAGCAATTGATTCAGATGATTCTGAAGGAGTTTTTTTTGAGAACTTTCGTCACACTTGAACTTGAAATCTGATTTGCTACAGTTTGTTCAGCTTTTTCGTTTTGCTGAATCAGATTCCCATTTTCTCCCGTCATCTCTATCTCTACTGGGCCTGGGCCTGACATGTTAAGTAAGCCTGAAATATTATAATCTGTAAATAATATTTAAAAAAATATTAGGTAGTTTGCGTACGTACACATAACAAATCGAAGGCATGATATAAACAAGTTCTAAAAACTACAAAATTTATCAATATTTTCTTACCTTGCTTTTAATAAATAAATCGGTAGGACGTGTTGTTCTTTAAAAACACACTTTTCTCACTCAACAGTTATAATACAGTTCTTTATTTATTTCTAATTTTTCAAACAATGAAACGCAACACTTAATCTCACATCGAAATCTGTTGGAAATACATTAAAATATTAGGTACATGCGTCGTCGCATGATTGCATGACTGCATGTGTTTAGAAGCGCGAACATAGACGGAGCAAACAGAATGGAAAATCTTCAGCGGGCGAAGCGAGGATTCCCCGCGTCATTCACCACCCGCAACGCCAGCAAATGTTGCCAGAATAGATATTTAAAAAACGAATGTGGTAGGATAGTATTGCCAGACACTTGCTAGGCGGTTTTTTTATTATTTATTGCTTGATGAGTAATTATATCTATATTTGCTTTCGCGGGCCTTCGAGGCGCGAGGCCCCTTGGACCGCGAGGCCGTAGGCGGTGGCCCACGTCGCCCACGCCTTACGCCGCCTCTGCATGTGTGGTGTGACTGTGAATGATAGGCTGAAGAATGATATAGTAAGGCAACGGTGCGGTTTAAAACAAGATGGAGTGACTAAAATTGAAAAGAGTATGCTTAGATGGTTTGGTCATGTTGAGAGGATGAATGAAAGTCGACAAACAAAAGGTATTTACACGGCAGATGTGAGTGGAAACGCCGGGAGGGGACGCCCTAGGAAGACATATGGTGATCTTATTGGTGATGTCCTTCAGAAAGGTCAGATGCGTAGTACTCGCAACCGGCGTGCGTGTATGACCAGATGTATAAACGTAAACGAGGCAAAAGGAGTATGTCAAGATCGTAGCAGGTGGCGTTCTGTAGTTTCTGCCTACCCCCATGGGAAGAAGGCATGAGTTTATGTATGTATGTATAAGTAGGTACCGTTTATTCAGAATTAAAAGGATATCAATATTAATAAAAACTTGTACCTAATTAATTAATAAAAATAACCATATTATATCCTAACTTATGATAAATCCGCAAAGGTAGCCCGCGAAATTCAAACTCTCTTGCGTTTTTTGCAATTTTTAAAATTATTAGAATTTACAACACAAGGAAATTTGAATTTCGCGGGCTTCCTGCACGGATCCACCTTAATAAAAACTATCTACATATTAACAAACTAAAATATGGCGTCGAAAAATTCATCCACATCGCTGTCGATGGGTAATGTACCCAAGAGACTGGCGGCATTGCCACGTTGTATGGCTATGCTTAGCATCTGGCCAAGGTAAAAGTCAGCCCTTGGACCACGGGAAGTGTCAACCACGCGTTTCGAGATTTCCTTAAAGAGACCATGAGAACTCGGATCCCACGGCCCGAGGGTTTCAACGCCAAACGGCTCGAAAATATAATTACCGATAAGGTTATTATACTTTTTCCGCTTGAGGTTTTCCGCAGCCGCTGCAGCAGCGCCAGCACAGCACGGCGAGCCGGGAAGATGGGATGGCGCAAGAGTATCGACACACGTTGCGTCCCACACTAAAGGCCTACCCACCTTCCATGGAAATAAAGACATGCCGTCCGGTCTCTTGCCATCGACGCGGGCCATTGGGTTCTAATACAGCTGGAACGCCGGCGGTAACCAGAGCTCGTCGGTTGTTGTCGTCGCGTGCCGTACTAAGCGACCGGCTGCCAGACAGGCCGTGGTGTCCGAGACTGTTGACAACTTTGCCACAGTGACAGCGATGAGGAGAACAACAAGGAACTCCTAGTCGCAAGGAAGCATCGAGGCGGAAAGTAGTGTCGTCAAACAATGTGCCTGTGTTCGACGACGGTAGTGCATGCAGCCACAGACCCAACTCCCACTTACCTACAGCCAGCAGGCGCGCACGCTCCGCAGTAGTAGCAGACGTGTCAGTCAAGCAAATTGTTCTGTATACTTTGCAGAGAGGCTCATCCCACCGTCTCTGGGAAGATGGATTATCGGGTGATCTGATAAGCGAGTCTCCGGGCATCCATAGACTCGCTGAAGCACGGCACATAAAAATTAATCATTTTTATTTTGGTTAAAATATTTGGTTAAAACTGGATATTTGTAGTTCAAAGTTTTTGTACAAAAACATTGTGTAATTATAACATCAGCAAAACTCTACTTTTTAAAAAGAGAATTTTATTAACCAAATAAAACAAAAGAAACGTATGTAGTTGGTATTTCGGAGTGAATTAATAAAACGTACCTACAGTCCAATTCGTAAAATAGAATCGAATAATATTCTCAAAAAACAAAACGAAATGCCAGATACGAACACAAAAAAAAAATGCATAAAATATTCGAATAAATTCCATCGTTATAGTAACAAAAAAAGCCGCCAAGTGTGAGTCGGACTTGCACACGAAGAGTACTGTACCACCGTACAATATGTATACTTAACACTACATTTTTTTTTTCGTTTCTTGTAAGAGACCGCCTTTAATTTTTAACTTTTTTTTATTTGTTGTTACAGCGGCCAAGTAGTAGGTACACTTACTGTGAAAATTTCTATTGTCTACCTGTTATGGTTCAAAGATACAGCCCTGTGACAGACGGACGGCTAGACGGACGGACGAATAGCGGAATCTTAGTAATAGAGTCCCGTAGCAATATTTACGGTACGGAGCCCTAAAAATAGCGGCCAAAATATGATGTGCGAAAAACTATCCGTGTCACACATATGGTGACAAAAGGCGACTTCTCATATCGGATGAGTAAATATATTCAGGGGGCCCATTTTAGAGGCAGTCCTTCGCATATGTCATAGACAGTGGGCCCCAAGAGACAAGGTAGAGGCAAAAACTGAATGTTGCAGATATGTTCGCATTATTGCTGCGAGTGACCATTGAGAGGGACGATACGGGATTTGAGTGCGAAATTGTCGGACGAGGATATGGTGGTTACTGGTATTGATATTAATTGAAGTAAACAGCAATCGAAACGAAGGGGCTGAGCCCCCCCCCCCCCCCTCAGCCCCTTCGGTTGAAAATTGTGAATATTTCTGTTATTATTAAAAAAATTCTTACATAAACTGTTGTAATATTGAATGGGTTTGTTGTCCCGAAATGACGAAATCTGAAATGTTACATGCAACTGAAAATATTTGCGAAAAGTTGGATCCACGTAAATGATTTTTTTTTTTAAACTGAAACCTTTTGTCTGATACCCACGTGATGAGGTAGAAAATGTTTCTCGCTCTTCAAGTGGGCGTCATGAAAAGCGACTAGTAGAATTGAGATAAAAGAAAGGTCAGATTATTCTTTAACAAAGTACAATAAAATTATGGAATGACCAAACCTTACATGCCAAATGAGGTGATTGTATTAATTTGTCTTTAACCTTCATAATAGGGATTATGTCTAAAAATATGTTTTGTTCATCAGGTAGATTATTAAAAAATATTGGACATATATTTTATTCTTTTTTTATGTGATCCAAAGACTGAAGATTGAAGCCTTGCTAGATTTTATACTGAGTTGTCACGTGGCGAGCCTCCACTCCCCAACTTTAATGCGTTTTATTTAAGTATTTTTTTTATTAATATGATAAAGCAAAAAATACGTGTCTAATATTTTTTTATTATCTGACTGATAGACTAAATAGAATTTGTTTTATTTTGACCAGGCATCATCCCTTTTCGGGTCTGCGACATATCTGTATACGTTAGCAAAGGACATAAAATAAGTGGGTATACCGTATGACAACGGAGATGTGCTCCCAAGTACCTAATACATAATGGATAACGGGCCCAGCTAGTTTCAATAAAAGGATTTTTTGTATGCCCCTCATACACTCACGACGATATTGTTACATTTCTACGCTAAATTTATTCCTTTTTTACACAAATCATATTTTAAATGACATATTCATGGGATGAATTTAGTATTGTGCGATCTTTTATAGAAGGACTTACGAACCCTCGTAAAGCTATTCCTAGTTTGAGATCCTTTTTCCATTATATAAAATAATATTATTACTATTTATTATAGAAAATTTATTACATAACATGACTTGTGAAATGTGTGTACTTTGTATAAGTAATCTATAGTTTATGCAAACAGACAGCCTTTCAGGATTTTAATAAGAAAATTGCGTTCGCTTAGCAAGAGTTCAACCAGGCAAGATGATCCGTTATTTTTTCAATCTACCTGGTCCTTTGTGAATTGAGAGGACATCAGATTTAATCTGACCTCTAAAGTGTACACGCTTCTAAAGAATGAAGGGGAATTTAGGGTTTGCTACAAAGACATTTAAATATTATACTAGCTATGATAATATTTCACTATCGGTCAAGAGACGAGTGACGTAGTAAAATCATCGAGAAAGTCTTAAAGAGACTAATTAAAACATTGATAATAAAATAACCTAAATAAACCAACAAAATGGGCCAATTATGACACTTTACGACCGTCAAAATAATACAATTAATTATTTTTGGGAACTGTTAATAAGATTAAAATCAGTTTTAATCTCCATTTTTCAATTCCTACCTATCATCTCTTCCGATATCATCATCCCACGCTAGACTTGCCGATACGCGGTCTCAACTCGAGGACTCGTGTAAACCAACAGCTATCGGTCCTTCGACAAACATGGCCGACCTACTGCAACTTCAGGTTCTAACTCTGCAAGCAAATTGGCAAAGGCGACGCTTTTTGAACATAAAAAAATACATTACATAAGCCTTGATTTCAAATCGTTATATTTGCAATACCATCCTACGACAAAAAATATCTAGTTTTACCACCGCATTAAAAAAAACCTGGCTAAACTAAACTCCCGACTGCAGCTGTAGTGGCACATTACTAGAGCATGAGTTCAGTAGAACAAGGCAGACAGAGTCGACGTCGAGACCACCTGATCTGAAATGCAAACCGCGACCCAAAGAATCTCATTAGCAGACGGGACCACGCTACCTTGGCGCGGGGCTATTCTGGATTTGCAGCGGTGGATATCGTTTCATTGTTTTGTTTGTTAAAAGATATTACAGTCTAGAATACGCTGGTACAATGTGGAACTATTCAGTGGCTACTGTAAAAACCCCTCGAGTTTGGGCTCACTTTTTTATATCCAATAAATTAATTCAAAAAGCGTGAAGCGCTTGGATTAAATTAATTAAAAGTACACACAACTAAAAAACGCTCCACGCTTTTTTTATTCATTATTGGATATAAAAGAAGTGACAAGCTGCTGTAGTACTGATATCGTAACTAATACAAGTCAATTTAATTATTTTATAATTTTTAGTGCGTGATAAAAGCGTGTTCTTTAGTTTTTTTTAACCATATATTTTTGTGACTCTCCGAGTGGTTAATTTTATGAAGCCTCCCATTCAGTTCAAAATAAGCAGTATGTTATTAAACCTGCACCTACAATAAAGTTCACCAACTGTTTTGAATTTAGGCAAGTCTCTCCACCGGAAACATCGAAAAAAAATCTAAATAATCGAATTATCAAATTCAGAATACGGCTTCGTTGTCCGCGGCACACTGAAGACATCGTGTCTTTGCATTCGTACCAGCCCGCTCATTGGAAAATCACTCCCACTCTCTGAATACTAAACCAGCACGACAATATCTGCGAATCTCTGTATTAAATCTCATATACCCCTGACATACTGTTCATATCGACTGAGATTGTATTCGCTATGCCGTATGAATATTGCATAGTCTAACTATACATAATATTTTAAATTAAAGTTGCTTTTCTTGTCTGTCTGTGTGACCGCGTTTTCTTCTAAACCCCACAATGGATTTTAATGCGGTTTTCACCATCATTTAGAGAATTTATTCCGGAAGGTTTGCATGTCATCATCATCTGCCTAGCCTTTTCCCAACTATGTTGAGGTTGGCTTCCAGTCTAACCGGATGTAGTTGAATATCAGTATTTCGCATGGAGCGTCTGCCTATAGGAAGGTTTACATGCATAATACATTAATATTAAATATACAAGATGTAACATAAATAACGTACAACCTTTTAAGGGGTCATTGTACTCATCTTTATGCAGAAAAATCAGCTGCTCCCTACATTTATGTTCGCATGATTCGCCAAAATGTAGGGAACATCTGATATTTTTTTCACGATTTCACGTTTGGTCCCATAGTAAAAGTTGTTCATAGTGATGAGTACAATGACCCCTTAAGAGTTTGTGCGTTATTTATGTTACACCTTGTATACACATATCGATGCCTAGTAGCCAAAAAGCCGATTCAAACCATTAAGTCGATTTCGCAAAAAATGTCGCTTGTTCCTTTTTGGCTGTTAGGCATTGATATATTAAAGAAATGTCAATGTTTTGTCAAGTCGCAAAAACCGTGCGAAACAAGGGTGGGTCGCTAGTATTCTATACACGGAATACACGTATTTATTGAATGGTTTAATATATACCTACGCTTTTCCAGCTAAATCTGAATTTCTTTGAATTCGCTTTTGTACTCAATGTTGGATATTGTTCAATAATAAAAGTTGTTTCAGTGAAATGGTAATGGTTGTACCTACACAGTCAGTCAAAATATCATTGTACAACCATTTCGAGAGCAGTTAATAAATTGTAACTTGACGACAGCATCTATACAAGGTGTAACATAAATAAGTCAAAATGTAGGGAACAGCTGATTTTTTTCGCGATTTCAAGTTTGGTCCCATAGTAAAAGTTGTTCATAATGATGAATACAATTACCCCTTAAGAGGTTGGGCCGTATTTATGTTACACCTTGTATAGGTGAAATAAAAATAGGCCGTCATTGGGAATGCCGACAGAAGTGAAAATTTATCACATTAATATGTACCACAGGCCGCTGCGCGTCGCCACAGTCTGGCGCAACACGTCACATTAAGGCGGAGACAGACTTATAACATTTGTTTGTAATGTATCATTCGAAACGAGCTTGGTTACAAAACACCGATACACAAGACGCGGCGAACGCTCGCTTCGAGCACATGGCTCAAGCGCGCTCCATTTCAAACGTGGCGAACGCTCGCTTTGAGCACTTGACCCATAAAATCGACCTTTCTTTATATTTGTCAATAAATAAAAGAGATTTTTCATTATCCTATTGCATTTTAATTTGGAAAACTTTTTAGAATTTTTAATTTAGAAAAAAGAGTAAATAAAACGAGATACGTTGTGCTTGCGACGACGACGCTTCAATCTGCACTGATTTGTTTGTAAACATGCGCTCGCAATGCTCGCATCGAGCGGCTCAGCTCGCTGCACTGACTATTGTAACGCGTTACAAAACGCGACACATTACAAACAAACGTTACAAGTCAGTCTCCACCTTTTGATTAGTGACGTGAACATGTCGCATCTCGCGAACCCGTAAGATTTTTACTTCAAAAATGAAATGCTGTTCGTTGGTAAGCGCAACACTTGAGAACGGCTGGACCGATTGCCTATTTTTTGTTTCAAAATCTTCGTAATAGTCCGAATAAGGTTTTTAGGACAAAAAAAAAATTAAAAATGGGCGGGAAAATTGGTGCATTTTCTATGGGAATTTTTTTATGAATTATTGAAATTTGGATAGGACGTCTGTCAGTTCAGCTAGTTATCAATATTTACAATGAGAAATTGAACACTGAAAATCCTTTTCAATTCAAATTCCTAGAATATGTTAGGAGTTTAACGCTGACAGAAATACTTGAATAGACTGTATGTACAAGGTACATTCACTCTATTCAGGTATTTCGTGGAAAATTCATGTAAATTTCCTTTCTGTTAGGCAATATTTTTAGTATATTTGTCAAGGTGATTCATCTAACATGAATTCCCATTGTGTATTTAAGTATTTTTTGGGTTTCAGGCGACGGCAAGCCTGTAAAACCTTTGGATGTTTTTAGATTCTTATTTTCCCCTAACACATTCATACATCACATTTGGAGCACAAAAAATGTTTTCTATAGCGTCCATCCAAATGATTTCCTTGTAACAACATTAATCGGACAAGCCATTCAAAAAACTCGGACAATTTTGTCCGCTGTCCGTCCGAACCCACATCATGTGCACAATAAGCGCGCGAAGCATTGTAGCCATTTTAGAAAAAAGCGCGCCAAATCGTATTGTGACAAATCAAAACGTATTTTTTTTTTTGCCTCTGCTCCTGTACTGTATTTTATTTTAATATTTTTCTTAGATAACGAAGTCTTTCATTCAAAGAATTTTTCAGTAAGAAAGCAAACATACTGCATAAAATTATTCAGCGCTAGAAAATGAGAAAACATTGCTAAAGATAACCTACTCAGCTACAAAGTTATGCAATGTATCTTAACTATGCACATCTCTCAGAATTCTCCAGTCGTATTCTGAAAATTATTTTGACGCAAACAGGCGAGATAGTCAAAACAAGCAAAAATGTAAACAACTAAGAAGATTGTTCACTAGAAATCTTTGTTTCGACTTACCTTCTACATTTGCATCAGAACAATGACCACTTTTTTACACAACTTGTCCAGTAGCCATTACTACTGCTTCAACTTCACAAATTCGTTGACCAACTGTGTTCTGCTCATACTGAAAGACAGAATGGCTCGAATAACCAAGTGTTTAAAACTCATTATCCATATCGTTATGTTGACTCTCATCGGCTACTTTCTCAAGCATCAGGAGCCGATTAAAATTGTGAAGAAAATCGAAAGATATATGCCGGATATGAAGCATATATTAATGTGGAGTAAAGTTCCTGGAATAGCGGAGGATGGACAGGAATATTTCATAACTAATGGCTGTCATCATCTAAACTGCTACTTCACTATGAACAGAAGTCTTTTTACGGATTTAAGATATTTCGATGCTATAGTTTTCAATGTCCAGGACATCAGCCGGCAAGCTTGGCATTTGCCGAAGGTGAGAAGTGTGGTTCAAAAGTACATTTTTGCTTCAAACGAGTCTGCTGCTAACTATCCTGTTTGCAATCCTGTGTATGATAATTATTTCAATTGGACCTGGACGTACAAGTAAGTTGTTTTGTTATATACAGGGTCAAATTAAATTAGCTAGCGAAACTCCGCAGACATGGTGGACGATCAAAGAAAAATAAAAGGTTTCATGGTTTTTTTTGGGTCAATGATCACTGGTAGTGCTTTTACTTGAAGTGTGAGCTGATAAAATCTGTTATATCGTGTCGTCTGTGAAGTTTACACAAAAAATCTGATTTTTAAACTAATATTTTAAGTACCCCCCATTTTAAGTAGTAGTAGTAGTAGTATTTTAAGTAGGGGTTGATGACCCCAATAAAAACCATAATCAAGTTAATTTCATTTTTGTTTTATCATGTTTTTGATACCCATCACGTCCGCGAAGTTTCGCTAGCTAATTTAATTTGACCCTGTAGAGTCTAAAGAAAGATTTAGAGAGTTTAGTTATGTACTAAGATTAAAAGGTTTTTTCCCTTGATTGTTTAAACAAAGTGATTAATTACTGAGTGGCTCGTAACACCAAGTATCGAAGTTCAATTTATCCAAACGTTGCGGATATGGGCACCAATTTAACAGAAACTCATAAATATTTAATTGTTTACAAAGGCATCGTGTCTTTCTGACATCGTGGCTTTCAATAAGTATTTAGTTCTATAAACCTTGGCTGATCCTCACAAATAACTATTTGTTTACATCACCAAAGATTTTCTTACCTTTAATTTATTTTCTCTCTCCAGACTCGACTCCTCTATACCCTATAAATTCATCACCGTGTACAATACCAAAGACCAAGAGCTTGGTGCAGACCTGCACTGGAAGTACGACATGAAGCCAATCACCCAACAGTTTAAAAGCTCTCTCTCGTCGAAGACCCAAGCTGCAGCTATATATCTGGAAAAGTGCACCAGCTCCAGCAAAAGAGAATACTTCCTTAAGAACTTACAAGCACATCTAGCGAAATACAATCTCACCGTTGATGTCTTTGGTCCCTGTGGCACCAGGAAATGTGGCAGGACCTCTTTGAAGCCATGCTTTTATAGATTCAGGACGACCTACTATTTCTACCTAGCTTTTGAAGATTCGTTAGCGGATGACTTTATCACCCGTAACGTGTTGTTTGGATATCACAACCATGCTGTTCCGGTTGTGCTTGGTGGAGCTAACTATAATAGGTACTTAACTATTTTTTGGAAACTATCCTTTCATACAAACTTTTTTTTCATTCAGTACATGTTTCTTATACTGTAATCTTACAGATTAAGTAAAGTCAGTTAAACTTCATTCAATCCAAGTACTACCAACAATCTGTCTATGGATCAGAATCTTCATTTACCTACTTCATATACACACGCATAAATTGCAATACCATGGGGGTAGGCGAAAACTACAGAGCACCAAGTGCTAAGATCCTTACATATTCCTTTTGCCTCGTTTACGTTCATACATCTGGTCATACGAGTACACGCATGCCGGTCGCGAGTACTACGCACCTGACCTTTCTGAAGAACATCACCAATTCATCTAGGGCGTCCCCACCCGGCGTTTCCACTCACATCTGCCGTGTTAAATTTTGTTAGTTGCCTCTCATTCATCCTCTTAACATGACCAAACCATCTAAGCATACTCTTTCATATTTCGTCCTATATAATTTAATTTTTACACTATCATTTTTTTTTAACAGACATTTACCTCCAGACTCGTACTTAGAGGGCTCTAAACTGGGAGAAGAAATGACAGCTAAACTAATGTACGAAGCAATTCAAAATAAAACTAAGTACTACGAATTCTTTAGGTGGAGGAACCACTACGCTATGAAGGAGGCTAAAGTTCTAAACGCATGCACTCTGTGCCAATTACTGAACAATGAAAGCTGGCTGACACATATTTGCAGTTATAAGACATTCAGAAAATGGTGGAATCCATTTTATAAATACTACTGCGGCTTTACAAAATATTGGTAGTTATAGAAATTGAAGAATGCAATATAAAGAACCAGGTTCTTAATAATTAATTAGGACAATCCAGCCTATAAGATTTATTTCATATATATTAAAATGCTTATATCTATATACGTATATATATAATTACTTGTCCCAATTGATTCATCAACGCAGAGCCTAAACTGCTAGGGCCACAAACTTCAAATGTAGGCAGTTGATGCCTTTTATATTGCAAGGATCCACTAAGAAAGGATTTTTGGAAAATCAACCTTTAAGGGGGTGAAAAGGGGGGATTTTGTTTGAATGAAAAATCTTATTCCTTGAGTTAATAAACTTGAAACTTGGCAAGAATACTTATCTAAATAAATTATGAAGTTTGTCATTTTTTGTTTTTCTAAACTACTCCTTAAAGGGGGATTGGGGGGTGTCAAAGTTTGTATGGAAGAATTTTAACGCGCGGTCCGATTAACTCGAAACTCAGTATTTATACCTAAGACCGAAAATAAAGAATGATGTGTATCAGGGTTTTTTGAAAATCTACCCCTTTTTTTTGTGGATGGGAAATCATCAAATGACTTCTCCCGCTCTGGGCGGAGCAGGAGGGCGTGTCAGACGTTTACTGACTAAAACCCACCCGTGTTCCTTCTGTTGCCTGTGCCGGGGCCACGGTAACTCTTTGGAACATCCCGCAACCCTGGCTGGCATCGGTCCTAGCGGACCCCTTCAATGTTGCTGACATCTCTTTGAGGCGCGCCTAACGGGGTACCTACTAAAGCACGAAATCCACGCGAATGAAGTCGCGCGGGAAGTGCTAGTACAATATATAACACAACTATTTACCCTAGGTACTAAATTAAATGACTAACTAACTATACAAATAAATACAAAAACAAAAGGACACTTCAGCGTCGAAGCACTCATCCGCATCGCTGTCATCCGGAAATGTGCCATTCAACGTGGCAGCATTGCCACGTTGAATGGCACATTGACATCCCACTTAAATTGTCAATATTGAAATCACAACTGCCATTCTTTGACAATGGTATGAAACGACTGAGGGGCTTGTGGCTAAGAAATAACAGCCGCACGGGTCGATCGGTCAGGTTAAGCTACGCTTGCCGCGGTTGGTCCGTGGATGGGTGACCATCTTTACATATCAAGACCCCTCCGTGCCTCGGAAAGCACGTTAAGCCGTTGGTCCCGGCTGTCATTCGTGTATCTTTGACAGTCGTTACGGGTCGTCAGAAGCCCGAAAGTCTGACAACCAGTCTTACCAAGGGGTATCGTATTACCCAGTAACTGGGTTGTGGAGGTCAGATAGGCAGTCGCTCCATGTAAAATACTGGTATTCAGCTGCATCCGGTTAGACTGGAAGCCGACCCCAACATAGTTGGGAAAAGGCTAGGCAGATGATGATGATGATGGTATGAAACGACTCGGCAAATTGCATAGCAATTAATTTCCCTGACTTTATCTATGGAGTTTAAAAATCCTATCACATCACCCTAAAACTTTGAATTTTCTTTTCTCCACAAAATCTTCAACCATCTAATCCAAAAATCCCAAGATTGGCTCCTCCACCAACTTTTTTTTTTTTAATCACAGCATTAAAATACAGAAAGTACTCCAGAAGCGTTCAGGAAACAATTTCTTAGTGCCGAAGTTGGACGGTTCATTAAAAATGTGGTGGTGTTCCCGCCAGCGGCTTAGCATCGGGTGCCTCCACCAAACTAACAACTTTCCTGACTTATAGACTTAATATAAAGTCAGACGACGGCTTTGGATTCCTGTTAGTTATTTACAGGTTTGTTTCTAGCTAGTTGATGTTATTTTATGGTGGAAATTGTTTTGAGGAGTCCTCAAAACGAAAAATCCTCTCTGTATTTGATACTTGCCCCGATTTGAACCCACAACTTCGTTAACGCTTTATTAAAATTGGAACTTAGCTTACTGAGGTGTTGGAAGAAGTATTGTAAGACAGAATTAATTAGACACATATCTACAGAGAGTGTATTTTGCCAGAACTTTAGTAGGGAGTTTCTGAACTTTCAATGTCCTTGTTTAAATAATATCGTGTCATACTTTAAACCTTAATCTACAACAACAACTTAAACATTTAAAAGGTAATACAATGACTACAAAAACTTACTAGGTACAGTAGATATACTTATTTACAATTTCGCCTCACAAATAAAATGAAAACCCAATCATGAAACCCTAACTACTTAATCCACTAAAACAAACACACAGATGTCCAAAGCACAATTTACGTACAAAACTCTGATCCTGCTTAATGTGTTTTAAGAACAATAAATACAATATGGGCGCCAGAGCAATCTGCTTAAAAACAGGATTTAAAGTTAAATTAACATTGGACCGGAGTGTCGACAACGGATATACTGTTTTATCATGCGTTTTAATCTCTTAAAATAATTTAAACTCTTTAATCCTTGTTTGTGTATGTGAATTTGGTCGGTCGGCTTTCGATGCCGTTATTGCTGGCGATAATTTTCAGGCTGTTATAAAAAGGGGTTAATAACGGTCTGATTTTATTTGTCAATAAGGCTCAGATTTGTCAGTTTAATTTTATTGTTGGGACCTTGTGATTCGGATTTACAAATATAGGTACAAAGACATACAGATGTTACTTCGACAGAATTCGTATTTGCTATCAATCTGCCTAGCCTTTACCCAACTATGTTGTGGTCGGCTTCCAGTCTAACCGGATGCCTATCTGACCTTCACAACCCAGTTACTGGGAAACACGATACCCCCATACAGCCGAACCTAATAACCTGATAGAAAAACCTAAGTACCTATCTATGGTTTTAAAGTCCCAATAATCTATAACAGGTTATGGAATCTTACCGGCCTGACATAAGGACAGATAGAATTATACTGTCTACCATCAATAGCGATCTGTCTTTTACTGAAAACAGGTTATTGGGTCCGGCCGTAAGTGAGACCTGTATACCTACCTGTGTACCTACAGATATTTTTCTAAAGAAAATAACGAAATAAACTTTTATGATAATTAGAAGTGATTCATTAAACGTGCCTAATAGCAACACCAACAACAACAACGGGGCAACATAAGCCTGTTTTAAATCAGGTAAACTTACTAACAAACTAGAATATTCGATCTGAATAGTACTTCTTAGATTTATTGACCAAAGCCAACGTGATGAACGTGATGATCGAGTTTCTGCAAACAATGGTGGTTGTAAAATGCATGAAACGTCAATCGCTTGTAGTAACAGTTTGCGGCCCGTCCGCCATTTTCTTTATTATGTAGTATCAAAGAAACCCTTTTCACAGTCTACTTTTACGATTTAAGGGATTGACAAGGATTTTATACGTAGGTTTACGATCACTGCAATCTGCGAAGAAAATTCCAAGTTGTTCATGATAAAAAAAATATCACACAATGATTGCTGATAAAACACGATTAAGTAGGTACCATGGGCGAAACGAAGGACACCGTAAGGACTATTCTTGCTTGCAGCACTCGGCATCTATAGTAACGCTTGTTAACAGATGTGGTCATCGTGTGCACGGGATTTTGTTTTCAAATTGGTCAGATGTAAGTTTCCTCGATAGTACCAGCATCATCATCTCAGAAAATAGACGTCCACTGTTGGAAAATCACCCCCAAGCGTTGTCACATCGACAGTCTAGGTCCTGCGAAATAAGATTTGTTTTAAGGGTGGTCGCACATCTGACGGAAGATGCGTCGGGCGTAACTTCGTTAACTTTCAGCTAGTACGCTCGACGCACTAAGATTGAATGTTTTATTATCTACTTGCCCGTTCTGGCGTTACGTGACCGACGATACGCGACGCATCTTCTGTCAGAAGTGCGACCACCCTAAAGGGAATTAAAATCGAGAGAAGTGGAAAGAATCCCCATTCCTTCCACTTCTCTCGATTTTATTTCCCTGGGCAAAGGCCTCCCCCGGATGCCTTTGCCCAGGAGTGGGACAAATTAGCCTCACAAAAAAAAACAAATGAAACGCTCAATGAAAAATTCCGAGCACAAAATACAAGCCATACTCAATTTCTACTTCCAAGGCCTAACGACTCCTAAATTCGATATGAGCCAATTCTCATTTCACATTATTAATAATTCCGGCACATCCAAAACACTTAATTACTATGCTAAACGCTTCCTCGGTCTACAGAGCGTAGTTTTTGTCCCCTAAATCTACATTTCTAATCAGAGTGCACACCCGAAGTGCTAATAAATTCAACTATAGAGCATATTAGAGCGGTTAAGACATTCCGTAAGATGAAGATAAGTAATACTTAATGATGTTTTGGTCGTGATTTAATAGGCTTTAATAATTTCATGCGTGTAGGAATAAGATTATGTTGTTTTTAATACCAGCATCAGATATCATACAGAGAAGGCACGAGTATTGATCACCACGCTTGCTCAAGACGGGTTGGCGATTTCAGACTTATCTACGTTAACTATAAGTCCAGATTCCCTCACAATGTTATCTTCACCGATGTCAGTAACATCCAAGATAAACTAAGAAAGTATAAAGACATATGAATTGGTAAGGTCACATAAGTACTTGCCCGGATTTTAACTGACAACCTCATATAAGATTATGCTTATCTTGTGGAATTAATTTGTCATCTGCGGTTTTTATAAACCGAGACGTGGGGCCTTCAAGAAACTGGAGAACTTCGCTGGTGCAATAGTTGGCCATAGCCCATTGGATGCGGTATTTGCTTACTATCTGGTGGACAAAGACAGCGTTCTCCCTTGCTCACTCTAAATTTAAAAACTTTTTAGAAAAAAGTTTTAAGGGATGATGCTACAGTATTTTTATCTCACAAAGCGACGCGCGCTTTACAAAGTGTACAAACCACGCTGTGAATGTGTGCGTGGGCACACACACTCTTCCGACTTCGCCATTGTCTCGGACGGTACCGAGAGTTCCTGCGCTTACACACACGTTCACAGCGTGTTTTTACACTTGGTAACCACAAATTGCGCGTCGCTTAGTGACATAAAAATACTATACTTAGGTTAGAATTGATCTGCTATGAGCAATTCCATAAATTCTGTATCAATTAGTCTGCCTCGTTGGTCAAGTGGTCGCAAGAGCTACTGATGAGCATGAGGTCCTGGGTCGGGCAGTGTTATTGGGTTTTTCCATCTGGAATCCCAGTACCAGCCCGGAGTCTGGATTTGTGCCCGGTTGATGGCAATAGGCTCGCCCCCCCATGACTTAAACATAACTGGCAAAATGTGGTCGTGCTATAGGTACACCTCTGTCTAACCCTTTGTGGAATACAGGTGGGATGTTATGAGTAATACAAAAAAAACCAAAAAAGAAACAAAAATAAAAACACGAAAAAAAAATTTATAAACAAACAAAAATAAACAAAATAAATAATAAATAAACAAAAATATTATGTATCTTTAATTTATGGTATTCCATAAATTAAAGATACCTACATAATATTTTTGTTTGTCAACATCCTTTGGTCAGCTTACTTTCCCGGTTTCTATGAGAGGACAATCCCAAATTCTGACGCTACCACTTTTATTCTACTACTTTTCCGTTTCCTTTTCTCCTTTCCAATTTAGCTTTAAATTCGCAACTGTAGACGCCCGAGTTCATGACACATCGACTTACGAGGTGCAGGAGATCAAAGCCCTCAGCACAAAGAAACATCACTAAGTATATACTAAATGCGGTGACATCATTCTCATTGTGATACATTTTGCTCCGATGAATCGATTCAAGGACCTTCCCAAGAGCCCAATGAGGCATGTCTTGTTTAAAATATGACATGCCTTGTTTGACTGTTTTGCACTTTGACTTCCTGCTTAATTGGTACCTACCTACTACTGATACCTGCTCCGTTGGTTTCGTGGGGTCCTGGGTTCGATTCCCAGGTCGGGCAAAGTGTTATTGGGTTTTTCCATTAGGAATTTCTTAGTAACAGCCTGGAGTTTGGAAGTTGGTGGTATTTATTTATAGTAGTCCACAAAACGGCACGGGAGTGCATGTTTCGAAGACACAAACCTCGGGAGGCGTCGGTGCGTCATCTTCGATGGCGACATCATGGCTTGTCTTCGTACAGCAGGTGTAGATCGTGATGCAAGAGCAGCAGCATGATATGATACCTCCGTGCCTCAGAAAGCACATTAAGCTCATGGTCCTGTGACTGATCTCTCTCTGGTCGTGTCGGATTGCGTGCCGTCCCATCGGACTATGAGAGTGAGGAAAGAGAAAGTGTACCTGTGTCTGCGCAGACACTTGTGCACCATAATATCTTCCGCGCTGAAGGCTAGTCCCCATGACCAAAATACGGTCTGCAGGACTATTATTACTATTGATAAAGAAGAATGCTATCAAGCATGATCATCCTTAAGCATTTGTAATATTCAATCCTGAAGAAGACAATGGCCAGATTGGCCCACTCTTTACCAACAGCAAATCTATTAAACTTCCCACTTATCACAATGCAATTGCAAAGCTGTTTAACTTGCCAACAAATGCACTAAACTCTCTGGTTAAGCCAACACTAACTAGAAGTAAATACAACCGAGGTAATTCAACTGTAAGGAATTGGAACGAGCGGCGATCATAAGTCCGCAGTTCCACACTCTATTAGTTAAATATTGTGGTTAACAATATTAACTGTTCGTGTTTGAGTTTCCACTGATTTTGATTCAGAACAATAAGGTAATTTTGTACGGAGTTAAAATTAAAATAATTATGAATAAGAGTAAATGAAGCAGAGTCTTGCAAGATCTGAATTACGGTGAAGACGACCTACAGAGTTTTTTGATGAGGTCAAGACATGGTCATGGTCAAAATAATTGTCACAAGCGCAAATTAAAAAAAAAGCTTGGAAACGTTTTGAGACGAGCAGTCGATGTTTGGCGATTTTATTAGAAGTTGAAAGTGCTATGAACTAAACAACTGGTATGCTATTAGGGATTCTGTAAGAACATCATCATCATTTCAGCCGAAAGACGTCCACTGCTGGATATGTCCAGCAGTGGGCGTCTTGTGGTCGTCGTGGCTTGGGGGAGTCCTATGGGACTCCCCCAAGCATCGCCACTTCGACCAGTTATGAGCTTCTCGCATCCAACAGATTTCTGCGGCCTTCACAAGGTCATCGGTCCACCTTGTGGGTCTGTTTGAACAGAGGCACAAACTCAATCATTAACGTGGGCATTCACGTTAGCGCCATTTGGCGTGGCTCCAAACGACTAAAGTCAAATGCAGCTATTAGACATGCAGATTTTTACATCACGCCAACGGATTTTAACATTCACGATCAAATTTTGGATGTAGATTACGCCATTTGGCGCGATGGACTGACCGTGTATGTCCACCTTTAGACGCACATTTAAGTTAAGCTATATTGGTGCACCCACAATTATTTAGGTAATTAGCGCAGTCTTTCTGACTGCAAAATCTCCAATAGATGCATCTTTTCATCTCATATTTATTTCTGTTAAGGGCCTATGCTACCTCAAATGGCTTAGCATGATCCTCCGTTATATCGAAAATACTGCAGCATTAATTTTGAAATAAATATTTGGTAAAGTTGAGGGTTAATTTTAAGTACTATGTTAGGCAAAAACACGATTCCATAAAATTTTCTCTATAGAAAAAAAATCCAGTTACCTCCAAACCGAACAATAAACCGCTATGGTATTCAAAAAATAATTCAAATTAGATCATGAAACTGTGCATACTAACTGAACAACTATAAAGCAGGTCTTATGTTTTTTTTTTTTTAATTACCATTATTTTCACCGTAAAAAGTAATTACCTAAACTATCGGCGCTCCCTGCCGCCCAGCACCGCACTCAGTCCCGCTCTCACTCAGTTCGCGCGCAGTTTCGTGCGCGCGAGATAAAGAGTGAATTTTAGCTGAGGTATACTGGATGATTTTTTTACCGTCTCGAAATTTTTACAGGGTGTTCTAACCATGAATATGAACAACTTTCACTACGGGACCAACTCTGAAATCACGAAAAAAAAAATCAGCTGATTCGTACATTTTGGTCGAGTAGGTATTGAACTTTTGTATGAATCAGCTGATTTTTTTTTCGTGATTTCAGAGTTGGTCCCATAGTGAAAGTTGTTCATATTCATGGTTAGAACAGCCTGTAAAAATTTCGAGACGGTAAAAAAAGTCATTCAGTATAGGCTCTTAAGCCAAAAGCAATTTTATAATATGCAAAAACTTTCAATCCAACTACTAAGTATATTTCAGAGAAAAATTAAAGAGCCGTGCAGAGTCAAGGAGGCAATCTAACTTGCTCACAGACAGAACTAGCAACTAATTTACCTAGGCAAACGTAGTGCCTTGCCTTTGGCGAAGCGGATTGCTTTTTCACAACTATTTCATTTTAAACTTGAGAAAATTTACCTTCATTCCTTTGCTTGCTTTATCTTCAACATTATAATAGGATTGATTTAGTTTACTTTTTGCTTTGTTTATTTCATTTGTATTAAATGGAAAATGAGTGGTTAAGGTTGTAAGATATACAAGATATAACATAAATAACGCACAACCTCTTAAGAGGTCATTGTACTCATCATTATGAACAACTTTTACTATGGGACCAAACCTGAAATCGCGAAAAAAAACAGCTGTTCCCTACACTTTGACGAGTTATGGGGACATAAATGTAGGGAGCAGCTGATTTTTTTTTCGCGATTTCAGGTTTGGTCCCATGGTAAAAGTTGTTCTTAATGATGAGTACAATGACCCCTTAAGAGGGTGTGTGTTAATTATGTTACACCTTGTATATTTTATTTTACCGCCGGTGACTTAATTGGGACTGGGCAGGGTATGTCTGCCGCATGCAGGATGCGCCACAGTTTGTCCGTATGCGGACAAACTGTGGTCCCAAATAGCACAAAACTGGTGCCCCGAGACAGTGAAACGGGGTTGTGGCAGTCTCGAGATGGCGGGATGAGCTGGACAAATTCTGCCAAACCTGGAAGAAGGACGCGCGGGCTCGCGAACTATGGAAGGAGCTAACAAAACAAGAAAAGCCCCGACGTTTATAGAGAGGTGTTATAAGTTAGATGGCTCTGTCGTTCTGTGTATGATCTGAATATCTGTGTGTCTGTCTGTGGTATCAAAGCTCCCACACAGGTGGTCCGATTTCAATGCAGTTTTTTTTAGAAAGCTGGTTTAATCGGTGTTGTTCTTTGCTCCGTTTCATGGAAATCTGTTAAGCAATTTTGAAGATAATCAGGTCTTTCCGATTGGTGTAGAGATCTCAACCACACAATGATAACTTATTCCACTTTAATCGTCCGATCGACTTGGTATAAGTATTTATTTTAACATTTTGTTAGCACTGCAATTATGTGGTATCTTGACCTGATGCTGCAACAACTTACAGCAGACGTGTTTGGGCTTATTCAATTGGTCTCGATAAGAAGTCTATGGTCTTAAAATAACACGGTAAATCTCTCAATATTGTGCGTACAAACTTATATTTGCAGTTGGAATATATGGGAGAACATGTTTATCAACTACAATGTTAAGTTTGTTCTTGGGATAATTCTGTCTCTTCTTTCTTCATCCCAACTATGGAACCCTCATTGTGCGTGGACCGCAACACACTTGGCCGGTTTTTGAGTCATCAGCACCCTAATTGCGTAACACACTATCAATCACAATCTGAATGATTTTGAAGGATATTGCTAAAAAAATATTGCTTCACGATAAAATTATGTTCGAAAAATTTGTCTGCTCAACAACGTAACAATGAATGTTGTCGAACTGTCAAAATGAAAGCCATTGCTACTGTAAGTGCACGCAGTTACGCAATTACCCCGCGGGTGTGCCAGTATTGTTGCGTATCGATTTCTAGTTTTTTACGTCTCCTTTCATGCCAATCATTAATGTACCTGAAGTTTAAACAAAGATATAAAAAGTCTTTAAATCTATATCTTTGCATCTATGCAAATAAATAAAATTGAAGTGTCTGTTTGTAATGTCAAAATAACAACTTTTGGCTAAATGCATACGAAAGTATAACAAAACAGCAATTTTTTAAATTTTTGTCTGTCTGTCTGTTTGTTTCGGCTAATCTCCGAAACGGTTAGACCGATTTTGGCGGCACTTTCACTGGCAGATAGCTGATGTTACGGCGGGTAACTTAGGCTACTTTTTTTTTAATAATTAGGGTTCCGCGCAAAGAAATTAAAACTCATGAAATTATGAACAAAAAATCCGATTTGAAAAATTATTTTTGTATTTGGAAGCCCAATTCTCCAGGATAGTTATAGTTTATTTAACATCACGCTACGACCCTTAGGAGCCGAGCAAAAAGTAAAAAGTTAGAAAGAACACTAAGCGAAAACGAAGTAATAGCGCGGGCAGGCGATTCAACGCGACGGGTCGGGGACTAGAGAGTTTTATTAAAATGTGGCTGTTATTTAAGTATATTGTGTATCTTACGACATCCACGTAAACGAAGTCGCGGGGCACAGCTAATAGTCAATAAAATAAAAAAGTTAGACGGCAGAATAACACTCGCGAAATACTGAAGGCTTTTGCGACCATTACTAATTTGAAAACTTTATAAAAGCGTAAAACAAATTAACCGTTACCGGAAAAAGCGAAGTTATTTTCAGACTGAGCTTCCTGAAACTGTATTCTAAGGTAAACAGCACCATATTTACGCAATTACACAATCATAATGATTTTGAAGCATTTTGCTGATCCAATTGCTTCTTATGTTCGAAAAATTTGTTTGCTCAACAACGTAAATAACGCAATGAATGTTGTTGAACTGTCAAAATGAAACCGATTCCTACTGTAAGTGTGTTACGCAATTAGGGTGCAGGGGGCCAACCACCACCTCTATTTTAATGTAACTTCAGTGTGAGAAAGAGATGGAGCTATACAGGACGTCTAGCTCCATCTCTTTCCCACACTCAAGTAACATTAAAATAATACTGCTTTAAGAGGTGGTGGTCTAGCTCCAGGTGTTCATTTCTCTTAAATACATACACACACAACAGCCCTCTTGGCTGTCACATTTTGTCACCTCTCTCGCTCACACAGGACCAAATTTTTAAGAATGCTAAATGAAAAAATGCTTTTTTGAAAAAATGTAATCAATGGGCGACCTAATAAATAATATTACTAGTAATAATATGTGCAAAAGTATTATATCCAAAATTAGTAACGATAATCGATTAACTGTAATCGAGTTACTAATTTCATAAATGATTATCAGTTATTAATAATATGTAAATGTTCGATTATGTCGATCATTCCCAGCTCTAATTTCATTTGTCCAACTATCAAGTGTCATGCTTGAAGTTTCTGATGACAAGCAAAAAACGTCAAATTTAGGATTTTTATTATTGTGTTATACGTGGCAAAGTTAACGAACTCTTCAGCCTACTTTTCGAAGTAAAATTTACAAAATTTAAAATTAATGACTGCTTTGAAAACCAAAATATTGAAATTAGTTGCAAAATAACTGAATATATAAATTAAAAATATAAAAAGAATACCTGATAAAATATTTACATACCGGGACATTTGTGGGATGAATTGGGCAAATAACACCACCTTAGATTCGCATATGATCTCCTTTTATTTGCAGAGGACCCTCATCATCGCCATCATTTCAACCGAAAGACGTCTACTACTGGACATAGGCCTCCCCTAAGCACAGGCACTTCGATCGGTTTTGTGCTTCCCGCATCCAGCGGATTTCAGAGAAGAACCTACTGCACTTCAAATCATGCTTCAACAACTAGCATCGGAAAGTAACAAAGCAGGGTTATTAATGAATACGTGCAAGACTAAATTGATGACAAATAGGACAAACACAAGCTGTGTGTATGTCAAAAAGGAATGGAGAGGAGCATGTTGATTCTAAGACTGCAAGACAAATGGAAAGCTGGAACATCACCGGCAGACGTTAGAGTAAAAAACAAGAACGCTAAAATGGAAATGGACAGCTGCGAAAACCGAAAAATGGGCCAAAAAACGTCGCAGAATGGTACCCGATGAACGGAAAAAGAAGTAAAGTAAAACAGGTAAAAAGGTGGGAGGATGATCTGCCAAAAGGTTGGCGAAGAACAGCTTGGGACAGGAATAAGTGGAGGGAAATAGAGAAGCCTTTGTTACAAGACAACCTGACCTGGTAGCTGATAATTGATAATGAAGGGTTAACAACTATAAGCCAAAAGGTTATTAGTTTTAATGTAATATTATTACTTGTTTATGTATTAAAGTCAGAGGAAATAAAAGTTTTTTTTTAATGAGAACGAAGTGTGTTGTCTAATTATAGCCTAGGTATATGCAGCCTTCGAGGTGGTCAAGAAAGGCAAGGGGCTCTCCAAAAGCTTGTGGAATGGAATGTGGCAAGTCATGGAATTGCATGCACCATCTCAGGAGGTGGTGGGCTGACCACCTGAGATTGTTGTGTTGATTTCCTGTGTAAGCAGCCTGGGATCCGCCACATCAATAAGCATGTGAATGGCTGGATAGATCTATGACGTCAAACTGCGTTTGCCATGGTAAGTGGTGGGTTATACTTACTAAACTTCGGACATCCTCTGATTCTCAGTAGTTCTTCTTTTACAGTACATAATGTTGTAAGTTGTTACGGGCTGTCTTGTACAAAGAAAACCAATGATTCGGGTCAAATTAATTAAAAAGCCGAAAAGTTAACGATTGGTTACAAAATATCAATGTTTTATGAAAACCATGATGATAATGAACTAGAATAAAATATATACCATCACATTTATTTCTAGGCCGCTTAGGTTGTATAAAACCTAACAATACGTGCGAGTAACGAAACGAAAACGTCAACAACGAACAAATTTGACAACCACCCAAATTGACAAGTAAAAGAAAACATCTGTTGAATTTCGATAAAAATAAAAACGAAAACATCACAAAAAGTCGTACAAAATAATCACAACTACAATAAAAAACCTGATGTGTAGTTTTTGTTTAAAATATTCGCGTGGAAAATCGAAAAACTTAACGTTGTTTTGTTGCAAAAGTTAGGTTATGTGTTGTTATGACTCAAGGTGATTGTATTAGATGATTTGACCGTTTTCATGCTGCGCCATTGAGTAGGCAGCCTTATATGGGTTACAGAGATTACTGCTTTTACCTCAGCTCAGTCAGTTTGTGTTAAGTTTCCGCAATGGCCGATCGCGAAAATCCTAGTGCTTCGGGGTCTCAGGGATCCGAGAAAGGAGACAAGAATACTCGTAGTGCATCACAGCCAATGCCTGCTGCTGCTTCAAGGTTTGTGGCTTCATTGTTTTGTTTTAGTATTTAGGACATTTCTTTAAAGTTTATATTTTGTTTCAGAGTAAATTGATTATGTTAATGTGTAGTAATATAGTATGAAATGTAATGTAAACAATATATGACGCAATACCTGCCAGTATCTTAAAATTGGATAGCCACTGATTGGAACAGTTTCAAATCAAACCCCTAATAAGTCATTTCAACAATAAATATTATAATATTTAGAGTGATACAATATTATTAAATCAATTTAATCATATGACTCACAAATCACAATAGATGTCAAGTCATAATCACAAATAGAGTTTACAATATTTGATTATTCAAAACTGGTTTTGCAAAGTCATAAGTATTTTATTATTAAATATACTGAGTTATCTATCTCTGTCTCATCTATTTAATTAAAGAACATGAAGTGAACTAAAACTGCAATAGGAGGACAATGCAATTAAATAGTCATTATTAATCTTTAGGTACTTTGTTTTGTGTTTCAAGTTTATAAAAGCAAATAAAAGAGCTGTATTCTAGAACAATGCTTGGTAATAAATCTCAATTTGTAACTAAATTAGAGTTGAGACTAGTATGAAATCTGTCAGTTTTTAATTGAGATCTACACAAAGCATTGTTCTGGAACTTCTAGAACACCAACCTTGATATCTATTTGTTGATTTTTCTTTGTCCAGTATATTGTTATCCAAATTATTTCAATTGACTTCTTTAATTTTACACATATTTATAGTAAAATATAAAATTACTTCAACCCCAACTTAGTAAAATCACACCCCAGTAAGAATGCCGTCTGGTGAACACAAAAAACTTTACCCTCTTTTTGAGCTCTTCTGTAGTGAAAAGAAAGAAAAAAAATACATTTATGTAGCACATGCTAAAAGACACAATATTATACAACAGATAATAAAATAAAATAATCAAAATCAAATAAAAAGTGTAAAGTGCGATATAATAAATTAGCAGGAAAGTGTGCCTCACGGGTGCGCCAAAAAGGCCCAGTTCAGCAAATATGCCAGACAACTAGTGTGTGATGCTGTTTTCAACTGGACCCGACAGAGTAGTGAATAGTGGGGTAATAAGAGTGATATGGTGTGAGTGAGTGTGTCTATGGAATATTTAATGAATACTTCTTCTCCGTGCCTACCAGTGGCGCATCATTAGAGGGAAGCTGAAGAAAAAATTGTTCAGTTCTCATAAACTCAGACAAAAAACTGTAGATTTTTAATCTTATGATGTATTAAACTGGTATTAAATATAATTGTGTAATGTGTTGCGATACACAGTTACATACACAGGTGTACCATATTATTTGGCAATAGTAGACATTAAGAAGAGTGGTTTTTCCGAAGGGAAGCCGATAGGAATTGGGTTGTATGAAGGCTTCGCCTCTGATGCCTACCCCATTCTCAAGAAGCATTAGTTTATGTATGTACTTCTTTCTCACAGTTACTATGCCAGCGAACCAATACAGTTCAGAGTGAGAGGTTCAACCATCACAGGAGCCTCTCCACCCAAATTTGTGACCCTGGAGGACATTATGAAGGCTGCCCATGGCATGCAGAATATGGCGTTAGCTCATGAGATTGCAGTTGACCAGGACTTCAAGCTTGAACCTTTTGAACCACCAGATAATAGGTAAGCATTATTTTCTTACACAACTAGCTGACACTGCAGCTGGAGCTGTAAATAAATCTTAACCAGGGTATGCTATTTTATCAGGGTCGGCTTTAAGGGAGGGCAACCGGGGCAACTGCCCAGGGCCCCCACAAGAGTGGGACCCCCACATAAATTGTACTTATTAAAAAAAAGTTTGGTATATCCTAATATTCTGACACAACGAAAGAGTACATCATATACGATGTGAAAACTTAGTCTTTTAATTTTTTATGTTTTTAATATATTTATTCAATTTTAATTTCCTCGCTGCGGCGTATTGTTTTTGCGGTCGTTGGTCGATCCGTGATCTCGTTTCCTTCGAGCGATCGTACTGGTAACGGGATTTACTCCGGAAGCTGGATTTTAGCGAAATTATCAATGATTTTTCGTTGAAGAAAGCTCCCTAGGTACCATTCGTAGAATTTAAAGTTTATTACCTATCTAATATGTTAGCCGAAAAGATTTGATTTGTCTCGCGATAAATGATTGAAACACTTTCAAGAATAAATAGGGGCCTCACACCTCTAAATATTTTGGTATGTTTATAATAAAAATATTTAGCTTCCTGCATTAGTACATTGTAGTAATTGCAAGTTGTTTACTTCCTAATATAAACCTAGTAGGAAGTTGTGCACTTGGAAGGCTGAGAAGATTACTTCCTCATGTCATATTATATTAAATTCTCAACTCACTCTTACTTTCTATTTTTTTACATTGCAGTTATCAGAAACTAGTCAAAGAGACGATGCACAAGGCGTATTTTGATATACTAAGAGAGCAGCTCAACTCTGACCCACCAGAATACAAGCAGGCTCTTGTACTATTAGAAGATGTCAAACAGGTATGCTTATGAACTAAAGCCGGCTGGAATTTTTAGGACAAAGGCTTCTTCTGATATGGAGAAGAGAGAAGGAGAAGTTTATTGTTTCTGCTCTTGTTTGTAGTTTAGCTGTAATATAGTTTTCAAAAAATATTATTGGATAAGTATTTATAAATATCTAATAATATTTTTTTTATAAAAATCTTTTTCACAGAAACCACAACAAAGTGAAAAATAACTTTAATTTCGGAAATCGGTGTATTTAGATCTGTATTTTAGTTTTTTGCTACCGACTTCCGACATCAAAGTTATTTTTCACTTTGTAGTGTTTTTTTTTTAAATCGGTTTTTTTTTTTTTTTTTTGTAAAAAAGTTTTTTATTTTTCATTTCTTAGGCGGTCAGTTTGTAATTTATCTAAGTAACCCATAGTCTAATGTCAACTGCTCATCACCACTTACAAAATATTGCTTTTCCCAATACAGGGACGTTAATTTTGAAGAGTTCTCCTGGTACTTCACCATCAGCTCCACTTCATCATATGCATTGTAACGAGCGTAAATTGCTTAGCAACCATATTAAAGTAATCGAATCGCAACCCGTGAAATACTTATTATTGAGAAGTTCCGGTGGCCATCTGGTCTTCATCATCAGTTCCACTTCACCAAATTGTGCTATCCCAAAGCAAATGCACGAATTACTATAAAAAATACCCAAATCGCTATAGGTGTGCCTATAATATTTGAAGAGTTCCCTCGATTTCTCCAGGATCCCATCATCAGATCCTGACCTGATGACAAAGGGACCACCTGGGAACCATGACTAAGATTGGGGGTTTAATGCTGTGTATGCATTTAGTTCGTAAGCCTTTATATAAATAAATATGCAGAACAGGCGCAGAGAGGTTATACGGCTAGAATCATCATCTTCGCAGGGGGGCTTGATTTATGAGATTAGCTGAGGATTGAACTCAGTGGCGTGTTAAGCTTTTGACCGCTTGAAGCTAGTGATAATGATTTTAGCAATATGCTTACAAAACTAGTCAATCTGTTATGAAATCTCAATCATCTCATAATACCAGCCTAATATTGTCCCACTGCAGGTCAAAGGCCTTCCCATGCAGTGAAAGCACAAGCATTGATCACCACGCTTGAAAAATAATAGGCAGTCATGGGGATAGAAGTGAAAACTTAAAAATAACAGTTGCATGCGAATATGACATCTATTTCAAAAACATTAGCGTGCTAAATAGAGTAATATGGGTAGAGCGCCCTCTAGCGTTGAGTCGCTGAACTCGTTGAAGCATGTTGCAAACCCGTAAGATTTTCCCCTACCAAAAAGTGCTCAACGCGCTTAAAGAAGTTTTCATTCACTTCAAAAATAAAATCTCATAGGAATTCAATCAATCAGAACAGTGAGTTTCGTTTTATGGGGTCCGTAGTCAAAAAGGAAGACTTATAGTTTCGCCATGTCCGTCCGTCCGTCCGTCTGCAGCTTAGCTCAGAGACTCTTAGTACTAGAAAGCTATAACTTGGCATGGATATACATATTAATAGAAAAATATTAAGTATATAAAATGGTAAAATAAAATCATTAAAAAAAAATAGGGTACCTCCTGCACACGTAAAGTGGGGATTAGTTGGATAGGTGTTTCAAAAATATAACGGGTTTGTGAAAACAATGTTTCAATTAAGGGATCCGTTTCTAAAATATTAAGCTTTAAAGTGAAAATTATTGTTAGAGTCACGTGTCTCACCACCCGGACCCCCCCCCCATCCCCTCCCCGCCAGGTAAATGGTTAGTTTTGGATATGTGAAAAAATTCACGGTAGTAGTTTAAACAACGAAGTTTAAAGGAAAACTATCACAGATAAGTAGGCTTTATAAGTTTACGAGTAATAGTCGACCAACTTATATTTGCATTTGGAATGTTTGTGAGAACATGTTTTTCAACTAGAATGTAAGTTTATTCTTGGGATTAATTAATCCCAATTACGGAACTCTTCATTGTGCATGGTCCGACACGCACTTGGCCGGTTTTTTAAGCTAGGCCCAAACTAGATAAATATTTAAAGTTGTAAATAATTAATCAATAGATCAATACCTAAAACTGTAATTTATTTAATTTTTGTCTATCGCGCTTCTTTATCATATCCCCTGTACATTGAGAGGTCTGGCTCTTGTGATACAAAAACTCCTAATACAAGAGACAGGGTTACACAGATGTTGGTCTTGAAGTGAAAATAAATAAATTATTATTATTATTAGAACGAAACATGCCAAGATGGCTGCATCACAATATTATTATGTAACTGTTACAGTTTTCCTAATTATTTCATGCTCTGAAATCCAGCGACTATCTTATGTAATAGTTGGCACACATCCAATGCATAATAGTTATTTATAATTGTTACATTAATGAACTTAAATGAACTCGTTTTGTTGGCATTCTTGGAACCGAGATTCAGATGGAGTTTAAGAATAAAATAATACTAACAAAGTAGGTTTCACATTAATATTATTTTATTGTATTCCTGATAATAGGAACTGATTAAATGTTTTTGCAAGGAGTAGGATCAGCACAACAACTGGTGGGGAACGAACTTGCGACCTTCGCTCGGCATTCCACGTCCTGATAATTATCTATTTTATTTATGGAAATAAATTGTAGATTTCGAAAACAATTCTGTGCTGCCATTTTTTTATTTTCGCCTGAACTTTTTTTTTTCAAAGAACCCAAGGAACTTGAGTACTTTCATGATAAAGATTCAAACGGTCACACTACCTAAACTAAAGCACACACGAAAATAAACCTTATCTCCCTACAACCAAACTTCAATTTCCAGGGCCTCTTCGCAATACTCCTCCCACGACACACCCGCATTCGTGAGATGATAGAAGAGGTTTTAGACTCGGAGTTCATAAAACAGCAGGCTGAGAACAATAGCCTGGACTTCCACAAGTATGCTAGCTTCGTCATAGATCTGATGGCGAAGTTAGCTGCGCCGGCGCGGGACGAGATCATACAGAATATTACTACTCTTACTGATACCGTAAGTACTGTTTGCTTCTCTTTCTATTTTTCTAGTTTAAAGTAACTTTATATCAGAATGACTAGTTCTATTAAAACAGTTATTACAAGAATTGAAGTCGTAGCGCAAACTGAACTTTATTTATGGGTATTAAAGTTATTTTTCCAAAACGTATTTGGAAACAAAATAGCGAACGCAGTTATGCTAAGTTTTTCTGAGCTATCATTCTGTTAAACGATAGATTTCCCATAGCAGAAATTAACGTTATTTTGGTACTTATTCTTTTTAAAATGAAAAGTGTAACTTTAGGTATCTTTTCCCTACTAGCTGCAATGGCGTTAGTAACAAGAAAGCTCCTGAGCCACCTTTCACGACCTTTCAGGGACAGTATAAGTACGAAAGCCTTAATTCATCACCATTCCAGTGCAAAAAACAGATGGCGCTATTTGTTTCCTATAGCTCCGTCTCTTCTTCTATACTTCCCTAAACAACCCCCGATTGGTACGAGAAAATATTCTTTAGATATCAATGAAACCCCTTCTTTCCAGGTGGATGTATTCCGTGCAATTTTAGAAACGCTAGAGATCTTGAAACTGGATTTGGCAAACACTCTGATCGCGATGATCAGGCCCCATGTCCAACAGGAGAGCGTTCAGTACGAGCGGGCCAAGTTCGATGAGATACTCAAGATTTCTGAAGGTCAGTAAAGTTATAGTATGAGACCAGCCGTATGCCCGATGGGATATCTTCCATAACTTCCATACAAACTTTCAACTCCCATTTAACCCCTTCAGGGGATGGATTTAAAATAATATTTCCATAGTGCTCGTTTTCGTTATAAAAATAACTCTTGTGCAAAATTTCATGCCTCCAGACCCAGCAGTTTAGTCTGTGCGTTGTCTGTCAGGGAATTTAACAGTTTTATTAAGTAGATAGTACCAAGCGTTTTGCTTCGAAGGAATTGGCAGAAGGGTATTTCCCCGTAAAGTACGAAAAAAGTAAAACTCTAAAAATGGCGTGCTTTTAGCGGCGACTATTTGACACTTCAGTAGGCCTACCACGAACGCGCGGAGTAAACGTACTTAAGGCGAAAGTGCCAGGGTACTCCGCGAAATTCAAATTGTCTTACGTTTTTTGCAATTTGCAGGTCAGTATTAGGTTGTATGTTGATTAAAATATGATTCACGACCGTAACAAATATGTATTTACAGAATTATAATCATTAAAGTCATCAACACAACTCTCTAAGACTAAGTAATCCTATTGAATGACTGTTTCATGAAATCTAAAATTTGAGGATTATACTAACTTAAGGAGTTGTATTACTGATTCTCATGATTATAATTCTGTAAATACATATTTGTTACGGTCGCGAATCATACTTTAATTAACATAGAACCAGACGCTGAGCTGAAGATTGCAAAAATCGAAACAAAATTTGAATTTCGCGGGCTACCTTAGGGCTTCCCCCTTAAAATAAAGCTTTCAAAGAGGTTTTTGCGATATTTTTTAATTATATTATATCGCTTAAAAACACATCTGGTGGCTTTTTTTCTGTCTCCACAGAGGCAATTGCCGAATTTTAAGAACGTTCACATACTAATCTCAGAGATCTGTCAATAAAACTTTTAATATTCATTCATTCATTCAATTTACGTATATTTTTGACACTGATTGTCGCTGAGATGAGATTGTGAGATTGTGTGGCTTGAATTTGAACGTACGAGACTTGGCCTTCTGGTTTTTAATATATAAGAAGAAGAAGATAACGGTAATATTATAATTATAATACCTGTTATCTTCTTCATTCAGAACATTTTTTTTAATTTATTTTATCCCTGCAGTACCTCGACTACCTCGTTGGTCTAGTGGTCGCAAGCGCTACTGCCGAGCATGAAGTCCTGGGTTCGACTCCCAGATCGGGCAGTGTAATTGGGTTCTTTCATCAAGAATCTCTCAGTAGCAGTCCGGAGTCTGGATTTGTGCCTGGTTGATGTCAATAGGCTCGCCCCACATAAATTAAATGTACTACAGGTACACCTCTGGCTAACCCTTCGGGGATTACAGGCGTGATGTTACGTGTGTTAATTGGTCCCTATGTCGTAACAGATGGTCTCCAATACACTCGAGAATGGCTCAAGCGTCACATAGACTTGGAAGGACTCACTCTCCCAGTCACTGATAAGAATATCATCAGAAACGTGACCGCACAGACATTAGCTAAAGCCTACCTTGAATTGCTGGAGTGGGATCCATCGAAAAACTATCCTGAGGTAAGAACAATTTAATACTTTAATTATATAAGGTGTAATTTAAATAACGCACAACCTCTTAAGGGGTTGTACTCATCATTGTGAACAACTTTTACAATGGGACCAAACCTGAAATCGTGAAAAAAAAATCTGGTGTGCCCTACATTTATGTTCAAGAATCGTGCATAACTCGTCAAAATGTAGGGAACAGCTGATTTAAATAACGCACAACCCATAGGGGGTCATAGAATGGAATAGAATAGAATTTTATTTTGCAAATATGGGTAATACATAATAGTTCTTCAGATTACATTTAGCTCAGCCACATTTTACCAATCGGCATGCAAACATTTAAAATTATTTATATCACTATTATTACACTTATTTAGATCAATTTATAAATTACTATCATAAAATTTTAAATCATCAACTTAATTAAAAATATATGTTTGTATTAAAAGGAAAATATAAATCAGTATCATTAGATTATTTAACATGTCATTACTATTACAAATATCATTATCAAAATGTCATACATCAAAATTTCAGAAGTCAAGATGGTCACTAATTAACAAATATTTTTCTCCGATAGGAACTCAGTTACACTGTAGTACGTTTTATCTACCAAAAATTCCGTAATCTACTCTTAAATTGTGCTGTATTTAAAGCTTTCCAACTACTCGGTAATTTATTGTAAATAATTGGGGCCATGCAAGAAACGCTCTTACGCATTAAAGTGGTTCGACATGATACTTGACATAATTTGCTGTTGTCACGCCTATTCCTTGGGAATACAACAGCCAGGCGCTCAAAACGAGATGGATTTTGCTTGACAAACATAGCTACTTCGAAAATATAGATACAGGGAAGTGTCAAGATTTTATGTAACTTAAAATAAGGCGCGCAACTGTCTGTCGATTTAAGTTTTAACAATGATCGGAGACATCTTTTCTGGGCCTTAAAAGCTATATCTCGATCAGTTGAGTTCCCCCAGAAAATGATCCCGAATCGCAATTCGTCGTCCCCCTTATGAGGTTGTGCGTTATTTAAATTACACCTTGTATATCTCTTTACAAGAATTAACTTTTTGATAAGTACTTATATTTATATTATCAGCAACCTAATTGCGTAACACACTTTCAACCACAATCTGAATGATTTTGAAGCGTGTTGCATCCATTGCTTCATGTGTTCGAAAAAATTGTCTGCTCAACAACGTGCCTAAGTAACGCAATGTATGTTGTTGAACTGTCAAAATGAAAGCCGTTGCTACTGTAAGAGTGTTACGTACAACAGAGCCCTTATGGTAGTGCTGTAAGAATTATTTATCGATTTTTCTCGTTTTTTGCTGTTTTCAAATCTTATATCAGCTAATTTAATTGGTTATATTTATTTTGTACGATTGATTTTAGTAACTAACCGACTTAAAAAGAGAGGTTATTTTAGTAAAGTAATCACTAAAATTAGTGACAAATAGCTACTGATTAACCAATCGGGCAGTTTGATCAGGATTTCAGAGGCTTAAAACCTAATACTAAAGTTAATGACAAATAGTTGACTACAGATTAATTGATTGATGATTTTAGAGACTTAAAAACCTGATCAAGTGTGATAGTGATTCCGAAATTATTATAAACTAGCCACTTTTCCCAACGTACTTTAATTTTGGGCCAATTTTAAAAAAACTTTGTTCAACAGCTTATTTCTATCAAAAATATCTGTATACCCAGAAATCGAATTCGAGATCAAAAATGTAAACAAAGAAATGTCATTGTCAAAGTGACAGTTCAGGGGTAGTCAACATTTCCCTAGTAATTCAAATTATTATTATTTTTTAAATTTTGTGTTTTTGAAAGAACGCTAAAGCAGCGTGTCAAAATTAAAAATATGATAGCCTAAGGTAAGTCCTAATATTATAGGTAAGGTAAATGAAATGAAAAAATAAAGGATTTATATACCTAATATTATTATTTATTCACTTTGTGATTCGGACTCTGATGAGCTTGATGAAGAGTCCGAATCAGTTTCACTAATTATGAACTGATCCGTCACCCTGTCTATAATGTGATCGAGTTCACACATTTTGTCCTCTTCTTTTATTACGTGTTTAACGCAAACACTCCACCGCTGCGGCGTCACTTCCTTTCTTTTTTTTTGTTCTGTTCATAATAATGTCAGGACAAGGTTTGTGTGTAAGAAAATTCTCATTTATTTCATTAGTAAAAAGCACCCATGCGAAGCCGAGGCGTTTCGCTAGTAGAAAACACTAAATGAAGTCCAAATGTTTAAGACTACTGCTTTATTGCCAGTAGCATAAAAATAATTTGCACGATTTTATTTCAAACAGTTATATTTTATTCTTGGATCGTAGTTTACGCCACTTTAAAGTTGAAAACTATGTGCAATATTATATTTTACCTGTTTAAGATACGCCTACAATTTTATCACTAAAGTAACCGTCATGAGAAGCTATAAATTTTGTAAACAAGTGTTCAGGAGTTCACAACATTTGGACCAACAAAAAAAATGAATTTGTTTAAGATTTAATAAATTATTAAGTAACAAATATTAATTAACATATATTATTTAAGAATAATTATTATCGTCAGATTCAGATGTTTCCATTTCTGTGTCAGAATCAGTGACATGTATCACGAAGCTGTCTACAGTTTTATCAATCATCTCATCGATTTTGGAATAAAAATTATCTTCTTCCTTGATAACATGCTCCACACAACGCTTCCAATTTTCCGAAGTAATCTGCTGCAGTCCCTCATGTAATAATTGTTTTACCTCGTCAAATTTAAAATTTGTATTTTTGCGAGCAACATATCCTTTTAGGTTGGCCCAAATTAGCTCAATTGGATTAAGCTCACAATGATATGGCGGGAGTCTCAATACTTCCACCTTATATTTTTATGCGAGCTCGTCCACTACATAAGTTTTAAAATTGTCTTTAACATTTTTTACTTTTAGCAGTAATTCAGTCTTAATTTCATTGTCGTCGTAAGAAATATTCTTACTTACAAGCCAATTTTGTATATCATTTTTTTTCCAGGCAGTAGTAGGAATTCTTTCAAGACGCCTTGAGTGCTATGGTGCATTATCCATTACCACTACTGCATTTTCTCTAAGTTTTGGGAGAACGTTTTCAAACCATTGTTCAAAATGTGTTGCATCCATTGATTCATTCAAAACCGTTCTCATTGCCCGTATGGGTAATTATTAATCGTTTACCTTTTGACGTTGGGTTACGTGCACCAATGCTAAGTCCTTCTAGGAAAGCCTGCTTCTTACTTTTAACTTGTTTGTCTACCCAAGTTTTATTTACGGTATGTCCTGTAAAAACAATTAAACATTTGTTAATTAGCGTCTTGCGCAGTAAAAGAGTTGAAGTACATTATTATTAATGTCTCAAGGTCGGCGGCGCGTGGGTTATATTTTGCAAATAGATTTGCAGTATCATACACATCACTTCACGGTAAAGGCGACGGTATTTGCTTACAATCAGGCGAACCGTATGGTAGTCTGCCGTTTCACTGCAATAAAAAAAACACACTAACCTGCATTCACCCATGTCTCATCCATGTAAAATATCTGGCGATTTTGTTGTCTATAGTCTTTAATAAATTTCAAATATTTTCGCCGCCATATTGTTATGTCATCTCTATCAATAAGTGCGTTATTTCGCTGTCGTTTTATATATTTAAAGTTTAAATGCTTTATTAGCCGCCTGAGAGTTGTTTCGCTAAAATTTGGCAAATCTTCATCGTCATTGACTGCCTTAAGAATCTTGGGAATTGTTGGTAATTGGCCATTTAAAAAGAAACTGAATTTTTTTCCCAATTACGGATTTATCAAAATCGTCTACTTTCTGATAAAATTTAGGCCTGTCTTTAGACTTGATAGGTGATTTTATTCCCTCTTCTGATTTATATTCTTTTAATATATTATACACAGATGCTATGCCAATTCCCAAAATCGATGCTGTTTTTTTATTTATTTCGGTTTTGTAGGGATATTCATTCGATGGCCAATTTTCTTTCACGTACTTATATACGTTGATCACCATATTTTTCTCATTAGTCGTAAAGCTCGTCACCTGTAGTCACTTGTCACACGAAGCTCAAGCTATATCTCCAGGTATACCAATTAACCTAACTAATTACTTCACAATTTAAAACCTACTTCTAATATTAACCTTAAGTTTCCAAAGATTAGCGCGTTTGAACAAACAACTCTTTCTTTTTACTTATTATATATTTTAGATAAATTGTATTACGCACCTTTTGACGTTTTTTTCGTGGCGAATTTATTTCCTTAGATGTACTGGCTACTGGCTCCATTATACGTAATAACAAATAAAATTAACGCAACAATTAAAGTAACAACAATAAAAAAGTGATAACGAAACAATAACAAAATTAACAATAACAACCAGATCCGCGATATATGCAAAGCAATGAAACAAACTCGTACGCATTCGAAACTCGAATGACGCGTTTATTTCAAAATGGCGTCCCGATAGTTTACAATCCCTGCGACGGACGCGTTCCGGTACCAAGAAACAAAACGATAGCGCTTTGCGTCGTTAAAATATGATCCGACTAAATTAAATAGGTTGTTACTTTCATATAACCCGTCTATATTTCATGTCGATTGAATATGGTCAATTTATTATTATCTCGCAGTATAAAATGTTTACTTAGTAAAAGATGTTTGTTTACATAATTTATAGCTTCTCGTGACGGGTACTTTTATGTTATAATACTTTTCGGTAAACTGCACAGTTGAGGTTATTATTTAAAATTGGCAACACCTTTGTTTACATTTTTGATCTCAAATTCGATTTTTAGGTATAGTAAGCATTCTGTATTTTTTTTTCCGATTGCAGACAGTATCCCTCGACGCCCCCCGCTTCGCCGAACTCGGCACGCAAGTCTACCGCCTCATATGCGTCACGTCTATAATGTTGTCCAGCCCGGCTTGTGGCAGCGACCCAAATACGACAGCTGCCCATAAACAGACCTTAAAGGAGAAGATACTCATCCTCATTGACAGCACGAGCAATGACATGTAAGTTATTATGAATGATTGGCTTTTGGCGTGCAATTAACGGGATCTAATGACGTTATCAGAATATCAGTAAGCTATATAATCCCAGGGTCCCGGGAATAGCGAATTTGCCAGGTAATGGGTATACTAGTTTATCATTTGTTACTTCGAGTTACAGCTATATATAGCTATGTGTAAGCGGGCACGCCCTTTATGCCTGGATGCTTTTATTTAGGTATAAAGTTCTTTTATGTCTTTAAGTTTATTTTTTTTTTTATCTCTGCTGGAGTATATTTTCGATGTTTTTTTTTTATTGGTATGTTGGCGTGTGCTAGCTGACACATGGATAATAATTTAATGTTTTTGTGTTGCGTCATGTAGATAATTTTGCATACTATTGTATAGAATCGAGTTTTTCTAACTAAGCAGACAGCTGTGCTGCTGGGGAGTTTGTTGCGCCACTTCTTCCCAGCTAAAGCACAAGTGGTGAAGGGCGGGCGTTTGGGGGTCTGTCTTATGTAATTTTTGACGTTCGAAAAGTGCTGATTCTCAGCCTGGTTTCAAAATGACTTTTGATTTTGACTAAGTTGTAATATCGTTTAAATCGGTCAATTTTATCACATTAAATCCCTATAATTGCACGCCTAAATCCGATCACTGGTTATTATTGTGTTTTCGTAAAACGCTTTGTTATTCACTAACAAAAGACTAAAATAATACAGTTATTAACTGTGCCATTTCAATAGCGATAGAGTTGCTGATGCGAACCTCCGAAGGGAAGCCGGTAGGAATCGTGTTATATGGTGCTTTCGCCACTAATAGTTGTTAAGAACTGTAGAGGACTCGAAATACCAGCGATAATTATACTGTGCGCCTCTGCCTAACCCTTAGAGCTATACAGCCGTGATGTTTTGTTATGTTAACTATACTGATGAATAAAAGAGAAAATATACTTAAACAAATAATCTAGTAACCTTAATAACCTTATGCAGTATAAGGTTTTATAATTTCCTCAACTACGAAAAGTAGTCAAAGGTTCATAAGCTCCATTTTGGATAAAACCATTGTACAGCCTTGGCCAAAAGTATTGAGCACCCATGATATCTTTCAGTTTTATGCGGAGTATCAAATAGAAATAAAACAAAACGTTTTATATGGGTTTATTTTACTATTTATTAATAGAAAATTAATATTTTGTGGGTCCACCCTTTGCCTTAATTACGGCAGAAATTCTTTTTGGTAAAGAGTTAACAAGTTTTTTACAGTCGTCAACAGTAATCGAGTTCCATTCTAGGCGCAGGCAGCGTTTTAAATCTTCTTTGTTGTTAATTGTGTGGCGCCTAACCCTGCGCTTTAATAAACCCCATAAATGTTCTATGGGGTTCAGATCTGGAGACTGAGCTGGCCAGTCAAGCAGTTCCGTGTTATTTTCCCGAAACCATCTCATAGTGCGTGCAGATTTGTGGCATGGCGCGTTATCCTGCTGGAATTTGACACCATCCATATTCGTGTCGCCAAAAAGTTTCGTGAATGAAGGCAGTAATGCAGTTTCTAGTACATTTATGTACTTAGTAGAGTCCATGCGACCCTCACACACGAACAATTCGCCAACTCCAGAATCGGTCATGCAACCCCAGACCATTATGCTGCCTCCACCGTGTTTAACGGTTGGGATCACACACTCTGGCTTAAATTCTTCGCCCACACGGCGACGCACAAAGGTCACACCAGGTGTACCAAAAATCTGCAATAAAGAGAAAAATATTGAGTTCCGTAAAACTAAAATAAATTCAATTATGCGTTTGGTTTTTAAAACATTTTATAAAATTGTATCAGGGCATTAAATTGACTTACTCACCTCAAAGTTTGATTCGTCTGACCAAACAACATTTGACCAATCTTCAGCGGTGAAAGTTCGGTGTTTTAAAGCCCATTTCAATCGAGCTTTTTTGTTGTTATCGGAGAGCCATGGCTTCTTCCTAGCTTTACAGCCTTTCAGACCAGCTTCTTGAAGTCTTCTGCGAGTAGTTCGAGCAGAAATTGGCTTCTTAATTTGTCCCGACAACTCAGCAGCGAGCTCTGAAGATGTTTTTTTCCTATTTCTTAACGACTCTCTCAGTAACTGACGATCTCGACGGTCTGTGGTGATGCGTTTGCGCCCGGTTCTCGGTCTATTTTCATGTGATCCGGTAGTAGAGAATCGCTGAATAGCATATTGCACGGATCGGCGCGAACATTTCACAGTTTTAGAAATCTCTACTTGTGATTTCCCTTGCTCATACAGAAGCTGTATCTGCACACGTTTTTCTAAAGAAAGTTCGTTTTGTTTTGGCATATTGCAACGATAACACTTAAAACTTCTGAAATAAAATACAAAAGGCGCACTAGATCACTGGATGTGTTCACAACGAGCGATAGTAGCGAACTGATTAATAAATACAAAAATTGTAAAAAACACATTTTATTGCACCCAGGTGTTTTATTGCTAGCTGTGCGGCGTGGGTCATTGTTTAAACCTTTGTAGATGGCCGACAAAAGAATTCTGCAACAATAGATTTGGTTTACTCCCATACTTTCCGTGAACGAGCGAAATTTGTAAGGTGCTCAATACTTTTGGCCAAGGCTGTATTTAGTTTTCTGAAAATGCATTTGAAACCAACAGATTTTTTCCAATTTTATTTTTTCATTTTTTTAAATCCCATATGATCTGTCTGTGTAGTTTCGCCAGTTAATCAAACTCAAAGCAATCAATTAAACCATTTACAGGCACTTTTAAATTGTCAAAGGAGTCAGTCCGTCAGTCCGAAAGATGGAGCTAGTGATTTGATACATAATAAATGATATTTGTTTTTGTAAATTGGTTAAAAAAAAACATTTTTTCACATCAAAATTAAATTATGTTTTTAAAACTAGATGAGTTCGGTGTTTCCTATCTGACTACTCTAAGAAGAAAAGCCGAATTAAACTCAGAGGTCACAGTCTCTTTTAAAGTCCAGACATAATCTTGGTCAGGCCATAGGAGGACTATGCAGGATTATGTTTGAGATGGTCTTTTGAGGAAAGAATCACACCGATTTGAGTGGACCTGTCCAGTCAGTGCACTCATTTGTCAGTAATCGTACAGCTCAACACAGAACTTAAGGAGCTCAACGACTCGACGAACAATACCAAAGAAAAGATCACTAAAATTTATTTTGACTACTGTAAATGTATGGTTGTTACAGCGAACTGAAGGCCGTCCTTCCATCCCTGGCTGAGGAGATAATCCTCGTGACGGAACAACTCCTAGAGAACCTCAACCAGCCGCCACTCACTGCTGAAACTAAGGAGATCATCAGAACACAGATCTTGTCGCTTGGAGACCCCGAACATAGGGTCCGTGAGATTGTCCGTAAGTATTTATAAGACTTTGTAAGTAAAATTTGACCGACTATACAGGGTCATATTAAATGAGCTAGCGAAACTCCGCTGATGTGAAACGACAATAAAACAAAAAGAAAATCTAAACTTGTAATCTCAAGTAACTTCACTACCAGCGGCCGTTAACCCCGTATTCAGCTGTAGTTAATTGAAATTAAGAGTTTATTTTTTGTTGTTTTGTCGTAATTATATATCGATAGTCGATACCCATCACGTCTACGGAGTTTCGCTAGCTAATTTAATTTTTAAAGTGCTTAATCTTTTCATTCTCCAACTGTATACAAAAAAAGGTACAAATTCCGAACCGCACTCGACATTTCATCCCTCACTCACAAATGATGAAATGACACTTAAAATATATTTCTCCACAGGCCAACGAGTCCTCGAATTCCTCAAAACGATCCTAGTATGCGGAGGAGGTTCCCGTCAGATACCGGTCGGTCTGTCAGCCCTATCTAGGGAACTGACGTCAGTTTCCGGTACATTACTCCGTTACGTCATGCACAATAAGGCAGTATTCACGTCGCATTACATGGACATCGTAGGAGAAGAGCTGAGTAGAAGTTAAGCTTTATTCCTTTAGTTTTAGAGCTGATTTTTCAACGGCAGATGCCTTTTATCCGTGGAATAAAATTGACGTCTGCGATCGTCGCGCTCGTTTATATGAATAAGCGTACTCGCGCGACCAATCAATTCGCGTTTGTACGTCATAATTCATTGTAAATGATCGTGTACTCACCCGACTCTCGCTTTCGTTTAAGACACAGCCTAAGAGGTTTTGTAAGAAAAAGCTGTCAAAAATTCAAAATCATTCATCGGATAAAGATATCTGGCGTTGAAAAAATCTTTATATAATCGTGAAAAAGTTTAACAATCGAACTTTGACTTCAGAATCTTAGATCATTATCATGTTTTGGAACTATAAACTCAAACTCGTACGTAACAAAGTTCAAATTGCATTGCAACTCTAAATAAAATGACGTTTTTATTACAAATGGTTGTAGATACTTGAGTAAGTGGCAATTTATATAAGATTCTGAATTCAAGAGTTTGTTCAATCTTCTCTCTCTCTCTTTATAATGGACCATAATGCATTTTCACTTACCATTAATGTGCTTACTAATATTTGTACGGGATAACATAACTTTAGGTACTATTTAACAGTATTTTGTAGGAAATACAATATAGTCGAAGCTAATATTTGTATACTTTAATAATATTCACATATTATATCTCTTGATAGAATTCCTGAAATATACTGCCCTTGATACTTTCGTAAAAGTAATTAATAGTAAAACTCGGGCCAAAAACTCGATGTAATAAAAGGTGGGAGCGAGACAGCTTATAATAAATGAAATGAAATGTTTATTTCTGTAAGTAGATCTTCTAAAGCACTTGCACACGTCAATTTTTGGTCAATATTTTAAAACTAGATGACGCTAAATAGTGAAGCGCAACACTGTTGTCGATAAATTATTGTAATTTATCATTATACATAATGTTTTGTTTTAACTTGGACCGTATGGGGAAACTGTCTTAGGAACCAAAATCTGGACAGCAGAAGTTGGTCAAAAGTAAAAAAATTATGTTATCATGAAAAAAGAGCTAATGGTTCCCAGCGGCGAGGTGTGAATTTTTGTAAGAGAGAAGCCGGTTTTAACATATCAATAAAGTAAAAATTAATATATTAACTTAAAAAGAGGCGTTTTTGTTGTTTGAATGTTATGGTGAATTAAATACCCGTAGTGTAACTATATTTTGTCTCACTAGCAGACACTATTCACTGTGCCATTTTTCAATAGCGATAGAGTTGCTGATGCAAACCTCCGAAGGGAAGCCGGTAGGAATCGTGTTATATGGTGCTTTCGCCACTGATGGTTCCTAAGACAGTTTCCCCGTATCTCCTGTTGATTCGATTTTCAATATACTGTCCCAGTTAAATAAAACACTCTGTATGTACCTATTTCCAGGGTAACGAACACAGTGTCACTTGTCTAAAGCACAGGCCACACTTGGGAATAAAGCTAAGTTCGTTTAGCTTCGCATGTAACTACTGCGTCTTTTCATACTTCGGTTCACACTGTGAACTATGAACCGTAGCTACTTGAGCGAAGCTAAACGAACTTAGCTTCGTTCCCAAATGTGGCTTGCGCTTTACGCATGCAGCGAGTTTTTGGACCGAATATAGGAATTTGTTTACGTATACAAAACTTTTATAGAAATCTGTAGTCTGTACAGCTGACCTGGTAATTACTATACCACTTTTGCCAACAAATTGATACTTCATTTAGATTGAAAATAACCATCTGTCACATAGACAAACGACCCAATGACGAGGTTGGTTTTACACAAGATTAAATGTTTGTGTTCACCATACAGACATGCATGTCGGATGTGTAAACATATATGTAACAATAAACCATGGCCTACATTTTTTCTACATATTTAAATATGTACAGAAATATAAAGTAGACTGTACTTTTTTTAACCTAACTAGTATTAGAATTAATTCAAATAAATAATACTTGACTGGTTTCCGCCTAAATCACATATTACAATGAAATAGCAGATTCATGGAATAATAATATTGTATTTAAATTATCTATTAGCCTGAAAAAATATTTAAATTGGAAAGTTTATAAAGATTTATATCGTGTAATGAAATATAGCAGTATCATCGAGGATTTAATCCTTATTCATAATCAAAAAGTAATTGAATGCAGTGATTTACCGAATTATATTTGTCGAACATACGGCAAACAATAATCAAACGCAACTCAATTTGAGGTCGTCGTTAAATCTCATGCTATCTCTGTCATTTGAAAGTGTATTGTTGCGACAAAAATACTTTTAAGAACGTCTTCAAGTGGCGTTTTAAGAAATCAGGGTAAGATCAGACCCATATTAATACATCACACTCCCTTAAAAACTGCTCCCATAATTTTCGGTCTCTATTGCCGGGTACAGATTGGTGAAACTTCACGTGAAATGTAACACACGTGGAAACCAATTCGTCTAGTTGTTGTTGTTGTTACATTTCATGTTACATTACATACCGACGACTAATTTGTGTTACATTTCATATTAAGGTTCACCGATCTGTACCCGGCATTATGCCAGGTACAGATTGAAATGTAATACAACTAGGCGAATTTGTTTCAACGTGTGTTACATTTCATGTCACGTTTCACCAATCTGTACCCAGCAAGATTCAAAAATGGTGTGAAGATAAACTTTTTGACAGTTCTGTTATTTAAAAGTGAGCTCCCAAAGTATCAAGTTATCTGCTAAAGCACTATTATCAAAAAGGCTCTCAATTGAGATGCATTAAAAGAGCCCCTCGAGTGACGATATTAAAGTACAAACGTCCTGCGCAGTCAGTTAGTCTCGCTATTAACTTTGCTGATTGGCTAATCTTTTTACACTCTGTAGAAAGGCACGAGTTACACTGCTACAAGGATATTTTGGCGCTCAGATGACGTTGACAGGGACGCAGTGAAGTGTATTGATAAACAAAATGGCGGCGTTAGTTCCCATTTTGGCCACTTCGACTTACCAAAAGATCCTTGTACTCAGTGGGGAAGGCAACTGTCAAAATAGCGCTGTCGTAGCTAGTTCCTAAAACAAGCTATTATTGCAGGGCGTGAGGTGGTTATTATATATTTTTGCGAAAATGGCTCGCTGTTGTGTTCCTAAATGCTCGGAAATTCGAGTCCACCATTTTCCGAAAGGCCCTAAGCTAGAAGATTGTGGCTTAAAGCTATTCGTAGGGAATTATTTGAATTAAACAGAGTTCGAGATTATGTCGGAAACACTTTGAAGAAAGTGATTACGAAGAAATACACAATATTTAAGGTTTTTAATTCTGAGTTTCCGGGTCGAATAAATATTGATTTAAAATATGGAAATCACCGAAAATAACGAAATAGTAGAATAAAACCAAACTCAGGAATGAACACGAAATTGAATTGTTGGACGAAATGTCTTTGTTGTCGGAAGTTGGGACCTAGCTATGGTCACGCCATCTACAATTAGCTTTGCCCGACCTTCCCCATATGTATAGTTATAGCCTAAGCTAATGTAGGCTCATGCCGAAACTGGTGGAAAGAAATTGGGGGCTCACTTATAAAGAGCTGTCCCATTGAATTTCATAATTAAAGAATCCTTTGGTATACTAAAAATGAGATTGTTAATCTTCTGAATGGTAAGTTGCAAGTTGGCGAACAAACTCAGTTTTTGAATTGAGAATTTGAAGTTGAGAACTTCTCCCACTCTATTTTAGCATTACGTAAAGTCATTCCTTCAATGTAGCCCGCGAAAATCGAAATTTCTTGCGTTCTTTGCAAATAAATTTGAATTTACCTTTTTTTTTTTTTTGTGGATGGGAAATCATCAGATGACTTCTCCCGCTCTGGGCGGAGCGGGAGGGCGTGTCAGACTTTTACTGACTAAAACCCACCCGTGTTTCTTCTGTTGCCTGTGCCGGGGCCACGGTAACTCTTTCGAACATCCCGCAACCCTAGCTGGCATCGGCCCTAGCGGACCCCGTCAATAGTGCTGACATCTCTTTGAGGCGCGCGTGGAACACGACGCGCCGTCGACTCGGGCTTGGTCCTTACCGGACGGCGAGCTACCCATTGCTCGCCGTCTTAAGTTCTCAATTCGAAAACAACAGATAAGTACATATAATACTCTTTATTGTACACTAGCTTGGTTATTAATATGGGCCTGCCTATGTAGGGTAGTGACCACTGGCGCTTCTGCCTAGCCTCAACTAATAGAGGATTGAAGATGTCCATGCTAGTTATTATAGAATGTAATTTAGTCAGAAATAGAGTTGGTTTAAAAAGTAACTAATACCTACATTATTCATTTCTTACAATACTGTTATAATAATATTCAAGTAGTTCAGTATGGCGTTCAATAAAGATTTGAATTAGAAATGGAATGTTTAAGCATTAAAAAAGGCAATTTATCGAATTATAGGCAATCAGGCTATGCGGCTGAAACCAATGACCATAGACAATTCTGCAGCTACAACAAATAACTAAATTCGTGTAAGAGTTCCTCTTGGATACAACTGGGAAGGGTGGAGGGTGTGTTAGACTACTAACGATACAAAAGACACCGCAGAACAAATGCGGCAACAGCTATTCAAATATTTGGTTCCAATTGGTGTTATTTCCACTTAAACAAATAATAACTTAATGACAGTGTAAATTAAGTTGATTTCAGAATGACTAGTATTAAAAAATATTATATTCATTTTGTTTAAAGTAGTAGCGCAAACTGAACTTTAAGTGAGGATGTTAAAGTTCTTTTTCCAGAAATACGTATTTGTTTATACGTTTAGAAACTAAATTGTGGGATAAGCCTGGTTATTTAGTATTGCCTCTAAATAATAAATTGTATTTTGTCGAATTTTTGCATACCGTTCAAATTTGGAATAGCATTATAATCCATATTATGCGTAATATTTTTAGCTTTTTCCTCGAGTGAGATTTTTGCTATAGGTTAATTTATTTACAATTGATTCACTAATATTATTATAGTTTTTACTTGCTAGAACATGCATGCTGACATTGTATTATTATTTTTTGTTATAAACAAGATTACCTTATTGTTATAGTTATAGACAATCCATTTTTGTATTATACATGTGTGAATAAAGAGAGGGGCTTGTGGCTAAGTAATAACAGCCGCACGGGTCGATCGATCAGGTTAAGCTACTCTCGCCGCGGTTGGTCCGTGTATGGGTGACCATCTTTACATACCAAGACCCCTCCGTGCCTCGGAAAGCACGTTAAGCCGTTGGTCCCGGCTGTCATTCTTCGATCTTTGACAGTCGTTACAGTTCAGAAGCCCGAAAGTCTGACAACCAGTCTTACGAAGGGGTATTGTATTACCCAGTAACTGGGATGTGGAGGTCAGACAGGCGGTCGCTTCATGTAAAATACTGGTAATTTAGCTGCATCCGGTTAGACTGGAAGCAGACCCCAACATAGTTGGGATAAAGGCTAGGCAGATAATGACATGTGTGATTACTACTTATTTTTTTGTAAAACATTTTCCCGATAATTTATTCATGAATGATAAGTATTCAAATTGAGACTAAATACACTTCCAAAAAACTGTGTATCCAATTTTTTTAATTATGGTTGCAGGACGTGTAATGTGTCAAAAGAAAAGGGAACAAATTGGTTTTATTTGTCGTTGTGGTTCCGAAATATTCGTTCAATGTATTTTTATGTAATCAAGTGAATGTTGCACTAATAAAGGTATTGTTAATAGAAGGTTTGATTTTTTGTCCTTATGTACACGCTGATAAAACCAACATTTTTCTAATTGGTATATGTCTGCTGGACCATAGACAGGACACGCAATAACTTAGTTCTTTCAATAATTTTACCTCTGACAACAAACCATCATCAACCTTATTGCAAAGAATCACTGATTTTTTCAGCCAAATTAGAGGTTGAATAACTGTAAAGGCTAGCGCAGATTGGGGCGGGCTGCGCCACAACGTTACGCGACGCATTGCATAAGCTCTCCTTCATCGCTAAGTACATTTTCTATGAAACAACGCACACTACAGACGGGCCGCCGCACCGTACTTTTTTGTATGACTATGCGTTGCGCTGCGGCCCGTTGCGGCTGTACTGTGCGCTTGGCTTTACTGTGATAGGACTGTAATGCTAGCCACACACGTAACGATTTACTTGCGCAAGTAAATCGCTACGTGTGTGGCTAGCATAATGGCGTAAGATTGCGCAAATTATAAATCGGCGCAAACATCAGAGCGAACTACTTACTAGCAAATACAAACTGGAGTATACAGGGCATTTTTTTAATCACTATCCAAATTTTCGCAGGGTGTTCTACCCATGAATGCGAACAACTTTTACTATGGGACCAACTCTGAAATCACGAAAAAAAATCAGCTATTTCATACATTTTGGTCGAGTAGGTACCTATTGAACTTTTGTATGAATCAGCTGATTTTTTCTTCGTGATTTCAGAGTTGGTCCCATAATAAAAGTTGTTCATATTCATGGGTAGAACATCCTGCGAAAATTTGGATAGTGATTAAAAAAATGCCCTGTATAGGTATTCGTGGCAAACCTCTTGAACTCCTCAAGGTAAGAGAATGACCTAGCAGTCTTCAAGAATTAGCCCGCTAGGGAGGTTTGAAGGACGATAGCCACGCAGTCCCTTTCACTCCTCACTTAGGGTTGCAACCTGATATAACTTATTGTAACGTACTATGAGAATTGTATAAGCAAGTTGCCAATAAAAATATCACCAAGTCAATGGGGCTTTAATTTGACCAACAGCAACCCTACATTTCTTGCTGAACAGAAAATTGGCTGTTAAAATCAATTCATGCCTAAGTGACGAAAAAACTGTCACATACGGAGTCCCGCAAGGCAGCGTGCTTGGACCTACACTTTTCCAAATTTACATAAATGACCTATGCACGCTGCCTTTACATAAATCACAAATCTTCACTTATGCTGATGACACTGCGATTGTGGTCTATGGTAATACTTGGTAAAGAATATTGCGGAGCAGTCCTTAAAAACCGTTATGAACTGGCTGCTACGCAACCTACTCACCCTAAACGTGGTCAAAACAAACTTCATTCCCTTTTTTATGAATTATAGGAACAAAGCTCCACCTGAATTTGTAATCACGGCACATACGTGCTCTGATCCTAGTTCTTGGTCATGTGCGACGCTTTCCCGCACACAAAGTACCTGGATGTAGTGATTGATGACGTATTGAAATGGTATAACCAAATTGACAACACTGCTTCAAGGGTCAGAAGACTGATCTATATTTTTAAATCTCTGAGATATTGTGCAGACATTAACATTTTAAAAATGGTATATCTAGCACTCTGTCAGTCCGTTATCACCTACTGCATCCCGGTATGGGGAGGGGCTGCTAAAACTAGGTTTATTGTGGTGGAGCGAATACAGAGACCTGTCCTTAAGGTGAGGTTTGGCAGACCATACAGATTCCCTACTACCGAATTATATGCGGACTGCAAATTACTTACTGTGAGACAGCTTTTTGTCCTTCGAGCTACTCTCAGAATACATAAAAAAATTCCTCTATCAGATCCTACTGAGCGTAAAGCAAAAAATGTATGCCCGTCAGTACACCCACAAAACTGCATTCGCTATGCGCCAGTTCTACGTTGTGAGTACATTAATTTACAAAAATAGATGTAAAGCCTTTCAGTTGGCTGGGCTAAATCATCATGAAGTTAAGATTAACCTTTTAACCGCCAGACAATCCTAAAAAAAATGTGCCCCTAGCGCCAATCACGTATTTTCAAGGTCAACTATAGTGATGTGGACCAGTCCCTACAGCAAACAAGATTTGTAAGGTAAAATTACACGTTTTTACGAAAATCTAATGTTTTTTTTAATTCATTACCCTCATAACAATAATAAGATTAAAATTACCCACATCAAAAACCTATAACCATGTACATAGACACTAACAAAGCCAAGATAGAGTTTAGTTCATAATTCTACAAAATTCGGCTTTTGGAATCCCTATTGTTGCATTTATACAACTCCGGCGCTAACATTAGAGATAAAAAAGAGCGTAGATAGTGCGGGGACAAGTGAAATTATTTCCGGTTATCGATTTTATTACTCAAACTATGAATATGTTCAATTTGTGTATGACAAAGGGTAGTAGAAAGTTTTAAGTTTTCCTGTTTAAAAAAAATCTTAATTTATGGTCAATGACAGGGCATTTAATTATCACTGCTTTAACGGACATTGCTTTGCGAGTCTCGAAATGGCAAATACAGGTATGTGTTAATTTTCTTATTTAAATTTTAATTAATTAAAATTTGTTAAAGATAATGAATTGTGTTAATTATTTGTGTTAATTTTCTTATTTAAATTTTAATTAAATATCAATTATATTTGCTTTATGCCATCTAAACCTAAATACTTAAAATATTATATTGTGTAGTAAATTTTTACTTTCTACAAAAAAAAAAGAATAATAATTCGCAATATTTTTACAGCTTCCAAGCGTTCGAGAATGGAAGTGAATGACGATGAAAATACCCAGGATTTGTTTGAAAAACATGTCCAGGCAGAATCAGCCTCAAGGTTGTCGAAAACCAGTATTGGTGGTGCACCGAACGCAAGGCCACAATGTGAGATATGTGCAACGTTTGGTGCAGACCAAAGAAACGAGCATTTCACACATCTAATTCTTGAAGAGTTAAAGTATATAGCTCCGTGTAAGCGTAGCCGAATTCATATAAAAATTTTAAACTTTTTAAACACAATAAAAAATTGTCACATTGAAGACATTGATTTAACGGAAACCGAAAAAAATTAACATAATTACATATCTACATACCAATAAATAAAGCAAGATTTTCAAATTATTGAATAAAACACTTTAATTATTAAATCATGGATTTTATTTTACATATTACCACCCCTAGGCTTTCTATGAAATTCTGTGATGCAATTCTCTAAACACAAATAAGTGTTACACTGTTTGCACATATATCTTGTATATTTTGGTTTTTTTTTCAGAACGCAAACTCTGCAACGCTGCCTTTTCTTATTTGGTATGGTCACAGGAAAATGTTTGAGAACATCATTTGGTAAAAAGCGACAGGGATCATTCTGAACGCCACGCGATGTCGAAGGCACCGGTTCATAATCGTGTATTTTGTTTTTATTAATGATTTGCCGTATAACTGCCAGCTGAAATTCACTTAATGGTTTTGTGGGACAATTATTAATTTTTTTGTATGTGTAGAATGCATTCAACATAGACATGTCGATTATACGAAGGGCTAGTTTGAAGTACCATTGTCTCGTTTTCCTTATGCACGATAGAGTACTCATCATCATGTCTGCGGTGTCAACCACTCCCATGTAGTTATTATAATCAATTACACATTCAGGTTTTAATTTTGGCAGACCAGTAGCTCTGTCTTCCTTATTTGAAGGTAATATTTTAGCATCGTGCATGGTGCTAATCATGGTTACAGCTTTTTTATCCTGCCATTTTAAAGTCATTAAAGGAGGGGAATAGTAAGCATCCACTTCTCCTTTAGACAACTTCTTAAATTTAGGCATGCCTTTTCTATTTTTCTTAACTGTACCGCATGCATATATCCCGTTATCTTTCAAATAAAGGAATAACTTTGGACTCGAGTACCAGTTATCCACAAAAAGTTGTCTGTTCGTGTTAAAGTATTCCTTAAGGAGAGCAACCACTACCGACCCGCTCACCCCCAAATCAGAAATCTGCTCAATATCCGTTTCAGATTCACAATAGACTATAAAGTCCAGTATATATCTTGTTTCCACATCGCACAATACGAACAGTTTTATTCCAAAGCGATTTCTCTTTTTAGGCAAGTATTGCTTGAATACAAGACGGCCTTTGAAAGGGACAATACTCTCGTCGATACATAATTTCTGGTGCGGTGTTAAGCCGCTTTTAAATTTGTCCCGTGCATGATTGATTACAAATTGCAGTTTATGTAATCTTGGCAATCCGGTGCCGACGGAAAAAACATCAGTGAAATGCATCATAGCCAAAATTAAACAATATTTATTTCTGTTCATGGTCTTTTGAAAGATTGGGGAACTCAGCAGTGGATCCGTGGACCAATGTTCTTCAATGGATATCCTTTTGTTCCTGGTAAATAACATTGTTACCGCAAAGAACAAATAAATGTCTTTCGCGTCAACGTCACGCCAACCATGGGTTCTCGAATGTTCTCGTATTTCGACACGTCGAACGTAAAATTGGTAATACCTGTTAGTACACCTCACTATCTCAGCCACCAAACCATCATCGACGAAGTATTCGAAAAAGTCTAGTTCATTAGAATCTGTCGAAAGGTTTATTACTGATGAAAAACCAGCAAGAAAATCATTAAATGGTTGTATGATTGGCGACGTTTCTGCCGCAGTCCAATGGAATTCACTGTCACCGCTTTCCTAAAAAAACAAAGAAACAATATGTTGTGAGTTGGAAAAAACAAAAGGTATTGTATTTTTAGAATCATAAGAATAAATCAAATTTGTATACATACCACCTCTTCTTCTAACTCATTATCGGACACAAATTCTTCTACATCTTCCTCAAAACCTTCTAAAATCCTTATTAATTCCTCTGCACTCGACATTTTGCGATACAAACACAGCCACAATACCCATTGAAATAAATTAGATACCCACTAATTCATTAAATTTTTTAACAAATAAAACAGATGTACCCTCACTATTATCATTATGAGTTCGCTTATGACGTCACAAGCGGTTGCATATATACAACTCCGGCGCTGGACTCTTTTGATAATATTAAAGTGCTAGGGTTGTTACTAAAATACGATTTAGTAAAAACCGTCGCTACAATTGTAATATGAATCTACCTGAAATCATGTGAAGTTTTAGATGTTATAGTTAGAAATAGAATCAAACAGTAACAAGCATTGAATTACTTTCTAATTCTGAATGGCTAACTTATTTGTATGTTATTTGAATAAACTAAAGTTGGCATTAATGAGCAATAAATAAACTTATGTGTTACATCACTACTGTTGTATTTATACAACTCTGGCGGTACAGGTTAAGGTCACACTTGCATTTTGCGATGAGTTTTATTCGTTTTTTTCACCGTTAATTTGGCGCTCAGCATCAGTGATTTTAGGGAAAATGAAAGAAATTCCTTGAATGGCAAAGGTGGTCTTTATAATTATTATGAAATTGCTGCTACGTAAATAAAAATATGCTTGAAAATCACTTCGTAGACTTTAGTTGCGAATTTACAACTGTGGTGCCAGGGGCTCAAAAATAATAAGTTGCTTATATACAACTGCGGCGGTTAATAGGTTAAAGTAAAAAGTTGGCTACAGGATCAAGACTACGCTCGTACAGAAGAATTACTACTCCATCAGCAGTAGGCGTATTCAAATTTATAAACCTGTGCTACTGTTGTTTGCAATTTTTCACCTTACTTGGAACATATTAGCAGCACATATACAACACAATCACAAACACTTCAACACACCCTCCCGCAGACGCTAAACACTACTACACTCACTTCCATATACACATCCTCACATACATACAATCATTCTAACATACACACACATATACACCATAAAAGTAGTTTCCAATACCCCTTAATGTTCCTTCGTTGTTAAATTTAATATACATACTTTGTAATCTGCAATGTCTATGACTGTTTTTGTAATGTTAGAGCACAACATAATAAGGTTTTTGGTATCACAGTGACAGCAGAACACCGACTCCTAAGTCACAGGATCACCTAGTTTAGGAGTCAGGGTTTACCTTATCCGTATCACCTTTACTTAACCAAGTTTTTTATTTTATTTATTTATGTGTATTAAGTTATGTATCCTAGTCTTAAGCAATGGCAAAGGTTTTTGTATCAATAAAGATTTATTTATTAATTATTTTATTTAAATGTTCTGCCATTGCCAATAGATAATTAGGCGTAGGTTACTATGCCGAAAAAAGACAAAAAATGATCCTTAACGCTTTATTGAAATTACACTTTACACGACAAACTGAACCAACCAAGATATTCAATAACTAATGAACACATAGTCTGAAGTTTTGTCGGTTTAGTCGGAGCCGCTGTGAGCAGATGACGCGCTGGATGCCGAGCCACTGCGGCTACGGGAGCCCTGGAATCATAAAAAGGTTTCATTAAACTGTTGTTTTGTTAGGAATAACAATCAGGCAGGCTTGCACCAAAAATGACTAAATGGATTTAACGTTAAACGTATTTAAACCATTGTTCTGTTCCTGTCATTCGTTTGAAGATGTATTTAGTGAGTGGTGGTGCAAGCGGAACTTAAAACTTGAGTTCACTCATAATCAGTGATCGGAGTAGGTAGATTGATTTTTGGTACTTATATCATAAATGCCCACAGAAAGAATAACATGGATAAGCCATTGTCCCGGAAAGTAATTCCGGTATTTCCGGATCCAATTAAATATTGTTAATGTTGGTAGTAATATTATTACTACTCAATTCAAATTTTAAAGGAAGGTATCAAAACTAAATTAATTTATTATTTATTTGTTGAATAATAAAAACAATCGAATTCCGATCGAAGCATTAATACATTTTTAATATTTTATATATAATCCAAAACTGTAGTTCATAAACTGTAGGTTCATACAGTATGAGAAGATTAATTTAACCTCTCGGCGACGTCAAAACACGTGCGTCTGTCACGTTGACTCATTGAGTCAGCGTTATTCGGGTCGGACTTAATGCGAAATATTGCATTCTAGAGTATACCTTTCCTGTTTTAACTTACACAGAGTGTAGGAAAAAGATTAGGAAAGACATATAACATCACATGTCAAACATCTGACAATAGTTTTTTACGGAAAGTTGCACTCAATAAAGTCTAGTCTAAACAAGCGTGGCTCCGATTCGGGGACGGTCGGTAATGCGAAATATTGCATTCTAGAGTATACCTTCCCTATTCTAATTTGCACAGAGTGTAGGAAAAAGAAAAGGAAAGGCATCAAACGTCTAACAACAATTTGTTACGGAATGTTGCACGCGACAGACAAGCGCGGCGCCGATTCGGGGACGGTGGATAATGCGAAATATTGCAGTCTAGAGTATACCTTTCCTGCTCTTACAGAGAGTGTAGGAAAAAGAATAGGAAAGGCATATAACATCACATGTCAGTCAAACATCTAACAACAACTTGTTACGGAACGTTGCTCATCCGCGGGTGGCGCCGACTCCGAAATTCCGGAGGAATGTCCATATTAATATATACGTTTCGGCTTAATAACCCCAATTCAATCTACCTACTCCGATCACTGCTCATAATAATAAAATTGTTAACTCAAAAATCAACTTAGACAGCATTACGATAAATAGATAATGGATTAAACTTTGTAACAAAAAGGTTCTGCATAACTTTTGATTGCAATGGAATTTGAACCTTGTCGTGTAGGACATTAGAGTTTGTAATACCAAAACTTAGGCCCACTTACACCACAAATCACTAGCACATTTATAACGCTTAAAGATTATAAAACATCGTTCTGTTTCTGTTAACCGAAGATGACAGCAACAGAATGGTGTTTTAACGTTTAGCGCTAAATGCATTTAGTGATTGATGGTTGGATACAAGTGGGTCTAAAAACTTGAATTCAGAATCACAGTGACAAACAATAAAATTGGTCACTCAAAAATCAACTTATGACTACATTACGCCAAAAATCTTGATAAATTTTATGGTTGCAATGGAATTTCAAAGTCCTAAATGACATTGAGTTTGTAATTTCAAGACTTGATAATGATCTGTCATTCTAAATTAAAATTTTAGAAGGCTAACAAAAACATAATAAAACATATTCAAACTCACCTTCCTAGACCCACTTCCCGACCTACTCCTAGACCTGTCAGATCCACTTCCTGACGCCGAGTTTTTCCTAGAACTGGCTCTAGAAGACGCCTTAGAGCCTGACGCTTTGGACTTGGATGAGGCACGTGAGGCTCTGGACGATGCTCTTGAGGAACGCTTGCTTGCACGCGATGAGGCGCGAGAACTTGCCCTGGAACTTGCTCTGGAACCCTGGGGAAGTGTATGGACTTTGTTGAATTTATTGCTTGGCAGAAAAGACATGGTGATTTTTTCTCCTGTTCAAGCGTCAGATAAGTTTTAGACCTAGCGGCATATAGCGCGAAATGGATAAACATGCCAAAATATAGTACTAATATGAGATGTACAGGATTTGCGAGGTTTTTCAGGTCCTTTACGTCAACCTATGGATGCGCTGCTTCATCCATGTAGGATTGGTGTTAAAATGGGTCTTGCACATCATGTACCAGCGTTTAGCTCTATACTTGTCGCGTTTTAGCGTGGCAATAGCGGTCATTGCCCGTACCCTAATATCTCTCTTTAGGAACCCAAACAATAAACTATTATGGTTTTTCGTTATTGGAACATATTGAAGATCACGATAGATATTGACTCAGGACGTTAACGGACTTCATTTTAGTTTTAGAAATAAAAAATGCTAGAAAATGCAGGTGGGTGGGTCAATGACCGCTAGTGGCATGTTAAAACGCGACAACTGTTCTTAGTTTCAACCAGAAATAAGTATGTGGTATTTAATTTATATTCTACTGTTTTTGCAATGCTGTACTTCTTAGAACCGGTCTAGAGTCTGGATTATTGAGCCAGTTTGTTGCCCATGGAGTTGCCCCATTACTAAAAATACCAAAATGTAAGTACAAGTATACACCACGGCCTCTCTCCTCGGGGAATACAAGACATAATGTTACCTTATCACTTCAATCAAAATCAAGTACTTAATCTATTCAAATTTGGCTGTAAATCAGCACTTTTTGAATGTCGACATTACATAAGACAGTCCCCCAAAACGTCCGCCTTTCATCAGTGCCTAGTGCTTTAGCGGGGAAGAAGTGGCGCAACAAACTCCCCAGCAGCACAGCCGTCTGTTAAGTTAGAACTTGATTTTTACAATAGTATGCAAAGTAATCAATACATACCTTGCCGCTACCCTTAGAACTAGCTCTAGACCCTCGTCCACTGGCAGAACTGGCGCGCGAACCCTTCCCACTCTTGGAACTGGCGCGGGAAGACGCTCTGGACGATGCATGGGATCCGGACTTTGAGCGAGAGCGGGAACGAGATCGACCGGAACCGGACCTGTGAATGAACAGTAAGAAGTATTATTAAGGCGAAAGCGCCAGGGTAGCCCGCAAAATTCAAATTTTCTTAAGTTTTTTGCAATTTGCAGGTCAGTATTAGGTTGTATGTTGATTAAAATATGATTCGCGACCGTAACAAATATGTATTTACAGAATTATTATCATCCACCTCTCACAATCCAACTCTCTATGACCAAGTAATCCTATTGAATGACATTTCATGAAATCTTGACATTTGAGAATTAAAGAGTAACTTAAAGAGTTGTATCACTGATTATAATAATTATAAATTCTGTAAATACATATGTATTTGTTACGGTCGCGAATCATACTTTAATCAACATACACACAGACACTGAGCTGCTAATTGCAAAAGTCGTATGAAAATTTTAATTTAAAGATTTTGGAGCCTGGAGGTAAGGATCCTCTACCTATTCATTTTTAAGTTATAAGGGTGGATTTCACCAATGAAACTGAACGCGATTAGCACATCTAAACCGTGTTCAAGAGCAAGTGATGACACTGACAGCTCTCTTGAACTTGGCTTAGATTTGCTGATCACGTTCAGTTTCATTAGTGAAATTAGCCTTAAGTAGCAATCAAAAAAGTGGCCGACCAGATAGTTACCGCCGTCTGTAGACATCAGCAATACATGAAGCATTACAGGTGCGGTTCTAGATTAAATTATAATTATTATTAAAAACTAGCTTCTGCCCGCGACTTCGTCCGCGTGAAATTTCTTGTTTTAACATAAAATATATCCTTTAACTGTGCCCCCTCCGTTACTTTGTTTTCGCTTAGCGTTCTTTCTTTTTTTCTTTTTGCTCGGGTCCTAAGGATCATAACATGATAATTGACGGGTCCGCTAGGGCCGATGCCGGCTAGGTTCGCGGGTTGTTCGAAAGAGTTACCGTAGCCCCGATACAAGCAACTGAAGGAACACGGGTGGGTTTGGTCAGTAAAAGTCTGACACGCCCTCCCGCTCCACCCAGAGCGAGAGAAGTCATTTGATTATTTCCCACCCAAAAAAAACAAAAAAGGTCATAACATGATGTTAAATAGCCTATATTGCTCAAGAATTGGGCTATCAAATGCAAAAAGTATGTTTCAAATCCGACTAGTGTTCCAGAGATTAGCGCGTTCAAACAAACAAACAAACTCTTCAGCTTTATTATTAATATAGATATGGCAATTATATCTTATTTACAGAATGTTTAGTGGTTGTGTAATTTGAATTTATACTATGAAACAGCCTGCTTGTCTTTGTTACATAATAAATTGCATTTATTACAAAATCAACTACTCTAATGAGAAAAACTCGATTACTTACCTCGCAGACCCTGACCGTGCGGACCCAGAACGAGATCTGGATTTTCTGGAGCCTGATCCAGATCGAGACCGACTTCTGGATTTGGATTTTGACTTGGACTTAGATCTGGAGTGATCGCGCGACCCAGATCTTGATCTGGACTTGGATTTTGACCGCTCTGAGCCTTGGGGAGATTTTGAGCCAGATTTTGAACGAGAGCGCGATCTGAAAATATATGATGATGACCAAATTAATATGACTCTTAATAATGCTAGATATCTTTCATAATATACATTTTGTATTTTCTGGCTAGTTTAGTTTAACGGATTTCAAAAAAAGGGGGAAGTTGTGTGCTTTCGGCGGTTTTCTTAAAATATAATTACATTGCACCCAGCAAATAATACGACAGACCCTTTTGTCCCAAAAACAACAAATATAATACAACATCACGCCTTGTTTCCTCGAAGGGTTAGGCAGAGGTGTACACCCACATTTCGCCAGTTACGTTTAAGTCCCGTGTAATAGGGGGCGAGCCTATTACCATTAACCGGGCACAAATTCAGACTCTGGGCCGCTACTGAGAAATTCCAGATAGAAAAGCCCAATAACACTGCCCGACCTGGGAATTGAACCCAAGACCTCATGTTTAGCAGTGGCGCTTGCGATCACTAGACCAACGAAGCAGTCAAACATATTATGTACCCTAAAAATTAAGCAAGCAAATTAAGATGGTCTCATGTGAGTGACGCCGGTGCAGCCCAGTGTGTTTAAATAAATATTATGTAAGTACCTGTCTTTATCTCCATTCTGACCTTGTTTATCTTCATCATCATCGTCGTCGTCTTCCTCTTCTTCTTCATCTTCCTCCTAAATGAAACAGAACAAAAATGTATAAAACAAAAATCTTTATAAGTCATCTAAATCTAGCATAGATTTTAATAGGCTGTAGGCTGAAAAGCCTTAGCTAGATTAGTGCGAGATACACAAATAAAGACGAAGAGTTTTATATTGGGTGTGATTTAAGTTCATTGGTTAAAACCAACCAACCAACCAATGAAATTAGCAATTAACATCAAAGGAGCGGTAGACAAAATGTCCCTACAGCGAAAAACAACAGGACATTTTATGTAAGTCTGATTGTTATGGATGGGTAAACTATTTTATGCCCATCCTTCTTTGATACTTACGTATTTATTCAACGTTTTGCAACATAACAAGGTACAAAAGCGGAATTAATGCCCTAGGCGTTCATTACCAGTCAGTCAATCAAGGGTGGTGCCTAATCTACTACTATTATTAAATGCTCACCTGTGGCGGTTCAAGCTGTTTCTCTCTCAGCCTTAACATACGATGTTCAGCCGCGCTGAGTGGTCTGTGCGTGACGACAAGTCGCGTCATAGCCTGTGCTGCGACTCCGGCGCGCGCACGACGTTTTGATAGACGCACGCGAGTCTCCAACTCGTTGTAGTAGACGCAGTGATTGCGGACCACCTGTTGAAGAGTTTAGCAATTATATTTGGGTGAAAGAAAAAGTTTATTTTTGCGCCTAGTTGAAACAGACAAAATAGGGTTACTCATGCTTTGTGTTGCAACTTTCGGGACTATAATATACCTTCTTCAATTATCAAACTTGGAATTTCCAAAACTTTCAGCACAAAAGTGTGGTCAGCAAAACTAAAAAAAAGGTATGACATATTGTAAATCTGCAACGGCATAATCAATACAATCTAAGAGCAGGGCTGATATTTCACTGAGCGAAATTCACTCAAAAATCATTACAATAATTTAAAATAATTTCAACAGGCAAGCATCTCACTATTCTGCCGTCCGTACTAGAAAGCCTTAGAAGACATGAACATTTTGTAGGTCGTTAAGGATTCTTTAGGATTAACAGAAGGAAAGATCTATTAGTGTCCAACAATCATTAACTTGATTATCATAGTTTTTAAGTAACAACGATTTCCATGTTGTTTGCCATTTTCTCGGAAACAACTTTCTGGGCTTAATGGCCTTCTAGTTAAAGGACGGCTGTATTGCCGAAAGTATTGTCATTTACCACAAACATAAAACACACAAAATATAAAAATTGCATCTCGACACTAACCAAGAAATAGTTCTCCTCGTAACCCTTAGAAGCCTTACTCTTGACGTTCCAGTTGTACTCTCTAGCCATCTTATATTCATATGTGTCACCGTCCATGTATAACATACTCTCTGTAATGTCGCGACGCCGTTTCTGAATTGTGTCCTCAGTTGGCAGACAATAGGCCACAAACTGTTCTCCACTTTCGTCCATCACACCTCTGGAAAACAAAAGAAAAATAATTGGTGAAATTGTTGGTAATATACAAGGTGTTTTTTTTTATATGTCATAACTATAGGCTATGAATGAGATGAGAACATATCAAAGAATCAACTGTCATATGAATTATTTTTCAATTATCATTCTTTTTTTTTGTTATCTTTTTTACTACAAAACAATTCAACAAAGTCACGATTATTAATCTGCCATCCTATAACTAGAAGGCTGTTATGCCCAGAAAGTTGTTTCCGAGAAAATGGCAAAAAACGCGGAAATCGTTGTTTCTTATAAACTATGATATTCAGGTTAATGATTTTTGGACATATTAATTGATATTTCTTTCTGTTAATCCTCAAGAATCCTTAACGGCCTACAAAATGTTGATATCTCTGGAACTATTTATATTGTAAAAATGTTTCTTAGACAGGAAGATAGAGAATTTTGAACTCTATCACTTTCTATTAAAAAGTAAAAATTTACCATTTGAGGGTTAATGACTTTCTAGTAAAGGACGGCAGTAATGTAAAACACCCTTAAGTGAAATATGACAACATCACTTTTTCTTAGCTTTAATTATGAATGTTTGGTATGAATGAAAATGAATTACTCGTCAATCAATCAATGAAACTTAGAATGTACCTAATTTCATTATGATTGATGATATCTTCGAAACTATTAATATAACATTTTAGGACCACATATTCTTGGACTTTTTGTATTATTTTTACTTATAGAACCCCTAAATTATGAACTTATAAAAAAACATGCTGTATATCACAAAATGTTATAAATTTTAACCTATCTTTCTAAACTTCATAAAACAAGACGGGGCAGTGTATGTGGACCCACTTGGCCTGTTGTGCGTGCTGGGCTGTATAGTGTAAAGCCAGAATGTGATTGAAACCTATAATTATCATAGGGGTGTAAATAACACCAAAAGGCATGAAATAGTTTACAAGCAGTAAACAGAACAAGAAATAAAGACCCAATGCAGTCTGAATACCCACCGAATCATAGCCTGAGACATGGCCTCAATCTGTCCAGCAATATTCTTATCAACAGGTGCAGGATCTGAGTCAAATATGACTTGAGCACATGGGTATTTCCACATTTCAAAGTCAGGGAATACTTCCATAACCTCCACGGGTGTAACGCCTGGTTTGCTGTAATGTTTCTCTATAGGTTTCTTGTTGTCCTCAAATGTCTTCTCAATAGCCTTGATTTGACTCTCACGGTCCATGTAAAGTGTCTCTTCGCTGAAGATCTTTTTGACATTGTAACCGACTTTCGCTTCAACCTGAAATGTTTTAGTACAATTTTGTTTACTTTCATTTTTTAACTAAGAGTATACAATAGTAGTCCACTTTTGAATATATGACTCTTCCAAGTTATACTCATTAAATTCAATTAGCTACCTATACATACCATGAACTAATTGGTCACACTTGTCATAAAACTTAGATGTGTGTACATAAAACTTAGTGGACCAATTTCATCTTGAGTACAGTGCAACAGATGAAATTGATCCACTCAGTTAGTCAGACTATTCTGGTTATTTTAAAATTAGGATGGTGGAAACAAACCTTCTCCATAGACTGAGGCTGGAACCTCGTTTGTTCAGTAGAGATATACTCGGAGCGCCGTAGCCACGATACGTTTTTGGCATGATGTCGCGACCTCTTTGAATCCTGAGGAGTGAGGATGTCATCCTCAAGCAACTTCTCGTCAGCCGGGTCTAATATCGCATTGCCATCGCCCTGATATATATCCCGGTTTATAAGATCTATGTGAACTCCCAAATCGTGCTCCGTAAGCACTTCATACCGATAATTCTTTTCCAAAGAGGTCGGATTATACTGAATGAATCTCGTAGAGGGAAACGGATATGTTATAAATTTTAAGTCAAACGGTATATCTGGAAGCGTGTTGCAGTACTTCACACGCGTCACAAGCTCCGATCTACAAATAATTTGAGAATTTAGTGCAATAATTTCGATATATGTCCTCTTTTGATTGAAAGTTATGAAAACATACTAACCTCCTTTCGCCCGTCCGTTGTGGACGTTTGTCTCTTTCCGGCTCATTTGTTTGAACGGTAGGTGGCATTTTCACGACCTAATTTATTCACTTATTTGCTATAACATTTCAGAAACATTGAATTATCGAAATTATTAAAATCTCCAAGCCATTTCAACGAAATTACAACAAACAACGCGACGACTAGTCTATTTTCCCGTTATGACAGTTCATGAATTGATTTTGACAACATGGCATTATTTGGTGCTAGCAACATGAATTTTGGAATAGAGTTTCGTTCGTTCGGTTCAGCTTGTTTTTTATATATCTATGTTTATATATTTTTATATATTTATGTATAGCTATGTTTTCATTTTCTCAAATCTTCAATAAAATTACTAACTAACGAACTAACTACAAAAATAGATAAATTCGGTTCAATGGGGAAGTTCGGGCAAAGCTAATTGTAGATGGCGTGATCATAGCTAGGTCCCCACGACCTACAATAAATTTGACATTTCGTTCATTCATGAGTTTACTTTTATTTCGCTATTTCGTTATTTACGGTAATTTCAATATTTTAAATCAAGCATTGGACATGGAAAGTGTCAGAATTTAAAACCATAATTATATCCTCAAAGTCACTTTCTTCAAAATGTTTCTACTCTGTTTAATTTATTTATTTATTTAGATTAGCCAACAATTGTTTACACCAAATATTTACAATTATACTTGCATAATAGTACGTTTTTAAGTGCAACAATTACTTACAGGCTAACACAACATGCACCAATAAAGGTTATCTATAATCAATGTTATAAAGCCAAAAAAGGTACTTACAATCTAAAGCTATTCAAGATTTTTTTGGTAATTTGCATTAATAACAGCATCAAAAAACAACAACAAAAAAAATGAAGTCCATTGCAATTAATTAAGAAACAGATTTAAAACACATTAAGAAATTAAAAAAAAAATGATAAAAAAAAAAAAAAAAAAAATTTATAAAACATCTCTACGAATAGCTTTCAGCCACCATCTTTTAATTTTAGGGTCTCTCGGGAAATGGTGGACTCCAATTTCGGAGTATTTAGTAACACAACAACGCATAATTTTCGCAAAAATAAAATAAAACCACCTCACGTCTTGTATTATTGGCTTGTGATGGGAACTAGCTACGACAGCGCCATATTGACAGTTGCCTTCCCCATTGAATGCATAGGTTGAATTTGAGTTGAAAGAACCTTTACTGTCGTACACACATAAAATTAGTCTGTGGTCCCACAGCTGGGCAAAGGAGGTTTCCTCCTATCCTCCTTCAGTCAGTTACTCAGTTACAATAAAAATAATTGTACTTAAAATAGATTTTACATCTCTCCCTTCTCTCTCTGATGCCTTCTTTCACCAATCCGTCAAGAGTGATTCTCCAGAGCCTGTTTCAATGAAAACGCCTCTCATCAGAGCGAGGGTATCCACTGCGTGATGAAATGGCGATGAACCTAGTTCATCCACCCTGATGCATTCGACACTAATCATCATTATCCTCTTGCCCTCAATCCAATTTATTTAATGTTGGTTCAACATTTCTTTTTTTTTCCTTAGTTCTCTATCTTTCGTCATCTCGGTAGTCATGCATTCGACAACCCCGTCACCCATCTCCCTGCCGTGTTTTTTTCTTCAGTGTTTTTTACTCAGATAATTTAATATTTTTACGGAACTTTTAATTTTGAACATAACATGTAGTGCCGCTGCTGCTGTATGTGGTGTGTGTGTGTGTATGTGCTGTATGTCTCTAACTGCTAGCGACCGCTGTCGACATAAGATATGCAGAATAGTTTCAGAATAAAATTGAGCTCGTAAATTTTAGCACTCCGCCTCGGATTGATTAGATTTTATTTTGACCATTCTTATTAATTGGGGGGCCCGTACCTGTTTGGATTACGGTACTCTTTCGTGGGGAAGCGCTAAGGTAGCCCGCCAAATTCAAATTTTCTTACATGTTTTGCAATTTGCAGCTCAGTGTCTGGGTGTCAGCCAGGGTTGCGGGATGTTCGAAAATGTTACCGTGGGCCCGGCACAGGCAACTGAAGGAACACGGGTGGGTTTTAGTCAGTAAAAGTCTGACATGCCCTCCCGCTCCGCCCAGAGTGGGAGAAGTCTCTTGATGATTTCCCATCCACAAAAAAAAAAGAAAAGTGTCTGGGTGTAAGTATAATTCGCGACCGTAACTAATATGTATTAATGATTATAATTCTGTAAATACATATTTATTACGGTCGCAAATCATATTTTCTCGCCAACTGAGGCCCTAGACCGGTGCCTTGTTGACTTGTCAGACCTGCCGGCCCGGACACTGAGTGGGCCCCCAAAGAGCCAGGCCCTGGTGCTTCGCACCATTTTGCATCTTAGTACAGTCCGGCCGTCGAGAGAATGCGTTCCTGACACCTGTCAGTTGGGCAATGTCTAGTAACTATTAGGATCAAATTCGCAAAACACATATTCGTTAGTATGAATCTGGCAGGTGTCAAGAACGCATTCCTCGACGGCCGCACTGTAAGTCCTCTGCGCCACTGCCCACATCCACAATGCATGAGCTTGTGAAACTTTTAATCTTTCTCTTTACAGCAATAAATTAAGAAAAAAATACCTGTTTAGGACGGTATTGGGAACCACAAAGTTTGATGCCACAATCATTTTTCTCCCGTGTATTCGAAAATATCGTTCGACGCCTGAAAAAAAGATCCGGAAATTATGGTAAACTTCATAAACTTGCCAGTTTCATTATGTTTCCGTGTTTCGTTCATTTCCTTCATTTCATTCACCGTCATTTTCAATTTCAAGTCACTGTGGTCACTCATTCGCCGTATTCCGCCGTCGCCATCTTTCTTTTCACAACTTTTGTCGGCAGTAAGGTACGTTATTGAAAAGGAATAATTCGCTAAATAAATCGAAATTGTGACCAAGAAATTATCCAACCGCTACTTCATTTGTTTTGCAAGTCCGTTTGTAATCCGTAAGTGATATTAGTTTTCTAAATTGTGCAAGAACAAAGTCGGCCATGTGGTCGGCCAAATGGTTTTTCAACGTACTACGCATTATGTTTTACATGGAAAATCATGAATTATGCTGGATAAATAGGTTATTTGAGTAGTTCTAAGTTAGTTGGTGCAGGGTAGTGTTGTATTAGGTTAATGGTTGTAAAAGTTTTTGTCGGAAGCCGGTATGGTAACCAACGTGGCGCGAACGCCGTTGTTCTAACGAAGTGCTCTTGTTTTAGATATAAACATGGGTACAGTGGAGCGTGCTGGTGATGACCACACTTCCGAGGTGGAGTCCGGAGAGGAAGAGGAAATTGTTGGGGGTGGTGAGCTGGCTCAACATCTGATGAAAAGGTAAGACTGCCTTTGTATACTTAGGTTAGCCCTGTCCTCACCCTTGTCGTTGTCAGCCATGTGTTGACTTGACACATGAAATCCTTGCATTCTTCGTAAAGCAACCAAAAGCTATGCTAACTCAGTACCAGTCAAGAATTGTATACATAAATTAAAATGAACAATTATTTTAAAACATTTTATTTACTTGAATTTTAGCACTTGTCTTGAGATCCTTGCTGTCACTAATTGACAGTTAATTCTCATGCCGTTTCATGAATCTGACAAGTTCAGGGTCACCTTAGCAGTGTAATATAATTATTTAATGTATACTTAAATAAAAAAATAAGTTTAGCTCTATGGTGAAACAACTCGGGCCACTGAAATGTGTTTCAATAATATTCATCATACATCTTTTGAAATGTTTTAAATTTTTATTTCTTTCTAATAAAGATCAACATCAAACCACGAAGTTTCATGACAATGTTCCCTTATTTAACAGAGATCCAACATTCCAACATAGCTTAATAAAAATTATTACATCACATAGTAGATCATAAATTCAGGGAAGATGAATCACGCTTCCTGGTTAGCACATTCATAAATTGTTGAAACAGCTCATCGGCTTGATTCAAGCTATTTTAATTTTAAACTTCCAAGCTGTAATTTATACCAAGTCCTATAAAACAAAAAAACCACTTTCGAATTCCTTCTGGCCACATACACTATCCATGATTACTTTGACTCAGATCTACTTGTTAAGGAGCATGAACAAAAAGGCGCGAGACGAGATTACGGGTCATTGAACTAATGAGTCATTTTACGCTCTACTTGATCAATAAATGTTTGGATTAGCTGACGGAGTTTATAAGCACGATGCGGTTAAGTTTAACGAGCATAAAATCTTTGTGCATCTTTGTAAGTTAATACTAAAATATACTGACTTCAAGCAAATGCATTGTCTATGAGTAGATAGAAAATCGAAAACCTACCACCAAAACGAAATCTAATTAAAAATGACAAACTTGAATTTTACCATGTGGATTAAAGGTGTCCTTTACGATAATGACGCAAGCTAAGTAGGGAATGATCTATCTCCCAAGATCGAAATCGCGTGAAACGTTTTCTAGCCCTGTTTTATTAAAAATTAAAAAACTTCTTGAATGTCAAAAAATAAAACAACCACCAAATATAACAAATAACCACCAGTCAGTCCTGGTGGTGCGATTTTCGTAAAATAGTTCGCAATGAACAATCGTGGAAGAATATCGCCATAGATGGTTCCAAGATAATGTGCTGACTGTTAACACATCTAAAACTAACTACATTTTTTTTCAGTGCTAGAAACAAAAAAATAGATAATCACTCAACTCTCTGTATAACTAACGAACCCATAACCAAAGTTATTCCGAAAAGTATCTTGGTCCCTATCTGGATAAAAACCTGACGTGGCAGCCGCACCTAAATAAACTTAGATCTAAACTATCTTCTATTATGGGTGCGCTTCGAGGTATCGTTCGCTGCTTGCCGAAATCTGTTACGTTTCTTATATACAACGCCATGGTTAAACCACATCTCGACTAACAAATCTCTCTTCGAATATAGAGGTGTGGGGCACTGCAGCGAAAACAAAATAATAAAACTATTATTCCACTACCACTATCTAACTCCAACAGAAAAAGTTTACAAAGAAACTAAATTGATGATATTATCGCACATTTATAAATATAACACTTGCTTATTAGTACACAGGCTGTTAAACAAAGACATACACTATAAAGTAACGTTTACAGAAAAGGACAAGCACAAAAACGTATTACTAGACGAAAAAACAACATCTGCCTAAGAGTACCACGTACTAACTACGGAAGAAAAAACATTTTATGAAGGAGCAGAGTTATATAATCAATTGCCTGATAACATTAAAGAGATTCTGTCCTACAATCTCTACAAAAAAAAAACCCAAGGGCCGTAAGATCAATTATTGAAGTTTAAACTACGGAAGAGAGTTTAATCTCTGGGCATCGATTATTTCTAAATAATCGATACCCAGAGATGAGATTAAACTCTCTTCCGTAGTTTAAACTTCAATTGATCTTACGGCCCTAAAGCACCACATCTTGAAAGATTTCTCTCGATTTTAAGTCCAATCACCTATTTATAAGGTCAGTTGTATTTCCTTGATTTATTGATTTGCTTACACTACATTAACTTATTACATTTACTTATTTACGATACATACCACGGTATAAAATAAATTTGCGTACACTACCTAAACATTTTTTTAAAATTAACAAATTAAAATAATATTGACAGCTTGCTGCTATAATGAGTATTTGCTATTGAATTGCCATCAAGAAACTATATGTAATGGTACACTCACTCTTTCTTGTTACCCACAGCACTAAAAAAAAATATTTGTGCATCTAATAATACTGTACTAGTTTATTTAAAAGTACCTGCCTACCGTTCTTCACTAGTTCGTGTACGAACTTTTATTTCTCATATTAAATTCTTTTTGAGGAATAAATGTCTAAAAGCCGTATAGGTATTTCACACGCGTGGCATTCGGAATCATAAACGTCGAAAGATACTTTAATATTTTCGTGAAATTGCACCCAAATAATTGCTGAACTTTCTCGCCAATCGCAGAGTTGGATGAAGAAGGTTGCAGTCAAAGACAAAAACGTTGCGGTTACACAAGCTATTTATCGAATAGCGTGAATATAATAACGCCGACGATGACACCGGGTCATCATGACCCAGATTTTATCAAGTAACTAGCTGTGCCCCGCGACTTCGTTTGCGTGGAAGTCGTAAGATACAATATACTAAAATAACAGCCACATTTTAATAAAACTCCCTCGTCCCCCGACCCGTCGCGTTGCATCGCCCGATCGCGCTATTACTTCGTTTTTGCCTTTCTGACGTTTTTGCTCGGCTCCTATGGGTCGTAGCGTGACGTTAAACAGCCTATCCTCGAGAATTGGGCTATCAAATGCAAAAAAAAATGTTCAAATCCGACATTTTGTTCACAATTTCACGGGTTTTAATTTTTTTGCGTGAAACCCTAATTATTTTCTAAAATAAAAGTAGCCTAAGTTACTCCCCGTAACATTAGCTATCGGAAATTAGGCGTTTCGGAGATTAGCCGGAAATAACAGAAAAAAAAATCAAAATAGCTTTTTTGTTATAAAATCCACATAATTATACACTGCCGGACAAAAGTTTGAGACTACCCTACATCAAAGAAGGAAAATGATATAAAACTCGAAATACAAAGCAAAGAGGTTTAATTATTAGATAATTAAAATACATATTTACTAATACACATACGTTAAGGAGAAAAAAAAGAAAAATTATTAACCATTAAAAATGCCGTTCATAAATCATGAACGGCATTTTTAATGGTTAATAATTTTTAAAACAAACAGATTTTTCGTCAAACCCTCCATTTTATTATTTTTTCACTTGTCTCGGCATGCAAGCAATGAATTTGTCAATGGTATCTTGTGAAATATTGTTCCAGCTTTCTTGTAAAGCCTTCCACATGTCTTCTTGCGAGGAGGGACAACAACTGCGCACATTTCTATCAAGCTTTTCCCACAAAAGCTCAATTGGATTGAGATCCGGGCTCTGAGGGGGCCACACCATTTTTTTAACACCTCTTCTGTTTCTTTATGTTCTAAACAACAACGGCTTTCTCAATAGCGCATGCGAAATTAACCCTAGACATAACATTACTATTTTTCAATTTTTGGCAAAGTATGTAGGTATTCTAAATATAAAAAGAATCGACAATCTTACATACGAAATGAGAGATCAAACAAACTTTTTTCATAATTTTCCACTTGACGAGTAACGTCAATCGTTACTTGTCAAGTGATTTGTAAATGAATTCGGTGAAATGACTGGACACCAATAAAACTATTATTCAATTCGTAGTTAACCTTCCGTTAACGACCGGTTATGATTATTATGATCCACTTTTTTATGCAATGATAATTATTATAATAATACGACAGTTAAAACATCTCATGCTCTGATTATTTTGCAAAAAAAAAACAATATGTGGAAGCAAAACTGGATTAGTATTACAATTTTTTACTTTTTATCTGCCGGATGGATACGTCTTGAATGTGAAGCTAAGTCTGCTTTTCATACATAATCGGCCTATAACGTTCACACTGACACAGGCCGCCTCTCTTCGAAAAGGACTGGGCTGTAATCTACCACGCGGGCCCAGTGCGGGTTGGTAGATGTCACATGTCTTCGAATTTTTGGTTCTAGGACATGTCGGTTTCCTCGCGATGTTTTCCTTCATCGTTTTAAAATCAGTGATGATGAAATTATTTACACAAAGTAAAGCGCCTGCTGGGGTTCGAACCTACAACTACTAAGTCGGGGCCGTTACCACTGGGCCACCATTGCTCTGCTCTCTTTTCATATAAAATAATAAAGCGGCACAATTTAAAAATCGATCATCCGTAATCCATACCAGGTGTTCTTTTTTAAAAAAAGTAGAATTAATAGTTCCTTTTATATCTTCGTACATCAAAAAAAGCTATTGTTAGTGTGAATTCAAAAGCGTATTGTACAAAGATTTCTTGGCCTTAGTAAAGTTATTAGCTTGCCAATTTCGCACCCTTTTTGCATTATCCCTTCTGTTATATTTAGACATAAGACCTTCATTCCGAAGGGCGAGTTACAGGGTAAATGGTACCTAAGTAACCAAGGTACCTCACGATCTGGCCTTTTAATGACAATGAGTCAGGATGGGAGCGAATACGTTTGTATTAATGTTATGCGATGTGAAATTGCTGATACTGTCTTGTTATTTCTTTTATTTTCTCCGCAGCATCCAATTGGGCGCAATTAAAATAATTTTAACTGAAATTATCATCTTGAGAGATTCGAAGGTAACCTAGACGACTTCATGTCGCGCCTGCAAGTCTAATTTGTAACCCTTAAAGTTATTACTACAGGCGGACTGAATTAACAGTGAACTACGTTAAACTTAGCAAGATTTTCGCAGATGCGAAAATGTATCCTTGATCTGATTTCGGACTGACAACGCGACGGAAGTATAACCCATCTTCGTCGAATGTAGCGACGTACGGAGGAAGCCGTTGCATAAGTGTGCATGAATATTTAAAAAAGCCGGTTCTTCCCTGCTCTCCGGTCCGTCATACCGACGCAATAAAAATATTTATAAAAACTCAAATATGTGCCACTCGCTGACTCGACAACTGATGATGATTCTAAGTTCCAGACTTTTTGCATCATCAGCTATTATAGTTCATTTTTAGTGGTGCAATCTTCCGATCATCCAGCATATCGTGCTATCTTCCCATCTGTTTAAAAAACAAGACATTACACGTTCAAAATATTCAATTAAACCAATTATAACTATCACGCTATAATAGAGCAAGAAGGTATTTTATCTACCAATCTTTATGTGTAATTAATTTTTTTTGCGCTCTCATAAAGCAATCATTACACGAACTTCGCTGGATAAAATCAAACGGAATGCCAAATAATTATGTCCGTTTTCATACCAACAAAAACTGCAATCATGGTTTGCTATGTAAAAAAATATCAGCATACAAATTGTAACCGTAGCGAAAGTCGGTCTGCGCATCGAAAAGCTTTAATAAAAACTTTATAGATTCCTAGATTATCGCGCTACGTATTGGTTTCCGAGGCAATTATATTGAGGAATGTGTGTAGTTTGTGCTTGTATTGATCCGTTATGGTGTGTATAACAGCAATGTAATCAATCAACAAGGTGTGCACAATCAATAAAATTAATACTTTCATAGTCTAGACTCGTTTAGTTTGATAGAGACAAAAAATATCGGAATTCACAAAATCTGGGCAACTCCAAGAATTCGTAAAAGATCTCCCGATGTCTCGCCTAAACATAAACAAATAATACAGGTGACTACTCCTTCTTGTGTGCTCCCGACCGGTTTTTCTTTTCATGCAACTAAATCACGGCTCTTGTCACTTGTACGGCTTCATTTTTATTCCGAATCAATAAAATGCGATCAAATAACGTGATCCAACAATCGAAACAAATGACGTAGGTACTTGATTAATTGTGTCTTCTCGGAATCGCTTCAAACATTTTGCAGTACAGAAGACTGGCACTAATGGAGCGAAACGATTTCGTGTTTTCTTTTCAATTAAACACGAGTTAACGAGGGTCGCAGACTATCGTAGACTTAGCTAGAAAATATGCGCAAAGGATGACATACTTTACAGGGTATCTGTGTATCGTTAGTACGCAATAAGGCGCTGGTAGTAACAGGCGAAGGTCGTTCCTCTCGTATAAACTAATAACCCTTGAAGAGGTAACACCGTAACAGTTTACATCATGGATAAGGATAGGTTTACTGATGTTTATAACACTGTTTATTTTGTTGCGCAACGGGGCTATTTCAGAGAAATCGGGCGCAACTGTAAATCTACTGCGCACCGGGATGAAAAGTCTGGTGTTTTTATGTCGTGAAACGTAAATTAGGTTGTTATATACGTAAGCCAGCTTCCTTGTTTGTGAAAAGAAGCTCGTGTATTTTGAGAATTTCTCACATGGCGCAAATTATTTTTAAACCAATCCCATTGTTGCTTTACCAAATCTGTAAATAAAATCAACACGACTGCAGAACCTTTGCAAAACGTGTTGTTTAATCAATTCTTTCATTACTATTCACTGTTCAGTTTCTATGAAACAAGGCTAGCTCAAGATTTACTATGTTTATTGGAATGTTATGTATTTTAACTGTATCAAGTTTATTACCTTCTGAGAATAACGTGCAATCGTATCCAGTTCGTATATTATTCGATAAATCCGAAATGTGTGAGAGTAGATACGATATTTACATGTGGCTTGTAATATTGCCAACACACATGGGGTTCTCTTATAAAAAGGTCTTACTCATAGGAACCTTCTGATTAAAAGAAAAAATTGAGAATATGTGCTGCTTTTCTTAGCTGCTTTTGAGACATAACTGATTGAAAGAGTGAACTAGCCAATTGCACAAGCAAATTCTACTTTTACATGATGACATACCAACACCTTTTACTGAAACAATCGTGATAAGATTTGTTTAACATGCATCACCAACTGAGGATTCACCTATTCTACACAAACAAACCTCTCACAAATAAAATATTTTAATTTTTTTTTCTCTTGTCAACAGCGGCATCACCCGTAACGAGATGTTAGCAGCTATCACGAACCGCATCCATGTTGAAGCCATGGCGTTGCTACCACCGAACGTGCGCAGGCGCATCCGTGCTCTGCGCACCCTCCAGAAGGAGTTCGTGGACATCGAAGCCAAGTTCTACAGCGAAGTGCATGCTCTTGAGTGCAAGTACGAGAAACTCTATAAGCCTCTGTTTGAGAAGGTAAGAAAATTTTAGACTGTTGTCTGTGGCATACGATAAAAGGACCCCACACAAAATGTTAGGAAAAAGCCGTTTTGAGTTCAGTGTCCTTGAATACGTTAAAGGACGCCCCTTTAACGCATTCAAGGACGCTGAAGGAGACAATAGAAGTTTTATTGTTATATCTGCTATGGGTGTTTAGTGTCCTTGAAACTGTTTAGCAACAAATGACTTGCATGGCTTAAACATAGACAGTGGAACTTTTATTGATGCTTCAATAATAAATGCTAGAGGTAATTTTGGTATGCTAGAGGCAATTAAATCAATGTAAAGCAGGCTTTACTCTATTGTTTTTGAAAGCCTGACCAATTCCAGACTTTTCGAGACCTTTACACCTGAATGCCAACAAACAATTTGTATGGACATTCCCTAAAGCTATGAGAAAATTCGGCAAAGAAAAAACCTTTGAAGCAATTCTTGTCTAACCGAGTTGGAACAGCATGGATTAGACTCCCGGAAAATGTTGTGACGGCTCCCACACTAAATGCTTCCAGAACTGACTGGACATATACATACAGCCTTGGCCAAGAGTATTGAGCACCCATGATATCTTTCAGTTTTATGCGGAGTATCAAATAGAAATAAAACAAAACGTTTTATATGGGTTTATTTTACTATTTATTAATAGAAAATTAATATTTTGTGGGTCCACCCTTTGCCTTAATTACGGCAGAAATTCTTTTTGGTAAAGAGTTAACAAGTTTTTTACAGTCGTCAACAGTAATCGAGTTCCATTCTAGGCGCAGGCAGCGTTTTAAATCTTCTTTGTTGTTAATTGTGTGGCGCCTAACCCTGCGCTTTAATAAACCCCATAAATGTTCTATGGGGTTCAGATCTGGAGACTGAGCTGGCCAGTCAAGCAGTTCCGTGTTATTTTCCCGAAACCATCTCATAGTGCGTGCAGATTTGTGGCATGGCGCGTTATCCTGCTGGAATTTGACACCATCCATATTCGTGTCGCCAAAAAGTTTCGTGAATGAAGGCAGTAATGCAGTTTCTAGTACATTTATGTACTTAGTAGAGTCCATGCGACCCTCACACACGAACAATTCGCCAACTCCAGAATCGGTCATGCAACCCCAGACCATTATGCTGCCTCCACCGTGTTTAACGGTTGGGATCACACACTCTGGCTTAAATTCTTCGCCCACACGGCGACGCACAAAGGTCACACCAGGTGTACCAAAAATCTGCAATAAAGAGAAAAATATTGAGTTCCGTAAAACTAAAATAAATTCAATTATGCGTTTGGTTTTTAAAACATTTTATAAAATTGTATCAGGGCATTAAATTGACTTACTCACCTCAAAGTTTGATTCGTCTGACCAAACAACATTTGACCAATCTTCAGCGGTGAAAGTTCGGTGTTTTAAAGCCCATTTCAATCGAGCTTTTTTGTTGTTATCGGAGAGCCATGGCTTCTTCCTAGCTTTACAGCCTTTCAGACCAGCTTCTTGAAGTCTTCTGCGAGTAGTTCGAGCAGAAATTGGCTTCTTAATTTGTTCCGACAACTCAGCAGCGAGCTCTGAAGATGTTTTTTTCCTATTTCTTAACGACTCTCTCAGTAACTGACGATCTTGACGGTCTGTGGTGATGCGTTTGCGCCCGGTTCTCGGTCTATTTTCATGTGATCCGGTAGTAGAGAATCGCTGAATAGCATATTGCACGGATCGGCGCGAACATTTCACAGTTTTAGAAATCTCTACTTGTGATTTCCCTTGCTCATACAGAAGCTGTATCTGCACACGTTTTTCTAAAGAAAGTTCGTTTTGTTTTGGCATATTGCAACGATAACACTTAAAACTTCTGAAATAAAATACAAAAGGCGCACTAGATCACTGGATGTGTTCACAACGAGCGATAGTAGCGAACTGATTAATAAATACAAAAATTGTAAAAAACACATTTTATTGCACCCAGGTGTTTTATTGCTAGCTGTGCGGCGTGGGTCATTGTTTAAACCTTTGTAGATGGCCGACAAAATAATTCTTCAACAATAGATTTGGTTTACTCCCATACTTTTCGTGAACGAGCGAAATTTGTAAGGTGCTCAATACTTTTGGCCAAGGCTGTATATCTCCAAGCTATTTGAATCACACGCATCAGCTAATTGGCTGCTAGTGTGTTTTGTCAAATAGCCGCACGGGTCGATAGACCAGGTTAAGCTACGCTTGCCGCGATTGGTCTGTGGATGGATGACCATATTTACATACCATGACCTCTCCATGCCTCTGAAAGCACGTTAAGCGATTGGTCCCGGCTGTCATTCCTGGATCTTTGACAATCGTTACAGGTCGTCAGAAGCCCGAAAGTCTGACAACCAGTCTTATTTATTTATTTATTTGGTACGCCAACAGCAATCGAGACAAATTAAAAGTGCTGGTATGTATGTCTATTACAGGTATACGCAGCATTCATAATAAAGACAAAGACGTAATTATCTAAGAAAACAATATATAAATACAGAAAAAAAAATTGAGTAAAATTGAATACAAAATAAAGTAGGTAGCTATTTGCAATCAACTTAATAAGATGTTAATTATGACGATAAGTGTGTAATCTATCGATGTTAACATTTTCTAGTGTGAATGATAACTGAGGCTTATGTCTGTCTTATGACCATGGATTTGTAGTGTTACTAGTTACTACACATTGAAATTGAATTTACGAAAATATTTATTTATATATTGGTGAATTTATGCTCTCCCGTTTCTCAGACTAAATCTTCTAAACTAGTTTAGTGATACACCATGTAAATTGGTTTCTGGTGATTTACAAAGATTGTTGTAATTTCTACAAATTCGGAGCAAGAGGAAACTAAGCTTGGATTTGCGGAAAGCGTCTTACCAAGGGGTATCGTAATACCCAGTAACTGGGTTGTAGATGTCAGATAGCTAGTCGCTACATGTAAAATACTGGTATTCAGCTGCAACACCAGTAAGACTTCTGGAAAAATAGTAAATAGTTAGGAAAGGCTAGGCAGATGGTGATGTGTCTTACCAAATAATGATAATTCATAATCAGCCTATCTATAGAAGTCCACTGCTGGACATTGACATCTCCAATTACACGCCACACGATCTTCGGGCCACTTTGAGCCATCCATTACCTGACATCCCGGGAAGATGTGCGAGTGTGCCCTACACGTTTGCCGGTTACGGTGTCAACGCTAGAACATTATCTGCTGCAGCGCCCGTCGGTATGTTCGCTTTCTAATCTGTCTCTAGCTGTCAAAAAGACCTAATTCCCTTACATTTTTGACAAGTTTTTGACATTGGTTGTCGCTGAGATGAGATTGCGACAAGATTTTGAACGTTTTTAACCCCATAAAAGCCTGAAACTATTATTTTCTGAAAACTTAAAAAAATATATATATTATTTGGTTTCAAAGCATGTGTTAGTTGTTGTACTGAAGAGGCTTTCAGAAAACAAGTATAGAATATAATATGCAGCTAATATTAGAAAGTTAAGTACGCAATATCGACGGTAAAGTTTTTGAGTACTGATAACTTCGATCAATAATAGCACTAGATAAAGGATCAGGAACAAAAATAAGTCGCTTATGTGGCCACGTTTAAAACATAATTCGTACTAAGAAATATAGAAAAAAGTTTAATAACATTAACAACTTCAGTTTATTATAAACCTTATCACTCTAACAAAGTTTAAATCACGATTGCAAAATATTTTTGTTAGGTCCTTCTGTCATCGGAGAAAGGCAATAAAAATGCCGCTCAAAAATAGTCATTTTTATATAAAGTACAAAGATATTTATTCTAAAATGAAATTAATATCTAAGCAATAAGGTTAAAAACATTTTGTTGACAATTTAGTTCTTAGTCTATTTTGGAATTAGACGTAGTTCTTGTCATTTAATTAGGTAGGCATAAATCGAACAGATTACGTGTAACTCCGGATTTTTGTCCGTCTATGTTGATGCCTTATTTACACCTTTTTATTTGGCGTTTTTGTCGTAGTTGGGCTTGTTATTTCTTACTTAAGTTTACTTGCTAATAAACTGCCCGAGTTCATAATATTTAGCCATTTAACTTTACATCACCAAACAACGATATTTTGTACGCAGCGCGCCTTGGTCGTGAACGGTGGTTACGAGCCCAATGACGAGGAGTGCCTCAACCCGTGGCGCGATGAGAACGAAGAAGATGAGCTGGCTCGCGCTGTTCAAAGCGCCGCCATCACCGACGGTACTGAGGAGAAGAAGCCTGAGGAGAAACCAGCCGAGTTAGTAATGTTATTCGACTTTTCCGAAGTATCCCAATACTTGGGGATGATTAGGGCGATAAGTTCCCACAAAATTTCTGAGAAAACATACTACTAACTGTTTTTGAGAGTAGGTTATGGACCAAGTTCCTTAATCAGCAATGTTAAAGGATAATTATAATCATTCAGAATATGATACTGTCTTCTTCCCTTGTGACGTAAAGAGCTATAAGTACGAAAATCAAAGTTATAAGCTATGACACAGGAATGTAACACACTTTGAAACAAATTTCTAGTTGGTTGTGTTACATTTTTCTTAAATTAGGATGACTAAGTTATGTTTCATCAATCTGTACCATATTAAGATTTGCCCATGAGCAAAGTTAGTACTGTGGCAGAATGATAGTATAGTTTACCTTAAATTGTAAAGATAATTTCAATTAGTTAATTAATTTAACTTGGATAATTTCAAGGGGCAACTAATACAACTTTTACATGATGAAATACCAACACCTTTTACTGAAAGAATTATGATCAGATTTGTTAACATGCATCACCAACTGAGTCTTAACCCAAACAAAATCACTCACACACCATATCCATACAATCTTCTAAATGAAGACAACTTTTCAGACCACCAATGGACCCCAATGTTAAGGGCATCCCAGACTTCTGGTACACCATATTCAAGAATGTTTCAATGCTGTGTGAGATGATGCAGGAACATGATGAGCCTATCCTTAAGACGTTGCAGGACATTAAAGGTAAGATAATCAAATTTTGGAAGACATTTCAACAACTGGGCATAAAAAATTTGCTACAATTTAATGATGACAATCCAACACCCAATAACTGAAGAAATCATGATTGATTTGTTTAACATGCATCACCAACTGAGGAACTCCTTCTAATATTACCAACCACCTTACTTCTACCCAATATCTAACATTTATCAACATTTCAGTGCAAATGCACGAGGACCCCATTGGTTTCACCCTGGAATTCCACTTCGCGTCTAACGATTATTTCACAAACACTATCCTGACTAAGGAGTACTCAATGAAGTGCAAGCCTGATGATGAGAACCCTCTTGAGTTTGAAGGCCCTGAAATCTACTCTTGCAAGGTAAGCTACTTTCATACAAAGTTTTTTTTTTACAATAAATTCACACACCATGTATAAAGCTTGATAGTTTCTTATAAAAAGTTCTCTCTTGGGCACTGTAGGTATGTATGAAACATTAGGTATAAGGTTAAATTTTTCTGTTATACCCCATTATCATTGTACTTGGTTTCACATGGGATATGTCCTGGATTAGTAATTATTATTTTAATTATCGTTGTTTTCCTTCAAGTGGAATCATGATATCGAAAAATCCTAGGACACTTTATGTGAAATAGAGTATCAACATTACCCCTAGCACGAACATTTAGCTAAATATAATAGTCACTGTCATCGTATTACCATCGACACATTTTGAACGCCTAATATATAGGAACGACATCTTCAGAGTCATTGGGTTTGGTCTGCCTGTGTACTTGAAGATCTTATGACTGCGTCAGCGCTGAACGCGAAGTCCCGTTGAGTTGGCGTGGCTGACTTGTGGGCCAAACTTTATATTTGAATTTCTTAACAACATCTACTATCGAAACGCTAAAAAGATTGGATTTGATAGCTAACACGAATAATGTTCCCACTGTTGGGATTCCTCTCTCTGTGAGAGGGAGTGGGCCTTACCCGCCTCGAGGTTGTAATGCAACTTGGTGGACTGACTTCAACAGTACAGTCTTACGAAAGCTAGCCATCGCTAACATTAGGTAGGCCCATTAGTTCGTGCTAGGGGTATTGCTTAACAGCTAAATAGATACCGCTTTGTCCCGCTGCTCACAATTCGCGCTGGATCAGTACCGACAGCGCCGGCGCCGCATGCTCGTCAATACGCAGGTATGCACACGATTGGCACAGTATCATGCTAGTTAAAAGTCATGCCTAGATATTCAACAACAAAGATTTTCCACAACAACTATTTAGCATTTCAAATGAAATACACGGTGAAAGTGACATTGGCGTGCAAACTGTTACTACGAATTCAGCACAAATGAATCTAGAACCCCCAGAAAATTTTCGCTAGTTTAGTAAAACAAAAATGTCTGCTGCTTCATATAAAAGTGCAATACCTACATGTCTAAATCTATGGAACAGCTGATTCTTTTAATAAACATAACACCACGCCTTGTTTCCCCGAAGGGTTAGGCAGAGGTGTACCCATAAGTACACTCGCATTTCGCCAGTTATGTTTAAGTATTTTAATAACAGACCCGCTGGGTCTAGAATCATGTGTGCTGAATTCATGGTAACAGTTTGCTCGTCGATGTCCATTTAACCCTGTGAAAGTCGTACATAAAAATTTCGTGATTATTGCGAGGACTATGTTCAACAAGGTACCCTACGTTCGACGATACATGTGGTGCCTAAATTAAACATACTAGAGCGCGGTATCACCAGCAGTACAGTAGTAAAAAGACATCAATAAAGGATACAAAAACGTATGCTAAGAATTAAACTAGTAGTACACTACCAGATATGGCTCAACCATCTAATTATACAAAATTCATAGCAATGTGGGTTGGGCATTACTATGAAGCTTTCCTGTTAATGCTTTCAAGGATACTTGAACGAGCACAATAGTAGTTATTGTTAAACACCTATGGCTAGTTAGTGCCCTTGAAAGCGTTAACTCTAGCAAGTCGATTTCTTTATTTTACCTTGATAAACTCATTTATTTCAATTAAACCAGTCCAAGAGATGAAGCTAGTTGCCCATTACAAAGCGTAGTAGGTCTATGGAGTAAAACAGGCAAAAAGCTCCATGGATACTCATGGATACAAATAGTGTAACAGAATACGCAAAGATAGACGAATTTTTGCTTGTCAGTCGGCGATTACTGTTTTGTGTTCAGTTTGGTCGTTATTGTATCTGTATCATACATTCACGTTAACAGGGCTGCGAGATCAACTGGAAGAAAGGCAAGAACGTGACAGTGAAAACGATAAAGAAGAAGCAAAAGCATAAGTCGCGCGGCTCGGTGCGCACCGTCACCAAGTCGGTGCAGGCTGACTCGTTCTTCAACTTCTTCTCCCCGCCCACCATGCCCGATGACCCTAACTCGACTCTCGCCTCTGATATCCAGGTAAATTTGAACTTTATGATAATTGAAGTCTAGCGTCTTACAGCTGCATTGGCACATTACGTAGCAAATCAAGAATCTCCCAGTGTCACCCGCCTGTAAAGTGCGGACGCCTGTGTGAGTGATGTAAGAGGATTTTTGCAATGCGTTGCGGCGCGACCCGCCCAAATGTGTAAACCTGGATAAGTATGTATTGCCATCATCGAGATAAGCGGTGTTGATTTATCCTAATTTGTTTGACAAAGTCAAGGCTTGCAGATATAAAGCGTTAGGCCACACTGAGAACGAATCAAAACGAAATTAAGTTCGTTTAGCGCCGCTCATTTGCAGCTACCGCGTCTTTTCATATTTCGGTTCATAGTTCGCAGTGTGAACCGTAGTATGAAAAAAGACGCGGTAGCTACATGAGCTGAGGCTAAACGAACGTAGCTTCGTTTCGCTTCGTTCTCAGTGTGGCCTGCGCTTAAATCCTCAAGTGGGAACCAGATACTTGCTAGGAAAAACAAAAGATAATATGGAACCAACCACCTTAAACCACTGTATTTTTCATTGATTGGTAATGAAAAGTTCTAATGGAATGTGTTCGTTATTCGCGCAAGACTGTTATCTGTTCGATGTCACATGAATTGAGTTGAGCAGTTATGTTTCTGGTGCTAAATTAAAGCAAAACGATATTGCACAAGTGATCTGCTGGGTGCGAGAAGCACAGGACTGGTCGATGTGGCGACGCCCGGTCTATGTCCAGCAGTTGACGTCTTTCGGGCTGAAATGATACTGCGCACATAGAAACAACTCCAACTCTAACACATACACGTAATTTCCAGGCCTTGCTCACAGCTGATTTTGAGATCGGCCACTACATCCGCGAACGCGTGGTGTCCCGCGCCGTATTGCTGTACACCGGCGAAGGGCTGGACGACGATGATGACGACGACTATGAGGAGGAGGTCAGTACAACACGCTTGCACACGTGACACCACGTTTAGGGGCCTGTCAAGGAAGTACCATGCTAGGAAGCTGAGAGAATAAGTGGAAGTAACTAATACCACACGGGGTCATACAGAATATCACTGAATTAAAGACATGTCAGTTTTTGAAATGTCTTAACTGGGTGAACATACCTAGTATTATATAATATGGGGATATAGGGACTATTAAGAACAATGCTTGGGATTTGCATGGTTCTACATTTTCTATAAGTTTCATTTTATTTAAATCTCTACACTAGAGAAGAACAGAGTTAAAAATATTGTCTGAAACTTCGCGATTATTTGCTTGTTTGGTAAGTTTACTAAGCCTTGCTGCTATATTAATTTATATGACTATTGATATGACTTGTTAGTTTAATTAACTCCTAAAAAAGTCGTGTTACCAGGGGCATATTAAACCTGATATTGGTCAATGTAAGAATTTATTGGAATGAAGTTCTTTAACACTGTTTGCGGTAGGAGTTGGCTGGCAGAAATCGTCACTAACGAAAAAGCGTTATGTTGCGCATTGATCCACATGTAAACAAAAACTTTTGACACTTGAGACCATATTTTTTTATTGTTTTAGGTTCACGACTGTTTAACAAATATCCTCATTTATCGTCGTTTACATGTTTTGTAACGGTTCTGCATTTACAGACCATGCCGTCGCAAAATATTGTAATAGTAATCTATAGGTTGTATTCAGTTTCATATATTTTGTTTTTTGGGGGGTTGTAATGTGGTATAGTGTGCCCAGATATTCTAGCCTAGTGCTTCCCTGATTGACCTTATTGTATTTCAATGTCTGTGAAATATGCTTAAAAATAGGCAGGTAGCTTTTATTAGTGACATGAATCTCTTAATGAATGCTGATTATTTTGTTTTCAAAACTGTAGATGGTGTCAAAATGTTCAATCAGAAGTAATTTACTAACAGTAATTATAAAGTGAATACTAAATTAACGAACTAACCAGTGCTTTTCAGTGCAACACAATCTCAATAGGTTACTGAATTTAAAGCTCTTTCTGATTGAACTTCGTCAACACAATCATGGCGACAATCGATAAACTCGTTTTAAGATCAACGCTTATCTGCATAACTTCAGGAACAGTGAATTCTACAGCCATCTAGCATTTCAACGAGGTGTTAGTATGAACCACTTGCATGGTAGAACATTCTTATTGCTTGCTTAGCTAGTTTAGCACTGGATGTGCTAATATTGATTTTGCCTCCCCCCACTCCCCGCATATCAGACGAAGGTACAGTATGTATTCTAAACCCCGCTCCCCTATATTATAGTGTATTTTAAGTGCGTCTGCATAAATCTTCCACGGGTAACAGAGTATACAGTATCTACGTCTGGTGGCGATGGCGGTGGCTGCACAAACAAAAGCGGTATATTTGGTTTCAGGAGGATTCGTACTTTGACGAAGACTCTGGGACGGAAGAAGTGTCCGACGCGGAGGATTGATGCAAGACGTTGTCCGACCGCCCTAGCGTTATATTATCCGTCACTCGGCAGCTCGCTACGTGCCCACGTCACTCGAAGTGGGCCCCTAGCGGCTCGGCTCACGAGCTCTGCGCGCTTGTCTTATCGCGACCATATCAACCCATATCTCTTTTAAATTGTACCAAAAATCGATTCGCCAAGCGAAACGTGATAACCAATACTCCTTCGACGCGTCGGGTTATTGTCCTAAATCGGTAGTATTTGTACGCTAGAATATTTTGTAATAATTAACTTCTCGCTCATTCAGTTGTCCATTCTATGCATGGTTTATCTCTCTGGCCAGATAAATATGTTTTAGAGTAGATTTAGTAGCGAGCTCCCGAGGGGTTCGCGTAGATTTGACGCGAGAAGAGTGAGGTGCCTTCATTATCGATGTATATTGCATGTTAACTTGTTAGATGTCTGTTACGACAACTATTTTGCATTTCTAGTTTAGTTATACTACGTTTTTATTTATTATACAGTAATTATAGTGTGTATTTTTGTTTACGAATTTTACATATTCGTTTGAGTACTTTGAAATTTCATGTGATATTACTATTCTCTAAGGCTATAATATTTAATGTTTCCTATTGAATGAAAATTAAAGTACTGTCATTCCATTGAGACGCTAATAGATCCTTCGTATCGTGCGTAGCAGCAGTCTGCCTAGGAATTGAATTCGCTGAATCTCTTTTTAGTGCCAAAATGCATTTTTTACATCATCACTTGAACATCGCCAACTGTGATCTTTCCGATATAATATGTATTTTAATAATGATTTGACAAAGAAGTTTGAAGTTAGGTCGAATAATAGATGTATATTTTTTATTTATGTAACCTTCTATTGAAGTTAGCATAATAATGTCAATGTATAGCAGCTCGACAGGTAGTTTTTATGTATCGGTAATGGCTTAATGTTTCTGGCATGATGTCGTAATGATGACATTAAAATTGTATGCTTTTTACTCGAGTGTGTTTTATTTATCTTATCCTTATTATTTGCATGCGAATTGTGCGAGTTTGTCGAGAATGCAGATGGTTGCAGAATTCACGTTCAATGTTATGTGAGGTAACGAGAGTCGAGGTTGGTGTTTAGTAATATGTGTTGACGTTGTGTTGGCGTTGTCAGGAGGAGGAGGAATGTTCGACGGAAGAGAGCGAGGATGAGGAGCCAGCGCCGCGGAGACGAGGCAAGAAGCCGATCAAGGGCGGGCCGCAGGACAACCCCGCCGAGTGCAAGCAACAGTAACGCGCGTACGCACTGCGCTACTCTAATCTAACTGTCGAGGTCTGTGCATACGAGAAGTATGTTTGGTGCTGAATATCTACTTACCTTTCACTACATTCGACCACCTGTAACTATTTATATTCAACTTTGTTCTCGCGAGAACATCCAAGATGGTTTTAATTAGGTAAAGTTTTAACCCACAATGAATTTTATTTCAAAATGTATCGGGGTCTTTTGTAGTGAGCGGCAATGTTCCTTAATCAGTTCTTTAAGGTAAATTGTATTTAAAGACCTTCATAATCAATTTCGTATACGTGTTCGACTCTTCGTTTAGAGGAAACCGGAGTTTAAAGCAACATCTTTAAAGTTGTCGTTTAATTAAAGGAATTATTATATCGATATTTGTGATGTTGTACTGCTTTTGTCTCTGAAGATTACTGCCGTGAACATAAGCAAAGAAAAACAGTCGCCAGCGACCTCGCCATACACAAATGCACTAAATTATAATGCAGTGACTGATATCTAGTATAGGATGCTTTTTAGAAAAAGAACACATGAAAAAGTTGGACTGAGTGACCTCGCATGTGGCCGTCTTTTCCTTCACATTCCTAATTTCGTGTTGAAACGCATCACGAGTAAAGGAATGTAACAAGACAGCCTTCGGAACGGTGACGATATCAACAATTTTATACTTCCAGACTGCATGTGAGCGCCGTATATTGTATTTAGAACGCTCAATTAATTAATTGTAAGTTGTTGTCGTCCTCGCTTCGAAGCTTGAGCCCGTTTTAATAATCCGCCTTCAGTTGTTCATTGTCGTTTATTATTATTATTTTGTCCATTATTTTAGTAAACTAAATCGGTCGGTGCTTGAGGCACGATAGCTAGGCTAGTTTGTTGTGATGTAGTTTAACACTGCCTGTTAACAACTTGGAATTAATGGTCTATGAGACGGTAATTAATATTAAAATAATGTTATTTTGTATTTGTAAAATGTGCCGAACTGCGGTGTCGCCACTACAATAAGCATTTTTTGGTGGTTACAGGTCTTCACAATGCAAATTATTATGTTATAGGCGTAATTATTATGTTGTTACAATAACTTCGGTGTGATTCCAAGGCTATCTGAGATCAATGGTTCTTTTTTATTATGAACGGTATAGCGTTATGCTCGCATCGCGTACACCACAGCTATAGGGTATTTGTACACATAACATTTTTAAATAAATTTCATAATGAAATGTCTGTTTTATTTCTCTATCCCTAATTTACCAGTGATGATGATGATTACTTACAAAGCAAAGGTACACGTGTGCGTTACTCCAGCAGGAAAGTAGCTCCTAGAGTGATTTGAATGGAACCAGTGGCGTGTCTAAGGGTGAAAATTAGGGCAAGCCAGAGATTTAAAAAAAAAATTCTTACGTTGTTCATACTAAAACCATTATTATAATGTTTGTTACTGACCTTTTGCTTCTGAAACCGTGCTGCTCATTACAAAGATACTTGTTTATTTGCTCATAGATAGCATTATGGAGAATGTTCTCGAAGACCTTCGTCGGGGAAGATAAAATAGCAACAGGGCGGTATTCTTCAATGGAGCTTTTATTTTGGGTTTTAGGGACATCACGCTACAACCCTTAGGAGCCGAGTGAAAAGAAAAAAGTCAGATAGAACACTGGGCGAAAACGAAGCAATAGCGCGGGCGGGCGATGCAACGCGGCGGGTCGGGGGACGAGGGAGTTTTATTAAAATGTGGCTGTTAAAGTATATTATGTATCTTACGAAGTCACGGGGCACAGCTAGTTGTGTAATAAAAATCTTAAATTCACTGACAGACAACGCCCTGCCTAAACCACGGCCTACGTACCTACTAGAAGCATGAAAGGCCATTGACCATCCATATAATGGGAGTTGGACCAAGTGCTGCACAGAATGGACACGCAGTGCATTACGTTCCTTGGGCTTATGTAAACCAAAGCTATTCAAAATATATGTGGGAATAAAAGGGCTGAACTTAGAGAAAAAGCAAAAGAATACCTTAAACTGGTTTATTCTTAAATAAACTAGTAAAACACATAAAAATATAACTTAATTAAAAAATCACGTCTTATCGTCTTTACTCCGTCATTCAAAAAGTCAACTGTCATTCTACGTTTTTAATATCTTCCACGTCATCCCAAGCCTACATATTTGGCATATATCATCTGACTCACTTACACCTTAGCATTCAACTCTTTCACACAGTCATGCATCATTAACGTTCCATTCCTACATTCGGCCGTCCTGCTCTTGTGCCTGTCCCCAGACACCCCTTATCATATCACAAATACTTACATCGTATCTACACTACTCACATCACTGCTTAAACTTAAAACAAACTTAAACACCTTAAGATAGAACACAAACAAAACGACTTCTTAACCCTTTAACCGCCTACGACGGATTAATCCGACAAATATTTTCGTGTCCATTTCGCCAGGGTCGTATATTTTAAAATAAATTCAAACACCTTAAAACCAAATAATATAACATTTAAAAATGAACAAGTTCTTTAAACATCTTAAGAGCGTTGTCACATTTTGCACCTCTCTCGCTCACACAAAACCTAATTTTTAAGAATGTTAAATGAAAAAATGCTTTTTTGAAAAATGTAATCAATGGGCGGTCTACAAAATAATATTAATTTAATAGGTAGTTATTCAAAAACACATTTCTATTGTGTTATCTAATAAACTTATGTAATTAAGTATTATGATCTGTTTTTGAGATGATGTAAATAAATGCCACAATAAAAATGTGTTTTTAATAATTACCTATTAAACTAATATTATTTTGTAGACCGCCCATTGATTACATTTTTCAAAAATGCATCTTTTAGGTTTTTTTAGGTTTTGGGTCTTTTAGGTTAGCGTACTTGCGCACCACACAGCTTCACCTTCACACACAACCATCTTTGAATCATTTTACCCCTCGTTTCCTATCGGCCACCCCTTCATTTGATCTGCTGAGCTGGAGGTACGGTTTGGACCTTCGGTCGAGCTATCTATCTTCTCCATGTCATAGCGGTCGTTCAAGTGAAGCTTGGTAATCCTATATGGCCCTAGGTATTTAGCTTTTAGTTTAAGCCCTGTTCCAAATTGAGTCCTTTTAATAGCAACTAAGTCTCCTATCTTGTACTTTCGGCTTTCTTTTCTTCTTCTGTTGAAGTACTTCCTGTTTTCTTCTTGAACTGCCAGTATTTGTTCTTTTGCCTTTATACGCAAGTCTTCCCGATTATTATCATACAGTCTAGCAGTTTCTTCCTGAAGTAATTCCACCAATTCAATGTCTTCTTTGTATGACTTTTCATTCAGTATCTCTTTGATTGCTTTTACACCAATGTCTTGGTCTTGTGCTACGGGCACATCATCTTTTAATACTATCTTCAGCTCCAGAGGCGCTTCCGTCACCTGAACTTAATTATAAGTTTCAATGCACTTGAGAGCTTCCCCCGGATCACTGATATGCTCCAGTAAAGCTGCCTTCTCATCTGTAATACCATTTACGTTACTTAGCCACTCACTTTCATCTTTAAATATGGTCACACAACCTTCGATCATAAACAATGTTAGACTTTTCAGAAACTCATGACCAATAGTTATATCATAAGGCATACAGTCTCTAGGTATTATGTGGAACACAACGCCATTGTAACATTGTCCGTCAATATTAATCGTCGTCGTAATCTTTCCTAAAGATTGCACTTGCGAACGCCCAAGTCCCGTTAGCGTTAGACTGCCGTCATTAAATTCTACGCTAAACAATTTAGAGCACAGTTCTGCCGACATTAGATTAACGTCACTACCCTAGTCAATAAGTGCGCTAGAATGATGGTTTTCTGCCACTATCACCGTTTTTAAAGGTTTTCCCGCGTTTTTTACACATTTCAAATCTTCTCTTAAAACTTGCATCACTTCCGATTCCTCATTTGAGTTTGACGTTGACGGTCCCGTGACGTTTTCACCGTGGCCGCACATACAAGCACCCTGATTGGTTGAGTCCGTCGCTGCGAACATCGCCGACCGTCGTTTTTCCGACATTGTCCGAGAATAGGCCTTCTCTTTTTCGCTCGAACCTGAAGCTATATGGCCATTATCGCGCATTTTGCATTGCGTTGAAATATGGCCGAATTCGTTACATTTAAAACATTTTAGGCCTTTCTCTTTGTTCGGGCACTGTTTGGACTCGTGGTTCTTTTCTCCACAACCATAACAACGTCTCGAAAAATCTGGCTTAGCTGGCTGGGTGTCTTTTCTGTTCCTCGTGGTCGTCGTCATTTTTTCGTTCACACTCTCATAAATTCTGAGCTTCTCTTTCAACTCGGAATATGTCGTGACGCCGTATAACATTATCTTATTAATTTCGTCGTCAACGATGCCGTCGATTATGTACTTAATCGCAACGGAGTCAGGAATCTTCCCTCTGTTGCCTAATTCTTTCATGACTAACATGTAGTCGGTGCATTTTTCATTCCTTTGTTTCTTTCTCGCGGACATCATTTCGTGGACCGCTTTGCAATCAAGTGAGTCAGGGAATTCCTTGAGAAGGGCCGACTTTAGTTCCTTCCATGACTTATATGGCCGTTCACTTTTGAGCCACAGCGCAGCCGTGCCGCTCAGGGCGCGCCTGGCGACAATGAGCGTCTGTAATGGTCTCCACTGAAAAATCTCAGCATTTTCCTCAACGTCTTGCGCCCATCTTGCTGCAGACTGTGTCTTGTCGTGCCCATCAAACTGGCACTAGTTCTTCAGCATGAGCGTGCATGAATGCTTGTGTCGTGCCGATGACAATCTCATGATCCACCGCGTCGTCGAACTCGTTAGGGCCGCGACTCTTCCGTCGGTTCTCACCCATCTCTCTTCCAGGGAAGAAAAATCGAGTGTCAATTTTTTTTTTCCGGTCGTCTTTTTTTTCTCTGTTCTGTCCCTTATCCCGGACGAGTCCCCAAATTTGTGGGAATAAAAGGGCTGAACTTAGAGAAAAAGCAAAAGAATACCTTAAACTGGTTTATTCTTAAATAAACTAGTAAAACACATAAAAATATAACTTAATTAAAAAATCACGTGTTATCGTCTTTACTCCGTCATTCAAAAGTCCACTGTCATTCTACCTTTTTTATATCTTCCACGTCATCCCAAGCCTACATATTTGGCATATATCATCTGACTCACTTACACCTTAGCATTCAACTCTTTCACACAGTCATGCATCATTAACGTTCCATTCCTACATATATCTGAGGAGTTGAGAAAAAGTATTTTTAACCGGCTTCAAAAAAGGAGGAGGTTCTCAATTCATCGGAGTTTTTTTTTATGTGTGTTCCCCGATCACGGGAAGACGGCTGGACAGATTTGGAACATTCTTTTTTGTTTGTAAGGGTATAATTCACAGGTGGTCCCATTGGCATTAGGTCAGGATCTGATAATGGGATCCTGGAGAAATCGAGGGAACTCTTCAAGTATTATAGGCACACCTATAGCGATTTAGGTATTTTTATAGTAACGTGTGCATTTGCCCTCGGAAAGCACAATTTGGTGAAGTGGAACTGATGATGAAGACCACAGATAGCCACCGGAACTACTCAATAATAAGTATTTCACGGGTTGCGATTCGATTACTTTAAAACGATTGCTAAGCAAACATCACAATGCATAATGTGAAATGGAGCTGATGGTGAAGAACCAGGAGAACTAAAAATTAACGTCCCTGCTGTCATTATGCTATTGTAACTTAGATAAATTACAAACCGACCTACTAAAAAGTGAAAAATATAAAACTTTTTTGCAAAAAAAAAACAACCGACTTCCAAAAAAACACTACAAAGTGAAAAATAACTTTAATTTCTGAAGTCAGTGGCAAAAACCCAAAATACAGATCCAAAGACTTAAACAGAAAATGAAAATAGCTAGGTCAGTGATGATAGGTCGATCCCAATGCAACGTGATATTGCCATTTTCGAGATCTGGGGCGGGCACATACGGTAGTACCTTACCTACAGTAGGTAGGTACAGTACTTCCGATTCCACAAGACTGTATTACAGAGCAAGTTGCTGCTGGATAATCCTGGCTACAAGATTGTACCTATGCAAGTAGCCTCCGTTAGCCAGACGGGAACAGCCGACATAATGTGTCAGATTGATTCCCCCGGACGGTGGCATGCCCGACAGATGTCAACCGTGCCGTCCTTCACGATTTGTTTCCGGTAGTTGTTCGTCATCATAACTTCGTCCATAATCGCAAAGACAAAACCTTCGGTTTCCTCAAAGAGATCACCGAATCGCAACCAGGATACGGACGCAAGGTAAGGTGAAGTACTTGTCAAGATAAATCCAAATGGCCGAAACACAACAGAGCTATCTTGTTTTGTTTGAGTGCTACCTAGCGATTATAACACTTGTCAATACATCCAGTCCCAACACGATTGTGCTTTAGCTAACTTAAATTCTAAATAGCTCTTATTACTGCTACGAGACTAAAGTGTGACATAAAAGCACTAAAATTAATAATTAATTGACTAATTGGATCTATACTAGATTTTCAGTACCAATTATATCACTAGTATCTCATAAATGGTGGTATGCTGTCGATTATTTACAGATCTGGTTAAAACTTTATGTATTCGTAGTTCATCATCATCTGCCTAGCCTGTTCCCAACTATATTGGGATCGGCTTCCAGTCAAACCGGATGCAGCTGAATACCAGTATTTTACATGGAGCGACTGCCTATCTGACCTCCACAACCCAGTTACTGGGTAATACGATACCCCTTGGTAAGACTGGTTGTCAGACTTTCGGGCTTCTGCCGACCCGTAACGTCTGTCCTTGATACACGAATGACAGCCGGGACCAACGGCTTAACGTGCTTTCGGAGGCACGGAGGGGTCGTGATATGTAAAGATGGTCACCCATCTACGGACCAACCGCGGCAAGCGTAGCTTAACCTGATCGATCGACCCGTGCGGCTGTTATTTCTTAGCCACAAGCCCCTCAAATTTATGTATACGTAGTTAAAGGTTTAATAATGGATTTAAGATTTTTGCGTCGGTATAAAGTGAGTGGCAGTTATAAAAAAAAGGTAAAGAATCGATATACACAATCAACAAGCAAGCTCATGTCCAAAATGTAAATACCTGGTCAAGCGGTTCCTGAAAATATAGCATATAGAGGCATGAGGAACAGGGTGTAAAGTTCACTCATCCTCCATAGAAAAGGGAGGATCTTCCGACCAGACGTTTGTTGTCTGGTGGGCTACTGCCCGACGGTTGATGTCGGGATGTTGTATATATGCTTGTCGCGCGGTAAACTCTGATTGCGCGATGTAGGATTTTGCGTGACGTCAGTGTGACGCGTTCCATTGTGGCGATGTAGATGTGCCGTTTTTCTCAAGCCAGTAATAAGGATGAAGAATATGAGAGTGAGAGCACCTCTTTTCAAAGTTCCCCAACAACGCAATGTTCAGATGAGGTGAGCAATAAAGATGAACAATTACGCAGTGACATAAGAAAATGGTGCGTCACTTATCATCAAGCAGTTAAAAGTTCGATATAATATATGGGAATGTGTTATCAAAAGATTCAAGGACGCTGTTGAAAACATGTTAAAATAAACATCAAATCAATACCTGGTGGATATTACTGGCATAATAGCTTAACAGATACATTGCGTGCTTTACTAGGTATCTTAGAAAATGCACCGAACAATATTTCATTGAACATTAATATAGATCAATTACCCCTTTATCACAGCTCACAACAACAGATATGGCCGATTTTGTGTAATATTTAAGAATTGTCGTAGCTACCTCCTTTTGTGATCGGGATATATTCCGGATAAGGAAAGCCAACAGATTTAGAATCTTTCTTAAGAGAATTTGTCGACGAGATACATAATAGAAAACAATATTATAATTAACGATACAGAGAAAACAGTTGGCGTTAAAATAAGACTTTTCGCCTATGACTCTCCAGCACGAGCAATGATCAAAGGTAAAATATAAATATAACCACACAAATATTTTGATACGTTTTAGGTAGATCTGTGTCTTTTATTAAACGCAGTCCAAAATCAAGAAAGTGGGAGAATTTTTGTCTGGTAGTGTAGAGGACGTCTTTTTCTTCTTTTCTTTCATAAATGGCGATCTGTGGTTTGAACTTTTCAATAAGTGGGTATAACCCATGCAAGTCTTTATTACAAAAGTTATGACGTAGTTTATTTTTTCAGGCGTATGCAATTACAACGCCAAGCATGGCTGTCTAAAGTGCACAAGAATAGGAGAATATTCACATGTTTCTGGTACCATTTAGTTTCCAAGAACTGGCTGTGCAAAGAGGAATGATACAGATTTCCGAGAGAAATGTTACGGAGCGCATCATAAGATGGATTCGCCGCTATTGGAGCTAGGTACCTGTAGATATGGTGGAAGACTATCGTAACAGATTCACTGCATTTATTAGATCTGGGAATAATAAAACGCGCTCAGCAGTTTCAAATTTATGTAACTGTAAATTGCTGAAAGAAGTGCATCGAGCTGTTAGATCTCCAAATGAGTTGGCACACTGGAAAGGATCCGAGTTTAGAGTATTTTTATATTACTTGAGTTTTATACCTAATTCTGCAAAAAGTATTAAATACTGAAGCTTATCATCATTTTCTGTGCCTTTTTCGTGCCGTCACGATTTGTTCCAATAAAGAGTATTTCCATTTTCTAGTCTTGCAGATTCATTGCTCATTTCTTTTGTGGAAATATTTAAAAATATATACGGAAAAGATTATCTAGCCTGTAACGAACATAATTTAATACATTTAACTGAAGAGGTCAGAAAATTTGGCCCTTTGCAAGATTTCACACACACACACACACACATTTATATATGTAATTTTTATGGTGTACTTAGTAAAGAGTATTCTATCTATCTATAAATAAAGTCCAATAAATAATTCGTGGTTTTTAAATCCCGGGATTTAAACGTAATTAAAATTATTCCGGGATTTTAGAGGAGGTATTATCTACTCTATGTTACTTCCTTCCTCGAAGTTTAGGCAAATTAGCACTACCTATTCCTATCACTGCTCATTAATCATCTGAGTACCTATCTAATCAACTAGGCACGTTACTAATCTAATTAAAGTACTCCCTCCTATGAGCATAACTCTGACTTAAGCTTTACCTATCTACCTTCTTAAATAATGTAAATGTAAAGAAAACGAATAAACATTGTTACACACTTTTAACATTATTCTACACTGCTTTAAGCTATAGTGTGTTGTAGTAGTCGCTGCACACTACAAACAATTGGTAAAATCATTCCCAAGTTCAGTACTATCTAATTAACATTCTCATATTAATAATACTTAACATGTAGGTAACTATAAATTCGACGGATAAGTATTTCTTGAAGACAACTATTAATAATTAGCCAAAGCAACTTTCTGACATAATAATATAACGTACATATTTTTTTTTTATAAACAACAGAAAATTAGGTAAACATTAAAATCAACGTTACTGAGAAAAGTTATAAACGCATTTACACATTGCTTTTTTGTAAATTTTAGATGATGTCGGTAATAGTGCAATAGGACGGTAAATATTTGGATCCGACTTTAGAGTTTTTTTGTGAATAGGTTTTTATTAAGAATTGATTTTTTTAACGCGTCTGAGAATATCCCATCAGAAAATGATTGATGGAATAGATAAAATGGTAATGTCTGTTCCTCGGCACACGATTTTAACCGACTTCAAAAAAAAAAAGGAGGAGGTTCTAAGTTCGTTGGAATGTTTTTTTTTAACGTGTGTTCCCCGATTACTCGAAGATGGCTGGACCGATTTGGAAAAATCTTTTTTGTTTGAAAGAGTATGGGAAGTATCCCAGGTGGTCCCATTGTCATCAGGTCAGGATCTGATGATGGGATTCTGGAGAAATCGAGGGAACTCTTCAAATATTATAGGCACACCTATAGCGATTTGGGTATTTTTTATAGTAGCTCAAGCATTTGCTCTCGGAAAGCACCATTTGGTGAAGTTGAACTGATGATGAAGACGACAGATGGCCACCGGAACTATTCAATAATATGTATTTCACGAATTGCGATTCGATTACTTTAATATAGTTGATACGCAATTTATGCTCGTCACAATGCATATGGTGAAGTGGAGCTGATGGTGAAGTACCAGGAGGACTCCTCAACCATTAACGTCCCTGCATCGGTAAAAACAATGTTTTGTAAAAGATGATGAGCAGTCGACATTAGGCTACTGTAACTTAGATAAATTACAAACTGACCCACTAAAAAGTGAAAAATAAAAAAACAAAAAAAAAAAAAACAACCGACTACCAAAAAAACACTACAAAGTGAAAAAAATAACATTAACTTCGGAAGTCGGTGGCAAAAGCCTAAAATAGAGATCCAAAGACACCGGCTTCCGAAATTAAAGTTATTTTTCACTTTGTAGTGTTTTTTTGGAAGGTGGTTATTATTATTTTTTTTTTTGTAAAAAAGTTTTTTAGTAATGTGGGAGGTAGTTCGTCCAATCCGTGACTAAATTTGAAAAATCATTATAGAAACTTGTTTTAGGTCGGACGTAAGTTTATCGTGGATCGTCAATGTTATGTTTTGTTTAGACATATTTTTGTTTTACGCTCCTAAATTATTTTCCACATCGATTTAGTTTTGTTAGTTGAGTTTCTGATTTCCCGAATATTATAACAAACTAGCTGTGTCCCGCGACTTCATTCGCGTGGAAGTCGTAAGATACACAATATACTAAAATAACAGCCACATTTTAATAAAACTCCCTCGTCCCCCGACTCGTTTAACTAAACAATATAAAATATACTAACGAAAAAACATTTAAACCAGTAGGTAAATCAAAAAATTTGCTGCTCCATACATTTTTGCCTACTTACGAGGTCAAAATGTATGGAGCAGCAAAATTTTTTTTTTAATAACCGACGAAAAATTTCAACGCAGCGGGGTCCAGAATCATATACTGAATGCGTGGTTTCAATTAATGTGATAACCTAATCGCCACCCTGTATATTCCACCGACATATCCTTAATATCCTTTCGTTCAATAAATTCTAAGTCTTCTTGTAACAGTATGCATACACCACCGCCTTCGTAGTTCAGTCGACTTTATGCCGTAGCGAGGATGCATCCGTTGCAGTTAATTAATTCTTTCTTTCCCTGTGATAACTATGTTTCCGTTAAACAAAGTGCTTGGTACATTCCTTTTTAATCGAGAAATGCTTCTAATATGTGTAGTATATTGTCGATACTTTGCATGTTTTGGTATAATAACGTGATATCAATATCTTGAGTGACGAAAGGTGCTCATTTTATTTATGTTAGCCCGTGAGAAGTCTGTGTCGCGTTCGTTTGTGTTATTTATGCTTTCATTAGACATGCCGTTTTGTTGCGAATAAATAGGTTGGTTGAGTGAGGTCAGCTATTTTTGTTGCGTAATTTTGTTTGGTCATTGCAGTGAGTTCTTGTTGTCGTCCGTCTATTATTAATTTATTATTTATTTTTATTGTTTGCGCGGTGTCCCTGTTGTCTTGCTGAGCGTATGTTTTCTTATAATGCTTTTTTTTGTCGAAGTGCAGTCTCATTAAGGTATTCGGTAATAAAAAGCCCTGTATGTTTGAAGTACGTTGCGTTGTCTAATAGGTATTTCGTCATTCGTTTGCTTATTATCTTAATAATAATAGGTCTCCGAGAAGTTGTTGTATCCATACTTCCATACTAATATTGTAAATTCGGAAGTAACTCTGTCTGTATGTTACCTTCTCACGCCTAAACCGCTGAACAGATTTCGATCAAATTTGGCAAAGAGATAGATGGCATCCCGGGGACGGATATAGGCTAAATTTTTTCTTAAAAATAATCCTACAGGGGGTGATATACGGGATGAAAGTTGGTATGGGAAACCCATGAATTCTGAAGTTAGGGATATGAAAATTCAAATTTAAGCTTTTGGTAAGAAATAAAGAGTGACATGTTTCATCGTTTTTGTAAAGTCACCCCTTAAGGGGGTAAAATAGAGGATGATTTTAAAATTCACAGTGGGTAATATTGAAATTTTTGTGTAGGTACCTACCTACCTTTTTTTCTGAGCTTTAGGTAAGGTATTGGGAAATATTGTCATTGGAAATATAGTCCGTATCTTGAGGTTACATTAATTAGTCTTTGTTTCATTAAAATCGGGCCACTTGGTCAAAAGTAATTACAATTTAAAGTCACAAAAATAATTTATTTTATTTTTAAGTTGGACATTTAGAATCGTGAAAACCTGATATATATATATATATATTTTAATTTTCTTAATACTGTGCAAATAATCGTAAGCGGTGAAGATGGTTTGTTTTTTTTTTGTATGCCCTGGGAGGGACTGATAAACTTTTCTTTTAAATCTGATTTTAACTCAAATCCGGTGGGATAAAGGATTTGCTGTTGCAGTAGCTCCTCTGGAATAGCCGCCACGTTGCTAAATGGTGGCCGAACGGCACATTTGGTACTTAAACAGCCTATAATTTAACTTCGCTCATGAGGAAATGCCAGTTTGTAACATTAGAAAAACAGCGAGCGGGGACGATTGTTGCAGCAATGTAAACTGTGGGTTTGGAACTAATGTACGATGCCCTAGAAAAGTGTAATCGAAGCAAACTATCAATGATATCAAGAGAATATTGGTGGTACTGCTAGGTGGCGATTATAAACAGGACAGGATAATTTCCGACCTCCACGCGGGAGAAGCCACGCGCCAAAGCCAGTCTTTCTATACGTGGAAGTCCCTCAATATATCTGGTCAGGTCAACATTTAGGATATCTTTGAATGCTTCAACTAAACGATAGTGTAATTGATTCTCGGATTCTTGGTCGTATTCTGGAACTCCAAATAGTACCACTGTTTTTTTAGTGTCCTGTTGTTGATTTTCTATTATTGTCATATTTTGTTTTATCTCTTTTAATTATTGTTGAAGTTCTTTGTTCTCTTCATGTAGGTAGTGTTTTTATTTTCTCATTTAGTGTGTTTATATCGCTTTTTACTATTTCTTGCTCGCGTGTTAGCTTGTGGGTATCTTTTAAAATATCTTCCTTCAACTCTGTGATAGTTTTTAGGGTTCCGTACCCGATGTGTTCCAATCGGAATCCTATTACTAAGCCTCCGCTGTCCGTCTGTCTGTCAGCGGGCTGTATCTCATGAACCGTAATTGGTAGATAGTTAAAATTTTCACAGATTGTGTATTTCTTTTGCCGCAATAACAACGGAGAACATCAAAACGTGTTAAACCTGTTTGCTTCTGTATTTCTTAACAGAGTGTCAAAACGTGTAGATTGTGCTGTGATTGAGAGGTGGCTACAAGGATCTTGGTGCGTCTGGAAGGTGTGATTGGTGATTGTAGTCATTTAAGTCATTGGGATATAGTTTCAGAGCTATTTTTTTTAAAATAAATTCAGAGCCGTTTTAAACATGAGTTTATAAAATAATAATAGCAAGAGCCGTGGTGGTCCAGTGGTAACTGCCGCGACTTACGAGTTGTAGGTCGTTGACTGGCGCTTTGCTCTGTGTACATTATTTCATCACCACTGCGCTCAAAACGGTGAAGAAAAACATCGTGAGGAAAACGGCATGTCCTAGAACCAAAAATTGAATTATTATTTGCAAAAAGTAAAAAGTAAAGCTCTTTTAGTCACGAAAAATCTCATTATTTTCGTTGGATGACAAAGAAGATTCGGCCGTTTGCAAAGAAGCTTCGGCTGTCCGTAAAGAAGTTGAGTCCGAGTTTGTCAAAGTATGTAATTGTGCTTGGTGATTATAATTAGATCTACCTCTGCTCCTGAAAGATGACCCTATGGCACCGCGTGCCGAGTTCCGTTGACCTCGCCAACCGCGCCCTGTGCCCTGCTGGTAACCAAAATTTTCGCTGTTCTGCTCTTCCGCAGCTGCGTATGACGTACCTCTAGCCCTCTTACTAGCTCGACGATTCCCGAAACCCCTGTAATTGTTATTATAATAGTTATCGTGATTGAAATACAAAAGTTCCTGATCGGTGGGTCGTGCTATTTCTTCATCTAAAGCTGCTTGGACAGCATCCTTTAAACTCAAACTCAAACTCAAAGCATTTATTTCAATTAAACCAATTACAGGCACTTTTGAATTGTCAAAGAGTCGGTCAGTTAGTCAGAAAATTGAAGCTAGTCGCCCATTCCAAAACGTAGATCTCTATGGAGAAAAATGGGCAAGAAACTCCATGGACACTCTTTTAAATCAAAATTGTTACAAAATCCTGGGTACATTGTTATTGTTCTTGTTGCTTCTATGTATATGTGAGAACAATGTAAAAAATAGATAATTAAAACAATTTAAAATATAAGATTAAAAATAAGCCCTGGCAGCTAAGAGATGACCAGTCTCCACTGACGGCGCCCGTTCACGAACATGACGCGTGGATCAGCACCATCCAGCTCAACCATTTTGTAGGGAACCGAATGATCCAACACACGCGCCACCATCAGCGAGACATTTAAGTGAGCATGACATACTCTCAACTGCCATACTCTTTCAAGTCAATACCTACATCATAACATAAAACCGCTCCATGGTACTCACATTTACAAAATTGAAAAGATGCTTCTAATTTATACAAAACTATAGTTTGCAATGATTGTATTAAAAGATTAGTAAACACTAAATCTATAGTCTATATATAGTCAATAAGTCTATAGTAATAACATAATGTCAGAAAAAAAGGGACGCATTTCTTCCAAGCAAAAAAAAAAAAAACAAAAAAAAAAAATTAACAAAGCCCAAGTGGCTGTGGAGCAGGACCAGCATTTAGCCAAGCATTTTTATCTATGATATACCTAATCATTCAACCTATAATAAGCTTGTCTACATAGTTAACGATATATGGTTCCTTGCTGTGATGATTGTACTGAGCCTACGATTTCTCAAGCCATCTGCAAAACATTTTATAGCGAGTTTTTCGTTTAGTGGACGTAAAAACTCGTATGCGTGGTTCTTACCTTCCGACTGAGAAATGGTCAGGTCTACGAACATTTCTGTAGGTAATTTGCTGACTAAACGCATCAATTGACAGATTATATATTGTCTAAAACCTTGCAGTTTGCGTTGAATAGCAGTTGCCGATTTTTTCCGGTAAAAGCTGGATTTTCATATCATTAATAAGCGCATCAGTACTAGAATAATTATTGGATAATTTTAATTTCGCGTCCCGAGTTAGTCTATTTTTCAAAACAAAGTTTACTAACCTTTTTTGGGAGTCGTCGTCGAGCTCTGAGCTGTAATATTCAATACCATCTTTAAGGCGATGAATACTCAGCTAGGGTTGCGGGATGTTCGAAAGAGTTACCATGGCCCCGGCACAGGCAACAGAAGGAACACGGGTGGGTTTTAGTCAGTAAAAGTCTGACACGCCCTCCCGCTCCGCCCAGAGCGGGAGAAGTCATTTGATGATTTCCCATCCACAAAAAAAAAATGCGATGAATACTGGACTCATCGTTGGCTGAAACAGACAATAAATTCATAGCTATCTTTAAATCAAATTTGGCCATTTTTGGACTTTCCTCAGTTTTCACAGAACATAAACTTATTATTTCCTTGTATATATTAAATTGTTCACAATTATTCTTTACTAACAAGTATTCTTGTCAATGCTACCTTTAATAACTTCTAATTTTCTTAAAATATTTTGATATTCTTCATACAAGCGGTTAGCTTCTTCTACTTTTACTACCTACTCGCCGCATTGGAACTATCTTCACTAAATACGTTCTCAATTCTTTTGTTTTTACAAGTAAATCTGACAGTTCTTGAGCCATAAGGCATAATTATGAAGCTTTTAAAAAAATAGGCGTCTGTTATACGTACGTATCCAATGCAGGAACATTCCAGTTAGCGCTATTTATTAATATTTGATACATTTATTTAATTATTATTATCATTTTTTATTTGATCTATTTATATATTTTAGTATCTACGAGATTTTACTATTTAGGGTTAAGTAAAAATGTCTAAATTTCCAATTCTGGATGCTGTCGAACCGAACTTATCACTTCAAATTGCGGGCACATATTCATTTTTTTTTCTTACTTACGGAAGTAAGTACGTACGTAAGTCTGGCACGGGCCAGAAGGATGGTATCAGCCCATTGTTGTCTTCTTATATCAAGCTTATACTCATGGATATATTGCCAAGGATGTCGTTCTATTCTATATGTAGGTATATGTTATGTGTCATTGTCCCTTATCGAATAGTTTTATTCTTAAAAATCTCTGCTATACGTTTTCCGTGTTCATTTCAATTTTGTGGTTTTGCCGCGAGTATGAAATTGATCTTCGCAAAGCGAGTCGATTTATTTCATTCGTCATCCACCACTTGGTGTGACAGTTCTTATAAATCCTAAATATGAGGTACACGAATCCCAGCAACAGGAGAGTCAAAACCACCAATAAAACCACATTCGTCGTGCTGGTGTGGTACTTCAGCTGTTCCAAATCTGTGTTGTTATTACCGCCAGAAGCTGTTTGCGCTGTTATGACTTCTTCCTTACTCTGAGTTTTCCCCATGATAATATCGTCTTTTATTGTTGCCACAAAATACTCTTATTCTCACAAGACTTTGTTTGCGACTACACTTGAGGTTCATCGTGGAACGATATTCTTATACGGTGATAGGAATTTGTAAACAAAGTCCAGGGGACACTTACGTCACGGTCGCCATATGATGTTGGGAATCGGAGCGAATACTGTCTTTATTTAAATAATGTCACATCTTTTATATTGTCAAACACATATGTGAATTAATAATGTAAAGGTGCCTACATACACACGACACATGTGACATCTATCAACCGGGCAACTCGCACTGGGCCCGCGTGGTGAATTACGATCCCACACTTGTTTACATGTTAAATGCGACAATGTATGCGAAACGAGGTGCTTTGATGGCGCCACCAGCACAAGCAGGAAATAGGACGTCAAATGGTTTGAGCATTTGAAAAAAATACCAGATTTTTAGTTAATTTTCTGGTGAAATCATGGCGTTGTACGGCCATATAAAAATTGCAGATTAAAAAGATAATGTTTCTTCTTTTTACAATCATGACTCGCGAGGAAATTAATTGTACGCTGTTTGTTTATTCAAACATAAATTGTATGTAAGTGTGGAGCTTTCTACCAGCGTCTGTTACCTTCCACATAATACCCGCCTTCAACGCAAGAGTGAACAGGCATCTAATGGGCGCGCTCGTTCCATCGTAGACCTTGTCTATCGCTTTCCAGGCAAGATAGAGGTCAAGAAGAGCAGGTGAATTTCAAATTAAAAAAATATTTATTTATTTATTTATTTAAACTTTTCACACTTAAAAAAGTACAAAGGCGGACTTAATGCCTTAGGCATTCTCTACCAGTCAACCAAGGGTGGTGAAGAGATTAGATGGCAGGTGCTCTGTTAGAAATGGAACAATTTGTACATAAATAAGTCATAAACTTATAATACACATACATATTTACTATAATATATACCTATATTATATATATATATATATATATATATATATTATATACAAATTCAAGAGAGAGAGGTTTTGAGATGACTACGCTATTTATTTTTAAATATTGTCTTCAATAACCTTCACTTCTTCTAATAAGCGGTTTCCGTCTTGTAAAAAGATTTTTTACAAAAAATAAAACTGACTTCCAAAAAGAAAAAACACTACAAAGTGAAAAATTCTTCTGATTTATATTTCCGTTTTTTGCCACTGACTTCTGAAATCATAATAATTTTTCAATTTGTAGTGTTTTCTTGGAAGTCTGTTTTATTTTTTGTAAAAAAGTTTTTTTAAGAAAAGGACTTGATTTCATGAAAATAACTTAGTAGGCAATGTGTCTGCTACATGTTTAGACCCAATAACCTAGGCCACACAGTTTTTTGTTTTTGCAGTCAACAGCTGCGCAACGGGGCATATTAATTAATTATGCGTAAAAAGTCGCTTGTTTACAAAAAAAATGTATGGATAGTAATAGCTAGCTCTCAAAGTCTCAAATGATGGATAGTAGCGACATCTGAAGTGAGCAAGTGGCAGTTTTTATCCCCATTGGGTCTAAATGTTGGAGCCAGGGCTTCGATGCCGCGCGGCGGAACCACGGTATAATTTGGTAATGGTAATAAAACACAATTTTGTAATATCAATTTATTAACTTTCAATGATTATAACAATTTATTTATCACGATTTGTCTTTACAACGCGATCAGATCTGGGTTCTACAAAATATACATTTCGTGAAAAAATCAGATCTATTTTATGGCGTCAAACTCAACGGGTATAAGGCAAGTTTGTAACTAGATAAAACCTTCAAGAAGATTTTAGCAGCCTTGTGTAAAGTATTTTAATAAAGACAATACTATCGAATTAATGCTTGGTCACACGGCATGATGCCATAAAATAAATCTCAAAAATTAACTAATTAAAATATGTCTAAAATTCATGTTAAAAGTTAACATTATTGACAACAAGTGTACCATGTAGGCGTTTCTGGTTACCACTTGTTAAAAACAATTTTTGTACTCAACATCTGCATTACACTATTAATTTCATTAAGTACGAATTTCTTAATATTTCATGATTGTAGACAACGGGGATATCTCACTACAATATTTACGTATAACCTTCGTTTATTAACTTGAACTATTGTCTATGATACTGATTTGTTGACTGACATTGGCGTAACAAAACTGGAGCCTTGAATTAACTCGATATGATCTTATAAACAACAGTACAATAGATGATGGAACTTACGTCAGGCTCATTAAAGATCAATTTTCATTAGCGCCAATGATTTATTAACTCATTTTCTAAGACGGCAGGAGCTAAACGCAACTTCACGTTACAATTTATTACAAAGACCACAACATAGAAACGAACAGAATATTTAAAATTCATACAAAAATTTGAGCCAAGCGCGGTGTTCAGTCTGATAACGTTCATTTAGCACCATGTTGCCTTACAAATAATTCTACACGTACAGCTAAAAGGTCGATAATATCGCTATCATAACTACGCAAAAAAGGGAATGATGCGATATGGTAAACTCGTGTTAATCGTAACTTAAACTGCGATTAGTTAATTAAACTAGCAAATGATTTACAGACGCGGCGTTTCAGAAAATATCGGCCGTTTACAAAGACACATTTGCATTTAATTGAGGCGAAATAAAAATAGAACTACATGTAAACGGTTCAGTTCGCTCTGCAATAAATCATTTGCAAGTTTTCGTAAAATATATATATACACGATGATGTAGGAACACTAGACATTTTCCGAAACGCCGTAAATACTACAATAATCACAACATAACTGAGCGCTCATCCTTCTGGTCGACAGTACAACAGAATCTGAAGACAAAACAAATGATATGGGACATACAACAATATTATTGGTGATTGCAAGTAAATTGTAACATTATTATGTAAGTATATTATACTCGAAACAAATACATTACCGATGTCAAGAAAAGTGGAACGAAACAATTTTATGAATAGGTAACTTTGTAAAATGTTCAATTTACAATTGAATCTAGTCACATGATTAAAAAGCAAATGAAAACACGCACGGCAGTAATCGGTTACAAAACAAAAATAATTTAATATGAATATAATAAAAAAATAAATTGAAGACACATTAGGTATTACTTTGTGATCTTTTAAAGTAACTAAAATACGTTTGCACAAAATAAGGATTCCCAGCCTGACCCTTCTTAAAAGATTTTAAATAAACTATTCGTTATTTTACCATCTCGAAAAATATAGTATAAAAAACTGGACTGGAGTTCGCAAAAGGAACAACTGGATTGCACAAGACAACATTCCAAAAACGGACAAAAATACTAAAAAATGTCTTTAAATAAAAAAAACAAATTCGTGGTAATAATTAAACATCCAAAGTCGATAATAATCTAAATATACAAAATAAATGTCTTTCATTCTCCTGTATAATTTTGCTTCCACATACAGTAAACACACAACTTGGGAGCCATCTATACGAGCGACAGCAAAACAAATGGCAGTTCATGTTCTTATTATTAAATATCTTATAGTTTGAAATTAGAGCTAGTACAATCAGCAGCTGATTAAAATCAATAGATTTACACCCAATTTCATAAAGGTTATTCAACACACAATGAAAAGGAACTATCCTACTGTCAAACTATGCTAATTTGTGATTGGCTGTCTGAAAAAACAGCAGGCAATCAAATCATCACATCGCTTGACAGTCCGTTTCCTAATTTTTGTGTTGAAAAACCTTTCAGAACCGGGGTGAAAGACTCATTAAAGCTCCAATTACACGGTGCAAGTTTCTGGAACGTTCAAGAGCAATAATCGCATGCCATTAAGCACGTCCAATTTGAATGCCATTCAAGAATTGCATGCAAGTGTTTACACGCGTGCGATCTCTATCAAATGACATACAATAATTGAATGCAAGTTTTGCCATTCAATAAAATTGCATGCGACATACAGCAAGGCGATTATTGCTTGCAAGATTTGCCTCATCTAAACAACGAGTTGCACATCCTTGTACAATTGATTCAAGTGTTGCCCGTATTTGCGCTGCCAAATATGTCATTAAAATCTTATTTAACGTCTTCTCAAGATTTTTTTTTACTTGACTCATTCATTCGTACTTGTAGAGTTGAATGCGATTATATTGCACGTGCAATTTTACGTGCTGTTTACATCTATACCAGGTTTGAACGGTAACTAACTTGCACGTATCGTGCAACAATATTGTACGTGTTGTTTAGACGATGCCAGTTAATTGCCCTTCAATTTTATGGTGTGCCACAGGCAATAAACATGCACCGTGTATATGTAGCTTTATGTGCTATATTTGGCCTACATCCGATGAACGATCTATGAAGTGTGTTTAATGCATGTAGTTATGATTGGAACAAACTTTAAATAAATATAGGTACTTTACAATAATCATATACCATTCAAACACAGATTTTAGGACATGATATAAGGCTTATGTGATATTTCACACAGCCAAACAAATATTCAAAAATAAATATCGTTCAAAAGGGTTAAAAAAGGAAATTTAAGTACATAAATACTATAAAAAATCATGTATGAATCAAAAATACTACAAAATGTGTAGCCAAACTGTGACAAACGTGCAAGAAATCATGTTTTCATTGGGAAAATCAAACAATGAAGAAAAAAAAAATGATGCTCAGTCAAATTTGAACCGAGTTTAGAACACAGCTGTCACGAAGCGCGACTAACATTTATAATATAAATATGGTCACCAAAATTGACATTATGAGGTACAACGTATTTTTCTTTATGACTTATTTCGTAAAAAAATGTTGAGATTTCGATTTTGAGAAAATGAATGAGCTTAAAATGTTAAATTAGAACAATTTTCTATATTGTTTATAGCGAATGTTTTTTTTTTTACAAAGATTTAGATGTTAATACCTTACATAATGTGATTGATGAAAAAAATCCTGATATCGCCGACCCCAAAGAAATTGGGATAAGAAGAGGAGAAGGATAATGATGATGATCGAACAATATTTTTGTTTACCAAATAAGAACAGTAAGAAAAAATACACTATAATTATTATAACTAACGGTATCTTTACTGGCCTTAACCATGGTTTTTGGCTTCTACAATTGACTTTTAAACTAAGAAACAAACATTTCTTTACTAGGCCGAACAATTTATTAAGTTTCTATTACTCTACAAGAATTTATTTAAAAAAGTTCAACTTAAATATATGGAAATGGATTTATTTTATTGCCAAAGTAGTTTACATTTTGATATGTTTGTTTTTTATAGTACAAAATAGGAAGGTTCAGTTCATACTTAGCTTGGCACTTGAGGTCTTAGCGGGTTTTTGAGAGATTTTCTATTAAAATAAAGCTGTCTTAAAGGACAGCTTTATCAGGAAAAAGGCGAAAGTATGATAAAATAAAATATAGGCTTCCTAGCAGTCAAATTAGAACATACTATATAACTTCAGCATGTTTTTGAACGACATAATTGTCTATCGAAACTTATTGGAAGGTTCGTTGCCCCTCATTTGACAGCTCTGATTCTTCCCTCTTTTTCTTGTTCCATACTAAAGTAAGAAACAGCAATATTTTCTAGCATAATCTACATTTGACAGCGACTATTTTCGTCTTCTCACTTATCAGCACAGACTATACAAAAATTAGTTATGCTGTGATAAAAATATGAGCCAAACATCAAGGTGGCATCAGGTCTGCCTGTCCAAATATTACCACTACTTTATCCCGTGAAATATTCTCACCAAAAAACCACCCGACATTTCTATACCTTTCAACTTTGTACCAAAAAAAACTTTCATCAAAATCCTTACCGTACACGCTTCGATCAGCTGTGCCTCATCGAATGCTACCGGGACGTGTCCAAGGGACGTCACGCAGGCGTTTTGGTCTTCTTACCGAAAGGCAGGTGTATGCGACGCTTGCGCGGCTTCGGGACTCCTTCGTCATCCATTAGGGAGGAGTCTGTTGATTCCTCTTCGGGTGGCGTGTTGCTTGAGGGTGTTGGTGCGTCTGGAAGGTGTGATTAGTGATTGCAGTCATTTAAGTCATTGGGATATAATTTCCGAGAATTTTTTAATAAATTTAGAGCCGTTTTTAACATAAGTTTGTAAAATAATAATAGCAAGAGCAGTGCTGGCCCAGTGGTAACGGCCGCGACGAAAATCAAGGCTGAAATAACTTACGCGTCTGTAATGTAATTACACACATCCATACCTTTGCAATCGATCCCACACTTGTTTACATATTAAATGCGACAATATACTCGAAACGAGCTGCTTAGATGGCGCCACCAGCAGACAAACAGCAAATAGCACGTAAATAGGTACGCAGGAAATATCTTCATTCGTTGGTGCTAACCTTCAGTTAACGGCTTCTGTCTCGTAAAGCATTCCTAGGCGGTAGTCTCGGGACATCTACGGCTAGTGCCACTTCATCAGTACTGCGCGAGCGCACGATGGGCGCGGTGAGCGGCGCACAGAGACGCGTAGGTCATTTGTACCCTTTATTTGTTCCTCTAACCGCAGGAAATGTCTTCATTCGTTGGTACTAACCTTCAGTTAACGGCTTCTGTCTCGTAAAAGCATTCCTAGGCGGTAGTCTCGGGTCATCTACGGCCAGCGCCACTACATCAGTACTGCGCGAGCGCACGATGGGCGCGGCGAGCGGCGCACAGAGACGCATAGGTCATTTTTACCCTTTATTTGTTCCTCTAACCGCAGGAAATGTCTTCATTCGTTGGTACTAACCTTCAGTTAACGGCTTCTGTCTCGTAAAAGCATTCCTAGGCGGTAGTCTCGGGACATCTACGGCTAGCGCCACTTCATCAGTACTGCGCGAGAGCACGATGGGCGCGGCGAGCGGCGCACAGAGACGCGTAGGTCATTTTTACCCTTTATTTGTTCCTCTAACCGCAGGAAATGTCTTCATTCGTTGGTACTAACCTTCAGTTAACGGCTTCTGTCTCGTAAAAGCATTCCTAGGCGGTAGTCTCGGGTCGTCTACGGCCAGCGCCACTTCATCAGTACTGCGCGAGCGCACGATGGGCGCGGCGAGCGGCGCACAGAGACGCGTAGGTCATTTGTACCCATTATTTGTTCCTCTAACCGCAGGAAATGTCTTCATTCGTTGGTACTAACCTTCAGTTAACGGCTTCTGTCTCGTAAAAGCATTCCTAGGCGGTAGTCTCGGGACATCTACGGCCAGCGCCACTACATCAGTACTGCGCGAGCGCACGATGGGCGCGGTGAGCGGCGCACAGAGACGCGTAGGTCATTTGTACCCTTTATTTGTTCCTCTAACCGCAGGAAATATCTTCATTCGTTGGTGCTAACCTTCAGTTAACGGCTTCTGTCTCGTAAAAGCATTCCTAGGCGGTAGTCTCGGGACATCTACGGCTAGCGCCACTTCATCAGTACTGCGCGAGCGCACGATGGGCGCGGTGAGCGGCGCACAGAGACGCGTAGGTCATTTGTACCCATTATTTGTTCCTCTAACCGCAGGAAATGTCTTCATTCGTTGGTACTAACCTTCAGTTAACGGCTTCTGTCTCGTAAAAGCATTCCTAGGCGGTAGTCTCGGGACATCTGCGGCTAGCGCCACTTCATCAGTACTGCGCGAGCGCACGATGGGCGCGGTGAGCGGCGCACAGAGACGCGTAGGTCATTTGTACCCTTTATTTGTTCCTCTAACCGCAGGAAATATCTTCATTCGTTGGTGCTAACCTTCAGTTAACGGCTTCTGTCTCGTAAAAGCATTCCTAGGCGGTAGTCTCGGGTCATCTACGGCCAGCGCCACTACATCAGTACTGCGCGAGCGCATGATGGGCGCGGCGAGCGGCCGGCGGGAGGAGGGCGGCGCAGAGAGACGCGCGGGTCACTTGTACCTCTAACCGCAGAAAATATTTTCATTCGTTGGTACTAACCTTCAGTTAACGGCTTCTGTCTCGTAAAAGCAATCCTAGGCGGTAGTCTCGGGACATCTACGGCTAGCGCCACTTCATCAGAACTGCGCGAGCGCACGATGGGCGCGGCGAGCGTCGCACAGAGACGCGTAGGTCATTTGTACCCATTATTTGTTCCTCTAACCGCAGGAAATGTCTTCATTCGTTGGTACTAACCTTCAGTTAACGGCTTCTGTCTCGTAAAAGCATTCCTAGGCGGTAGTCTCGGGTCGTCTACGGCCAGCGCCACTACATCAGTACTGCGCGAGCGCACGATGGGCGCGGCGAGCGGCGTACAGAGACGCGTAGGTCATTTGTACCCTTTATTTGTTCCTGTAACTGCAGGAAATGTCTTCATTCATTGGTACTAACCTTCAGTTAACGGCTTCTGTCTCGTAAAAGTATTTCTTGCCGGTGGTCTCGGGTCATCTACGGCCAGCGCCACTACATCAGTACTGCGTGAGCGCACGATGGGCGCGGCGAGCGGCCGGCGCGGCGGCGGCAAGGGCGCGCCTCTTAGCGACGCGCGCAGTTGCGGCTGGGACAATGACGTCACTGCACGAGATAGTTCCACAGCGCGGGAGAGCTCGCCTTCGTTTGACCAGTTTACACTGGGAAGGAAAAAGTTATTTTATTAGAATAATATCATAATTTTATTCTCTTGACCTTTATCCCAATTTATTTGGGGTCGGCGCAACATGTCTTCTAATTACATACTTCTCTATTAGTCGTCATCTCAGTAGTTTCTACTTTATATCTATGATTAGAATAACGTGATAAAAAAAACGTTGGTAATTCGTTGAACCCAGCCCTTACCAATGCACATGCGCATGCGCATGTACTAACGTGACTTTTTTTTGAAAAATATAATTTCAACCACGGTCGAGAGTAGACGTGTTCACTGGCTAATTTTCTACAACCTTAAAAGTACGTAATTCGAATTTGTCTCACCACGCTGCGGATCTAACACTTTGCCGCCGAACTCACATAACAGATCGGAACCAAATAATTACTGCGCGCTACGGGAACATCGGCCCGACACATCTAGCATTGCTGCATAGCTACTTCGCCCCACCTTCCGACCAGCCAGCGGTGTCCAACCTTGCGGTATGAGTTCCACTAGTAAAAAATGTGCAGATGCGATATCGGATGGCACCCACTGTTCGAGTTGTCGTCTGACTTTTCACTTCCCTTGTGTTAACCTCTCTGAGGTCGGGTGGAGGAGATTGAGACCAGACAGACAGGGAACTTGGATCTGCCCGGAGCGCAAAAAAACCCCACAACTGAACTCCCCGAGAACCCAAATACCGGAGAAACCGAATACCCAAGATTACTCATCTATCAAAATGTCATCTCTTCAGAAGATCGAGTCAATACTACAGACTCTAATAAAGTTACACGAACAGGTTAAGCAGTTGCGCTCTGATCTAAATAACCTGGCATCTGGCATTAAAACACAAATAATAGACGAGTTTAATACAATATTTGAGCAAATCGAAACACAAATGGAAATTGTCGAGACCCTTAAGAAGGAGCGCAATGCTTTGTCGAACAAAAATAGATATGACGATCGTTTATCTAGTTTAGAAAAAACTATTAAGAACAGAGAGGAGCTAATTAAATAATTGGAAATAAAAACCAACGTCCTAGAAAGAGATTACAACTGGGGCTAACAGCAAAATCGATTCCTCAATATCGATATAGTAGGGTTACCGGAAAAATCTGATGAAGATCTGCCACAGATGTTACTAAAACTAGCTACCACAATCAATGCCAACATAACCAGGAAATATATTGAATTTATAACGCAAGTACAGCCACTGCAATCCCAGACAGGTAAACCTAAGCGAATTATTGCTAAATTGAGGAACAGAAACGCTAAAGATTGTATCATTGCTAATTTTCGGAAAATCAACAAATCCAAAGGCATACCTTCAAACGATCTAGGCTTCGAAAGTCTTTATAAACGAGCACCTCACGATAGCTAATAAAATCCTGCTTAATAATTGCCGTAAGCGTGCGAAGGAACTAAGACATCAAATTTGTATGGGTAAAATACTGCTCTGTCCACATGCGCTGCCACGAAAAATCACCACCCATTGCAATCACCTCGGAAAAGGATTTGGAGAAATTTCTAATTTCAAAGTAATTTGCATGCTACTAAGCATTTTCTCTAATTCTTCAATTGTTTTCATTGTTGTAATAATAACCACTTTCATGATGTTTAACATGATACACTTACAAACTACTTACACACATTCAAAGTCAAAGTTTTTTATTTGTTAAACATAGTTGTAAAAATAGGTGTTATAAATAAAATAGGTACACAGATCTCTATGTTTTGCCGTTAACGGCGTACAAATATCAGATACCACATTTTTACAATTTAACAGAATTTTTGTTAAAATTTAATGACAAGTAAAATCAAAGCTAAATTATATACTAAAACAAAGTTAATAATATTGCAAACAAAACGTATTTCGAACATATACATTTTTAGAAACATAATAACATTTCTGATACTCTAAGTATTAGGTAAGTATAAATAATAAATTTAAATATATTTGCAAATGACAAACAAAATCATAAATTAAATACTAGGACTCATCAATCACAAAACACAATCATACCCAGACACAAAACAATCCTAGTAAAAAACTGACACTCTTAGCGACCCTCTCGTTGAGAACCCCTACTGGCTCGCATATTACTTACTACTTATTGTTGGTCCGTTATAACTCGCGACACATATATTCCGGCAAATTATTTCCGAAGTACCCGCGCTCATTTATTTCTTTCTCTTTTCTTCAAACAATATTACTCCGGTTAGCTACTTGACCTTGACACATTTTAGTTATAGCATGAATAAGTTGAAAGTTTATTATCAGAATACGTGCGGACTTATGACTAAACCTTTGTTTTATCGTAATAATGAATCGCATGACTTCGATATTATAATCATTACGGAAAGTTGGTTGTGTGACGGAATATTGAACACAGAAATATGTGATGATCGATATGATGTATTTAGATACGATCGCCCTAGCGGTAGGAAAGGTGGCGGTGTCATGATCTGTATTAAACGTGGTTACTCTGCCACAGCGAGATCAGACATTCACATAGGAAGCGCGGAATGCATTTGGGTAACGATTAAGAACAATGTTTTTTCTAAGTCATCACAGAAAGGCGACCTACACTTAGCTGTGGTTTATATACCCCCCAACAATAATTCCGCTACAATGCTGAAGGAATTTAGAGACTCTCTTCTACAGTCCTACAATTTAAGCCCTGATGATAGGTACCTAGTGGTAGACGATATTAACTTACCCTCCATAACGTGGTCTTCAGACAGACACAGTTGGAAAACTAAAACTAACTCTGAGTTATTTGAAGTCACAACTGAATTTGTTAATTCTTTAGATTGTATGGATATGTCTCAACACAATCTGAACCAAACTGCTGCGACAATGTTCTCGATTGTCATCTCTAATGTGTCCTTAGAGTGTACCTTAAGCGAGGTATCGCTGGTGGATATAGACAAGTATCACGTCCCACTGGAACTTTGCATTGAGGATTGCTGTTATAAACCTATTCGTTCTCAACCTAGAGTTATAAAAAAGTTTTTTAAGGCTGATTTTGAAAAAAAATAACTCTGAGCTCGTTAGCGTAGACTAGAATAACCGTTTCGAACAGCGTATATGGAGGAGTGTGTCGACATTTTTTACGTAATATTACGCTCACTTATAGACGCGCACGTTCCAATAGTAAAAGTATCAGGGCGTTTCCGATACCCGAAATGGTACCCTCCACCACTAATAAATGCTATCAAAGAAAAATTTTATGCACACAAAAGGTGGAAAAAATTCAAATCCCGAACGGACTACGCCAAATTCGCCTTGTCTTAACAAGGCGAATTTGGCGTAGTCCTCTTGGGACCTCTTGGGACTCCTCTTGGAGAAAATTTACCCGGGATCTTAATCCCGGGTAAATTTTCTCCAAGAGGAGTCCTACGCTAAATATACAGCCAGATGCGAGAAACAATTCATAAAGTCGCTTAAAGAATTTTGGAAGCAAGTAAATAATAAAAGGAAATCTTCTGGCTACCCTCGCAATATGGTTTATCAAGGGGTAACATACTCCAACGGCGAGGATATTTGTAATGCGTTTAATCATTTTTTTCAAAGCGTCTTTAGCCCTACTAGCAGTAACAGTGTAACGTGTTACGATGACTCCCCTTTGTCAAACGTTACTTATTTTATTGTCATCACTCCTGAATCACTAGAAACAGTTTTTGGAAATTTGGACAGTAAGAAAGGAGCCGATACTTATGCAAAAGCATTTTTTATAAAAAATGCGAATTAGGTTTAACTTCTCCCCTTAAGATCATTTTCCAACGATCTCTCTCTACGAGAGCACGTTCCCGAAACAATGGCGCGAGGCTCAAATTGTCCCGATCCATAAAAAGGGTTCCAAGCTGGATGTATCTAATTACCGAGGCGTATCAATACTGAACAACTTTGGGAAGATGCTTGAGAAAATTGTATACGGTCATATTTACGCTGCAATTAAGCTTTGTATACCCGCCTCCCAACACGGCTTCGTTAAATCACGCTCAGTCAATACCAACCTTCTCGAGCTTACCAACTATGTAGTTAACGGTATGAATGATGGTGCCCAAGTGGACGTAATATACACAGATTTCGAAAAAGCGTTTGACCGGGTAGATAAAGCAAATAGATCCAACTTTGAGAAAAACTTATTGAAATTGCCTGTGAGGCGACGAAGAGGTGCCCGCAAGCCTGCATTCGTACGACTAGGGATGACGGCGAAAACGGGTCGCGTGCACACCTCACATCCCTGAATGGTTCTAGGGACAACATAGCACAACTTGTTACAAATATCCACACAATCATACGAGTTGTTACACAGATCGTATAGAAACATAAGTTTCTAGAAAGGTACGTCTAGACTTCAAAGAGAGCAAGTAGTATTTTTTCAGTAAGTCGCTGTAGGGGCGGTAAATGCGACTTTTAGAAGAACGGTAATACATTGTTTTCAAGAACTTACGTTGTATACGCTCGATATAGTCAGTATATTTATTATAATAGGGACTCCACACCGGCACTGCATATTCTAGTTGAGACCGGATTAATGATCAATACAAATGTAAATATGTGCTCGGGTGGACGAATTCTATGGCTGATCTTATTTTGAATCCATACATACGCTAAGCCTGACTCATGATTTTATCAACATGTGCGTCCAGGTGCAGTTTATCATCGAGCAATATTCCTAGCTCAGGAATTGTGTTAACTCTGGCTAAGATTTCACTTTGTAGTGCCTGTGCAATATGAAGTGAAAAAGGTGTTTCAATTGGTTTTTATTTTTAGTAAGGCTGATGCAGCAACATTTGGGAATACTAAGCTGGAGTTTGTTTTTAATACAATATTCTACTAAGCGATTAAGATCTTGTTGAAGTGACAGTATGTAAGGATCGTAGCAGGTGGCGTTCTGTAGTTTCTGCCTACCCCCATGGGAAGAAGGCGTGAGTTTATGTATGTATGTATGTATGAAGTGACAGTCTAGTATTGATCTAATGGGTCTAAATTTTTTTAGATCGTCTGCGTACAGTAGGAACTTATCACACATCAATATCGTTAATAAAAATTTCAAATAACAGAGGTTCGAGAATTGAGCCCTGAGGCACCCCTGACATTGCGGTTATGGTGGTGGAATGGAAACCATTGACAGCTACTTTTTGCGTTCTATTTGACACATAAGAAATGAACCAACGTAACATATCCCCGAGGACACCGTTAAAGGCTAGCTTCTTCAAAAGCAATTCATGATCAATCTTGTCAAAGACTTTTTGAAAGTCAGTATATACAGTGTCCACTTGTATACGAGAGTTCATACTATATACCCTATACTAGATACAACTGATTGTGAACAAGCCTTTCGAAAAGCTTTGACAAGGCCGACAGTATAGAAATGGCCCGATAATTTTCAACGTCCTGTTTTGAACCACTGGCACTGTTATGAACGGGAGTAATATTTGCCCGCTTTAAGACTTCTGGAAAAGTTCCCTGACATAAACATTTATTATAAATAATACACAACGTTGCACATAATGCATGAGCCGCCTTATTGAGGAAAATTGGTGGAATACCGTCTGGCCCTGGACCTTTAGTACAATCTAAAGATTTGAGGGCACCGAGTACTTGGTCGGAACTAAGCACAAGGCTACGAACAGGAGAACAATTCTCAGCATATTCACTGTCCTGGGTTTGAATATTTGCATCCACTTCTTACGACTTAGATGATTAAAAAACAGTGGAGCAAACTATATCAACTTACTGTCTTGATTTCTGACACTGAGGGTATATTGACTCACTAAAGGTGAACGCAAGCATTTTGGCAAAGCAATAATATTGCGAAGCTCATTTCCCAAACTATCATACTGCGATCTGGTACACAATATTTATTATAACATTTCTAACAAATGTGTAGGCAATTAACCAACCTGTAATGGCAAATACACTTTCATAGTAGGTCATCCATCTGCAATCCCTTTTCCTAACTATGTTGCGGTCGGCTTCCAGTCTAACCGGATGGATGCACCTAAATACTAGTATTTTACATGGGGCGACTGCTTATCTGACCTCCACAACCCAGTTACTGGGTAACACGATACCTCTTGGTACACTTTCGTAGCAGGTAGTAAGCAAAAAAAGGTATCGTAACTTACTTGTCACCCCCCAGTATGAACTGCACTTGGTCCTTATTCCGTTCGTCAGTGGGACTCTTGCGCAGATCATTGTACGACGCCCTCGCGCGGTACTCTTCAAACGCGGCTCGCTTGTCCTCCGCTCGGCGCTCGATTCGCTCGTCCTGACGTCGCTCGCGAGCTTCTTGAGCCAAGCGTTCTTCTAGCTGTAATCTGGAAAATAATTAAAGTTTTAAGAACATGAAAAGGATCCATTTTGAGTCTTAGATTTATGGTTTACTAGCTTTTGCCCTCGGCTTCGCTCGAATTAATGTAGATTTTGTCAATCAAATCCCCCGGGAACAGAACTTTTTTTCTGGATGAAAGGTAAAGAAAGAAAGAAAGTAAGCAACAAAGAAAATACATTTATTTAGCGCAGACTTGACATTTATATAGCTAGTTTGGAGTCCTAAAATTAAAGCAACTACCTTTAAATCAGCGCAGGTAGCCTACTGGAAGTCTTTGTAGTTTATGTTGTCTAAAACAAGTCTCATCACATCATATGTTTCTTTTAAATTAGCACTGTACGCTACAGGAATGGATGGAAGCTTGTTACCATTATTTAGAAGCACGGCTTTTAAACTAGTCTTAGAAGAGTCGATGAAAAGTCGCCATACGGCTGGATCATGTTCATGGCCTAATTTAACCAATAGCCCGTTAATATCATTACAAAATACTAGGCCTTCTTCTTTTGAACAACAATCAACCACAAAACTGTGACGTTTGCGATATTTACATATGACGACTCCGGATTCGAGCAAATTCTACTCTTTTATTCGTGATCCTAAAAGTTCGGCCTTTTCTTTCGATAGATTTAGATCCCTGGATAGATCATCGAGTCGCTCTTGGCTCATTAGCACTGGAGCATTGCTAGTAGAAGGCTCATGAACCTTTGGATCAGAGGCGAAGCTTCCGGGCTGTCTGATGATGTCTCATTGTCTAGTGATAAATGCGCTGGTAAATCCTCATAACGGTAAACAGGTTTATCAACAGAACTCACGTCGTGATACTTTAGTGTTTCTTTTCCTGTTTTTTTCAGTAATGTGATCTTTTTTGTTCACGCCAAATGACAGGTTTCGTAAAGATCCATCCATCCATCCATCCTCACAATCGCATTTATAATATAAGTAAGGATTAAAAGTATTAGAGGATTGTAAGTATTAGAACATGTTCAAGAACAAAAAGGTGCTAATCAAATATATTATTTTTAACCGACTTCAAAAAAGGAGGAGGTTATCAATTCGGTTGTGTTTTTTTTTAAATGTTGGTTACCTTAGTACTCCGTCATTTATGAACCGATTTGGAAAATTCTTTTTTTATTTGAAAGGACATACTTCCAGATTGGTCCCATTTTTATCAAAATCCAGTTCTGATGTCAGGATCCATAAGGAATTGAGGGAACTCCTCAAATATTATAGGCAAACACATAGTGATTTTGATATTTTTCAACAACAAGTCAAGCATTTGCATTCAGAAAGTATCGTTTGGTGAAGTGAAACTGATGGAGAAGACCACAGATGGCCACGGGAACTCCTCAATGATAAGTATTTCACGGGTGGCGATAAGATATCTTGATTAAGATAGTTAAGCGACAATGACGAAGTCAATTTAAATAAATAGTGCTGATAAAAATGGTATCATCGATCTGATCTGATGATGAAGCCGAAAAGTAGGCACCGGAACTCCGTAATAAAACAATGTACCCTAGCCGTGTTTGGGCTTATTGGAATTGTCATGAGATGCACTCTGGCTATAAATTATTTTTAACCGATTTCAAAAAAGGAAGAGGTTTCCACTCAGTTCGTCTGTATTTTTTTTAAGTGTGTTGCCCGATTACTCGAAGACGGCTGGATCGATTTGAAAAATTATTTTTTGTTTGAAAGGGTATACTCTCCAGGTGGCTCCATAGTCATCAGGTCAGGATCTGATGATGGGATCCTGGAGAAATCGAGGGAACTCTGCAAATATTATAGGCACACCTATAGCGATTTGGGTATTTTTTATAGTAACTTGTGCATTTGCCCTCGGAAAGCACCATTTGGTGAAGTGGAACTGATGACGAACACCGCAGATGGTAAGATGGCCACCGGAACAACTCAACAATAAGTATTTCACGGGTTGCGATTCGATTACTTTAAAATTATTGCTAAGCAATATAAGCTCGTCACAATTTATATGGTGAAGTGGAGCTGATGCTGATGTACCAGGAGAACTCCTTAACAATTAACGTCCCTGCATCGAGAAAAGTAATGATTTGTAAAAGGTGATGAGCAGTTGTCATTAGGCTATTGTAACTTAGATTAAAAACCGATCCACTAAGAAGTGAAAAATAAAAAACTTTTTTACAAAAAATAAAACAACCGACTTCCAAAAAAAAAAAACGACAAAGTAAAAATAACTTTAATTTCGGAAGTCGGTGGCAAAAACCTAAAATACAGATCCAAAGACACCGACTTCCGAAATTAAAGTTATTTTTCACTTTATAGTGTTTTTTTTTGGAGGTCGGTTGTTTTTTTTTTTGTAAAAAAAGTTTTTTTTTACCCTTAGTGACTAAGACCTTCCTTTAACATTATTGTCGGACTAAAACCACTAAAAAAGTTTGGTATTTTTTGCATCTATATTTCGAAATATTGCGGACAAATTATTACGAATTATTGGTTTTTAATTCTCTAAAAATATACTTTCTCGATTTATTTGTTTCATAATTCAGTCTAGTAACTATATAATCGGTTTTTACATTCGGAAACTCGGGAACGGTAAGTTCTGCGGTTTAGTTAGTTTTACCATTAGATAAAGAGAATCAAATGCCGATTTGAATGGTATATTAAAATGAAAAACTGAAAAAAATCGCAGATTTGTTTTTAACCAAGCGATATATTTTATTTTAATATTTTTTTTTTATACACTGGCCGGCCATAATAGTAATAAGTTAGTGATCGTAAGATTGAGGTTTAGTTTCAATCTTCTTTTCCTTGAGAAAATGAATAAATTAAGCTATAACCTCAATAAACCAAAAACATCCCATTTTAGTAGCAACCACACATGGTTTACGAACAAATTAGGTATTTTATTTATTTCAAAGTTTGGAATATGTTTATATTTTAAAGGTTGTTAATAACAACAATAAATGTTCCTATGAAAAATACTGTTTTTTTTTTTAAATTAAATTGCCTATATTTTTATTTTTACCCTCTATACCCAATAGTCATTGTCTTAATGAAGCTCAATAAATAATTGAACTTTGACACGAAAACGAAAAAACAAAAAGAGTCGAAAGCGCGCACTGAGGTTCGAACCTTATCCACTTCACGCATACACAATAACAGCCACCCACTCGTGCAAACCTGCCATCGCTGCTTACAATTTTCACTTCGAATTTTAGCATTGCTTTTAAATAGGCGCTGTGGTCGATAATTGGACGTAGTTACACGAAAAGGATCCAATCCACACATGACTTTGTGTGGATTGGATCCTTTTCGTGTAACTACGTCCAATTTATTAAGAAAAAAACAAGTATGTAAGTTGGTAGTTCTAGGTATCTTTATTTAGTGTTGAGAACACATGCATGTGACCAACCAACAACGCGCTTTAGATTAGATTCATTCCGTATAGTCTCCAAAAATTCCTCCTTAAATATGCTGAGCTCTGCTCTGAGGATGTCTAGGGCTGTGCTGTTTATGGGGCTGGTGTTCATCAGGTTAACGAGGCTTTCTCTCACCAGAGTCTTATTACACTCAGGCCAGTGCCAGGGGGTCGTTAGAGGGCCGGTATTTTGTATACCCAAGCACGCTTGATGGTACCAAGACCTACATTTATTGCAATTAGCGGCCTCTGTCGACGATAGAAACTTGCCACAACAACCGAATTTAGCCATGGTGAACTTTTTGATGTATTTGTGTAATCGATCAGTCCCAGTAGTACACCGATAAGGCAACAGATGGCGCTATTTTGATAAACACGTTTATGGCAGTTTTCACGGTGCGTATGGTACAGCTAAGACACTTAAGCTGATCACAATATCGGTGTAAAGGTGCGCACACACTAAAGTATTGTCACTGTTTGTTTCCCGTTCACGAACAAAATACTGTTTATTTTCCTTCGGGTGTCAGGTACTTAAATATTTTCTGGGGATCGATAAAACGTTTTTAAAGTTCATTATATTTACATAGCACATTAACACTGGAAAATATTGTTACTTGTAAGTTGCACTTTCCACAATAAACTTTTGCAAAATAAACTTGTATTTTTATTTATTTCGCGAGAAGTAAGCAGAGAGAGAGAGAGTAGTGAGTACGCAAATCATTTGGAAAATCATTAATTTTCGGTAAAAAAAAAAACGTTTTCATTGCAAAACACTTTTTGGTTTAGTTTCAGCTTTATCTGTCAAGGTAAATAACTCACCTAGCCTCCGCAAGTCTCAGATCTAAGGGATAGTGTGGGGCGTCTGCTTCGCTGCCAGAGGAATCTTCGCGCCACAGGAAGTTATCAGCCACTGTAATTATCAAAATACATGTAATAATTCCCAACAAAAAATGAAACAAGCAAATGTTCCCCAGTCGAATATTTTTTACAATTTCATCATCTTTTTAGGTAAAAAAAGCATCTAATTCCGATGAAAGCATGTATGAAATAACATTGAAGTAATATATTCTACAATAAAAAGCATAAAATATTGATATAAGTACATGACGATTTCTTACCTGTAAAGTGCCAAAGAATAAAAATGTTGCCATAAAAACACTGATAAAGCATAACTATATATAGTCTATGTACTGGAAAATCCTTGCAACACTGATGGAAGCCGGGAAGGGTATGGCGGCAAAATAAAACAAAATCACAATCGTCAAAAGCTTTCAAACGTGCACAGAGTTTCAAGTCATTTGTTCAAAATCGACTAAATAATCTACTAATCATGTCAAGCTGGGGTATATTACAAGCGGTATTACGTTCAAGCTAATTATTATTATTTTGACATCAATAAGCTACGGAGAACATTACTGATTCTGTCAGTCAAACCTCTTCAATTGCATTTTACCATTTTTAATAATTATTTAGTACATTTGTTACTTGCGTGCGAAGAAAAGTTGCTACAAGCTTATTACAACTAAATGAGACTACTCTGTATGTGATATTAGTTAACAAACATGCACAGGGATAGAAAAGTGAAAGAACAACCCACACCATAGGATATATTATACAAGGTGGAACAGGACGATTGACATTCCTTTAAACCACGTAAAGAGAATCATGGTCTCTACCCGTATACAAAAAATCAATCAAATCCAATGAATACTTTAGCCACAAGAAATTATTTTTCATTTTCTTATTTTTCAACATGATGTAGATCTGAGTCCATAATAATAGGTAAACATTGCCGCCGCCGCGCCCCGCACCCCGCACCGCACCGTTGGTCAGTGACTTTTCGTAGATAAAGCGTGTTTACTTTTTATGCAGTTGATTCTGCTATTTATTTTGTTTGAAAACTGCAATTTTTTAATTTTCCATTAACTAATAATCTTCGTGTTTTAAAATGTTTCGATGGACTAGTACTGTGCTCGTTTTAATTTAATGTCATACGTCAAGATCCACATTGTATGCAACGATAACATTTATTACTTCATACATGCTTTACTTATCTGGAAAACTTCAGACAAAAACTAAAAAAAAACTTTTTTCAAAATGTCAGCCTGAAAGCTTCCTACCGATTGTGACGAAACAATTTTCAAAAATACGATTTATTTAATCAAATACATACATAAAACTGTTACTTAGTAACTAATAATAATAAATAACAATGTTTTTCAAACTTATTATTAATGTCACCGTTATGAAACATTTAAGATCTACATCAGGAACTCGACTAACAATTCGATTGTTTAATGATTAATCATATAAACATATCGATGGAAGATGAACTAGATATTACGATTAATAAATGAATCTTTATTATGATAAAATATATTGTAAACGAATCAAGCTGTCTACAGTAAACCATTCGATGGGAAAATCAATGCTCATAATAAGTTATTTTTATAATAATAATAATATACGATTAAAGTAAAAAATACAAAATTATTTATTTATGACATTTCAAAATCGACTAAAATATCTATATCGATACATTAATCGTTTCGTTTAAGTACAACGCTAACAATTTCTGTTTATTTGATACATAATTTGAGCACAGTTCAAATAGTTTTAGCTACTTCAACGTTAAAAGGTAACTTTTAAAGTTATCACTTAAGCAAGCTCTTTTGTTACTTGTTTATTACTAGCTAATATTATCACATCGCTTCAAAAATTAATTTATATAATTCAGTTTGCAGAAGCACGAGACTTGTGGACATTAAAGTGAAATTAATATTTTTTTTTACATTTTGTTTAACTGCGAATAAAATTGAAACATCAGGATTTCACACATTTGAATTAGGATTTAAAACACGATCATGCAAATTATAAGTTTATATTTTTTTTGTATGTTTATAAAAATTGCTGCAACAGTTTAAACAAAAAGAAAACCAGGCAAAATAAGTTAAAATTGCTGCCGCCAAAGCCGTTAAATATTTATTGACTAATCTAATTCTTTCAAACTTTATTCTTAGAAGTAATAGCCGCTTTTGAAGTGGACACCGACAAATCTCATTTATGAGGTTCTTATTGAACATTATAGTATGTAAGAGAGAATAAACAAAGAACGAATAAAAAAATAATTCATTCGGACCCTCTAAATGACTAACTTCCGGTTTCTGAGGGTCAAGTCTCAATCTAATGTCAAATATCACGATAGCTTCAACTTTTCAATAGCGGATGAGATAAGGTAGCCTGCGAAATTCAAATTTTATAAAGCTTTTTGCAATTTGTAGGTTGTATGTTGATCAAAACATGATTTGCGACCGTAACATGTAGTCAGTGAAATTCAAATTGTCTTGGATTAATATTTTATTTACAGAATTATAATCACTAAAGTCATCAATACAACTTTCTAAGACCAAATAATTCTAAGAATGATTATTTCATGAAATCTTGACATTTCAGGATTATACTAACTTATGGAGTTGTTTTACTGATTCTAATGACTATAATTATGTAAAAACATATTTGTTACGATCGCAAATCATACTTTAACTAACATACATCAAGACACTGAGCTGAAAATTGCAAAAATCGTAAAAACAATTGAATTTCGCGGGCTACCTTAGCGCTTCCCCCTTAATGGCTTTTGTAGAAGAGAGTTGTGATTGGTTGTCAGACAAAACAACAGCCAAATCAAATCGCTCTATGAGAATTAGTCACAGATTAAAAATTGAACTGGCCTTCAAAACCGGGGCGTAAAGGTGCATACACACTGTATTTACTTTTTGTGAAGCAATGTTTGCAAGTGTTAGTGGGCACCAACGGATAACAAAAAGTTATTTAGTAAAAGTTGGAGAAGTTACTAAAAGTTATCTTAATGTTATCCTGTTGCAAAATGTTGCTCTACAAAGACTAACTTCTGTGTGGATGCACCTTTAGACATTATTTTATTAGGTCCTTGTAAGAGAGCAATAGCATTCATCACCTCTGTTTTCGTTTCAAAGGCCGCTACTGCTTACAAGACTTATTATGAAGTGTTTGTTGTTTTAAATACATGAAACCCTATTGAGATTCAATTAAAAACTATTGTCAAATATTTCTCAATGATTATGGTGAAATTTATTTAAAAAAAAAAAACAAACACTCCATAGCAAGATTTCGAAAATACGTTTGCTAAACTAAATGCGAACAAAAATGTCTATCGAAATATGTCTTTTGGCAACTTTATAATATAAAAGTGTTCTCTAGTTTAGAATAAAATTGATGGTTCGACGCAATCGTTCAACTTTAGAATTACGAATTTTCGAGCACCGATGATCGATTTTAAGATACACATTTCGATTTAACCAAACTAAGAATTTGATATCGATATATTTACATGTATTTTGTTTAGATAAATTAACTTAATTTGTCTAAAAACCGATGATTTTATGTTCAGTTCAGAAGTCGAACAGTTGATCAGAACCAAATCAATGAAGTAGATGCATTCATAGTGTTAGACAGGTATTTCAAAATTTGAAACCCAAAAAGGTGTTTTACGCTTACTTCCTACGATGTAGGAAACTAGTGTGGATGATATGAAGTTAAAACCTTTAGAATATATTAGAGCCTCAAAACTTTTGCATGTTATCGATAATATGCCTAATACAGGGTTATTTTAAATTGGCTAGCTAAACTCCGCAGACGCGTTGGGTATCGATATCTAAACATGATAAAACAAAAAATAAATTGTTTTGATGATTTTTTTTTGTTGGGTCATCGACCGCAATTCATTGTAGTCACTTGAAATATCAGTTTAAAAATCTGTTTTTCTTTTGTGTAAACTTCACAGACGTGATGGGCATCGATATCTAAAAACGATAAAACGTAAGAAAAGTTTTTCTCAACTCATACTTCAAGTAAAAACACGGTAGTTGACCTCCCAAAAAAACATAATATTTTTACTCTTTTATTTTATTGTGATTAGATCGCTTCCACGGAGTTTAGCTAGCCAATTTAAAATAACCCAGTAGAAGACGTATTGATTAAGTAGTGAGGTAGGCCTCGTAAAATACGAAATGCGAGGAAAGAAATTCAGCCTACCCATACATTTGGGTCGAGTAGGTATTGAACTTTTGCATGGCACAGTTGATAATTTTTTTGCGGTTACGATGTCCCATTGAGAAAGTTGTTCAGTTTGATGGTTTGTACCACACCCTTAAATTTGACCACACCTTTCTGGTACAGCCTGTATAAGGAACTCTTGTGCTAAATTCCATGCTTCTAGACCCAGCGGTTTAGGCCGAGAGTTGCCTGTCAGTGAATAAATTAATGAATGAATTTATGATTTTTATTAAGTAAATATCAATATGAATGCACCCACGTTGTGCCGTTAGATTAGCTACCTTACTCAACGTGTTCGTGGAAGAGGGACATCTCGTCGTAGTTCTTACCTGAACCGCATATGGACGCGTCATCACCGATACTTAGGTCGTCTTGAGAACTGCTGATGCGACCTGGAAGGAGCACAGAGTTTTTAAATATTTATTCTAACTTTAACGAGTTCAAACTGTTGATAAAATAAAGAGAATAGAAAGAAAGAATAATGTTTATTTGGACACAGTTCGTGAAACACAAAACACAAATAACAAAATAAAAAAGTGAAAATAATGTTTTCACAACAATAGTGTGTGTGTGCCTCACGGCTGCACCAAAAGGTTAATTTCAGCACTAATGCCAGACAGATGCGGTCTGACGCTGGTTTTCTAATGAACCTTCATTTAGGGACAAGTGACGGAGAGTACAAACAGTTTCAACATACCTAATACGTAATTTTTATATTGATAAATAAATAAACTAGTAATCAACTGAAATTACAGAAATAAAAAAAATTTTAACAACAAGACTTGTCTCAACAAAACCTGTTCTTAGCGATTAGCTAGATTGAAATGAGGCTGGAAATAGATCTTATGTCGTGATGGCTCAGTGTTTAAGACCTTGCCTCTCGTACACTAGATTGTGGGTTCAAATCTGAACAAGTACCAATGTGACTTTTTCAATTCATATGTATGTACTTTCCGAGTTTATCTTGGACATTAAGAAAAAAACTTGAGGAATAGTTTTCCTCACAATGTTTTCCTTCACCGACCTGACTTATACAGAGTGTATCAGAAAGGTGTGGTCAAAATTAAGGGTGTGGTGCAGACCATCAAACTGAACAACTTTTTCCATGGGTCCAACATCGTAATCGAGAAAAAAAATAATCTGCCGTCCATACAAAAATTCAATACCTACTCGACCCTCATGTATGGGACGAATGATTATTTTTTCACGATCATACGATATTGGTCCCATGGAGAAAGTTGTTCAGTTTGATGGTCTGTACTACACCCTTAGTTTTGACCACACCTTTCTGATATACCCTGTAGTTAATAAGTCTGAAATCGCCAACCCGTCTTGAGCAAGCGTGGTGATCATTGCTCGTGACTTCTCTGTACAAGAAGAGGCCTTTGTCTTGCAGTGGGACAATAATAGGCTGGTATTTTTAAATAGACCTACAGTTACCGTATTTTAAGGTTCAAAAAAAGGGGACGATGATCCAAATAATTGTAGTGGAAGATAGTTATCTGGCTGAAGATCTTATAACATAGCCAGATAATAAAAAGTCGCTGTTTCTCCGTAATTTGTAACTACTTATCCGACCTTTAGTCAAAATATTTTTACAAAATTTATTAAATTATTTTGCAGATGTTTCGTGTAAAATAATTGATTAAATTCAGTCTACCATCTAAGAAAAAAAGCCGCCAAGTGCGAGTCAGACTCGCAAACGAGGGGTTCCGTACGCCTGTATAATATTTTAACACTACATTTTTAAAAATACTATATTAAAAAAGAAACAGGTGATGCGGTCAGTCACTCGCAACCGGCGTGCGTGTATGACCAGATGTATGAATGTAAACGAGGCAAAAGGAGTATGTAAAGATCGTAGCAGGTGGCGTTCTGTAGTTTCTGCCTACCCCCATGGGAAGAAGGCGTGAGTTTATGTATGTATGTATGTAAAAAAGAAACGAGTTTCTTGAGTCTCTCGAATTTGTATATATGTATATATATCATAGGTTTATTTACAGTAAATATGTATGTATGTGTATTATAAGTTTGTAACTTTTTTATGTACAAATTGTTCCATTTCTAACAGAGCACCTGCCATCTAATCTCTTCACCACCCTTGGTTGAGTGGTAGAGAATGCCTAAGGCATTAAGTCCGCCTTTGTAGTTTTTTAAGTGTGAAAAGTTTAAACAAGTTTCTTGTATGAGGACCGACCCCCCCCCCCCCCCCTTAGTTTTTAGCCTTATTTTATTTTTATTATTTGTTGTTAAAGCGGCCATAGTAGTACACACTGAAAATTTCAAGCGTCTACCTAATACAGTTCAAAAGATACAGCCCTGTGACAGAGGGACCGACGGACAGGGGAGCCTTAGAAATAGGGTCGGCTCCATTTGGGTACGGAACCATAAAAAGCAGCTTATGGTAAAGTTTATTAGACCAAATCTATCAAATACTGTTTTTTATCCCAATCTAGCCCCTGCTAAGAATCAATATTTACCTCGTCCTGTAGGCCGTCCATTAGCACTCCTATATAGAGCGGTCTCAAGATACTGAAGTCCATTGTTGTTAATGATGTTGAACCCGCACATACGCTCGATCTGTTTCCACCTGTGCATGCGTTCCTGGAAAAATTATGTTATTTTGATTAGGATTTTAATATCCAGACCGTAATAAACCTCCACATCAAACCTGCCAATTCTCACCGTTTAAGTTTCCCAGCTGCTGGCGCTAGCATCACAAGCAGTAAGCTTACATTATTTTGTCAAAGCGTGTCAAATAAAAATCTATTTATTTATTATTATTGACATTTTATAATTCGAGAAAACCATTGATGAATTTCTCAGGCCCATATATTGCCCTCTGTTACATGGAACTTAAACATAACTGGCGAAATGTGGGTACCTATACTGTAGATGTACCTCTACCTAACCCTTCTAGGATATCAGGCGTGATGTTATGTTATGTATGATGAAATGCTATGTATATTGTATGATGGGGCTCGTTGCTAAATAATAACAGCCGCACGGGTCGATCTTCAAGGTTAAGCAATGCTAGCCGAGCTGGGGGATTGGTGACCATCAATTACATATCAAGATTCTTCCGTGCCTCGGAAAGCACGTTAAGCCGTTGGTCCCGGCTGTCATATGTAGACCTCTGACAGTCGTCACGGGTAGTCAGAAGCCCGAAAGTCTGACAACCAGTCTTACCAAAGAGTATCGTGTTACCCAGTAGCTGGGTTGTGGAGGTCAGATAGGAAGTCGGTCCATGTAAAATACTGGTATTCGGCTGCATCCGGTTAGACTGTAAGCCGACTTAAAAACCTTACGCCAGATAAGTGTGCAATAAAAGTCATTAACCCCAAAATCTCGAAACTTAAATGCAAAAAAACATGCCACGTGCACGCGTCAAGGACGCCTCTTACTGCGATACGTTTGTTTTGACCATGTTAGCGACACTGCCTTAAGATTTTTTCGTATCTTTTTGAAATATTGGAATACATTGGTAGAAGGGCGTCATCGACTTTTATTACACGGTCATCTGGCGGAAGGTTGGCAGATGATGATGTGTAATGAAATGCATTTACCTGTAATTCCTGCGTGACTTCGTTGAGCGCCGTGCGAGCCTCCACTATGGAGCGGTCGACGTCATCGATTGACTTGCCGTGCGTTGATACGAACGCGCCCACCAAACTGGACCGCTTCTTGCGAAGTTTCTCGCACTGGAAGGAGAAATTGAAGAGTTTGGGTAAGGTTATGTGATTCGTGAAATAAATGTGTGGAATTCAACTTGACATTGCCCTTGAACTGTCCTGTAAATGATTATGGTTTGGCTACAATAAAATATACTCACAGCATCTCTAGCCTGCTGCAGCTGCAAGTCAGCCTGTTGCTTCTTCCTTAGGTACGCCCTGTTTTCAACCTCGTGAGTTAACTGTAGCCATTGTTGTAGGCCGGGAGGGGGCGCCCAACATCTGTCTTCTAACTCGCCTTCCGCGCGACGGAGCTCTGCGCGTAACATCTGGAATTAAAGGTGAAGAGTTTAATGCTTTAGGATGCATAAAAACTGTATATGAACAGAATTTTCAGCAGCAGAATCGGTGTTATCCACTTTGGTGCAGATTATTTTGGAACGTCAAAACTGTAGTATAAAGCCAGGAATACACATACCAGTAACTTGCACAAAAGTAGCTATGGTCTGTTTTTTTTTTAATAAAAAAAATACAATAACACGTAAGTCAGCTTGACATTTGCACTTGTCAATTTAGTCTCGGAGATTAAAAAACAGTTTTTAGTAGCTTGCATGCCATATGCCATAGTACTGTAGAGGGTTTAAGCTAGAGGGCATTCTAATCCGATCTCTACGCACTTTATAGGCTAATGACATGTCTGAAGACTATTTCATATTTAAAAAGTGGAAAAAGAATAGAGTTAGATCGGGAAGCTGACGCCGCACGTCTAGATGTAAAAATAAGTAGTCTCAATATTCTAGAAATAATTATCCGATATTAATATAAAATAGGCCTTTTATTGCCCTGGTAAAAGAGCGCGAAGCTCATAAAATACCATACCTATGTTATCAACAAACAGAAGCTGTTATGTCACAATGGCATGCAAGCTACTTGCGTACTTTTGTGCAAGTTTCTAGCATGTGCATTCCCGGCTCTAAGAATGCTTGATTTATACAAATAAATAAAATTAAAGTGTCTGTTTGTAATGTCAAAATAACAGTTTTTTACTAAATGCAAATGACACTCTTACAACGAAAAAGCAATAAAATTTTTTTTTGTCTGTCTGTGTGTTTGTTCCAGCTAATCTCCGAAACGGCTGGACGGCTTTTGACGCGACTTTGACTGGCAGATAGCTTATATAAGGAGTAACTTAGAGTACTTTTATTTTAGAAAAAGAATTAGGGTTCCGCGCAAAAAAATAAAACCCATGAAATTGTGAACCAAATCCGATTCAAATAGGAAAGTATTGTCATCCACGCTGGCGAAGTCGCGGGCAACAGCTAGCAGATAATATAAATTACCTAAATATTCTAAACTTGTAGTGACATTAAACATCACGCTTGCGTACAAAATAGCAGCGGAACAAAACACATAAAATCTTCCAGTCATCACATTAGCAGAAAACGGCGAATAATTACGGTGGTAGACCCATCATTATTTTACACCGTTTTGTACTGAAATGACAGATAATAGATGTACTTCCGGAACAAACATAACATAACTATCCGCATTTTATAAGTTGAATAAATGACAGTTGGCATTGTTAAAGATTTTTGTATGTTTGGTAAGGAATCACGCATAAACGGTTGTTCAGTTTCGGATGAAACATACCACACTGATAGCCCACGTCCTAGATGGCTTAACCGTGTGATACATGAAGTGTTCTCGAATTCTTTAGACAGTTCATGCACACAGTACTCGGTTCTATTACGCGAAAGAAAGCGCGGACACGTTTGCTGTTTCATACACTTTGACCGCGTAGGTATTGCAATTTTCTAAGAAACGGCAATTCGTTTTTTTTTTATAACAGACGAAAAATTTCTACGCGTCTAGAATCATGCGCTGAATTCACCCGTCACTGGCACCCTGTTTATTTAACACAGATTAATCTTGGCCTTTGGCTTAATGTCTTTAAGGCCTGATAACGCATAGTCTATACAAGAAAAAAAGAAAGAACCACCACCACAAGCCACGCCAAGCCAAGTGCCACTAGCCGGATTTATACCGTGTGGCATGTGGCATACCATAAGTTAAAACCGGCCACGTACAGTTCAATTCCGTTTCAGAATCGAAATATCGATTCGGAATTTTGAAGGCAGCAAATCCATTCAAAATAAATTCGAAGGCAGAAAATTTCGAACGGAGAACGTGTGTGATTAATTTTGTATGGATTTGCTGCCTTCGAAAATTCCGAATCGATATTTTGTAATGGAATTCCGAAACGGAAATTCGTCTGTATGTGGTCGGCCTAAAAGTAGTAAACGGTGTTTAGACGATGCAAATAATTTGTTGTTTCAATTATATTTAATGCCACAGGTAAGGAACTTGCATCGTATAAATGGGGCTTTGGTTTTTTTTTCTCCCAAATTCAATATCAAACAGCTTCCACGAGTGGCGATAGTACGTCTGTTTCACCATAAGCCGTCAGACCCTTGACTGCCTTACAATACGGCGACGCATCTTGGCGAGTCCGAACTTAACATTTTTTATAAACCAAATGGTGACATGAGGCGAGTGCGAGTGAGAGAACATGCGCGAACGTTCGAAGAGCCTATGTTCAGGCTCGCCACTCCACCACAGTTGGAAGCCAACCTCACCATAATTGGGAAAAGGATACATTTTTGGTTAACCCACCTCAATCTCCGCCTTCAGCTGCGTGACCTCAAGGTCTGATGACGCTGAGTTCAGTAGCGGTGTGTCACCTGCTTCTCTTAGTTTCTTCTCCAAATTCTTCTTTTCTGTTGTCACGTTTTCCTAGAAATGTTAAGAGGATAATATTAAAGATTTGTTTAAACTGAACTAACCCACCAACCCGTAATAGGCCCCTGTGGTGGATTACGGCCCGCTCCTTCTCACGGAGAGAAGGCCTAAATCTCGTAATACTGTGTTTTTAAATGAATTATTTTATGATTGCGGAATAAAATCTTGTATTATTTTGATAAAAAAAGTCTGCAAAACCTTTGATGCGCCAAAAGATTGTGTACGATATAAAAACCGCCAGCTCAAGCAAAGTCAGACAATTGCTTCAAAATTATATAAACTATTCGTGAAACTAGTTTCTATGAGTTTTAAGAAAACAATGAAACTTTATTACGTAACCGTTCAGACATAACTTCGAAAACAATTCTAATTTTTCGTCATATTCGATCGCTTTTGCGCGCCAGAGCTTCTAAGAAACTAACGTTAACTCAACAACTTTGCCATAAACGTTTCGTCAATGACGCACTGAAGTTTTGCAGTTAATTAGCAAATTTTAATGACACAAATAAGGTCGTAGTAAACCATTAGTTAACAGCAGTTCGTTAACATGTCGGTGGTGAAGCGCTAAGTATCTAAATTGATGTGACTGGAGCAAATGACTGAGCCCCTGTCTTATACGCAAGGTCTAGAACTCCAGCTGACTTATTAGTTTTGTTTTGGTGGCCATCTCCGCTCGCTGTAGTTGCATAGCGCGCAGCAAGATCTTGTGGACTTAGGATCACTCAAACTTAAACTCAAAGCATTTATTTCAATTAAACCAATTACAGGCACTCTTGAATTGTTAAAGAATCAGTCAGTTAGAAAATTGAAGCTAGTCGCCCATTCCAAAACGTAGAGATCTCTATGGAGAAGAATGGGCAAGAAACTCCATGGACACTCTTTTAAATCAAAATTATTACAAAATCCTGGGTACATTGTTCTTGTTGCTTCTATATGTGAGGACAATGTAAAAATTAAATAGTTAAAAACAATTTAACACATAAGATTATAAATAAGCCCTGGCAGTTAAGAGATGACCAGTCTCTACTGACGGCGCTCGTTCACGAACATGACGCGTGGATCAGCACCATCCAGCTTAACCATTTTGTACACTGTCAAGGCATCCAACATAACTAGCCCAATCGCAAAAACTGACTCCTTTGGTTCCACTATTTAACCAAGCAGGAGAAAAGGTCTAAATAATTCTGCTTTACATCGATGTTACAGAAAAACTAAATTTTTATTTTACTAGCTGACTGAATGGGTCGTTTATTTATTTAAAGAATTATATTGATTAGCAAAAACATCGCCAATTCGCCAGCAATCTAGTATAATGTGCAAGCATTTTCGATAATTTCGTACCTACTATACTTCTACATAGATGACCTACCTTTCCATCACATCGGTCTTTGCTCAGCCATATAAACTAAGGTTACCAACTGACCTGTTCCAAACGCGCTTTCTCCAATTCCTTCTGCATATCGTTCAGCGCCATCTCCGCCTTCCGGAGCTGTTCCATGTCGCGCAGCATTCGCTGGACCTGGTGACGGCTGGCGCGTCCCGCCCGCAGCGCCGCCCATCCGCCCACCACGGCGCCCAGGAGCAGAGAGGCGAGGAGCCAGTCTTTCCATCTACTGCCTTCTGGAAACAAAAGCCATGGTTTAGAATATGGTGAAGTCGGAGGAACTGGGGCCATCATTGTTCCAGTGTGAGGGAGATGCGTAATGTTCGTAAACGGGCGCCGTCAATTGGGCCTGCTTCTCTTAGCTGCAACGGCTTATTTAGTTTTGAATTGTTTTTTCTCTGGACGTTAATTTTGACATCGTTCTCACATATAACTATAAATTCAACATTAATGATGTTACTAATGTTTTGTAACAATATAATCTAAAAGAGTGTCCATGGAGTTTCTTCACAGGAGCCTACTACGCTTTTGAATGGGCAACTAGCTTCATCTTTCTGACTGACCGACTCCTTTGACAATTCAAAAGTGCCTGCAAGTAAATGGTTTAATTGAAATAAATCCTTCGAGTTTGATGGAGCTATACAGGACCCTTTTTCACAACCGAACATCGGCATGATGGCTTTAACACGTTATAGTACGGACCCTGGTAAAGATCGCGGAATTCTGCTGGTTGTAGGCAATGTGTGTGGCGATGATTGGGGGAGATCATCCATCAGTGGACGTCTTTCGGCTGATGTCATCACTGGAAAATGATACTTTGCAATCTATCTGCGGGTAATATTTTATGCTACTCATGTCGCCTCAACTTATGTAAACCTGTGAACCTGCTTACTGTATTACCTGGACAGTAAACTAATTTCTTTTCTAAGTAAAAAACAAAATTGGACTACGTACGGCAGTGGAAAAGCAGGCGGCGCATCGGTGGTTATGGCGCTAAGATAAGTCTAACATATCGGGCATGCTCATTCATTTATTTCTCATCATTGACTTGATATCAAGCAATGAACGGCCATATTGCTTTAACTAAGCGACGTTTTTAGGGTTCCGTACCCGAAGGGTGCCAAACGGCACCCCTATTTAGTAATAAGGCTTGGTAGCCTCCGCTGTCCGTCCGTCTGTCTGTTAGCGGGCTCTATCTCATAAACCGTAATAGGTAGGCAATTGAAATTTTCACAGATTGTGTATTTCTATTGGCGCTATAACAACAAATAATAAAAATTAAATAAAGTTAAAAATTAAAGGTGAAGAAATTACAGGTGAAGAGACGTGTTTTTTCAGCCTTTTTTGCTCGATCTTAATACGGTACGGTATTCTTCGTGTGCGATTCTGATTCGCACTTGGCCGGTTTCTTTTTATTTGCAAGACCGGAGCCTAACGTGATTTCCATATATTTCGGCTAAAATCCTGTAGAGCTCGCCCAAGCTGAAATGACGCGCCCCACTACCGCATTTACCGTAGTGTACGCATACTAATTTAAGTAGTGGGGCGCGTCATTTCAGCTTAGACGAGTTCTAACTACCTTAAGGAGTTTTGTTGATCTGTTGCCCAGATTGTGCTTTAATTCTTAGTCTACCAGTCTGTTAATAAGTGCTTCTACCTACAGTCATTCGAGGTAATACTTGACCTATGACCGGAGACGTCTGAATATCAGGTAACCTTATATTATTAAGACTGCTAACTGAATTAAATTGTTAATTCCTTATCTAGGACAATCTAGGTTTCAGCCGGCGCCAATTGGAGTACATTTTCAGTCTGCGAGTGCCACTACTGAACAATAAATGGTTGATTCAAAGAGCCCTAAACAACAACACTTTTGGCCATGGCAGATTTATTTAGCCATTATTTTCAACAGATAGAGAAGAATTGTTTATGAGATGATGATTAATGACTTTTATGTGTTTTGATTGATAGGGTAAAAAAGTCAAGCCAGGAAGAGGATGCAAAGGGCGGAAACCTATTACTCCGATGCATACTGCGGTTGCTAAGCTAATCCATTTGTCAAACAAACAGGGCGTAAAAAGTCCCATCGCAAACCCGTCATCTACGCATTCTGTCCATCAAACTAACTTTGTGCAAAAATAATTACTGGGTCACGACTTTTATTTTTAATGCGCAATGTAACGCACACAAAACATGCATGGGCGCTTGAAACGGTACAGGGATCGTAGAAGTATTTAAAGTTAAGTTATAATAACATCTCATCGTCTGGAATTATGCCCGGTTGATGGCTCGCCCCCCGATTACATATGACTTAAACATAACTGGCGAAATGTGGGTGTACTGTAGGTACACTTCTGCCTAACCCTTCGGGGATTACAGGCGTGATGTTATGTTATGTAGTGTTATAATAACATTTAAAACTTGTTTTCGTAAAAAAAAACGGGTAAAAAGTTGGAACTTTGACCTTCAAATCTCCGTAGCCAGAAGGTTCCCCAGTGTGGTCCAGTATAAAAAAATTATCAAAATAACGGGAAGAACAAGTGACTCTCGGCTTCATTTAGGGTAATTTTACACCCGTAATTGATTAAGGTACAGTTCCCGATCGATGGGAGTTTCAGCATGTCTTTCTCATTAAACAATAGGTACTTTGATTTAATCAAATCTTGACCACAAAACTGAGCTGACTCAGTGTGGTCTCGCTCGTGTTATGAATTTACGTGTAACCGTACTAAAAGCGTCGATGAGGTAAGCTACAAATTAATCAACGCGATTGCTGATGACATGTGACATTTTAACACTCGGTATCTTGGCCAGAAATCATGAGTAATTACTAGATGCGACAGTTGTATACACCTACATTTCATAAGTGTTCAATTAGTCAATATTTAATCCATGATTAATGAATTACTGTTTTGAAAGATCTAGCTTAAAAGGGGATCCATGTCATTGAAGCTAATTGCTCCTTGTCCCAGGACCCTTGCCAATTCGTTGGCTGCAAAAAACGAATGTAAACAAGAGAGCCTCGAATGTGTTTCTGCAACATTGACTTTATTTAAACCAGTTTATAATCACAACAAATATTTATTTGGATTCTATTATTGATCATCTTTTACTCTTATACTATTACTAACGAACGAACTAACTAACTATACAAATAAATACACAAAACAAAAGGAAACTTAGGCGTCGAAGTACTCGTCCGCATCGCTGTCATCCGGAAACGTGCCCAGAAAACTGGCAGCATTGCCACGTTGAATGGCAATGCTAATTCTTTGGTCAAAGAACGAGCCAGCCCTCTGGTCACGTGAAGTGTCGACCAGTCGGCGAGAAATTTCCTTAAAAAGGAGATGCGCACTCGGGCCCCTGTCCCCAGTTTATGATAAAATTCTGGTGACGAGACTTCCCTATCATAATTATCTGTTTAAATATCTCGGGGACCCTGGGATCCCGGACCTTTGGAAGGCGTACGAGAGGCCGAAGCCAACTCGCAGAGGCCCCTTAGACAATTATAAATGATGAGGAGGCACCAACCGATTATCATTATACAAAGTGTAATTTTAATCACCGTTAACCTCTTAAGGGTTCATTGCACTCATCATTATGAAAAACTTTTAACTATGGGACCAAAACCAAAATCGCGAAAAAAATCAGGTGTTCCCTACATTTTGACGATAACGCGAACTTAAATGTGGGGAAAAGCTGATTTTTTTTCGCGTTTTCAGGTTTGGTCCCATAGTAAAAGTTGTTCATAATGATGAGTACAATGACCCCTTAAGAGATCAACACTGTTTAAAATTACACCTTGTATACAATACACTTTGCAAATGCACCTAAAGACAAACCCCGTTTGGTGCAGGACTATTGTAGGACATGGAAACGAAACATATTGGACTATGGGTTTGGGTAGCTATAGTGGATTGGTTACCAGAACCTATGGAAAGAGTATGTCCCCTGCCTGATCAATATTATGTAATACACGGATAAAATAGCAGAGCAAGAAACTATATTATATGTAATAATAAAATTAAAATAAAATAATAAATTATCTATTTATGACCTTTGGTATTTAGTTCCAAGTTAATAGTGTTTAAGTAAATTAGGTTTATCATAACAAATTAATATAATTTTGTCATTTTTAAAAAATATTATTGTTAAAAGTTCTGTTGACCTACAAGTGGCATTATTTTAGAGCTCCTGCCGTCTGTGATAAAGGGTTATCCTAGTACAGACATCTAACATTGTAATACCTGAATTATTTATCTAAGATTCATATTATATACAGGGCATTTTTTTAATCACTATCTAAATTTTCGCAGGGTGTTCTACCAATGAATAGGAACAACTTTCACTATGGGACCAACTCTGAAATCACGAAAAAAAAAATCAGCTGTTTCATACATTTTGGTCGAGTAGGTATTGAACTTTTGTATGAATCAGCTGATTTTTTCTTCGTGATTTTAGAGTTGGTCTCATAGTAAAAGTTGTTCATATTCATGGGTAGAACACCCTGCGAAAATTTGGATAGTGATTAAAAAAATACCCTGTATATTATTTTTTATTATTGTTTTATTACATTTTATGTATTTTCTTTTCTCTTCTACTCTTACACACGGTGTCTACTAGATCTCTTTGTATCCTCTGTCCTATCGCAGGTATGCTGGAAGAGATTTCTTTAGAAATAAGCGTCACCTTCGTACGTATTATTCTGTTCCTTTCTTATTGTCTGTTTATTTGTGTGTACATAAATGGTCAATTTTGATTCTGAATAAAGATTTATTATTAATTAATTACTTATTCATTCTTTTCTGTTTTTTTTTACCCACCATTGTTTACACAAAACAATGATTTTGGCTTTTATACCCGACTACAAAGAAGGGTTATGTTTTTACTTAAATTATAAATATAAAAATGCACGCGTAACTACAAATGTTACGGGGTCCAATTAGGACCTAATGAGGTATTTACATAATTAAAAAGTACACTTTCAACAGATACATACAATGCTATCAATGCTAGAGATTACAGCCCGGAGGTCACCAGCTAATCTAAAGGTGAGATCGGACCATAAAATTGTCGTAAGTCGACATTTATCTTCCTACTAGCTACTACTACTACTACTGTTTTTTCTGGTCTACCACAGAATAGAAAAAACAGTAGAAATCGCATAGCACTTCATTAGTATCGGAACCAGCGTACCCAAACTCACACCTATACAGGTTAATAAAATTGTATTTCTTAACACTAAGAAATCGTGTGATTGGTAATTTAATATTTAATGGAAGTTGGAAACATGTCAGTCGTCGGTTATTTAAAAATAAACCATAGTTATATGACGACAGAGTTGTTTACTTCACAGGTGGTCCCATTGTTTTCAGGTCAGGATCTGATGGTGGGTTTCCGGAGAAATCGAGGAAACTCTTCGAATATTATAGGCACACCTATAGCGATTTGGGCATTTTTTTATAGTAACTCGTGCATTTGCTCTCAGAAAGCGCCATTTGGTGAAGTGGAACTGATGATGGCCACCGGAACAACTTAATAATAAGTATTTCACGGGTTGCGATTCGATTACTTTAAAATGATTGCCAAACAATATGAGCTAGTCACAGTGCATATGGTGAAGTGGAGCTGATAGTGAAGTACCAAGAGAACTCCTCAACACCTAACGTCCCTGCATCGGGAAAATCAATATTTTGTTAAAGTGGATAAGCAGTTGTCATTAGGCTATTGGAACTTTGTAGCAGAAAAAGAGTTGCAGAGAGAACAGACCCCTGAGGAACTCCGGCATCAATAGCCAAAGGTCGGAAGAGCATCCGTCAATGTTTACTCTGATCGACCGTTCACTAAGGAAGTCTGATATCCGGCTACAAAAATCAGCTGGGATGCCATAAGCAGGAAGCTTGCTCTGATATCGTGTTTACATTCTAAAACAGCACAATAGGGCATTTTCGTCACTGTGACGGTTGCAGTAACAAGACTGACGTGCCTGGTGTGTGCGCGCAACAGACATAAGCAGAACTCCGCAAAACTCGGTGTACGCAGGCCCCGCCTACTTGCGACTTCTACTGTTTTTTCTGTTCTGTGAGCTAGACTAAAAATCTATACAAATAAATAAAATGAAGTGTCTGTTTGTAATGTCAAAATAAGAACTTTTTACTAAATGCATAGGAAAGTATGCACGGTTCTAGCAAAAAAAGCAATTTTTAACATTTTTGTCTGTCTGTCTGTTCCGGATAATCTCCGAAACGGCTGGACCGATTTTGACGGGACTATCACTGGCAGATAGCAGATGTTACGGTGGGTAACTTAGGCTACTTTTATTTTAGAAAAATTATTAGGTTTCCGCGCAAAAAAATTAAAACCCATGAAATTGTGAACCAAAAAGTCGGATTTGAAAAATTCTTTTTGCATTTGGTAGCCCAGTTCTCGCGGATAGTTATAGGCTGTTTAACGTCACGCTACGACCCTTAGGAAGCGAGCAAAAAGAAAAAGTCAGAAAGAACACTAAGCGAAAACGAAGTAATAGCGCGGGCAGGCAATTCAAGGCGACGGTTGGCGACGGGTCGAGGGACGAGGGAGTTTTATTAAAATGTGTCTGTTATTTTAGTATATTGTGTATCTTACGACATCCACGCGAACGAAGTCGCGGGGCACAGCTAGTTATTAAAATAAGATAAATTACACGGAAGCCATTGTAGGCACGGGTGATTTTTTAACGCGTCGATTTTTTATCGCGCACTAGATATTCAACGCACTGCTTAGCGCCGAGAGTTGAAAATCCAACAGTGCTGTTTTTGACGCTCTCTGAGATACGCTCTGTTGGATTCTCATTGCTCGGCTCAATACCAAGAGTTGAAAATGAAGTGTGCAATATACCTCATTTTAATGATTTTCACAGCTAACAACGACGGCTAATAGTGGACGGCGGTATTCAAAAAGGTGAAATAACAACAGTGTAAAAACATTAATAGCACACCTTGATCGCTTCACGCTTTGTTGGCCCACGAGGAATCCCCGTTTGAAGGTTACGTTTTTGTACAGTAAACCTTACATTACCTACTGTCAGAGTCAAAATTGTTACCACAGATGTGTACCATCTTTCAAAACACAATGAACGATGGTGCACGTCAATCAATACTATTAGCTAACCAGTAAAACTATTTACTATACTTAAGCCAACGACGAGACGAGATAAATTTCATGCTTTTAAATTAAAAACTTTAATTTAATTGCGAATGGTTCAGTTTCCATTGCAACTAAAACTATTTTATGAAATTTAACGATAGTTTTTTTCATTCAAAAATCAACTTAGATTATTTGAGTTTAAAGTTGATATTTGTATAAGTTGCGATTTTATGTATTTATCTCGTATCGTTGGCTTGAGTTTAGACAAAGTCAAAGACATTACTAGGTCGACTATGCACATATTTATAATGACTTTTTGTATTGTTTTCTTTTTTATGTGAATTTTTTATTTAATTTAATTTTTTTAATCTGTAATTTTTTTTATCTTCGTTTATTTTATTTTAATAGCATTGACATTTCATTTTTAATTTTTTTTAATTTAAGATAGGTTTGCTCCTGACTCTAGTCTAGGTCAGAGATGACAGAGACAAAGTCGACGATGGAGCGAGCTTACCCAGAAGAAGCCTGTACTCTCACTTTGAAGAGATCGGGGTTGTATACGTTCGGAAACACAGACGCAGGCAAAGAGTTCCACTCCTTTGCTGTGCGCATCACAAAAGACATTTGGAAACGCTTAGTGCGTGATTTTATTTTAATTTTAATTCTGTGGCAGTATTGTGAAATTTTTAAATGTTATTTTATTGTTTGTATATGGGTCTTACCTGAATTAAATGAATTAATTAAATATAATTAAATTATAGGTACGATAATAGAAAAGTACGCCCTTGGTTGTCGCACGGTGTGGAGGTGTGGTCCGAAGACTCCACAGCTAACCTTACAATTTTCTTTTTGTTTTTGTTTCTGTGATTGTATACTAACAATAATTTTTAAGAACAATGTTACTAACAATTGGGCCTAGTTGCCAAAAATAAACAAAATATTTGATTTGATTTGATATGCAAGGTAGAAACGACAATACGAAAATTGATTAAACCTTGTATACTTATCTAATGACGCACCCAGTCTGCATACAAAAATTCAACTAAATACTATCCAATAATTTATTCACTGTAGCTAGTCAAAGATTGGCAAAACCCATAGTCGGCACATCACTACTATTTTGTTTTTTTTTTTGTTAAACTTTTCATTTTAATAGCCCTTCAGCTAGATGGAGCGACGATCTTAAGAAGATGGCTGAGACAGACTGGATGCGGAAGGCGGAGGACAGGGTGTTGCGGCGCAGACTGGGAGAGGCCTATTAATTAATTAATTTATTTATTTTCTTAGACAATAATGATCCATATGTTAATTAGTTAGTATAAAAGAAAAACTTACACGCTATGTTAGTGTGTTATTATAACTACCCAACTGAGTTGTTGTTTTTTCATTTTAATTCGATGTTGATTTATTTTATAGCTTCAAAATACTCCTAATGCACAGGAGTGTTGCCGGGTTTTCATTTATTGTCGTACTGTCGTCCCCACATTGTATAAACCAAAAATAAAATGCAAAGAATTGAATACCATTCATGGTCATGTAGGGCAATGGCCTGTTAGCCTTGGGTGATGTTGCTCAGATGATTAGCGATAATGGCAGCTATGAAAGATTATTTCTGATATAAATAATTATTTTTATTAACAGCAATAGGCAATTGGCACGGTCGCAATTACATGGGACTTAAACATAGGTAATTGGCAAAATGTGGGTGTACTATAGGTACGCCTCTGCCGAACCCTCCAGGGAAACAAGGTTTATGTTATGATATTTTTAAATAACGTCCCCGAGAGCGGCAATTAGAGTAGGTATAATAATTTTCCTATAATTCGTTTTTTACTCCCAGATAGTAATTTGACATTTCAAATGTTCCACGTATCATTTTTTCATTTCATAGTTTGACATTTGCACCTGTCAAATTAGTATCTTTTTTTTTTTGGGGTGGGAAATCATCAAATGACTTCTCCCGCTCTGGACGGAGCGGGTAGGCGTGTCAGACTTTTACCGACTAAAATCCACCCGTGTTCCTTCAGTTGCCTGTGCCGGGGCCACGGTAACTCTTTCGAACATCCCGCGACCTTGGCTGGTTAAATTACTATCATCTGGGATTATAAAACGAACTTTAGCTACATGAAATATCCTTCAAATTGAGTTTAGGTTTTCTGTCAATTAAATGTAACATAAATTATAGAACAATTTGTAAAGATAGATCACCTTAATTGCTCTGGATACAGGCCAAATGGATAAGGAAAAACTATGACAACATTGTAAATAGCGTTTATTATCTACTCGTGTATATTTTAGTAAAACTGCACAAATCATTTATGACATTTGTGATCGAATGTAGCTAATGTAAACGCTTATTCACAGTAACACGTTTTAATAAACAAGAATAGAAATCAAGTTTATAATTAAGTACAAAAGTTTTGGGTGATTCCCGCCTAAAAGGAGTAGAACAAAATTCGCCACACTTGATATGTTTTATAAGGCTTTTGCAAAACCTGTTATTGTACCCAGGCTTGAAACAGAATCACAGTCATTTTCTACGTTTTACATCCTTACTTATCCCTGTTTCTGTGGTACTCAGATAAACTTTCAACAGTTATTTTAATTTGACAAAGTTAACCAAGCCAAGTTCAAATAAAAGTAAATTGTTCCGAAATACAATGTGTCAATATATCGAACAAATAGCACTATCGAATAAATAAACTCAGTTTAAGAACACATTGAACCGGCCATCAAACAGCTATGTAGGTACGAAAAAGGTCAAGTATATTATTGTTCCCGTAAGCATTATGTACTAAAGCTATGTACGTTTTTACCATCATCATTTAATTCCACATAACGCCCACTAAAAGCCAGGTATACACCATACGAAGCACACACTGCGATCCAGGTCTCAAACATTTATTATCACATACTAGTAGCAATCACTTCACGCTGTATCTAAAATGAGTCATCACTATTGATAGTGTTATTAAAGGAAAATATGCACTATTCCTACTGCAATAACCACTATATTTCGTTAAATATTACTTAGAAATAAGAGTAATTTTTGCGCGTATTTTATGAAACTGTTTCACTGTCACAGCTACCGATCACAAAAGTCAAGTTTGAATGAAGCTAAATCGCTCTCGTAAGTTGTGATGTAACCCTAGTTACACCATCATTTTAGTTTAACCTGAGACATACCTATTACTTTGGCAAAAAACCCGAATATTGTACGCTACTCTTGATATTTAAAATTTATAAGCAATTCTGGTTTTCCTCCGTGCTAATTTCAATCACACATGTAAAGTATATTTTTCTTTGAGTGTCTTATTTTGGTAAACAAAAATATGAGACTGTTTTCCATTTTTTTAAATGTATGTCTTCAAATTAACCCTTGTTTTAAGGGTTAATTTGAAGACATACCTTTTAATTCATTTGAAGCAGTTTTCGATTTTATTTATACCGTATGTGTTACTCACAAAGATCAAGAAGACGTTCATAGTCATACCAAACTTGCGAGTGTGTTATTAATTCAGAAAATTCATGAATGTCGTACCGTGTTTGTTTACCAAATAAGACCATGTAACAAAAAATACACTGTAATTTCTGCGTTAACTTATGACGGTCACCGCATAGTTTGTCAAACATGATGATATCATGGAAACTTGTGCGACTAAATACGATAAAGTCACAGCATGAAATATTTAATTTTCACACTTCTCACATACTTTAGGTTTTAAAACAAACGCTGTGGTATATAAAAGAGAAAATAGAAATACTCTTTTAATGAGACGAAAATTTGTTGGTTTTCAGTATGTTATTAAAAGGTGAAATAAAATCCTGCGAGTAAGTTAGATGTTGACATATTTAAAGTAAATCTATGTTTAATGTTTGCATGAAGTTTTTTAGTTAAATGTTGTGTTGTTGTTGGCTTGCTGCGCGCATCGGTGTTTACTGTAAGTGCAGCAAGCAATGGTTATATAAATAAATAGTGTTTACCTGTAAATCACTTGCATTTATAAACCACAAACACAACACAAGTTCACACAAGTTTTTTTTTTCGTTTTTTCTACAAACTTGAAACACTTCTAATTTAGAAACGTCGACTTGTTTCGTAAAACTGTTATTAATTGGGAAAACTCGCTTAAACACAGGTAATGTACGATTTTGAATTCAAGTAACACTGTAAACATCGATTTATATTTAACCTACTTCATAAAATAGGAGGTTATCATTTCGACATGTACGTATGTAATATTATTAACTTCCTAACTTGTTTTCATAGAATTGATTCTGATTTATGTTGCTTAGTTTTTTCTGCGAATTGCTTTGAATAGTCTGTTGCCAGGTAAAAAATAGACACAATGCGCAAATATCACAATTCATTATAGACGAGTGGGCAGCAATCAAGGATATAAGGAGGGCAAAGCTCAACATAATTTAGGCCGATATTTGTGGGCAGTCTCTGGTAAACGCTCATAAGTGGTGACTCTAGTAATAACACGTTTGTAGTAATAACTTGCGGTCTGACATTACGTGCCATCCATTCTAGCAACACAAATCATAGGATAGTTTAATCTAGTTTTATTGTGGGACTGAGTAACGTTTATTGTTAGTTAAAGTTGTTATCTTTTGTGGGATGTATTAATAAAGTGTCGATTTAATTATTGATTTAAGCCTGATTCGCTAATATAGAAGCTTTTATAGAATCTTTTTATATGACTCATTCGGCGTTTCAATTTTAAAGACAGATCAGATCAAACCTAAAAGACATACGCTAAGGTAACACACGGACAATATCAACGAAAATTGTAACAGACAAAACAATATTTTAATAACCACTTAGTGAGTAGCGTGTTTGCATAGTAACCACTGGCTGAGCGGGCTCTCTCAGGAAAACTACTTGGACCAGTAAATACGATTTCATGGACGCACTACAGGATAAAATAACATTTAATTAAAACTGATTGCTACTCATAAATGACTAACTAAATCAAGTTTTGACAGTTTATTCCTAGTAATTGAACTAATACGTACATTTGATAATGAAGTATGTAAGCACATACAAAAACAGTTTATTGACTAACATCACATTACTTAAATAAAATTTAGTGGTGCATTTGTATTAATATCTTCAAGGCCAAGAATAGGAATAATATTTAAGTTGTTAATTAATACATATTTTTTTTAAGTTTTAGCAGAAGGTATATTATGTTACGCTTGTAATTTTTAATGTCCAAAGTTTACCTTCAAAAAAAATAACAACTGGACGACTCAATTTTGGGATGATAATTCACAACCTGCACTTTGAATAAAACTGTCTGAAAGACTAGTTCGTCTGGCGGAGAACTCATTAAAATAAATTGTGAAACGCTCCAATTGTAATTTATTTATTTATTCTGTAATCTGCAGGCAGATAAAATTAAAAAAAAACTTTGTCAGGAGAAATAACGATCAGTAGAGGAGAAAACGACTCCAGCACGGTCAGCGCTGGGATGTTTTTGCCAACATACTCGTATTACATATGTGCTCACGGGCCTTCACTTTAAATATATTATTATTACTTCCCCTATTACTTCCCACCACCTTCCAAACACTTGATGTACAGCAGAAGTCCGAATTTTCACTTCTTCTTTTCGTTTCCCGGTACATCTATGTTGCTAATAAATAGATACTATTTGGGCCCAATAGGTGGCCATGGCGTTGTTCACATCGTCAAGGGTGCAGAGGTGAACCGATATTTCGGGCACTCTAGCAGATGGGGCATAGTCTTTTACTGATCATACAGGAGACAATCGGTAGGATATATCGTAAACAACGATACTAGGACAAGAAAATTGTTTATCAATAGTTACGCGGAGAAATGCCGATATCTACATACATACGTACCTACATTTTCTTATGGTGACAAATACATCTTTATTTATCTTGATAATGGCAGTAAATGGCTTAATAAAATATGGTAGCGTAATTTGATTAAGTAAAATTTGTGACAGCCAGTATTACTAAGGGGTATGGTGTTACCCAGTAACTGGGTTGTGGGTGTCAGTCGCTTCATGTAAAAGTCAAAGTCAAATCGTTTATTTCAAATAGGCGCATAGAAAGCAGTTTTGAACGTCAAATATTAACAAGAAAATAGAATTAATTTTAGTTGCCCCTTCCGAAAGGTAGTTTCGTATCGAGAAGAAATACTGATAAATACTGGTATTCAGCTGCATCCGGTAAACTGGAAGCCGACCCCAACACAGTTGAGAAAAGGCTAGGCAGCAATTTTTGAATGGATACAAATGTTTCTCTTGCTTTTACAGTTACACTAGCTTCCGCCCGCGACTTCGTCCGCGTGAAATTTCTTGTTCCCCCGACCCACCCCGTCGCACCGCAGCGCCTGCCCGCGCTGTTACTTCGTTTTCGCTTAGCGCTCGTTCATACTTTTTTTCTTTTTGCTCGACTTCTCAGGGTCCAAGCGTAATGTTACATACCCTATAGCCTTCCTCAAGAATTGAGCTATAAAATGCAAACAGAATTTTTCAAATCCGACTGGTAGTGACAAAGATTAGCGCGTTCAAACAGTCAATAAAAATAAAATGTGTAGTTAACTAATACACTAAGCGCATTTTTCTTACTTTAAGCATTTTTATACCCGTCGTAATTTCTAAACTAACCGTCCGATTCGAATAATTTAAAAAGGAATTTACATGTAATTAATCAACTTTGATTATGAAACTATTTATTTGGATAAGGATTAATACCATGTTTATGATAACACCTTCGCAAATAACACATTATTTTATAACAAAGATTATCATTAAACAAGTTATAGTGAGCCAACCATAAAAGATAGACATATGCTATCGCGGACTTTTTTTTAGAACTTTTTAAGAGGAACAATTCCTTCATACATAATTTTTGCGTAACTTTAACCGTTAACGCAGCGCACGCAACGAAAGCTCTCAAAATGAATAAATTTTCCCCGTTTTTGCAACATTTTTAATTGATGCTCCGCTCCTATTAGTCGTAGCGTGATGTTATAAAGCCTATAGCCTTCTTCGATAAATGGGCTATCCAACACTAAAATATTTTTTTTTATTCGAACTAGCAGTTCCTGATATTAGCGCGTTCAACCAACCAAACAAACAAACAAACAAACAAACAAACTCTGCAGCTTTATAATATTAGTATAGATTATTTAATTTTAGACAAGACTTTAGTTTATAAAGGTACTTCACACTATCAATCACAATCAAACCCCTCGATCGATCGATCGATTTTGAAGCATATTGCTAATCCATTGCTTCATATGTTCGAAAAGTTTGTCTGCTCAACAACATAAATAACGCTATGAATGTTGATGAACTGTCAAAATGAAACGAGTTCTACTATAAGTGTGTTACGCAATTGCCCCGCAGGTATAGGTTGCATAGTAAAAAGGGTCATTGATAAATTACTGATTCATGAATCAATGAATAAATAATTAAATCCTACAACTTAGACACACGTTGAGCAGCTGATTACATTACGTATGTGATATTTATACGGTGATCACTTAATGCAAATAAAGTCGTATAGCACAGTCGTCACACGTGAACAAAACGTTATTATTGTAACAATGGCGACGGTATTGACGATAAATCATTTTTGATTTTTTTTTGACGAGACAAAAGGCTGGAAATATTACATTAGATAATTGCGAAATTAATTTATTCCGGCCTCCTGTGACTAGGCACTAACATTGCATATACAATATGTAAGTATACACCAGTTAAAATAAGATTACATAACCGGCACGAGATTTAACAAGTTGTAAGTAGTTGTGCTTTACAATTTTAATTTCAAAAAGCTTTGATACAATTTATATTAAAATAGCTTCCACGATTGTTATCACTTAAATGTACGGTGTACCCTAGGCAATCAATCAGAAATATAATATTTTTCCCACGGCAATTAATAATTAATATATAGGCATGCTCTAGCTTGAGTTGGTTCGATTCTCAGGGCAGGCCGTGTTATTGGATTTACCATCAGAAATTTCTCAGTAGCATCCCTTACACCGACAGGTACACCTCTGCCTAGCCCTTCGGGGATTACAGGCGTGATGTTTATATATATAGGCATACTAAGACGACCCACTGATCGTACTTTCATAGAATATTGGGGTCGATATACGTAGATACTTTAGGAGCTAAATCTAGGGTCAACAAAATTCCATTAATTCATTTTAAACATTCATATAAATGATACTAAAGATATCCAAGTAAATAATCCACTAGACACATCAAACATTGCCACACCGACTACAGCTGTCGCATGTCACGATCCATCGACACGTATGAACAAAACCTTATCAGTATACAACAATGGCGGTAGATCTACTATCGGGCACCTATTGAAACGTTTTTTGCACTATGACATGACTGACCTTCAACGAGCCACGGTGGTGGTGATATACAATTTATTTTTATGTTGGTTCTATTGATGTATGTTTATTGGTTGGTATTGTGAGTTGTGTTGTGTACATTGGCCATATAATTGGGGTTTCCAGAACGATAGTGCGTTCCGGAAAACTAGCACTGGATTTCGAACGCATAATATAGCATCCTTCTACGGGGTTGTATTTTATAGAGATGGTCGGCTCGGCATTATTAGGCGCAGCCGGGCGGCAAGAACGAATATGTAGATATATGTTCGGGAAAAGCCACTCGGCTTAGCTTGAATTGTGCCGACCCGAATATAATTCAGCGATAGTAGATGCTGAATGCAGTTTGTCAATCGGCACGAGCCGAATGAAAGCCGAATATGTGTGCTTTGTTGTTCAACAAATACTGCCGAATACTCAGAGGTGGTCCCATATTGAAAGGGTTGCTATACACATAAGCTGGCCGGCATTAATCGGCACAGCCGGGCGGCAAAATCGAATATAATATGTAAATGCGAACGAGTGCAGTAATTGCTTCGGGTCGGCTTTGTTGTTCGACAAATACTGCCGAACTGACAATGCCAGCCCAGCCCGCTTATGTGTGTAGCAACCTAAATATGAAAAGAGGATCCCTGAAAGGTTACAATAATGATCGCAGTTCGAACGATTCAGAGAACATTTGAGGAAATCCGTCAGTCGCTCCAAGATAATGGATGGAGTCGAGCTTGGCAATTCTTTGCAATGAAACACAGGTTCTTCTACTGTTAATCTTGCTCTTCATACCGATTTAATTTATCTTTGCCTCACATATCGTTTCATGTTACAGAATCCAAGAGTAGAATAATATCTAATCTACATACTGAGCTGGACGAATTCAATACCGTTTACCGTATCTTTTCTTACATGTTTAACGTCCCCGTAGAGCGAAAAGAAATTAAGTCGTAAAACCCTGTTTTAAGTTAATAAGAGTTAAAGTTTTTGAAAACATAAATCGTCATAATTTTGGCTTGCCATTACATTCTTACCTTTATGTTTTTAGCTGTAATTTAAATAAAATAAAATAAAGTATACTTACAGGGTGTAAGGGACAGCCCTCCGCAGACTGATGGGGTGGAGTGAGTTCAGTATATCATACTAAGATGACCGATAAGTACATGATTTTTTTTCAGGAACGTTATGGGAATCCAATAAAACTGATTTGTTTTATTACCTCACACGCAATGTATCGTTACCGTGGCTAACCGCGTGTAGCGGGACGGCAGCGCAGCGAGCCTTCGGCCGCCGAGTATTTCAACATCCATTGCTGATTTTTTAATTTTAGCTGTTTTATTTACATAAATGGAGTGCTGCGTACAGAGAATGTAATTTTACATTGAAATAAAGGAATATTAACTGAGAATACGAGAAAAAAACATGAAAATTTTCCTGAGAATATTTCCGGCGGAATATGATTCAAAACAAGGAGCTGAATGCACCCTGTTAGTTTGCGGAGGGCTGTCCCTTACACCCTGTATATTATAAGAACTATAACTTGAGAAAACTTCTAACTATTCTTTTTAGACTTAGTGACTTTTCGCACAAAACTAGCAAACTAATTCTTTTTCCAAATAACACTTGTAACATCGTCAAACGAGCTATTACATGCGACCATAATGTCCTTTAGTTATTTCGCCATTAACTTGCCATTACGCTGAATCATTGCCGGTAAAAATATTAAACGTCAAGAGGCAAAATAGTATGTACATTTACAACAATGTCTGGCTAAATATTAATTATGTTTTTACGAGGTCGATGTTACCAGAATTGAATGGAGTACGTAAATGAAGTTAGTGTAGGTATTTATACTTACTAAGTACCTTTTTTTTTAGATGGGAAGTCATCAAATGACCTACGATTTTTAAAATAAGTAATGATATTAGGGACTAGCTGCTGCCCGCGGCTTAGCCCGCGTGGATGCAAATACTTCCCTATTTGAGCCGTATTTTGTTCAAAATTTCATGGGTTTTAATTTTATTGCGCGGACCCCTAATTATTTTTCTAAAATATAACTAAGCTAGCCTAAGTTAGTGCTTATAACATCAGCTAGCTGCCAGCACAAGTCCCGTCAAAATCGGCCCAACTGTTTTGGAGATTAGTAGGAACAAACAGACAAACAGAACGACATGACAGAAAGACAACATTAAAAAAAAATTGTTGTAAGTAAGTACCGTACCTATGTATATAAATACTTTCATACGCGTTTAGTAAAAAGCTGTTATTTTGATATTACAAACAGACTTCAATATATTTTATTTATTACTAGCCGTGCCCGCGACTCCGTTCGCGTGGATGTCGGAAAACAAATTCCCTATTTGAATCGGATTTTGTTCACAGTTTCATGGGTTTTAATTTTTTTGCGCGGAACCCTCATTCTTTTCTTAAAATAAAAGCAGCCTTAATCTCCTTCTAACATCAGCTATTTGCCAGTGAAAGGCTCGTCAAAATCAGTCCAGCCGTTTCGGAGATTAGCCGGAACAAACAGACAGACAGTCGGACAGTTGTCTGTCTGAATGTTTTACATTAAATTATTTTTTTATTATTTATGTACTGTATTTCTATGCACTTAGTAAAATGTTGTTATTTTGACCTTACAAACAGACACTTCAATTTTATTTATTTGTATAGATGGCAGGCTAAATAAAAAGTTAAGTACCATACCTTTTGCTTATCTTTAATTATGCATGACGGTTACTTAAAGACGAATGAATAGTGTAATAATGAAATAATAATAAGTGAAGGTTGGTAAAAACATCACATGACATAGTGTACCATTGCGGACATTTGCGGTGAACCACTTTTCGACCTTATTTGCTAAGGAAATAAGGTTGTAAATTGGTTCACCGCAAATATCCCCGATCGTACAGACGCCAGCAGGTCAAGCTACCCGAAACTGTCAAATTTTCCCAATCAATCTTGAACCTAATACTATAGCAATAAAGTTCAAAATCTATTAACGAAATTTGACAGATCGTAGTAGCTTGATGCGCTGCCGTCCATACATATGTAAACACACGCCTTTTTCTGCAGCAACTTCATAACGCCACGTGCTACAATCCTTACATACTCCTTTTGGTTCGTTTACGTTCATACATCTTGTCATACACGCACGCCGGTTGCGAGTACTACGCACCTGACCTGTTTGAAGAACATCACCAATAAGGTCCTTATATGTCTTCCTAGGGCGTCCCCTCCCGGCGGCGTTTCCACTCACATCTGCCTAGTACTAACATTGTTTGATATCTTTTGTTAGTCGCCTTTAATTCATCCTCAACAACATAAAAAATAGCTGCAATAATCAGGTAGCATAAGCAGAGCACTGTCTTCCCGTCTGCTAATTACATCAAATTGCGACATAAAAGAGAAAATGCTTGCAGGTATTCGCCACACATATAGAACCTTTGCCCTTTGCTTTGGCCTTTGTACTTTTTTAAGTGTGAAAAGTTTAAAATAAATAAATAATAATAATATAGAAAAAAGCACAATAAAAAGTAATTCAGTGTTTTCTTTTTTAGATAAGTTAAACAAAAAAAAAAAAAAATAATGGTTACCCAGTGACATACGCAATTATAAATTTAAAAAAGTCGTAAAAATAAATTGATTGAATGGATTAATAAATCGATTTCACAGTCTATCGTCACATTTTTATTATACAGACAACAAAGTGGAACTCATGTCAATGTCAGGTCAGACGTCAAACAAATAAATCATTCGCTTCGTTCGTTTGACTCTGACTGAGCTTGAGGTAATGGATATTTTCTGATGTGTTTTCGTGTGTGATAATTATTATTCGATTAGAATTCTTTAGCGACTTTGGCTACGTTTAAAGGATTACGGATTATTCTTAAAGTGTAACGTGAGAGTTGTTTTTGTACAAACCAATAACACCCTATATTTTCTTTCTACCATGGAGCAGTCGTAAACATTTAAGTTTTTTTTTTAATGATATTATTATCTAAATAAAATAACGCAGTACTTAATAATTGTTACTGTAACGTCAGGCCCAACTTTTTAAGAACTTTCGCCCGTAGAAAATCACTAACGGCCGAACCCAATAACCTATCTATCACCAGTTTTGGCATACTGAAAATAGAAAAACCTGTCTATCTAGGGTTTTAACGTCCCAATAATCTTTATGAGATTTTGGAATCTTACCGGCCGGAAGGACAGATAGAATTATATTGTCTACCATCAATAGCGATGTGTCTTTTACCGAAAAAAGGTTATTGGCTTCATTTCATATCATGGTATGTTATATGGTAGGTACGTACAGGAATCACGAACGTCTAGTTCCATAAATGCAAGTCACTGTTTGGGTAAACTAATCTCACTATTATTTTAATTATTAGCACACTATAACCGTTGATAACTGCCACAATTAGTTTATGTGTCCAGTTTCACTTTGATACGCATTACACAGTTCGTAGATTAACTTAACATTTTTTTTTAATTATTTTTGCAGCGAAATTCAATCTTGTCAGAAGCTAAAACGTCTAACAAACAAGTCTTAGCTTATTCCAGTATTATGAAAACAAGTTATTATAAAACTTGTGTTTTATACGTTATCTGAGATTTTTTTATATTGTTTAATGAATTAAGTATAAAGAAAGAAAGAAAGAAAATACGTTTTGTTTTTGCGGTAAACATGACACAAAAAAAACTACGAACACAAAAAAAAAAGAAACATGTTGGGGGAAAATATGTCAAAACGGCCATCGCTCAGCATAATGCTGCGACACTATGTGAGACAGAGCCCCAGCGCCGGTTTTCAGCAACAGCCGACGTTGACGTGATGACGTCAGCCGGTGCAGCAATTAAGCTCCGACCGGCAGTTTCACCCGCATAAGTCTCGACTCCGTGAGAATATCGGGATAAAAAGTATTATTATGTCCCAACCCAGGTCATAGTCTATTCATGTGCCAAAGTTCATCCAAATCTGTTAAGCCGTTTTAGCGTGAAAGCGTAACAAATAAACAAACTCACTATCACATTTATAATATTGGTTAAGATTCAAGGCTAAAAGAGACAAAGGTTTAATATTATGGTTTCATCATCATCAACCGCCTATACCAGTCCACAGCTGGGCATAGGCCTCTCTCTCTAATCGCACGCCATGCAAATCGATCCTCGGGTACTGTCCAGCTGCTACCAGCCACCCTGCGAAGATCGTCGCTCTTCTTAGCCTGAGGGCGTCCTACCTTAGGCGTGCTACCGGCAACCTTATTGCGTAACACACTTACAATGGCCATATTATTATCTTTCATTTTGAAAATTCAACAATATTCATTACATTGGAAGCTATTACTACTTATGTATATATATATGCTAGCGGATCCAGCAGACGTTGTCCTGCCCGAACAGCGCCACCTACCGGGTCCAATTGTGTTTTCAAACCATCCAGGAACCCATTGAAGTATACATACAAAATTTCATCCAAATCGGTCCAGCCGTTTAGGAGGAGTTAGGTGACAAACACGTACAGAAGAATTATATATTAGGTCTTTACCTATGAAATTGGAGATTTGTATGAAAATTTTAAAATATAAAAAATTTGACAATTTTTTTTATTTCAGCTAATCAAAGTACTGGCCCAAATTATCTATACAATTTTGCCATTTTGATGGCAGTTTGTTCATCCCTTTACTGTAAGAAGTCTGCCGGACGGGAGGCGATGAAGTCAGCGAAAGCGTTGTGTACTGTCTCTCGGGTGTTGAATTTTTTCCCACTTAAAAACTTGTCTAAATTTTGAAAAAAGTAGAAATCTGTCGGGGCAAGGTCCGGTGAGTACGGTGGGTGACGGAGAGCTTCCAGCTGTAACTCTTGTAGCTTTGCGATGGTCTGTCGTGAAGTGTGAGCTCGCGCGTGATCGTGGAGAAGCAATAGGGAACTAATCGAACCATAAATACATAAAATAACACAACGTTTTTCCAGTTTGGTCCGACGAGTTCCATACAAATGACATTATCTTAGATGAGGCTACTTGAGGGACCGGTTTCCTTGATCTATCGTCTTCGTCATTAGATATTAGATAATGCGAAACCGGTTATAATCTCAACATAAAGGTGTTTTTAATAATGATGTATTAGTGGAATCATAGACGTTTCTTAGACGGTCCTTTAGGCAACATTCCTTGTATCGAAATTTGAAACGCAACAACCAGACACTCGTGGATCGGCATGATTCGGCACAGCCAAGCGACAATATCGAAAATAACGTATAGGCTGACCGCATAACTGAGACGTTGCCTGAGGTAGCAGCGCGACGAGGGAGGGGTGTGTTGACGTGATGCGAGAGCTCAGTGATTCGTCAACTTGTGACAACTATCACCCCTTCCTCACCACGCTGCTGCCTCAGGCAACGTCTCAGTTATGCGGTCGGCCTATAGATATTATCATGTTCGGCTAAAAGCCGCTCGACTTAGCTCGAATAGTGCCGAGCCGACCGACTAAGAGGGAAGCGCTAAGGTAGCCCGCGAAATTCAAATTTTCTTACGATTTTTACAATTTGCAGCTGTTGCTGTTTGTTTTTTTTTCTATTTATGTTCGCATAACTCGTCAAAATGTAGGGAACAGTTGATTTTTTTTCGCGATTTCAGGTTTGGTCCCATAGTAAAAGTTGTTCATAATGATGAGTACAATGACCCCTTAAGAGGTTGTGCGTTAATTATGTTACATCTTAGATAAGATTATTTGTAAGACAAAGATAAAGACAACCATCTTAAAAATTAGGTAGTGCGGTATGCTTTGCCAATATTGATTTGCCTTGTATAATAGAAAACAATGTATGGCAAGCCGGTCCGTCTTAAATCATTCTACAAAAAAGTCCGCGACACCATATTTCTATCTTTTATATTTATTTTATGTTATGTTATAAAAAAGTATTTTTTCTACATACTTACGTTTTGGATGATTATTTAAACAACAAAATATTAATCCTTAACAAAATAATTGGTTATATAGTTTCGGAGATAATATAAAATTACTAAAATGCCACTAAAAGATTCATAAACACAACTTTCATTCGTACCCCTCTAGAACATGCTTTGTGCGGACGTTTTATCGACCAGCAAATCGACCAGCAAAAGGGGTAATTATGTTTTTGGGGGAGGATGTCACTGCGTGTCTGGATGAAGTCAAAAGTAATCTAAACATTAAATGACGAAACACATGATTGAAGATTTTTCAAAAATGAAAATTTTATTTTTCCTTCCATCAATAAATTAATGATAAGCAAAGGTGGCGTTCTGTAGTTTCTGCCTACCCCCATGGGAAGAAGGCGTGAGTTTATATCATCATCATCATCCTACAGCAGTCCACTGGTGGACATAGGCCTCTCCGATTGCACGCCATTCAGCTCGATCTTCGGCAACTCTCATCCAGCTGCTACCAGCCACCCTGCGAAGATCGTCGCTCCACCTAGCCTGAGGGCGTCCCACATTACTTTTGGCGATCCGCAGTCTCCACTCAAGAACACGTCTACCCCAACGTCGAGTTTATATATGTATGTAATAATAAGGAAAAGGATCTTAGTTATTAATTTAATAAACGTATTTTCTATTTTTTCTTAATTTTCCAAAACTACCGGTTCAAAGGGAGTGGAGGCGGTGTTAAGGAGAAAATACGAAATCCACGCGGACGAAGTCGCGGGCAAAGCGCTAGAAGTTATAATTATGTCGTTTCTTAATGTATTTTAATGTTTGTACATATTCTATTTATTGATATTATAAATTAAAGTCAGTTTTCGTGTGTCTGTTTGACCGCGTTTCTTATAACCCAAGCAACGGATTTTCATGCTGCTTTCAACATCATTTAGAGAATTTATTCGGGAAGGTTTACTTGTGTAATACAATATTAAACTAACATAATAAAGAAATGTCGATGTTTTGCCAAGTCGTATACCGTGCGGAGCAGAGGGTTTATCCCCTAAGCACGAAGTCCGTAGTTTCGGCCGAAGTTACGGGTGTTTCCTACTCCGTATCACTATTGGACATAAGATTAGTTCGGTTTCCGAACTAAGAATGAATGACAACACGATTTTACAGTTGTCCCTACAACCGATGTGTTTTTGCCCGTCCGAAGATTTTAATTTAACACTTGTTTTGACGGGCCCGTATCTTCGTTGACGGACTTAGGGAGTAGACCCCTAGGGGCGGGTCGCTAGTAAGTTATAATAATGTCGTTTCTCAATTTATTTTACTGTGTGTGATAAAGATATATCGATACTAATATTATAAAGAGGTAACATTTGTTTGTTTGTAAGTTTGTATGTAGGGTGTAATCTCTGGAACTCCCAGTCGGATTTGAAAAATTATTTATGTATTCGATAGCCCAACTCTTGAGGAAGGTTTTAGGCTATTTAATATCACGCTATGACCCTTAGGAGTCGAGCAAAATGAAAAAGAAAGAACGCTAAAGAAAACGAAATAAGCGCGGGCGGGCGATGGGATGTGACGGGGTGGGTCGGGGGGAACAAGAAATTTCACGCGGACGTAGTCGCGGACAGAAGCTAGAAAATAAAAAATTAAATAATGTCCAAGAATTGCACGTTACCTTTAGGGGGTCCAAAGAGCACGACGTCCATCGCTTTGAGCGCGAGCTTCTGTTTGTGTATGGGGTCCTTAATACCCAAGACGTTGCTCAAGTACTGCATGTTGTTTACAGCTAATCTGTTGGGAAATAAACAGGGTTATGTCGGAACAGTGATGATATTCAAATGACGTTAAAAAGTATACAAATTCATCATCTGCCTGCCTTTTACCAACTATATTGGGGTTGGCTTCCAGTCAAACCGGATGCAGCTGAATACCAGTACTTTACATGGAGCGATTGCCTATCTGACCTCCACAATCCAGTTACTGGGTAATACGATACCCCTTGGTAAGACTGGTTGTCAGACTTTCGGGCTTCTGACGACCCGTAACGACTGTCCTTGTTACACGAATGACAGCCGGGACCAACGGCTTAACGTGCTTTCCGAGGCACGGAGGGGTCTTGATATGTAAAGATGGTCACCCATCCACGGACCAACCGCGGCAAGCGTAGCTTAACCTGATCGATCGAACCGTGCGGCTGTTATTTCATAGCCACAAGCCCTTCAAAAGTATACAAATTATTACTTTAATAATCAGTCCCTAAGAGTTTATTAAGGTGCATCCACATCGAAGTTACTTTTTGTGTATAAGGGTTTGCAAGTGTTAGTGGGCAACCATGGATAACAAAAAGTTTGACTAGCCATATACGATTTTGGGAGTGGACAGCTTTCGTCTCAATTATTATGAAGTTATTATGAGCGGTGGTCCAGTTTTAACGGCCGCGATTTACGAGTTGTAGGTCGTAGGTTCGACCCCCGGCAGGCACTTTACTTTGTGTAAATTATTTCATCACCACTGCTCTCAAAACAGTGAAAGAAAACATTGAGGAAACCGGCATGTCCTAGAACTAAAAATTCGAAGACACGTGACATCTACCAACCCGCACTAGGTCCGCGAAGGCAGAAAGCGATACGGCCACCCATTGTATATTTTGTAGTGTTTGATTTATTTTTTATTATGTATTTTTGTGGTGTATAAATAAAGTATACAGGGTGTAAGGGGCAGTCCTCCACCGACTGACGGGGTGAATTCAGTATATCATACTAAGATGACCGGTACATGAAATTATTTCAGGAACGTTATGGGAATCCAATAAACCTGATTTGTTTTATTACCTCACACGCAATGTATCGTTACCGTGGCAAAACGCGCGTAGCGAACGGCAGCACAGTGAGCCTTCGGCCGCCGAGTATTTCAACATCCATTGCTGATTTTTTGATTTTAGCTGTTTTATTTACATAAACGGAGTGCTGCGTACAGACAATGTAATTTTACATTTAAATAAAGGGGTAACTCAAAGAACGATTAAAAAAAAAGAAAATTTAGCCTAAGAAATTTTCCGGTGGAATATGATTCAAAATAAGGAGCTGACTGCACCCTGTTAGTTTGCGTAGGACTGTTCCTTACACCCTGTATATAAATAAATAAATAAGGCCCACTCCCTCTCATCAAAAGAAGGCCTGTGTCCCAGCAGTGGGAACATTATAGGCTACTTATGCATGTATAAGACTACGCAAATACCGGAATAAAAGACGTATTTCTTGTTCAAATGCTAATGTTGAACAATGTTTTTTAGTTGTATAGCGATCTCTGCTAGTATCTTTTATTGTGAAATGATACTGGCAGGGGCAGGTAGAGGGGTGCTCTATGCTTTTATCAGTAGCTATGTATATTCGTCGGACTTCGGACATAAGGAGCCCAATTAACATTCAAGGGTCCCAGCAAAACGCCTATATTCCTTGTGCTGAACTAATCTGCGTTCGCGATTTAGTTTCCAAAAATGTTAACAAATAAATCCACATATCTTAACTTATAAACTTTATAATAGTAAGTAGGTACTAGCCATGTTGAAATCAACTTAATTTACACTTAAACAAAGTACATATTTGTTTAATTTGAAATAAGGTCAATGAAACAAGGATTTAAATATAGAATAGATAACCCGGTTATGTCGAAGACGGCTTTGGGCTAGTCATCAAGCCACTTGCCGTAAATTCTCAGAAAAATAACAAAGGTGGTTGTAAAATGTCCACAATTATGACAGGAGCCTTCCCCAGTTAGATAAGGTTGGCTCGAGTGACAGTTGCTCCATTTTATTTTGAACGAATATTTATCTTTCGTCTGTAACGAAACCTGCTTGATTTCAGTCTCGGTACTGATATTTTTCGTGCTTGTAACATTCAACCACAGTTGGGAGAATCAGAAGATTCCATCTTCATTATTTACTTACTACTTTCATAATCAGCCTATATATAATGTTTCCACTGCTGGGACACACGACTCCTCTCTGTGAGACGGAGTGGGCCGTAATCCACCACGCGAGCCCAGTGCGGCTTGGTAAATGTAAGTTAACATATCTTCGAATTTTTGGGTCTAGGACATGCCGGTTTTCTCACGATGATCATCACCATTTTGAGAGCAGTGGTGATGAAATAAATTACACAATATAATGTGCCTGCCTGGCTTCGAACCCACGATCTACGACACGTATGTCGGGGCCGTTACCACTGGGCCACCACTCATAATATCTTCATCATAATTAAGCCGAAAGCTATCCACCCCCTAAATCGTAGCATGGCTACGCTTGGTCCTGTAATTAGTTCCCGCTTTCAGCGGATTCCCGCGGCCTTCATCAGCAAGTCATCGGTCTACCTTGTACTCAATCAAGCATCAAGCCGGATGCTGCTGAATACCAGTATTTTACATGTAGCGACTGCCTATCTGACCTCCACAACTCAGTTACTGGGTAAGACTGGTTGCCAGACTTTTGGGCTTCCGACTACCCGTAACGTCTGTCACAAGATCTACGAATGACAGCCGGGACCAACGGCTTAACGTGCTTTCCGAGGCACGGGGGGTCTCGATATGTAATGGATGGTCACCCATCCACGAACCGACCGCGGCAAGCGTCTCGACTTGCGATCGACCCGTGGGGCTGTTATTATTTTGCCACGAGCCCTACCTTGTACAATTAGTAGTTATTGAATTATCGGTTACCTGGGCAGGGTAGCGCCGGTGACCTTGTGCTGAAGGAACAGGGTCTTGTACTGAGGCAGATCCACTGACTGCGACAGCCATTCTACCGTCTGCTCCACTGTCCAGTTGTGCACCTGTAATTGAAGTCATAATAAGATTCTAAAGACAGGAACCGCTCCACATTATGGTAATTTTCTATGACTGTCTAACCACCAACTTTGACACAACGGGCTGTTCCTTAATGAACAGCTCGTTGTTCATTACGGTTCTTAGTAATTTTTCAGATTCCATTGTTTTAGTTATGAAAAGGTTTTTGATGCGTTGTGCTTACTTACACTGCTTTGGGATTCTTGATTATGACGGACTTTTACGACATCTTCGAAAGTGGCAGACTTTAAACATAGCATTTATCGGATTTCTTTGACGGGAACTGTATTTCCAAGAAGTACCTAATTTAGACGATATAAATCTATTATTGAGTGTATGTACTGACCTCAGAACTGAGCCACGCCTCCCACAGCTCCTTGACGGAGATGTGCATGTCATCGTTGTGATGGAACGCTCGCTGCCGCTTCTCATACCCGCTGTCGTACTGCAACTCTTCACGCAGGAACTGGAAACGGGAGTTAAAGGTTATAAGCAACGCTTTTTATGTTAGTTTATAGTAAAGAAACATGTAGGCCTGACCTAGTCAACGCCTATGGATTGCCATTCCATAGGCATCATATAGGCGTAGCCATGAGCCGTTTCAGCTTTTCTCTCGCAACATTAAATACGTCTCACCGAGGTAAGAGAGACGTCTCATATCTTTGTAATTACACTGACAAACAAACACTAAGGGCTCCCACACAAAACTGCGAATTCGGATCGCACGCAAAACTTTTTCGCAAAACTGTGCCTTTTGCCAAACCTAACACAATGCTAGCTCGCAGATTTTTGCGATGAAATGCGAATTCGCAGTTTTGTGTGGGATTCGCAGTAATGATTGTAGTATTTCCCCAGATGAGCTCTTTCACAAAGACAATGTTACTTACTAAGTACTCAAAAGATAATTAATTAAAGTTTTAATAAGGTCTCCTACGGCGTTATTCGAAAGCTGACCCTGAAAGTCTTAAGGCTCCCGGGAAGTCCAGATTCAGTTTATAATATCCTAACTGGTTTGTGGTTGCAGCAGACACCCTGTGGTAATTTACTATCTATATGTCTATAAAAAAACCGGCCAAGTGCGTGTCAGCCACGCACAATGAAGGGTATTGATATACGTCACGGTCAATTCTCCAACTGTACTACTGTGTGTACCTACTGTTGTAATCGCATTTTTTTTGTGACAAAACTACAAATTGGCGATTTTCATTTATTTGTGCTGTGAGACCTTGCTTTTTGATATACGTCACGGTCAATTCTCCAACTACAAATTTAAGTTTGTAATCGCATTTTTTTGTGACAAAACTACAAATTGGCGATTTTCATTTATTTGTGCTGTGAGACCTTGCTTTTTGATATACGTCACGGACAATTCTCCAACTACAAATTTAAGTTTTTAATCGCATTTTTTTGTGACAAAACTACAAATTGGCGATTTTCATTTATTTCTGCTGTGAGACCTTGCTTTTTGATATACGTCACGGTCAATTCTCCAACTGATTTATGTTTGTAATCGCATTTTTTTGTGACAAAACTACAAATGGGCGATTTTCATTTATTTGTGCTGTGAGACCTTGCTTTTTGGCAAATTTCATGATTCTAGGTCAACGGGAAGTACCCTATAGGTTTCGATTTATTTACGAGTATTAAATAGGTCGCGTAAATGGCAATATTTTCTTTAGAGTTCCAAGGGACTACATAGCTACGTATTTGATATTAATTTCCATTTGATACCTCCACGCTTTCCTGAGAAAAAGGGTCTTGACAGACTGACAAACAGACAGACAACGAAGTGATCTTATAAGGTTCCGTTTTTTCCTTTTGAGGTACGGAACCCTAATAAAAATAGAGATTAGTAAACTTTTATAAACCAAATGACCGCCTATTTGCCAACGAGATTCAGAAAACAGTACCCTAAGCATATTGCTAATCCATTGCTTCATATGTTCGAATAAATTGTCTGCTCAACAACGTAAATAACGCATTGAATGTTGTTGAGCTGTCAAAATGAAACCGATTCCTACTGTAAGTTTAATGTGTTACGCAATTGCCCCGCAGGTCCAGTTTAAGCCACGAATCACATGGCAGAGAGATTTATTTCAGGTCAAACAATTAAAGCTAGGCCACGAGGCCTTAGGTTTAGATAACAACAAGGGCAAAACCTTGGCAGACGGGAAATAAACATAGCAAAATAATTGTGATTGGTTTTCCTTATTTCTGTTTTATTTCGGTAAAAAGTTTACTTTTAGACGAAAATGGGTAAGTATTTTTTTTATCTAAAACGAATTTTGAGAAAGTTCTCTAAATTTCGAGAATCCTATTAGCATACAAACGTGATATTTAGAGTAGGTACCTACCAGTTCGTGGATTCAGCCTAGATTTAATTTTGAGAGGAAAATAAGTAAGGAGTAGGTTAAGCAGATTTGCGTCTCTTAGTGATTTTTAGCGCATTTTTTTCCTCTATTCTGTCCCACCCACCGCAAAGGCCTGCCCCAAATCCTACCAGGAACTCTGTGCAATTACAGACTTTAAATTTGACGAAAGAAGGTGCGTTTTTAGATGTCAAAACTTCTTTTCGCTCGTTGTATTGGTGGCATGTTTAGCTTTTTATTCGTTAAGTACTAGCTGTGACCCGCGACTTCGTTCGCATGGAAGTCGTAAGATACACAATATACTAAAATAACAGCCACATTTTAATAAAACTCCGTCGTCCCCCGTCCCGCCGCCGCGTGACATCGCCATCGCCCGCCCGCGCTATTACTTCGTTTTTGCTTAGCGTTCTTTCCGACTTTTTTCCTTTTATTCGGTTCCTAAGGGTCGTAGCGTGATGTTAAATAGCCTATAACCATCTTCGAAAATTGGGCTACCAAATACAAAAAGAATTTTTCAAATCAGAGTTTTTATTCACAATTTCATGGGTTTTAATTTTTTGCGCGGAACCCTAATTATTTTTCAAAAATAAAAGTAGCCTAAGTTTCTCCCCGTAACATCAGCTATCTGCCAGTGAAAGTCCCGTCAAAATCGGTCCAGCCGTTTAGGAGATTACCCGGAACAAACAGACAGACAGATAGGCAAAAATTTTAAAAATTGCTTTTTTGTTATAAGTACCGTATATACGTTCATAAGCATTTAGTAAAAAGTTGTTATTTTGACATTACAAATAGACACTTCAATTATATTTGTATAGATGTATAGATTATTTACCATTTGCCCACTCATTAAAAGTTTAAATACTGTCTTCAACTGTGACTAGACTGTCCGGTTTTAATATAGGTTTTATGAGCAAGGTTCGGTCGATCACTCTAGCGATCGTTGCCCTTTGCAAAGCTGTTCTTAAATGCAATAAAATGGTCGGGCACATAATGATGTGCACAGTTTTACGATTGGCGCAAACATAATTATTATACAGTAGGTAATCTAAGAAGATGTAGTGACAAAAATTGAAAAGAGTATGCTTAGATGGTTAAGGTTTATAAGAAATAATCGATGCCCAAAGAATTAATTTTACGGCCCTTAGTAATGTTGAGAGGATGAATGAAAGTCGACAACAAAAAGTATTTACACGCCAGATGTGAGTGGAAACGCCGGGAGATGCCCTAGGAAAACATATTGTGATCTTTTTGGTGATGTTCTTCAGAAAGGTCAGGTGCGTAGTACTCGCAACCGGCGTGCGTGTATGACCAGATGTATGAACGTAAACGAGGCAAAAAGAGTATGTAAGGATCGTAGCAGATGGCGTTCTGTAGTTTCTGCCTACCTCCATGGGAAGAAGGCGTGAGTTTATGTATGTACATATGTACTCTAAGACAACGAGCCGTGTGCCCGATGGGGTTTCCCATCAGCAAAAATGACGAACTTCTAAACTTCCATACAAACTTTCTTCCCCTATTATACAGGGTCAAATTAAATTAGCCAGCGAGACTCTACAGACGTGATGTATAGATGTCTAAATACGATTAATTAAAAATAAATCCTCGTTAGTCTAGTGGTCGCAAGCGCCATTGCTGAGCATGAGGTACTGGCGGCAGTACTAGGTTCGATTCTCAGGTCGGGTAAAGTGTTATTGGGTTTTTCCATCTGGAATTTCTCAGTAGCAGCCTGGAGTCTGGATGTGTGCCTGGTTGATGGCAATAGGCTCGCCCCTTATTACATGGGACTTAAACATAACTGGCGAAATATTTCTGTAGTATAGGTACACCTCTGCACCCTTCGGGGATTACAGGTGTGTTAAAAATAAATAAGATTTAATGTATTTTTTTGGTAGTCAATGACCGCTAAAGTAATGTTGTTGCTTAAAGTTTGAGCCGAGAAAATCTGTTTTCTTTATTTTATCGTGTTTAGATATCGATACCAATCAAGTCTGTGAAGTTTACACATAAAAAAACAGATTTTTAAAACTGTTATTTCAAGTGACTAAGCTCTAATTGTGGTCGATGACCCCACACGAAAATTCATTAAATTCATTTCTTTTTTGTTTTATCGTGTTTATATAATAGATATCGATACCCATCGCGTCTGCGGAGTTTCGCTAGCTAATTAAATTTGACCCCGTATAACTCCTTTAAGGGATGAATTTTCAAAAATCCTTCGTTAGCGCTCACCTTCGTTATAAAAGCAGCTCTTGTGCATTTCACGCTTCTAGACCCAGCGGTTTAGTCTGTGTGTAGTATTATATGTCAATGAATGAATGAAAGGCTCAAGCATGATTCTCGATTTGTAACATGTCTTGAGTAGAGCTAGAGACAACAGAATGAAGTCATAGTCATGAACTCACATCGTCACTTTCACTGAGGTCGACGTTTCCGTTGGCGTCGTCATCGAGCTGATGATGCAGCGCTGTGATGGCTTCCAGACCAGCGCGGTCCTGCAAGCACGTGGGCTCATTGTGGCACGCCTCGAACAGAACTGGAAACAAAAGATGGCGCTGTTATATAGGAACAAACGATCTGTTTGCGGATGAATGGACGAAGATTTTATTGGCATGCCAGAAGAACTGTGAGAGGGATTCATGAAAGTAGGTACCTATTGTTAATTTTTTAATGTTTTATGTTTTAACCGGAACTTTATAATTTTATATTTTACTAGCTTGCACCCACGACTTCGTCCGCGTGAAATTTCTTGTTCTCCTGACCCACCCCGTCGCATCGCATCGCCTGCCCGCGCTGTTACTTCGTTTTAGCTTAGCGCTCATTCTTCCTTTTTTTTTGTTTTTGTTCGGCTTCTAAGGGTTCCAGCGTAATGTTACATACCCTATAGTCTTCCTCAAGAATTGGACTTTATAATGCAAAAATAATTTTTCAAATCCGACTGGCAGTGACGGAGATTAGCGCGTTCAAACAGTCAATAAAAAATAAAATGTGTAAGTAATACTAATAGACTAAGCGCATTTTTCTTACTTTAAGCATTTTTATACCCGTCGTAATTTCTAAACGAAAGGTCCGAATTGAATAATTCAAAAAGGAATTTACATGTACTTAATCAACCTTGATGATGAAACTATTTATTTGGATAAAGATTAATACCATGTTTATGAAAACACCTTCGCAAGTAATGCATTATTTTATAACAAATTTGATTACCATTAAAAATGTTATAGTGAGCCAACCTTAAAAGATAGACATATCCTATCGCGGACTTTTTTTAGAACTTTTTAAGAGGAACAATCCCGTCATACATGATTTTTGCGTAACTTTAACCGTTTATGCAGCGCACGCAACGGAAGCTCGCAAAAGGAATAAATTTTTCCCGTTTTTGCAACATTTTTCATTGATGCTCCTATTGCTCGTAGCGTGATGTTATACAAGGTGGAACAGGAGGATTGACATTCCTTTTAACCACGTAAAGAGAATCATGTTCTTTACCCGTATACAAAAAAATCAATCAAATCCAATGAATACTTTAGCCCTAGGAAATTATTTTTCTATTTCTTATTTTTCAACATGATGTAGATCTGAGTTCGTAATAATAGGTAAACATTGCCGCTGCCGCGTCCCGCACCCCGCACCGCACCGTTGGTCAGTGACTTTTCATAGATAAAGCGTGTTTACTTTTTATGCAGTTGATTCTGCTATTTATTTTGTTTGAAAACTGCAATTTTTTAATATTCCATTAACTACTAATCTTTGTGTTTTAAAATGTTTCGATGGATTAGTACTGTGCTCGTTTTCATTTAATGTCGTACATCCAGAAACACGTATAACCTATAGCCTTCCTCGATAAATGGACTATCCAACACTGAAAGAATTTTTCAATTCAAACCAGTAGTTCCTGAGATTAGCGCGTTCACCCAAACAAACAAACTTTTCAGCTTTATAATATTAGTATAGAAGTGTATGTGTCTCTGTTGGTTTTAAACCGTGTTAATTGAAGTTAAATAAAATAATAAATCGAATGATCTGGCAGACAGTGTTAGATTCCATGTTGGTAAGAAGTACTTAGACTTTCGGAGCAATCTATTAAAGTGTCTAATCTATTAAATAATCATGTTGAGGAGACCTGGTTGTTTAACGGTCTGATGATGCTAAATTGTTAAGAACAATCACTGAGGACAATTTCAGGGTATTTGGTTTAATTTATTAAAATGAAATGAAATTGTTTAATATTCTATAAATAGGTTATCGGAATCACAAAAAAGAGAAGTATGAAAGAAGAAGAGAAGAAGAAGTATGAAGTGTGAAGAGAAGTATGGATGAAGTATGAATGTGAGAAGTATGAGTGTGTGTGAGAAGAGATTATCATGTGCATTCAGAGTTTTTTGTTCAACATTAAAATAAAGCCAAGTACTATATGTAGGTACAGAGTGTCAAATCAATTTCTCAGGATTTAATAGTCTGACTTAACTCTGTAGCCAAGATACGTCGGCCGTAGTATAGGCACTAATTTAATTTGTTTGCATGGCAATGCCAAAACCTATCATAATTTTTTGGTATCCATACTAATATTATAAATGCGAAAGTAACTCTTTCTGTTCTATCTGTGTATCTGTGTGTCTGTTACCTCTTCACGGCTAAACGGCTGAACGGATATCGGTTAAATTTGGCAACAGGTAGACCATGACCTGGGTAAGGACATAGGATTTTTTATCCCGGTAATACGTTCCCGCGAGAAAAAGCTAGTTTATGTATAAAAGAGACCATCTTAGTTCAAACACGAATAAAATTGAGATACAGGAACTCCTAGTACAAGAGCCAGGGCTACACTGATACTTGTGTCTTGAAGTGAAAATAAATAAATAATTATTATTATTAATTCAAAACGACGCTGATCATATTAAGTATCTCATATTTAGGAGACTCAAGTTCAATATTTCCTTTATCTTGTTTCTTGTTCATTCACCACTCTGTCTGGGCAATGACCTCGACCAGACGACTATCTAATACAACCAACGATGCGTTTGCGAGGAATTTCAACGTCTGCCGATCACCGAATATTCTGGCAGAGTTTGCACTTACAACTAAAAGGTGTGTAGAATAGAATATTCTTTATTATGTACACCATAAATATTACAGATATAAAAGTAGAAATTTTACAAGGGGTGACACAATGGGCGGTCTTATCGCTAAGAGCGATCTTTTACAATAACGTACTACTGCTACTAACATAGTCTTAAGCCTTATTTATTAACACAAATTTCATAAAAATATCTATGTTTAGGTTAATGTATTTTTCTATCGGCCTGTGTCGCCTGAAATAAATGGTATTATTTATTTATTTAATTTATTTAAAGACAACCTTTGGATGGATTAAGAAAGAAGGGAAATACAGTATTGCAGGTAATCTGTGGTGTGCCATTTACATATAAATGTACAATAAATACACACATGAAACATTTACTTATATACCTAACTATAATGGCTATATATAATGGCTTCGTAGACGACTATCGAATATCGCGCAATTTTGCGTTATAACTTTTTACGTGGATTAAGCCCAGAAAACTGTTTAGAAGAAATAAAGCTTATACTTGGTGATGACTGTCCCTCTCGTGCAACCGTCTACAGACGGTACAAACAGTTTGAGCGTAGCTGTTTTAACCTAGAAGACGACCCGTGTTCAGGACGACCGGCGGAAGCATTTACTCCAGAAAATATTTCTACAGTTAAAAATTTAATTGAAACTGACCGGCGAATAACCGACCGGCAAATAGAATCCTTACTGCAGATTGGCTCAGCAGCGTTACATTCAATTATTCACAATCATTTAGGTTATAGAAAAGTTTGTACTCTTTGGATTCCACATAAACTTACCGATGAACAAAAGGAACAGCGAGTTAAAAGGTGTAACAAAATGATTGCAAAGTTTGAAAACGGAAAATCTAAAGACATCATTTCAATCGTCACGGGCGATGAATCGTGGCTTTATTATTTCGACGTGCCCACAAAGCAGCAAAATAAAATATGGGTGATAGAAGGCGAAGAAACTCCGACTGAAGTAAAAAAATCTAAGTTGAAAAAAAAGAAAATGATCGTGGTTTTTTTCGGTATTCAAGGAATTATTAAAAAGTAGTTCTCCGTGAGCAGAAGACTGTAAACGCTGCTTGGTACACCACTGTCTGCCTTCCTCAACTTATTCAGGAATTCAAGAAGCTTCGTCCAAAGTCACAACTCTGCAGATGGTATCTTCATCATGATAGTGCTCCGGCACATCGTGCTGACGTTACATGCCAATTTTTTTGCGAGATGCCAGCTTGAAACTTCTTGAACATCCGCCTTACAGCCCAGACTTGGCGCCATGTGACTTCAGACTGTATCCTTTCGTGAAAAGTAAATTGAAAGGGCAAAGATTTCGGGACGAAGAAGCTTTACTTTCGGCCTGGGACAATATATGTGCGGAATTTCCTGAACAGAAATGGAAAGACGTTTTTAGTGATTGGTTTATAAGGAGGCAGAAGTGTATTAATTGTGGTGGCAATTATTTTGAAAAACTGTGAAAAATAAAGCTAAACCTCAAGACTTTCAGAACACCCTGTGTACTACTGCCGTGTACCGTTAGGGCTTGGGTATCAAAGTAGTGCCGATAACGTCGACTCAACAAAATCACCATAGTGTGAATAATTTGAGGCGCTCGTGCGACACTGCCCAAAGCCATGATATTATAAACGCGTTAGAAGAAATCGTCTACAATTATGTACGTGGTAACTATCATATTTAGAATTGAAGGCTACCGCTACCGAATTGCCAAAAAACAAACGTATAAAGTATACCTAGTCGAAAATTGTACAGCAAGAGAGTACAGCTTTGATAAAGAGGATTCCTAACCTAACCTAATGCGGTCATTTAAAAACCATTGCCGCCGTCAATAAAATTCACAAATCGTGAAAAATGACTATACGCAAAAAACACGAATCGTCCTCGTTTGAATGAGCTGTAACTGGGCAAAACAATCCGTTGATAGACCAGTCACCAGGTAGGTTGACGAACATAGAAGTAATGGTAACATTGGCAACGGAAGATCTAGATGCGTTCAGCACTGATTAGAGAGGATTGCCACAGGAGAAAGGACTTAAACCTAGTAGAGGGATGATGCCAGCTGAATATATTGATGACGTCATGCCGAATGATATTAAAGAGCTAACGCCATATAAAGCCAAAAAGTTTATCAGACGAAATAGTCAGATGCAAACAGAAATCATTCAAAAGAAAATACTATTAGTCACTTCATAAAAAGAGTTTCAATAGGACAGAAGTAAAAGCCGATTTATGAATGAAGTCAATTAATAAAACAGTAAAACTATCGTTATTATTAAGTAGGTGGCAATAACATAAAACTAAATGTGTTTATTCACAGCCGTTTTATCAATTAAAGCAGAGGTTACGTTTATTCAATTATCTAGACCAAAGCCTGTCATGGTCACACACAAAATGGCTACATCGTCACCACACAGTAAACGCGATAAAACACGAACTATAATGTGATCAATTAAAATGTCGAAATATACGTATCGAAACAAGCATTGCACCTGTTGTAATTTATGACATTAGAATATTTAGTTTTATTCTAAAATCATCACCGGAGGTGACAAATTTTCAGCTGGCCTGAATTTTATTCCCTAAGTCTAGGTCTCTATTAGGTACTCTAGGCTCTTCTGCATCGGCAGAAGAGCCTAGAGTACCTGAGACATGTTCTCAAAATTCGACAGAGTTGTTTTTGGGCTAGCATCAAATTGGTATATTTCGCTAGTATTAAATAGTAATATATAAATAACAACATAATATTATACAGTCGTGTTTCGGGTCAGAGCTCAGCGGTCCCCAATAGCCCCAAAAAAACGAGAAATATTCTCGTTTAAAGCGCGCAGTTTCATCAATTAAGTCAAATCATATCCACAACCGCAAACAATAATTGTAGCAGTATAGGTAATAACCGCTTTACGAGTTGTTAATAAAATAAAATATTAATGAATGTTTCCGTCAACATCCAAGTAGCCGATTTACATCATTTAGTTCACGTCATCGTCTTTATTATCGGCATCAATCAACCGTTTGATGGGACCACGTGGTTGTTGGCTAAGAATACTTCACCCAGCTTCCTATCACGAATGTCGTAACAGACGTTAATAATGAGATTATGGGCTGCTAACGTAAAGTGGACTATGCCAGTAGGCCGGGAAACCTTCTAAACGAAATAGGTGACAGAGTCTTTCTTCAATAGTGGAGTATACTTTGCGGAAGTGCTCTGCGGTATTTAAGTTCAGTTGACTCGGTAAGACAAATCGAGCATTAGAAAGACCTTCAATTCTCCCTCTAGCTAAGTAAACCTTAGACTACTATACTTTATTGTACCTTTACCCAGGTTCATTGAACTCTGGAGGACCAGTCAGGCATTAGAAAAACATTCATTCTCCACAACGTTTTTCTCTTGGTTTAATTTTCGAAAATTCAGATTCTATTGTGTTAGAATTTGGTTATGGAGTGCCGACAATTTATTGATTCGTCACATATCCACCATTTTTTTTTTCTGGTATGGATTGACAATCGTGATTGGACATTGAACATTTATTTTTTAACTACATACTTTGGAGTTAGCTTCCATTTCAGTCTAAACAGAGACGAATGTAAAGTAAACCATATTAATTAAATATTATGAACAAAAAACCGTCTCCAGTACAAGTTATGAATACAAGGTGGAACAGGAGGATTGACATTCCTTTAAACCACGTAAAGAGGATCATGTTCTTCACCCGTATACAGAAAATCAATCAAATCCAGTGAATACTTTAGCCACAGGAAATTATTTTTCATTTTCTTATTTTGTAACATGATGTAGATCTGAGTCCGTAATAATAGGTAAACATTGCCGCCGCCGCGTCCCGCACCCCGCACCGCACCGTTAGTCAGTGACTTTTCGTAGATAAAGCGTGTTTACGTTTTATGGAGTTGATTCTGCTATTTATTTTGTTTGAAAACTGCAATTTTTAAATTTTCCATTATCTACTAATCTTCGTGTTTTAAAATGTTTCGATGGACTAGTACTGTGCTCGTTTTCATTTAATGTCGTACGTCCAGATACACGTTGTATAAAAAGGCTCCAAGCACATGCATTGTTAGTAAGTACGTATTTATACAACGTTACGTCATGCATGTTCAGCTAACACTTTGGATACTGAAGTACAAGACCGGCCGTTAAATGTACCATAAACATTAGCATTCTTGGTACACCAGTAGCTGCTACAAAGCTGTTAAACAGATAATGATGACTTTATAGCTCAGATGATTGCTGTAGCAAAACAAACACACGGTACTCTTACAAAGAGCAGTTTTGATAGAGATGTAGTAGAATCGAAGAATAATTCTCTTCCATAAAATTGCTTCGCAGAATGAAGGACAATGACTGTTTGTACTCTTCGTTAAAAAGAAAGCTCACATTTCAACAATAATTCCAATTTCAAACGAAAAGACAACGAAATTTGACTTCTAAAGAGTGTACATGACATGAAAACCAAATTGCTTTGTCAAATCCTTGAAACTATATAAGTTGACCCTAAAACTAAAACAAATCCTTGGAAAATAACAAAGGCCAATTTGGTTTTAAAATTCTAGTCACATAATTCGGTGAAGACTAGGAAAATGCCAAAATAATCCAGATGCTTTGCGAATATTACCTTTTAGTACTTTATTACGTTATCAAAGTCGAATCATAGTTCGGAGAGTGCCAATGCACGTGAAGTGTTAAAAATATATATTTCAAATCCATTATGGCATATTCATGGTACCTACTCAGTTATAAATAAAACAAGGCCATTTTCTTTTATAACGTAAAAATCAAAGGCTTTGGACAAATCGCTGTTACAAGTATTATTGCAGCAGATTCTAATAATTGTGTGTTTTCTTTTCTTCTAAAAGATAGTAGGCCGTTTTGGAGTCCCATTTGACTGGAGACGACTAAGTCATCATCATCTGCCTAGCCTTTTCCCAACTATGTTGGGGTCGGCTTCCAGTCTAACCGGATGCAACTGAATACCAGTATTTGACATGGAGCGACTGCCTATCTGACCTCCACAACCCAGTTACTGGGTAAAACGATACCCTTTGATAAGACTGGTTGTCAGATTTGCGGGCTTCTGACGACCCGTAACGACTGTCAAAGATTCACAAATGACAGCCGGGACCAACGCCTTAACGTGCTTTCCGAGGCACGGGGCGGCCGTACCTCGGTATGTAAAGATGGTCACCCATCTACGGATCGACCTCGGCAAGCGGTTGCTTAACCTGGAAGATCGACCCGTGCGGCCATTATTATTTAGCCACGAGAAGACTCAAGTATTTATTCAATTTTATCCCCAGCACCTAATACAAAAGTCATTTATATATTAGGATGTCATAACAATAGAAGCAGTGAATGAAACAATCAATTCTACTGGCCGTGTCCAACGAAGCAACACATAAAGCCATTTAACTCCCCTTTTATTAAGATCAATTGATGTTGTGACGCAAACATATCTTGTGCAAGCAAACAATTGTAAGCAATAGCAGAGGGTTTAAAATGTAGTCACGACAAGACAAACTTCGATGCTGTAAGTTAATTTACACTTCTGGAAAATTCGATGCTTAGAATTTGGTTTTTTCTGTCTAATGTTCTAGGAAGATGACGATGGTCAATAGGCGTTGTTGTTTTAAACTACGAGTATTTACTCTAAATTGTGCGTTGCTTAACAATATTTCTAGGCAATAACTTCACGGTCTGTTGACGTAAACTAGTAGGACTACAATAGAAACGAACTGTCGAAGACTATTCATTTTAATAGACGTGGATATACAAAATGACGTGTGTAGTAGTGTAAGCACAAATATGCAAACATCGTTATGCTACCTTGAGGACGTTTCTAGGCGGTTGTAAGATTTGATGACCTGTACACGAAACATGAGTGTTCCAGAAGCCAAACAAAACAAATTGAAATCTTTTCAGAAGCTTAAGAGCTCGTAAAAAGAACTAAGGTCGTAATTTGAGTACACATATGTTTCGGTTGTCGTTGGCACCAGTTGCGTTTCGAAACTCTCTACACGTCCATACGGTGAACAGATTAATTGATGGTATCAGTCGGAGCTCCAACAATACCAAGAAAGGTTAACCGTTTAAAAAACTGCAATACGCCCGTAATGAGAATCTAGGTTGCATCTGTTGCTGTTAGGGCTGGCATGGAAAGTTTAAATAAAAGGCATAATACATATATACGATTTACTGAAGCCAAACCACACTTGGGATAGGGGAAGACATTCATATTTCGAGCAATGGTAACGGATCAAGAAGTTACGTAATAAATGTGTCAGACATGAAAAATACACCTTTGATGGTGTGGTCATGTTTAATGATGGAAAGGTTTAATGAGAGCCAATTACCGAAAAGGATTAACATGATCTTGTTATTGAAGGCCTTGACCTTATTGATTTCGAAGAAGACTTGTAAGGACAGCACATAGCTTTATTTATGCAGTTTCTGCTTTTATAGGAGATTGGCCTGATAAAGTACTGCATGACATAATTTAAATAGTTATTCAGCGCACAACAACGTGACGTATTCTACTGGGTGGTGAAAGACGGGCTAAATTAGGCCGACAATGGATTGCTTGTGATCTACATTCTCCACGGTAAAAACAAACATCTATCTATGATGAGAACTGGAATTTATTAAAGTGCTGAACTACTTTGTCTACTCTTGACATAAATCTGTCTATCGGCCATTTCTATCAAGTGCACTCATAATCCCGTAAACATAAAATCTAATGGCTACCTATTTTCTTAGATTGTTTGTTATAAGTAGGTTATCGATGATTTATGATCATTCCGTATTGGCGTGCGTATTCTCTATCTAACTTTCAGCTTCATATCTGCATGGAAACGTAGCTGTATACACATAATTAAAATTCATATTTTGTTGTCTAAGTGAGTGTAGATGACCTCATGTCTTTGCAGTGTCGTTGGCAACTAAAGGGTAACCTATACTAAGTTGATGGCATTCACCTAAGCACTCATTATGAGTACGAAATTAAAGCATTATATTTATTTTGAAGTTATGTCTTTAATGTTTCCTTCTGCCTGCCCTTTTTCCAAAGAAAGTACCTTTGGAAAAGGATAGCATTGGGGCTTCAGCGCAAAATGTTTTAAGGCGACCTATACCAAATATTGCATCACTTTGATTCAAAAATAAAGAAATAGTGATTGTTTAAAGCCAAAAAAAATATATATTGTAGTTTACTATATGTACTTTGACTTTTTGTGGCTCAAAACATGATATCGAAAACTTCGCTCGATCAAAAAAAAATCGGAAGAGGAGTCTAATCGATAATTTTTTTGAGACTTTACTATCGGTTTCAGTACCCTCAAACACCTTGAAAACGATACCCATGAAGGAAAATTTGAAAATGTTCACGGCCGCCATCTTGGATTTTCATTTTGACTTTACTATCGGTTTCAGCACCCTCGAAAACCTTGAAAACGACACCCCTGAAGGAAAATTTGCAAATTTTCACAGCCGCCATCTTGAATTTTCATTTTGACTTTACTATCGGCTTTAGCACCCTCGAAAACCTTGAAAACGACACATGATGAAAAACTTGAAAATTTTCACAGCCGCCATCTTGGATTTTCATTTTGACTTTACTATCGGCTTTAGCACCCTCGAAAACCTTGAAAACGACACCCATGATGAAAAACTTGAAAATTTTCACGGCCGCCATCTTGGATTTTCATTTAGACTTTACTATCGGTTTCAGCACCCTCGAAAACCTTGAAAACGACACCCATGAAGGAAAATTTGAAAATTTTCACGGCCACCATCTTGGATTTTCATTTTGACTTTACTATCGGTTTCAGCACCCTCGAAAACCTTGAAAACGACACCCATGAAGGAAAATTTGAAAATTTTCACGGCCGCCATCTTGGATTTTCATTTTGACTTTACTATCGGCTTTAGCACCCTCGAAAACCTTGAAAACGACACCCATGAAGGAAAATTTGAAAATTTTCACGGCCGCTATCTTGGATTTTCATTTTGACTTTACTATCGACTTTAGCACCCTCGAAAACCTTGAAAACGACACCCATGAAGGAAAAGTTGAAAATGTTCTCTCTTGATAGAGAGAGAGGGAGAGAGAGTGAAAGTGTGAACTTTAAAGAAGAAAGTATGAACGCGCTTTTTCGTTAGTGACGATTTCTGCCAAGCCGCGTCAAAGAACTTCGTTCCAATGAGTTGACCTACTGCCTACACGACACGCTTACCTATACTGTGACACATTTTGGGTTCATGTGAGTTCACGCTGGCGACGTAAGCGCACGGCTCGCTCCGTGGGTAGGTTGGTAGCGTTAAATACCTACTTCGCAGGGTCTACCTCGCCTTAATTTTCTGTCTTCCTCTGTCAGCCTATATAATTCATTCACGATATCATTCGCTTCCTCTACATTCATAATATCATTGCCCTATTTCATTTTTTTTTTATTTGAGATAGGTTTGCTCTTGACTCTAGTCTAGGTCAGAGATGACAGAGACAAAGTCGACGATGGAGCGAGCTTAAAATGAGTTTCCCGGCTAGTTATGCCCAGAGACCAAGACCGGTTCTGAACAGCGCCACTGACAATCTTCTTCTCCCCCAAAGACGCATTTTTGGACGCATCCATCAAGAGGCTGTATTCAGTGGTGGTTGTTAATATGACACCCATTGGTATTTTTTTAAACAAACATACGAAAATTCGTCAAAGATATATTTTCATCATTCTGATGACCCTAACTCTTGAATAGGTGTAGAATTCAATGCAATCCGTAAGTCAAGTGCCGTGCAATAGCGTTTTCAAGTTCATGATAACTCGCTGTAATACTTGGTATAGCTAAATATTATACAGTATAACAATTGCATATTATCATTGATTTTAATTGCGGGAATACCTACTCATAAGTACTTGCTTATATGAGCAGCGATTATACTCAGCCATTGTTTTTATCAAATGCTCGTTTCCTTTACAGGATTAAATAGATACTATACTCCATTTGAAATAAGATTAGAAATTTAAATAAACCTTTTTTACTTTTTTACAGTCTGTTCAACCTATTTTGACTTCTATTCCGTAGGCATAAGGATGGCATTAAAAGCAAAAACATGGTTACAATACCAACTGTTTACTGCAGCTGCCATATTCATGCCACCAACGCAATAGAAGTCAAAATCGGTTGAACGGACTGTAGAAAGGTTTAGTATTTCAATGTAAAATTATATTCTCTGTACGCAGCACTCCATTTATGTAAATAAAACAGCTAATATAAAAAAAAATCAGCAAAGGATTTAAAATACTCGGCGGCGAAGGCTCGCTGCACTGCCGTTCGCTACGCGCGTTTAGCCACGGTAACGATACATTGCGTGTGAGGTAATAAAACAAATCGTGTTTATTGGATTCCCATAATGTTCCTGAAATAATTTCATGTACCGGTCATCTTAGTATGATATACTGAACTCACCCCATCAGTCTGCGGAAGGCTGTCCCTTACACCCTGTATACATATGTATATACAAATTCAAGAGAGAGGTTTTGAGATGACTAAGCTATTTTGAAAAATAAATATAGTGTTTAAATATTGTATCAATTGTAGATATTTCCATGACAACAGTATGTGATACTCATCGGTCAATGTGTGCTTCAACTTAAGAAACTACGTACAGTACGTACCTACGTCGTAAGTGCTCTTGCCTAAGCGTTTCTTCCTCCTCTTTCTTGGCCGTATCTACTACGTGGGGGTTTTTTGTAACGATTTATTTAGTCATCATTATACCACTTTTGACACACATATTGTTCACATGTTGTTCTGTTGTTGTGTATTGTGGGTGTACTATAGATAGAATACACCTCTGCCTAACCCTTCGGGGAAGCAAGGCGTGATGTTATGTTATTGTTCACATGTGTATTGTGTTATTTTAGGTTACAGTTAGGTCGTCACCAAACTTCTCGCGGGGGTCAGATTAAGTGGCTTTGGTTTTAATAATCAGCAGAATTTGCAGCAGCATCCGCATAAACACTGATACTAAATGATGACCAGTGTCAAGTTCCAAAAGGATTGCAAAGTCAAACGTATATTGTGAATCACGCATCGGTTCTGGGTTACTATTTCATTTATAAACGCTTTTCTGTATCCTGTGTAAGGGTTTCCTTCTGAAGGAGTTACACTTACCAAGGCACGAGGAGTTTCTTTAAAGTAAATGCTAGAACGATCGTGTGCAAAGATTTAATCGGTGCATTTACATTACAGAGCGAAAACAGGAAACATCTTCTTCGATGTAGGTAAATAATTAATCCATATCACTTGGCTCAATTCGATGTAGATGCTATGCTCATAAAATAAACAAGGTTTTCAGACACACTGACACATGCTAGGAGTTCAACAAACTGCCCCAATAAACGTAGGTATACTCTGGAAGATTATGTTCTATTTTGGGATATTTTCGCGAATGATCAACGGTTTTCCTTGAGATTTGAGCGGCTTACAAAGTGATTTATTGTTTTGGGAGTGCCGATGCCGGTAGTAAATATAGGCAGGTGTGGTGAACAATGATAGTACATTGGCATTTCGCACGTTAGTATCCTGTATGCAACGCCAATATGAGCTTTTATAATTTCTAACGTGATGATATCATCGTGGACGCCCACATCCAAGTCACGGTATCGCGATATCACAGGGAAGTAAAATGTATGGTAAAACATGAAGACGGTTTTAAATTTTCGTCCACAATAACGTTATAACGTGCAAGTATCTCCATACATTTTATGGACGTTCACGATAATCACGTTAGAAATTGTAAAAGCGCACAATGAGTATTAGTAGATCGTTGGTTTCCTTTCGAAACAATCGCCTGCCTTGACGTGAGAGGAGAAAGCGTAATAAAATAAATCTAGCCTGCTTAGCCAAATGCTTGCCAAATGGAAAAGTATTCTAAGATCACAATGTAATGCCCATATTTCAACATACTGAATCTTAAAGAAAATCTACAAGCCACATTCAAGTCTCATTATGGGGCATCTGCGAAAAAAAATACCAAGTCCCACTTAACAGCCTGAAATCATCAACAAAGGAGCTTTTCATTTCTAGTTGAGAGTTAATGGAACCACAATTAACAAGTTCAGACCATTGTGATTGTTAAACCAATTAGGTGTAATTGTAAAAATATGCGTTGTTATTGAATGAAACACGAGATAGGTAGTACGCGGAATCTCCACAGATTTTGGTGTTGGAAATGGCGGATCTGGTTTCTAAAATTATGACTCTTCAGCCTGATTTACCTACATGGTGCTATTTAATTTCCTGTGGCATACAATAAATTGAAGCAGAAATGAAAATTGCACCGTCTAAACAGTGTTTAGACGGTGCAAGTCACTTGTTGCTTCAACTTTATTGTACGCCAACGGTCAGAAACTTGCATGATGTAAATAAGGCTTTAATGATGAGACTAACCCATGTCGTGATGAAAAGATTAACTTGTCAATAGTCGTAGGTACCTACTTGAAGTATCCTCACTCGATGAAACTTTTTTAACGCAAAATATGTGCATAAAATAAAAACCATGCAGAAAATGTAAAGCTAAGTGAACTGAAGATTGCCAGCCTAATGTGATTCGTAAAACCAGAAAGTTTGGTTATTAAAAAAAAAAAACAATATTACTTAGATTGGAGAACAAGTTCATTTATCACGACAGAGCTGCACCCTGCAACAGAAGAATCCTGACCATGTCAATTTAAACACATGCATACATATTATTATGTATTATTATGTTCGTTACCTTATCGAGTTTTACTCAATAAAGTTCACTGTATTAATTACAAATGTTGCGTCGATAAACAGGTATGGCTGCGTATCAGAACTGGTCAAGGTCAGGTCAATATGATCGGCCGGTGATTTTTGACTTTTGGAACTTGATTTTTATGCAGATGACTAATAAGGCAGGGACGCTGCTGGTTTTCAGCGATTCGACCGACAAGATTAATTGGCAAAAACAATCTTTAGCTGTGCTCTCTGAGAGCTTAGACACGAGACAAAAAAAAAAAAAACAAAACCGAGAGAGATAATCTAGTAAAATACCCAATGATACTTTTATGACACAACGAAGCTCATGACGCTAATTCAGTAGAAGAACAATGACACAAAAAGTAAATTTAATAGCGATGGTCATAACAAGATAAATATGAGGAAAAATCTGAAGCTCGTAAAAATAAAAAACCTAATAGATTGTTCTATTCATTCTGTAAGTAAGTAGTTACTAACAGCTAATTCAGATAGCCAATCCGTCAGCCTCTCCACAATGATACCCAAGGTTAGTCTGGACTGAAAAATAAACAAAATCAACCCAGTAAATGTCTAGTTTGAAATGTCGAAGAATTAAAACAACTGGCCTTGAATATAGAGTAATGAATCAATGTATTATCAAAATGTATTTATCAACGGTTTGTTACTGTTTAATAAAATAATGGACTTGTTTAGATTAAATAATTGCTCGCATTTTTCATGAAGCAACTGAAAGGGTATTTTTAACTCACAATCAGATGAGTTTTGTTATACTTCGATGAAATGACGGTGGAAGTCGCTGATTTATGCACCTGTCTCAAAGCGAGTAGAACTAGCAACTAAAAAGGAGTTGGCAAGCAAACGATCAGCGAGTACGCGACGGCGACTAACTCGCTTTTATGCATATGTACCAAGCGTGAGTTTCTGAGCGAGTGTTCTGCCTGCCAAGCGAGGGTCACTGAGCGAGTACTCTCTTTGATAGCTCTTGTCGCTGCGATAAACGAGTACTCGCCGGCGGTTTGAACAATCAGCGATCAACTATTAATTATGTATCTCTATTACCTACACGGGACCTTCAAGCTTTTCTTCGTTTCTTGGGCGAGAAAATCGTTGATAGCCCGTCGCTTTCTCGTCCGCGGCGGGATAGAGCCTTAGCCAGTGGGCATGGACGTCAATGGCAGACCGAGGCGAATAAAACAAATTGCAAAGGTAAACACATTGATAAAATGGAACTCAAGATTATACGCATACGCAATCGACCGTTGTCCTGTATCGTCACAATTACAACTCATGATGCTAAAATTTAAATAAATTCGATTTTGTAAGAACTCTGGGCGATAGAATAGACCCAAAAAGTCACAAGGGATCCTTTATATGCAGACTTACGTACTATCGAGGAAACTTATATCTGACCAATTTGAAAATGAAATCCCGTGCACACGATGACCACATCTGTTAGCAAGCGTTACTTTGTTTAAATCTTTTTGCTCGTCATTTTACACGTGCAGCCTGTGGACTAGTTATAGTTTGCGTGCATATAGCGATCTGCGTGTTTAGTACAATAACGCACTCAGGATACTGTTGAGGCTGCCATGGCGATGTAACGCGTCAAAGATGTTTGCGGAAAGGCATATAGATGGTTTTGCAGCCATCATACGTAAAAGAAGCGCTTCTCTGCTTGCTCGTCTTCGTGGCGGTACCAACACTATCTTGAGTTTATTCGTAGATATATGGGAGTGTCCAATGTTGCGGCATTGGATGAAACTCCACACCGAATAAATCTTGTATGTCTACAAACACTAGTATTTAAGACCATTGTTACTAACACTATGGGCGTAGCCTGAAATAAATGACATAATATTTTTTGAAGTCGGTTAAAAATAAAAGGATTGTTATTCCACATTCATAAAATTTTAACTAACTTCTTAGTTTTGACGAAACTCGTGTTTTATGACTTAATCCGTCGGGTACTTTATTGTTGCAATGGTGTGGTTTTATTTATAATATTTGGTGGTTTTAACTTTTTAAGACCCTGTTTAGTCCAACTGGAGCATTGGCACGTAAAAGTTGCGATATTAACATTATCCGTATTAGAAATATATCGACGACCACTTTGACCTTATTTTGTCTTCTGAAAATGGCAAAACGCAAGCAAATCACGCTCGAACAGAGAAGCGCTATTTGTACTCTACGTAAGGAAGGATACAGTGAAGGTCAAATCGCAGAAAGGCTCGAAATCTCTCGTAAAGGTGTCCACTATACCCTTGTTAGCGAACGAGAAACTGGGAAAAATGAAGATAGAAAGATCTGGTAGGCCCAAATCCACAACAAGGCCAAGAAGACATCTTCACTTTGGCTTTGATGTAGGTAATTGTACTTTTTAAATATTGTTAGTTTTAAGTTCTTTTTCTTTGTTTCCTTTCATGATACTGTGTGCACTTGTGGCATGTGCCAATAAACGTTTTTTCTTTCTTTCTTTTCTTTCTTCTTTCTTTCATCAGGATTCTCTCTAAACGGAATCGATGCTTAAATGCACTACAAATCACCGCAGCTCTGAATGAAATGCGAGAAACACCCGTTTCAAAAACAACTGATAAAAGAAGTTTATTGTCTGCGGGACTAAGCGGATGTGTTGCAACTAAAAAACTAAAACTAACAATTCGACGTAAGAAAAATAGACTAGAATGGGCAAAGCGCACCAAAACTGGACAATAGAGCAATGGGAAAATGTCCTTTGGAGTGACGAATCAAAGTTTCAGATTTTCGGATCCAATAGAGGTGTGTTTGTACGCCGGTCAAAAGAAGAGAGGGCTTCAGAGGCATGCACAGTCACGAGCACTAATATGTATACTTTGAGCAACTTTTAGAAGTCATTTTCTTCTACTGTGTTAATTGTAATTTTATGTTGTTACGAACATAGTATTTTGAAACCCATACTATTATGAAAGTGGTCTTATCTTAAAGTTGCAATCGTAATTCCACGAGAAAATCGCTTTTGAATTGTGCTAAGTGTATACATATAAGTGCTCGTGACTGTACTGTGCCTACTATCAAACATGGTGGTGGTAATGTCATAGTTTGGGGGTGTTTTGGCAACAATAAGCCCGGAAATCTTGTGAGGATAACCGGAAAACTAAACAAGGAAGGTTACTTAAAAATTCTCCAAAATTCCGCCGTACCCAGTGGACTAAATCTAATTGGTCCTGGATTCATTTTCCAACAGGATAGTGATCCTAAGCATTCTTCTAAACTATGCCAGACCTTTTTGAACAAGAAAAAAGATGAAAAAATCTTAAACATCATGCAATGGCCATCTCAATCACCTGATCTTTCTCCCATTGAGCTTGTTTGGGATGAACTCGACAGAAGGGTGAAAAATCGTTCTCCTACGAGCTCAGAACATTTGTGGAAGTTATTAGAGAGCGAATGGAACTAATTGGTTCAAGATTATTTTAATTAATAAATTAATAGAATGCCTAGAATATGCGAGAAGCTAATAAAGGAAAAAGGAGAACACTGATGAAGCTAAAATTAAATTTTATATTGTATGTAAAATTTTTTTTCTGCTTAAATTAGTTTTTGTTTATATTTTAATTTTTTATTGAAATTGAAATGACTTTGTTTTGTTTTATTTGATTTTATTTGCTGCTTCCAAACTTTTGGACGGTAGTGTATCTACATTGCATGAGTTATTATTACCGTAGTAAGTATAAAGTACAGATTACTTTTTCCGGAACTGTAAGTAAACATAGTTTGATGTTTTTAAATCTCATAGTAAACTAATAATTTAAGTCATGTGACATAAAGATTATGCCAAACTAGAACACTTAGACGAACTGTTTCAGTTTTACCCATCACAGAAGTTATTTGGGCTTCGATGCATCTAACCACGCACAATAGACGTGCAAATTACCTACAGATGTTCTTCTTTAATGATAACACTTAGTCGATGATTCATCATCCAAAGATGCAAAAGAAAACCGTGGAAAATCCCCAAAAGACCAACATACTTTCTCCAAGCCAAAATCTATAAAGGAAACCCTCGTGCGCCGAAACTACGTCAGAAAAAGTACTATTAGCATCACAGTCGTTAGTTGTAATGGCCAGACGGTACGTTACTGATTTAGCCATGGAATTAATCAAGCGATCGGCCGCCCTGTGCCAACAGATGTTTACGTTCATGTCACACTAGTGGACGTCCTTTAAACATTATTAATTTTTGCCAGTACTTCCTAATGAGCTGGGCAGAGAAACAAATGAGTGTGGCCTTTTCAGTATTTGGGAGAGCAGGAAAAGATGCGAGAGCTCAGGATTTTCCAACGCGCTGGGTATAAAAACAAACAAATGTGTGACCTTTTCAGTTTGGGAGTGCAGTAAGAAATATACAGGGTGTAAGGGACAGCCCTCCGCAAACTAACAGGGTGCATTCAGCTCCTTATTTTGAATCATATTCCACCTGAAATATTCTTAGGAAAATTTTAATTTTTTATCGTATTTTCAGTCACTATTTCTTTATTTCAGTGTAAAATTATATTCTCTGTACGCAGCACTCCAATTATGTAAATAAAACAGCTAAAATAAAAATCAGCAACGGATGTGGAAATACTCGGCGGCTGAAGGCTCGCTGCGCTGCCGTTCGATACGCGCGTTTTGCCACGGTAACGGTACATTGCGTGTGAGGTAATAAAACAAATCAGGTTTATTGGATTCCCATAACGTTCCTGAAATAATTTCATGTTCCGGTTATCTTAGTATGATATATTTAATTCACCCATCAGTCTGCGGAGGGCTGTCCCTTACACCATGTATAGCTCAGTATTTTGACAAATGAGCTTGGTAGAAAAACAAATAAATGCATGTGGCATTTTCAATCTGTTTGGAAATGTAGAAAAAAACATAGAGCTCAGAATTTTTCAGAAGACAGAAAGTTAATACAGGGCCATCTGGGATTACATCCGTTGATTGGTAATGATTAAACGATGATTGGCCGTCATTGCGTTAACAACGCAGAACGAGAGTAGATATTAATGAGACCAGCTCAGCTCCTTGCCCATTAATCTCTATTTAAAACTGTCAGATTTCCTACTAATCGTTACTGAAATCTAGTTTAAAATGATGATTCGTGATTACGCTTCGTTCTAGAATAAGCCACAGATTCTATGTTGAGACACATCCCAAAAGGTAGCATTATCTTCGGGAAAGGAAAAATTATGTGGAGATACAGAGTAAAATCTATAAACGGCACACGTCAAGATTAAGTCATAAGATTATCTAGTTCACTGCAAGATAAAATAGCTCGATGACTCAATAATAGGAAGAAAGACGCAAATACTATAGACTATAGACCTCTTTGACCTTGTATTGGCTGTAAACAACTTCCGGTGAGACTGCCTTTGGCAGAGATCCGGTTATTAACGCTTTCAATGACACTGAACGAGACACAATTGAAGTTTATGACCACAGAACAGAAAAGCACTGCCAGGGCCGTTTAGGGTCCTTGAAAGCGTTAAGTAGAAAGATTTTTCGGAGAAACAAAATAGTTTCCGACACCTACTGACCGATTTCAATGATTAATTTTCGATTGGAAATTAATTGAAAATACGATTAGATATACGAAGATCTCGAAAATATTTTGAAAGATTAGCGAAGTGTCGTTTAGTCGATTTTTGTTGCAATTAGCAAGTCATTAACGCCGTATTAAGTAATTAAGTATCTGTCTGTCTGTCTGATGTAATTAGATTGATTTGTCTTTGTTGTTTGATAAAATAACTTATTCGGGTTTCAATTTGTCCTATCTGTAGCTATTTATTATCACACATTGCAACATTTCTTGTAACGGGGGCCCGTATTGGCCTTGTACAATTTTCAGTCTACCTGGCGTCTAGTTCGTGTATGTTCTTTTCTAATCTGTAGGTAATCTTTCCAAGCAATAGGCTTTTTTTCATCTGCTGATTGTTATCGTATCGGCTCAGGTTAACTTATCAGAGTATTAGTTCATGCCGTAGTAAATAACCAGTCAGGCAGTGAGCAGGTTGGTAGTTCAGCTGACTGGTGGTCTACCTAGGATGGGCCGGAAGGCCGCAAAATTCCGTCAAATTTGGGGGCTTTTAAAAATAAGTCAAAGAATAATATCAATTACCCATCATACCATCATCTCCCTGCCCTGCTCCCATACTCGAGGTCGGCGCAACATGTCTTTTTCTTCCATACTTCTCTGTTCATCTTGGTAGTCACCTCCTTTCTAGCCATATCATCTATCACACAGTCCATCCATCGTTTCTTTGGTCTCCCCCTGCTCCTGTAGCCACCCACATTCATACTCAAAACTTTCCTCGCGACATTTTCCTCACTCATCATAATCATCATCCGTCCCACCGATGAGCGAAACTCATTTCACCTGGAGACTAGCACATCACGTAGTATCATTTCGTAAGTCAGGTTCCTAATACAATTGATGCCACGTCGACACGTTGCTGAGTTCTAAAATAAGATGAAAACACGCATCGGCCGCTCGTTCGTCTGCCATTGATATCGCGTATTTTGATGAGTCATGCACTGTCTGCTAGTAACACTGTCTCGTTTCTCACGTGCCAGTGTGCTAGGCAAGTTTCGGATGTATCCTCAAATGTATGGTCTTGGCTCAATAAAAATTTGTATAGAGAATAAATGAGAGGAAGTTTGGGTTTTATGTGATTTTCAGTGGTTAAGTCTAGTATGTAATGGTTTATTATATTATGTGGATATTTTATTGGACTGCCTCGTTGGTGGTTGCAAGCGCTACTGCTGAGCATGAGGTCCTGGATTCGATTCCCAGGTCGGGCAAAGTGTTATTGGGTTTTTCTGTTAACAATTCTCAGTAGCAGCCCGGAGTTTGGATTTGTGCCCGGTTAATGGCAATAGGCTTGCCCCCTATTACATGGGACTTAATAACTGTTGAAATGTACTATAGGTACATCTCTGGCTAACCCTTCGGGGATTACAGGCGTGATGTTATGTTATCTGTATTTTATTGAAAATAATGTGAATAACAGTTTGTGTTTAGAATTAATAGAGGATTTAAAGAGAGAACTTGGTTCTGCTTTGCGAAAGCATCTCTCGCTTTCAATTATTTGCAGAATGGGTTTTTAAGAGAAGCTCAACGGTCTTGGCAGTCATACATACGAAGGGGCGTTTTTTAAGTTCGCGGAATGGGGGATAAGAAGTGGAAAACAAATCAAATTTATTTTCTCTTTTCACTAAATTCACCTGCTACCTTAATACATTTTTCTGATCTATCATTTAACTTAATAAATGTTTTATCTTTGTCTGAAATATACGCTGAAACTGCATCCCTCACTTCTTCATCACTTGAAAATTTCTTCCCACGAAGTTCTTTTTTCAAGTTTGGGAATAGGTTATAATCGCTGGGAGCCAGGTCAGGACTGTAAGGTGGGTGAGCCAAAATTTCGAAGCCCTCCTTCAACGGGGCGGCCATCGCAACACGGCTCTTGTGGACAGGCGGGTTGTCGGAAGGAGACATACAGACATCTTTGGTCAATTTTCCCCTTCTTTTTTCTCTGGCGGCTTCCTTTACCGCTCTAGGATTGAAGCGTAGTATTCTCCGGTTATGGAGACACCTTTATCTTTGTAATCAATCAACAGGATCCATTCCGAGTCCCTTAATCGGCCGTCCTGGCCGTGGGTCGTCTTCCACTTCCAGTGAGTCCCTGCCTTGCTTAAAGAGGGTATACCAACTTGTAAACCATAGTTTTAACCGGGCAAGAGTCCCCGTAAACGGATGACATCTCTTCCAGATGGTTTGAACTGAATTTCCTTGCTTGATAAGATACTTTAATAGCGCCGGTACTCGATTTGCTCCATAATCCATAATACACATTTTATTCCCGATTAACTTGTTTGGTCGACGATAGTTCAAAGACCTAATTAGTTTTTTTTTTAGGGATTAGCATCTCACAGTTCAAGCTGTAGGTGCCTCAATAAATTAAGGACTCCAACCAGGGCATAAAACTAATACTACTTAAAAACTAAGCAACTACACGCTAAGGGCACCCCCGTGGGGTACGGACCTCGGCTTAGGGCGTCGCTGGGAGAGGACAGCAAGGGACTGGCTGGATCGGATTATTTAGAGACGAGTTTAAAACTACGGGCTCAGCGGCGCGGGCTGGTTCCAGCAAGGGTCGGGGCGGGTAGTGGCCTAATTATAGTTGCCAGCACGAGTCGTGAGCACAAATTCTTCTCTTAAACCTAACGAATCTTATTTCCTATAACGGCAGATTGCACACGGGCGGGAGCAATAAAATCACTATAATATGATCAACAATATTTATATACAGATAGAAAACAGAATACAAGAGCACGCTAACAAGGGCAGTTAAAGTAAATATGGATTTTGTGCTCACGACTCGTGCCGGTCATTAGACGATAAAACTTGGTAGTTATACTAATAATGAGTTACTTACATAATTCGTAACGACTCAGGTAAGTACCCTCACTTTCTTTTATATACAATTCGTCAAAATATGACTGACCTCATTATTTGATTGCGAACAGACCACTTGCCTGGGTGGTCATAATAAAAAATAATTGACCATAATAAGGAAACTTCTGATATCAAAAATGTTTTCCTCCTTATCTCTTAGTTCATGCGGTTCAACAAATAATGATACTTGCATGTAATCTGATAAGCAAACATAGATGTTTGCCGGCTAAATTATGTTAGCTATACGGTCATTACTAGTATAGCCGACTTTCAAGGGAATTTTTTTAAACATTTTTTATTTTAACTAAACAAAAATAGTACATTACTGTCGCGGTACACATACATCGTCCATCAATGCCTGGTTGCGGCCAAGGCTTGTATAGTAGGTAATAATAATGCGCGGAAATTCGAAGTAAAATAAAATCTTTGATAAGTTACCTCCTTGGTTGTCATGGTGTCGAAGTGAAAACACGACAGATATAAGTTTTCATAGTAATTTATTCGGCCGCTAAACACGACAGTTATATGGATTTTCATACTAACATTGCCGACCGCCTGCTCGCATGTATTTGACCAGTACAGCATTTTCAGCATTTTTTTCCATTCATTATTCACTTTTGATTCATTTTCTGTTCAGACGTTTCACTTCGAGTGAAAGATCCTGACCGCCAAAAAAAAAAAAGATACCGAATGAAAGGCAAAAATGAACAAACAATTAAGTGTCTGGTATCAGCTTAACGGCCTTCGGCTCTTCCATCGGTCATCAATTTCGAATGAGTCCTTGAGTGAACACTGTAAATCAGCCAGCGTGGCGTGGGACGCCCCATAGTTAGATGGACCGACGACGACCTCAAAACCGCCAGACAGATTGGATCTGGTATGCGGAGAACCGGATGTTGTGGCGCAACTTAGGAGAGGCCTATGTCCGACAGTGGACTGTGATTTGATTAATCGAGCAAAAACGACGATTTTTTTTAATTTAAGATAGGTTTGCTCTTGACTCTAGTCTAGGTCAGAGGTGACAGAGACAAAGTCGACGATGAAGCGAACTTACCCAGAAGAAGCCTGTTCACTGTCACTTTGAAGAGATCAGAGTTATATGCGTTCGGAAACACAGACACAGGCAGAGAGTTCCACTCCTTTGCTGTGCGCATCACAAAATACATTTGGAAAAGCTTAGTGCGAATTGGTGGAATAGCAATTAGGTAGGAATGGTAATCTGCAGTGCGTCTAGATGTCCGATGGTAAAAGGGGGCCGGCGGAATGAGGTCGTCGAGTTCTTGAGCACACTCACCGAAGTACAATCTGTAGAACACCGAGAAGCAGGCAACCTTGCGGCGATGAGCCAAGCTGTGAAGCTTAGCATCCACCAGTTTTGCGTCACCTATGAGCCTCTTAGCTCTGCGTTCCACCGAGTCAAGAGCGGCAAGTTGGTATTTGGCTGAGCCATCCCAAATGTGGCTGCAATACTCCATGCAGGATCAGACTTGCGCTTTGTATAGGGTTAAAAGCTGTCCTGGCGAAAAATATCGCTTCACCCTATTTAGGATGCCCAATTTCATGGCCGCAGTTTGGGATTTGTACTCGATGGCGGTATAAGTTGAGACAAGATGTCAACTCCATGCCAAGGAGCTCTGAGCCGATCAGATACAGGAACAGATGTACCCCGAAAAGCAGGAGTTTGGTCGAAACGACTCCTTTTAGCGGTAAAAAGACACGCCTGTTTCGGTAGCATTAAAAGAGAGACCAGATTATCATCCACCCACTGGGAGACAAGGCTTAAGGTCAGATCTGTTTGGTCCACCATGGCCTCTCTCAAGGAACGAACTACGGCCCTGTTGGTTTTTGCGCTGGACAAGTATCTCTCTGAAATTGTACTGTCATCTGCGTACCCAACAATACCAGACTAAAGTAGGTCATTGATGTGCAGCAGGACAAGAGTTGCAGAGAGAACAGACCCCTGAGGAACTCCGGCATCAATAGGCATAAGGTCGGAAGAGCAGCTGTCAATGTCTAGGTACTCTGATCGACCGTTCACTAAGGAAGTCTGATATCCAGCTACAAAAATCAGCTGGGATGCCATAAGTAGGAAACCTGCCGAGTAGAGCAGCGTGCCAGACCCTGTCAAAGGCCTTCGAGATGTCAAGCGATACAGCAAGTGCTTCGCCGTCTTTCTCGATGGCCTCGCCCCAGCAGTGCGTGACATACACAAGAAGATCGCCAGTTGACCGTCCTCGGCGAAAGCCATATTGACGGTAACTGAGGAGATCATTGTTTTCAAGGTAAGTTTTGTTATATTTTTTGCCTGTCACATAAGGTATCTCTGACGTAACATACCAAATTGATTAAAAAAAATTTTGTCAGCCATTCCAACTACTAAAGCCTAGTATGAGTGGTCCAACTTACATTTGCCATGTAATGTATTACAAAGAAAGCTGACAATGAGAAATGAAAATAGTGTTGTGGATCAAACTAACATTTCACTAAGTTAGTCACACTAAAATGTGGGCGTCCAAGCAAAAAGGGTCTAGTACTCGGCATTTAGTTTCCGAGATATACGCAGTTTTGTAAAGTTGGGTGAAAAGATTGCATTTCTCGATTTTAATTGATTATTAATTAATGCTCAATTATCTACAAGTTCATATAAAGGGTTTTCCAATAGGGACGGGTCGATGTTGACAGTCTGTGGCAGCCATACTATTTTGGTGGGATCTGTAAAATCTGTTGTATATTATGCAGTCAGTGATGCCAAATCACCATGGCAAGTTACACGGTTGAGCAGCATGTGCAAATGATAAAACTTGATTATCAAAATGAGTGTTCGTTAGTGCAAACGTTGCGCGCATTGCGCCCATTTTACGGCAGACGCGGTGGCCCTTCAAAGTCCACTCTCCAACGATTGGTGACTAAATTTGAGACGACCGGTTCGGTAAACAACCAACCAACACCTTTACGTCAAAGGAACGCCAGATCGGCCGAGAACATCGCCGCTGTACGCGCTACAGATCAATGATAAACAATTTCTTTTGGCTTGAATTGAACAATATGGACGTGAACGACATGTGGTTCCAGCAAGATGGCGATACTTGCCAAACAGCGAACGACACAATCGACATTCTGCATGAACGGTTTGAGGGTAGAGTTATCTCTCGCAGAGGTGACGTGAATTGGCCACCAAGATCGTGTGATTTGACTCCGCTAGACTTTTTCTTGTGGGGTTTTCTGAAGTCGCAGGTCTATGCCAATAAACCACATTCGACCGTTGCCCTGAAAGCCAACATAACGCAGGCCATCGCTCGGATTCAGCCGGATCTATGCAGCAGAGTCATTAAAAATTGGACCTCTCGGATTCGTGCCACCATACGAAGCCGCGGCGGACATTTGAACGATGTCATATTCCATCCATAATGGCATAAATGGGCCTTTTAAATAAAAAATAAATTTCGTTAATATCTCACACACATCTTGTTTTATTCAATTTTAACATCGACCCGTCCTTGTTGAAAGACCCTTTAGTAAATGACTTTATATGATGTTTCTAAGTACCAGAAAATGTACTTAGAAACATCAGAAAATGTACTAAGTTGTACCAAAAATCAAACTTTGAAAATGCTTTTTCTCAAATCATGGTTTTTCAGAGTTTCAACTTCAAATTCTGAGGAAAAAAAAGTGCCAGTTTTTGAATATTTTTTTAATCCTTATTATCAATTGACTATTCTAGATATCGAATCTGGTCTTAACTCAATACCCCACTACTGGACCCTTTTTGCTTGGATGCCCACAAATATTATTGTATGTTACTTCCAGCATTCTTTCATTACAATTAGATACTCATCATTCTTAAGAATCATAAGTATTTATTCTGATGATTCTTATTTATTCTGATGATTCATTTATATTTTTAGGTCCGAAAATGATACTTACCTACTGTTTTATTAAAACGAAATAATAGATTATCAACAAGGTCGGCTGGTTGTTTCCCCAAATTGTGAGTTTTATCAATAATCATTGTTTTTTTAATAGACTTGTATTTGACCAGTTTCACCAGATAATAAGAAAAACTTCAATTCAATTCATCTTTGTTGTGGATCATAGGAAAGTGTACATAATACAGCTGGTGTTAATAAGTTTTGTGAATAGCTATGTCCTACCCTCAGGGCGTACAATAAAATATAGGTACAGTTACCGACACGTAAGTTGGCAAAAGTTTTTGTAGTGGGGGAAGTTTGCGCACGCACAATTTCATACATTTTTATTTTTATATGCGCGAACTTCCCCCACTACGAAAATCTCTTGCCAAGTTACGTGCCGGTAACTGTATAGTGAGTTTACATGCATGTCGACAATAATATGACAATACATTACAAATTATTAGACCATTCAATATTTGCTGAGGTAACAAATTCTAACAATAACTTTGAAAATACACAAACGGTTCTTAAATGAAAGGAGAGAGTTCATCATGTTTTTCAGAGTTATTCATCATGTTTGAGACGCATCATGTACATACCTATACAAAATGAATCATGAGTTCATGACCCAGGCAGATTGTATTCTAAAGTGATTTGTCGGCAAACTTAAGCTTAGTTCTTGATTTAATTAACTCAATGCAGTCAAAAGGCCAAGTTGAAGTAAAGTACCGTTATGATTCTATAAAATTATTATAATTATAAAATATTCCCTCCAACAGTTCAACGTGGTAACACCTGCTCTAAACTATGTCCTAAATATAAAAATAAACAATATGAGGATAAAACCATATTATATTCTATTTTAAGTTCTGCATACCTTTCGCAGTAGTGAATATATATTAGAACCACTGATATCACACCTACATGTATCATTGTGGACATTTGCAGTGAATAACTTTTCAACCTTATTACCTAATAAGGTCAAAAAGTGCTTCACTGCAAATGTCCGAGATGGTACATTAAAATAGATAAAACCAATAGTAATTATAGGTCTCCCAAATGCCAGCAGGTAACAATGATATTAATGATTGGCATAACAGCCAATGGGCTGATGGCCGAAAACTACAATCAACATCTTGTAAGGTTATTAGGTGGTTGGATCAAGCGCCTGATTGAGATGGCCCTCCTACTCCTTGATACGGCTCGGATTGTGAGGAGGTTCCTGTCTCTGGGGCTCTAACCACCGGTAGCTTGGACCTTGCTTCTGACACTGGCGTACCACTACCACTGTTTTGTGAAAAAAGTATTTTATATCTAAGAAAAATAATGAATAAACGAAATAATAATAATACCAGCCTATGATTGTTCTACTGCAGAATAAAGGCCTCTTCTCATACAGAGAAGGCATGAGCATTGATCAGAATGTTTGCTCAATGCATGATATTATCAATTACAAACTTACTTCGTTACAATTATTCCATTAAAATAGTTTGTGTTATTGTAATGCAAACAATTTAATGTACACATTTTTTGTTAGTTTGTCTATGTTTGAATTTGAATTTGTAGTATGACTTACAAATTGAATGCTTTGATTTGATTATTTGTATATTCTTAATAAAATCATCAATTAATTTTATAACTTAAATGTTCATCAATGATTTTCAATTGCAATTTAATAATGTTATTCAAACAATAATTGTTGGAAAAAATCATCATCTGTCTGGTGTCTGCTAAGATAAAAAGTTTAAACTTTGTAAATACAGATGCGTGTTGTATTACTAATTCCCTTTAGTGAATTGAAACTGAACAGGGTTTGTTAACATTTTCATAGGATTCTTTTGGAACCAACATTAGAATTGCATATTATATTTCTAGAAAACAAACCCATCAGCCACTGGCTGACAGCCTGACAACCATAAATACACGGAGCCAACATTGTGTAATAATTTATTTCATCAGCAAGTACCAAAAGTCTGTACATGTGGTTAGACAGTCGGACATAACTCTTACATCCACTATAACTGACAAAAGTGTAAGATTAAGTGTGCACTATAATAAAAGTACCATACCAGTGGTCCATGAAAAACATCTGGTTTTTTCATGGGTTTTGGCAAAGGAAACTGGATCTTAATAAAAGGGGATAAGGCGGGAATTGGTAACTGAAGAGATTGTCTTGTTTTTGGTAATGTAAACAATAAGACAAGGATTCTAAATTAATTAATTTATGGTTACAAGATGGGTTGAATAGTTGTGATACCTATAGGTAGTTTAAATTATAGAGACAATTTTTTTAGGAGGTATTTAATGTTATCTATTTCATTGTAAAAAGCTAAGTACATCTTCAGGAACTCAGGATTAAATTTGAAATTTGTAAAGAAAATCCCAACAAATGGTATGCAATTTTTGTAATAAAAGGTTTAGTTTATTCATTCCAGTTGCTAATCCAATTGCATGTTTATGATTAATTTATTTTAATTTTTATCACTGCCTAATAACAATTAATAATTAGCACTTCTCAATAACAAATAGCAGAATAATGTAAGTACTAAGATCTGAATTACCTGGCACATCTCGAATTTCCCAATACGAAATTTAAATTGTACCGCGAAATGATAGCAGATTATGAATTACTATGTTTTGTAACTACAAATGTATAAAAATGAATAATTGGCATGTATTCTTGTAATTCCGAATTGTTTCAGATATGACTCGAGTGAAGGACGTCAACAGGTGTCATAAGAAGTCAGAAAAAATGATCGTATTCAGGGCCGTGAGAAACTTACTCTGCTCATTGGATGCTGTGACCGCGGAGTCGCTCATAAACGACCCGCTCCGCACCACGGGACCCCACTGCTGCCTTCTGCCACTATCTCTAGTCTCTGTCCTCTCCACATCTTCCGCTTTACACAGATGAAAAGCAAATACGCACCAATATAACACGAAACCGATACGCATCGTGATCTCACAATGACACTAATGCATTAACCGCACATAAAAATACAAAACCACCTCAGTAACACCGCACTCTATACACATTCTAAAATACTATGCAGACAAAATGGTTTATAGTTTTTAAGGCCACATCACAAGTTCAATGAAAAAACATAAAAGCTACGATTTTTTATCACAGAAAGAAAAACTAGCGAGGTCGAAAAACTTTGACGTTAATTTTTAGTGCGTGGCAACATTGGTAAGAGCGTTGTTTATGTCACAGTGACATTTGAAGATAGTCGATTAATCTACTATTTTTAAAGAGGATTTTTGCAATAATAGAAATGAACGCACCCATAATATTTACCAAAATAATATGTCAAATGACCTTGCCAATTTGTAAACAATACCTTGAAGAGCAACTTTTGATACAATTTATCTAATTTCCTTGTTGTTTATTTCACATATCGTCATAGCGTAATATATTTCGCGTTTTTATTGTATTAGGTGTGTAAAATTGTTAAAATGAACATCGATTTTGAAGCCATGGCTGTTTTGGAGGAGGAATCACAGAACGTGAGTAGCTATTATTTTCCTTTGTTAAGCCTGTTTACTACGTTATTATGTTCTATTTGTGATCTCTGCTTATGTTTTTTCTTACATCAAAGTTATTTTGGTGCCAGGATTGTTTACTCAGAATAAGATACAAATTATTTACTTACTTCCGTATTGATGTTTTATTGTAATATTGACATGACATGGATTCAATAAATCTATTTTCTGTAAGATTCTATTGCACAACATGATGTAGAGTTTCGTCATCTATGTATGCTGGAGCATGAATAGTAATGGTTCATTGAATACCATTATTGGTTGATTGAAAGGTTGTGAAAAACAAATGGTGGTTGAAAACATTAATATTTGGGCGTATCAGCTGTGTTTACTATGAACATGTGGAGTGTTATAGTATGGCACACATTTGGCATTTTTGATTATTGAATTTTAACAAAGTACCAAGGTCACTAGATAAAATTCAAATAGAACTACATATTTGTACCTAATATTAATTAAATGATACACATTTGAGGTAAAAATAACTGGATTTATAAATACTGTGATTGATGAATAACAGAAATACTGAATAGTAAAGTTTTAAGAAACAAGGAGCATGTTATTTATCAAACACATGTGTTTCCTGTCAAATAGCATAAGTTTCTTGGTACTTAAAAATAGTTATCAGCAAAATTTACATTCCACTGTATTGGCATTTGACCTCAAATGTCTGACACACATAGATTATATTCGCAACTGAAATAATTTGTGCCTTTTCGCTTTATATTTCATTTATTACAAGATATTCTGGCTCTATAAAGAGGGAATTTCAATTCCTTTGTAACATTTGTATCCATTTACATATTGAATACTGGCAAAAAATGTCCAAATGAATGACCATTTCTTCAGGCATATTATTATGGTGGCTGAAAGGTGATTTTCTAAACTACCAAAATCCATAATCATTACAAAACTAAAATCAAATAAATATGTTGACGAAATAACAACTGGTAGTAAAAATAGACCTAAACATAACTCCTATCTGATTATGTAAAAACTGTGATCTAGGAAAGAAAACAAAAGGATCAATTTCACAACTAGTAACGCCATCTAGTTTCGTTATAGTACACTTGTAAACGGATGGACGTGTTGGTGAAACGGTTCGGCCAAACAGCTGTAGATGGCGCTGCACACAATATACGCATATTTTTCCTCTTTTTTAATCGAAATCGGGCGGTTTCACTTCATCCACCGACTGATTTTACTCACTACCTAGCATAAAATTAGCCTTGAATTCATTGTGATTTTTTACTGTGTCGCAAACTTACTTGCATTCGAATGGTGCGTCGGACGGTCCGACGAAGAAAGGGTCCGACTCGGACCCTTTCTCGTCATTACCTACACGTTCGCTAGCCGTTTACAGAGCCTGGGGCCTGCTTAGATAACTTTATCTTACCACGTCCTCAGCATAGTCAAGGGAAGGGACTATGCTGAGGACATGGTAGGATGAAGTAGGTTGAATCGGATCACAGGAGGCTCTGATCCCGTTCATCCAGCACAGCACCGAAGCACCGTTGTACCCATTCCTGGCGCAGTTCTAGCTATGGTCTGCCTAAAACAGACCACACTGAGAACGAAGCGAAATGAAGCTATCGTTTAGCTTCGCTCATGTAGCTACCGCGTCTTTTCATACTTCGGTTCATAGTTCGCAGTGTGAACGAGGATAGGTACCGATTATAAATCAGTTTTTAACAAAAACAATAAGTAAGTAACATGAACCTGGTTTATTTATAGAATACCTATCAGTCCGTATACATATCTCTTCGCTTTGAGCGATGGTCATTTTTCACACACATCCGTTGAAATTTGATAATGAAAATCATTTTTACCATTGCTACTCGAAAAATGGCATTTGATTCATCGATAACAGTGAATAGTGAATAAAACATTTTGAATTTGGAACAAGCACGAATAAATAACACTGAATTTCGAAAACTGTTCTAATTTCACTATAAATTTTTAAATGTTCGTATTTAATCCTTTGTTCTCTTATTACCCTTGCACTAAAAAAATCAAATCTGCCTACAGTGCCGGACACCATTAAATTCCACTCGTGCCCAGCACCGCATGATGCTGCCTGCAACTGTTTTCACCTTTCTAAAGCCGAATCTGTGAAATATCTGGGGGTAATAGTCGACAACACCCTTAGATTTCACCAACATATAGACTCGCTCATTACTAGGCTACGTAAATTGATATATATTTTCAAAACTCTGAGACACGTAGCGGATGACAAACTGAAGAGGTCAGTCTACTTTGCCCTCGTTCAGTCGTTGATAAGTTACTGCATAACAACTTGGGGCGGTGCACCTAAAACCACTCTCCTTGAACTCGAGAGGGCCCAGAGAGTTATCTTAAAAGTATCCAATTTTCTTCCATACCGTTATCCTACAGATCTGCTGTACAAGCAATCAAAAACCCTAACCGTACGCCAACTATTTATTCTAAACACCCTACTAAAACAACACTCACTACTCACCTATCACCCGTTCATGACACATGGTAAGAGACGATATAATCCTGTAAATCGCACTCATTCTCCCCTCTCGACAGTATTCTCCAACCGCTTCTTTTGCTATCTGGGACGATTCTTGTACAACAAAATCAATAATACTCAACAGATTTTTAACCTTAATAAAGGACAATGTAAAAAGAAGCTTGCCACGTGGCTCCTGGGGCTCAATTATGATGACACCGAAAAGCTACTTACCAGTATGACTTAATGTATACCAACTGCTATTTCATAAACCATCACCCACACCCTCTCTCACACACACACCCCACATACGCTCTCCCACACACACACACGAAACACATCTTACTCACGTCCTCACTACATAATGATTACTAATAATTATAACACTATACAAACACATTCTTTTCTTTTATTATTTTTTAATTTTTATTATGTTTTATTATTTCTTTGTTTTGTTTTTACCATTTATTTGTTATGTATTTTTTTTTTTTTTTTGTTTTAAACACCATATGTTGAGCTACAGACTCTGAAAGCTGTTATACAACCTTCTAATTCAAAATTTGTTAAATCACTTTTATTATTATTTTTATGCAATGTATCGAACTGCTAGAGAGCGGAGACCTGGTGACCCGAAACACAGGCCCTTAAAGCCTAGCTTAGGCACCAGTCTCCCACAGTAAACTAAACCAAATAATATATCATGTGTAACAATGTCTGTAATGTTTATTGTGGTGAGAAAATAAATACTTATACTTATACTTATACTTACTTATACTTGTTCCTTTCTTTTTGTGTTCTTTTTTTTGCGTCATGTTTACCGCAAATAAACGTATTTTCTTTCTTTCTTTCTATTACCGAGTATACACGCTACTTTTTTATTGACTAGGGAGCTGCCACAATAGTGTTGTACAAAATGATGAACAACTTTTACTATTGGGACCAATCCTGAAATCGCGAAAAAAATATCTGCTGTTCCCTACATTTATGTTCGCATAACTCGCGAAATTGTAGGGGATAGCTGATTTTTTTTCGCGATTTCAGGTTTGGTCTCATAGTAAAAGTTTTTACATATTATTGCGACGCGGTCTATAGGTATAGACAGTTATCTTCATATAAATAAAAGCACTTTCTTCTGTAAACTTGGATTTTTATTTTTCTTGATGAGCCGACATTTTACATCTTTCGTCGACAACTACAAGATAAATTATTTTGCGTAGACAATTTGCATAGAGTTGTCATCTTTCATTTTAAGGTGAAAGCGCCAGGGTAGCCCGCGAAATAAAAATTTTCTTACGTTTTTTTGCAATTTGCAGGTCAGTATTAGGTTGTATATTGATTATAATTTGATTCGCGACCGTAACAAATATGTATTTACAGAATTATAATATTTAAAGTCACCAATATAACTCTAAGACCAAGTAATTCTATTAAATGACTATTTCATGAAATCTTAACATCAAAGGATTATACTAACTTAAGGAATTGTATTACTGATTCTAATATTATAATCCTGTAAATACATATTTGTTACGGTCGCGTATCATACTTTAATCAACAACTGAGCTGCAAATTGCAAAAATCGCAAGAAAATTTGAATTTCGCGGGCTACATTAGCGCTTCCTCCTTAAGTCTATCCACTAAATCTGAGTTTGTCGATTATTATCTTAACACCCCGTCGAGTACAAATCGTTTTCACTTTTAGGAAATACAATTAAACAAAAAAATTATGGAAATTGTCTTACTAACATTTATCTTAGTCATATAATGAACTCAGTTAAATTAAAACTTAATTACTGAACACCTAGTTTATCAACAAAGTAGTTGTGCTTAAATGGAACTAAAGATTCTCTTGCTGTTCTCATACGACTCAATCATACAAATAGCACTTTGATTTATCTAAGAACAGATAGATTTTAGAGTTCACACAACCAAAGTCATACAATAGTCCTTTCAAATAAAGTAATTCAGTTACAGTTACAGCTGTGCTACATACTCTGACTCTGCCGTTGACAAACAGTGATAGGAATAGGTAGTGCTAATTTGCCTAAACTTCGAGGAAGGAAGTAACATAGAGTGGATAATACTTCCTCTAAAATCCCGGAATAATTTTAATGACGTTTAAATCCCGGGATTTAAAAACCACGAATTTTTTATCGGACTTTGTAGTTACAAATTATTGATTTGAAAAATCATAACATTTTTTAGGGTTACACACACACACATTTATATATGTAATTTTTATGGTGTACATAGTAAAGAGTATTCGAGTAGTAGTAGTAGAGAGTATCTATGTGAGGCCATACAAAGCTCTTTCCAGTTTCATTACTTTTCCTTCTTTTATGCTTACACCTCGTGGTGGTTTGATGTACCTACACATCTATGTTCAACTTGCTATGTAAAAATGCTGTAGGCACATCTAACTGTCTCACTGTCAGGTTTACATGTAAACTATGGCTTAGCGACATCAACATAGTTCTTTTTCTATCGCTACCTTCCGGTCTTCTCCACTCTTTATTGCTTCATCATAATTCTGTGTGTCACCCATGCATAAACAGTATACAATGTTAGTTTAAAATCCTGTTTCATAGTCTTTCAGATGATTTGGTCTTCCCGATTTTGTTGTCTTGTCTTCTTTATCTGATATCTCTAGTTCTTTTTCTTGCATCTTTTCTATTTCTTGTTCATATCTTCGTTCTTCTGTCATTATGTCCTCTGATTCTCTGATACTCTTTTGCATTTCTTCATCACATTTTTAAAGATAAAGATCATTTATTTGTCAAAAATGCGTTTACATACACTGACTAATCAGGCGCAAGGTATTCAATTAATAGATGTTGTGTGCGTCCATGTTTTGCCAATAAAGGCGTACAAATTTTGTAGGTATTTAAAAAAAAAAACATTTAATTGCATTTTACATTACAGTCATTCTAAATTTCAATACAAAACACAAAACAAATAAATAATAATTGATGCCAAGATATTATAGTCCAAATAAATTAAAATTATGTCAAGAATATACATTATTAAGCAGAAACGCCAATTGATTTCAGATTCACATTATTAAATTGTTATTCTTAACTATGTATATTAGAAGTCGGAATAGAAAATTCCTTTTCATTTAAAAAATCTATAACATTGCAATACACTTTACTAACTAAAAAAATTTTCAGCTTATTTTTGATAAGCTTATTTATAGCTTATATTTTTTTCTTCATAATATCTTCTCTCAACCTTTTCTTCCCTGTTTTATTAGTGGATATCATTTTCATCAAATCTAACATCTCTTGAAATTATTATTTTATTATTGACAGGATCCATTCTTGGCATAACCAACCATTCTAACTTCTTTAGCCCTGTTGCTTAGCTTGTCTTGTTTTGGCATACCATTACCATCCATACTCTTGCTCCAAATATTTTCAATTTTGTAAGGTCTGTCTTCCCAACTCTTATGTCTGTAGGTATCTCGTTCCGTATAGCTACTGAGGGACATCTATTTAACTGATATGCAGCATAATTTATAGCCTCTCCCCAGAGTTGTTTTGGTAAATTACTTTCATGTAAGATAGTCCATGCCTTGTTGTACAAAGTCCGATTCATCCTCTCACTTACCCCGTTCTGTTGTGGTGTGTGCGCTATTGTTGTCTCTAACTGTATTCGTTTGTCTTTACAAAAATATTTCGCCTTCTTACATATATGTATATATATATATATTCTCCACCATTGTCTGATCTTATTCTTTTTACTTACTTTCCTGTTTCTGTCTCTATCTTCTTTATGTAACAGATTAAATTCTCAGTCGCTTCACCTTTATTCTTCAATAGGTAGACTTCACAGAAATGGGAGTAGTCATCCATCACTGTTTGATAGTATATCTCACCTTCATCAGTAGCTGGTCTTACTGGACCTGCTATGTCACTATGTAGAAGTTCTGCTACGTCTCTTGACCTTGGACCTTCAACTGACTTGACCGGTAGTTTTGTTGACTTTGCTTCCATGCATTCTGGGCAAACTTTTCTGCCAACTGGTAACTTCATGATCTGTAAACCCTTGCGATGGAGTTGCCCTAACCTTTTATGCCACAAATCTTCACCAACAATATTGCATTGCTCATCATCCGCCGAGTCATTACATATTTTACCTATAATGTAGTATAGTTTACTATTTAATTTTCCTACCACCTGAGCTTTATTGTTAAATATCTTGACTATAGAACTGTCAAAGTTTACTTCGTCTCTAAGAAAATAGTATTACTTTACTGAAAGTAAATTGTATGTCAAATTTTTCACAATCAAAGCTTCAAATCTTATTATTGTATCATTGCAATTGAGTCTAACCTTACCCTTCTTACTTGTATGAATACATTATCTAATAGCCACATAAATTCTAGTGGGAGTGTCCATGATCGTGATGTCTGTCATAAAACCATCAGACTCTCCTTTCACTAAATGTTCGGTACACGCTGAATCTACCACTAAATGCATTTCACTATTCACTGATGCATGCACCTCAACACAACTTATGAATGCCAGTCCATCACTATTGCCATCACTCACTCTTGCCGCAGCACTGTCCTCTGAAATACGACCACGTCCACGATCTCTGAATCCTCTTCTTATTCTTCCACGTCCTCGACCGGCTCTGCACTCGAATGATTTATGACCTAGTTTCCCGCAACGATAACATTTGATTGTGTTTGCACTGAACGCTTAATTTTTAACATATTCATTCCGCCCTTGTTTTTTCCCTTAGCTTTATCTCAGCATCGAGGAGTCGCACCTTCACAAAGTCGAAAGAAATTTCTTTTTCAGTGCTCATCGTTTCTATGGAGGTTATAACTTCTTCATACTCCTCTGGTAATGATGACAGCAGGTAACAAATTTTATCAAGGCTCTCTATTCTTGAGCCTGAAGCTTCTAGCTCCGTCACTAGCTTTTCAAAAATTAAAAAGTTGTCTTCGAGACTCGTTTAGTATTTTAGGTTTATCAATTTTCTACGTAAATGTAGTTTGTTTAACACGCTTTTTCTCTCGAAATGTTCTTTAAGTAACTTGATCATACCTGCAGCCGTTTTGCCGCCTTTACGATTTCTAAGTATCTGTCCGGCAGACATTGCATAATGATATTTGTCGCCGTAACGTCGTTTTGCTTCCATTCTTTATTACTGGTTTCTTTCACATCTCCGATTGCTTGCAGCACGCCATTCCTTTCCAGTAACGTTTTTACTCGGAACTTCCAGTTTTTTAATTCGCCCGGAGTTTGTAATTGCGGAAATTGGACTTGTGACGCCATTGTGATGTAAAATTTTTCACAATTCTTCGCCTTTCTTCGCTCGTTTTCTCTGGTCCCATAACCTTTTATATATTTATTGGGACGCGGTCTTTATAGGCAATTATCTTCATATAAATAAAAGCACTTTCTTCTGTAAACTTGGACTTTTATTTTTCTTGATGAGCTGACATTTTACATCTTTCGTCGACAACTACAAGATACATAGATTATTTTGCCATCTTTTAAGTCTATCGACTAAATTTGAGTTTGTCGCTCATTATCTTAACAAAAGTTGTTCATAATGATGAGTAAAACACTATAGGGGCAGCTCCCTAGCCAATAAAAAAGCGGCGTGTATAATAAAATGTGATACTTAAATATAAATATTATAAGTACTTACTACTATTTATTTTCTCACAGTCAATGGTAAAAAGTAGAGTACACAACTCGTGGAAAAAAAAATCATCTCGGTTCTTGTATCCCTCGCTTCTCTCAGGATTCTAATCTAGAATCCTTCGCTGCTCTCGGGATCCAATTTAGTCCCTCGAATTAAATTCCCTGTTTTTCACTTGTTGTAAATTCTATTATAATATTATTTATGCCATATGCCAAACAAACATATCGCGGTAAGGGGCGTCCTTGACGCTTTCACTTGACATGAGTTACAAACCTTTGGGGCAAAACCATATTCAGTCGTATTTCTTTCGGAAGGTACTTACTAGTATAATGAAACTCATATACTAAATTATAACCTTTTTTGTTTGGACAATTATGAAAAAAATAAGTAGACAATTCAGAAGGAGAATCTGTGTGAAAATAAAAAGTAATTACGTACATAAATCCGTCATTACTCATTAGTTTCATAGGTAGGTACATATAAAATAATTTAACCAACCTGCTTGAGGTTCAACGATTCTCTGTCGTCGCCTTTTTGGGTTGTTGCTGGATCCATTATCACTTCTTCACTCATTAACAATAATAACAAAAACAAAACGGTATCAAAGTAATAAAACAAACGTAACTAACACTAAAACAATAAAATTAACAGTAACAAAATAATAACAAATGTGTGAAAACTCCGAGTATGGGTTACGCTCAATCAATCCCAAGCACAAACCAGATTTGGATGACACAGGAGACGAAGGACGCGATGTATAATTACAAAATGGCGGGCAGGTAATGCGCCCCTGACTCGCTCTGACGTCACACTCAGCGCGGAGTATGAGCGCATAACCCAAAAAATCTCATTTTTTGGTAAGACCTTTAAAATTCGGTTATTTTAATTAATTGTATACTTCTATAAATATAAGTCAAAGCTAAATAAATAAATCCAATTATGGCATGTTCTTTTATTGAAATATAAGTTGAAAGCATATGTAGTTTCGAAAAAGAAAAATATACCACGAAAATTATTTTTGAAATACATAAACAATAGCAATTTCTTATTTCATTGTTTGATTATGTATTTACGAAACTTAAAAAAATACTATTTCTTACTTATTCCGTTTGGGTTGGGAATTTGGTAATATGAAACTCGACCGAAGTAGTATTAGCGACAGTTTTGAATGACGAGCGATCTCTAATCGCAGTTTCGGGACTTTTTGGTATAAGTCGGGTCAACGACTTTTATTTTTTTCTTATCGGGCATAAAATATAGGCTTGTCATTAATCACATCACAATAACATCTATACAAATAAAAAAAATTGAAGTGTCTGTTTATAATGTCAAAATAACAGCTTTTTACTAAATGCCTATGAAAGTCTAAACGGTACTTGTGACAAAAAACAATTTTAAACATTTTTTCTGTTCTGTCTGGCTGGACTGATTTTGACGGGACTTTCGCTGCCAGATAGCTGGTATTATAAGGAGTAACTTAGGCTTTCATTTTAGAAAAAGAATTAGGGTTCCGCGCAAAAATCTCGTGATTTTTGGCAACACGTGACCACTATCTGCTGTCTTCGCTACAGTCACTTTAACCCAAATAAAATCTCCTTTTAAAGAAGCTGCAGTAGCCTTTAATATCCAGATAACGAAAGAAATACATATAAAGACAATCAAACTCAAACTCAAAGCATTTATTTCAAATAAACCAATTACAGGCACTTTTGAATTGTCAAAAAGTCAGTCAGTTAGTCAGAAAGTTGAAGCTAGTTGCCCATTCCAAAGCGTAGATCTCTATGGAGAAGAACGGGCAAGAAACTCCACGGACACTCTTTTAAATCAAAATATTGTTACAAAATATTGGTTACATCATTAATGTTGAAATTAAGTATGTGAGAACAATGTAGAAAGACGTGCACGTTAAAAGCGTCCGCAACAAAAAGGTAAAAACCAACGATTCAAAAATTAAAATAGGCCGTGGCAGTTAAGAGATGACCAGTCCCTACTGACGGCGCCCGTTCACGAATATGACGCATAGATTAGCACCATTCAGCTCAACCATTTTGAAGGGAACTTAATGATGATCCAATACGCAAGTTACCGATATTTTTGTGCAAAAATACCTGAGTAAGCAATATGCAGTGATACAGTGCGAAGCGATTGCTTTATCTTATCAAGTGGGCCGCTCTGCCGTTAAGTGGGGGATACACAGACAGACAAGACAACAAGGTGTAGTAGACAGATAACATGTATAGAGCAAGGCTGTTTGGTTAGGTGCGTTTACCTCCAGCTGGGGAAACAACATGCCGCGAGCCCTAAGCCAGAGATGGTGAACCTATATATAGGATGACTGGTAATTAGTGACCGATACTTAAACACATGATTTTACACATGATAACAAGCTGAATGAAAGCTGATGAAAAAATCAGCTGGTCCCTACATTTTGACGAGTTATGCGAACATAAATGTAAGGAAGAGCTGATTTTTTTTTCGCGATTTCAGGATTGGTGCCATAGTAAAAGTTGCTTGTTATCATGTGTAAATCATGTGTTTAAGTATCGGTCACTAATTACCTGTCACCCTATACACTACCGCTCAAAAGTATTTGGCCACCTAGTAAAATACATTTTGTAAAAGTTTGATTCAATGAAACTGTTTATTAGCATTTTTAAACATAACAATAATACACTTTTTAAATTTTGGACTCATCTATGTGTCCCCCTTTATTTTTAATGACAGCCTCACAAAGCTTCGGCAACCTAGCTACTAATTTTTCCAATGTTGTCTTGGTTATCTTCTGCCATTCGTCTTGCAGTTTTCTCCACAAGTCTTCCTGAAATGTAGGACAACGTTTCCGCACCTGTCTATCCAGCTGATCCCACAATAATTCTATCGGGTTTAGGTCTGGGGACTGTGGAGGCCATATCATGAGTTTCAACACCTGTTGTTGTTCTTTTCCTTTTAAAAAGTCCTAGCATAGTCTTGACGTATGTTTGGGTCATTATCCTGTTGAAATATAAATCCCGGACCAATTAAATGGGTTCCAGAAGGCACTGCGTTATTCTTCAATATCTTTTTATAACCTTCTTTTTTAAGATTCCCTGTACTTGCACAAGATCTCAACGGCGGAGCCACAAAAAACAGCCCCAAACCATCACAGACCCTCCGCCGTGTTTAACTGAAGCTACAGTACAAGCGTCATTCACCCTTTCGTTTGCTTGCCGCCGTACGAAAACTCTTCGTTTGGATCCAAATATTTCAAATTTTGATTCGTTCGTCCAGAGGACCTTTTCCCAATCTGCTATTATCCAGTTCTTGTGTTCTCTAGCCCAAATAAGTCTCTTCTTTTTGTTCATAGTTTTAAGAAGTGGTTTTAACACCGCTATGCATCCCTCAAGTCCTGCGTCACGGAGTCTTCTTTTGATTGTGGACACACTGACTGGTTTATCCACATTAAACTGTGCTGCTATTTCCGGTGCAGTTAATCGTCTATTCCGTTTGCTTTTAATAACTATACCTACTCAAATCTTCACTCGAAGTTGTGGCTCTCGGTCTGCCTGAACGACGTTTGTTGCAAATTGTTCCTTCAGTCGCAAATTTCTTAACTATGTAGTCAACATTTTGCCTTGCTATCTTCTGCAGTCTTGAAATCTCACGATTACTTTTACCGGATTTATGAAGGCCGATTAGGTATTATGCCTTTGATTTCTTGAGAATATTTCTTAGTTTTACCCATTTTCTTCAAAAAATAAAACTCAGAAGTGAAAAACAAGAAAATATTATTAGACTTTAAGTACTGAGCTACGGAGAGCGTGTTTTCTGGTCAAATGAGATCAAATAACTAACGTAATAATATTTGTAATAGTTATACTAGATTTTAGTTATGTTTATTTCTCAATAACTAAATCAAAACAAAACTGACTTCAAAGATTAACTTCGAAGAAATTCCGACAATATCACTATTTTGGTTTTATGACCAGGAGTCGGCAAATAACAATAAGTTGTTTACGATTTTACCGTAGATAAGTATTTGGCGGTGATATACAAACAATGAAACCTATTTTTTTTAATGTATTGTTTGTAACTTAAACAAAATACAGGTGGTGACTTTTGAGCGGTAGTGTACATATACGTGTAATTTTTTCCAAATAAATGTGGCCATGACGTGCCAATAAACAATCTTGACTTAGTGACTACTGAAAAAAAAAAACGCAATAATACTTACCTAGTTAACTACTATTTATATGCAAACAGAAATAGACCTTATTATACAGTAAGCATAACATTAACAGGTTTATATTATTTAAATGAAAGTACAAATTAGTGCAACTTCCGCTATTGCAAACTAGATGCCAAATAATTTAGGTCAGTTTCATATTTTGTTTCTTTAATTTAGCGAATGCAAGCCGGAGAACCGGAGTCATCTGAAAAACGACTTCAGAGCGAGTCTTTTATGTTAATCTTTCTGAAAATAACAACTCACAGGCAGGCTATGTTTGTTACTGTAAATTAGGTAGGTACAGGGTGTCTCATAAAGACCCAACTATTTCAAGCGCGAACGAGATGGTACGATACCGCGGGAGGGGGGAGGGGACAGCGGCGTTAGGTAGCGTGGTTCGAGAATTTTTAGTTGCTATCATGCCGTCCACGGGAAAGCAACGCGCTTTTTGTGTGCGTGCGTTTTTCGAGAACAGTCGTTCGCTCAGTTGCGTGCGTCGTCTATTTCGATTTCACTACCGATTGCGGAATATTGGTAAGGCGCCAAGCAATGCAACCATACTCTCGTGGATCCAGAGGTTTAACACTTCCGGAAACACATTGGGAGATAATCCATCTGGACGTCCTAGAATTGCAAGAACGTCAGAAAACCTTGAGTTGGTGGCAAACTCTGTGCGACGTCAAACTCGACTTAGCATTAAGAAACGTTGGGCTCAATTAGGACTATACAGAGCGACGGTACACCGCATATTGCGTTCTGATTTGCATCTCAAGGCATACAAAATTCTGATCGTGCAGTCACTAAATTAATCTGATTATGTTTTAAGACTTAGTTTTGCGAACACAGTGTTGGAGAGATTTGTTAATTACGAGAACATGTTCTTCAGTGATGAAGTACATTTCCACCTAGATGGGTATGTGAATTGACAAAATTGCCGTTTCTGGTGTGGGTCTAATTCAGCCGTACTTTACCAACGACCATTGCATAGCCCTAAAGTGACCGTATGGGTGGCTATGTCGGCAAAATGCGGCATTGGATCTTATTTTTTCGAGGACACCAGAGGTAGAACATGATTACAACTTCCTCCATGCCTAGCTTCAGGAATTTTTACATTACAACCGAGGGGCTTGGTTTTAGATTGACGGAGCCACGTCCCATACAACTTAACAACTCGATGGAAGCACTACACGAATTGTTCCCTGGTAAGGTCATTTCGAGAAAGGGTGACATTTCACGGCCCCCCAGAAGCCCAGACCTTACTCCATGCGACATTTTTCTTTGGGGTTACCTTAAGTCGAATGTGTACGATAATGCCCCACAAAATTTAGCCGAGTTGAGGACAAACATTTCAGAAAAAATGGCGTCGATTTCCAAACCTCTTCTTCAGAAAGTTTTTAAAAACTTACATCTAAGATTCGAGGAATGTGGTCAGCGCAACGGATGTCACCTCAACAACGTTATTTTGAAAAAAATAAAATTTTGAATCTTTGCGAATTATTATTAGCAATAAACAATTATTTTAAAACAACCGTTTTCTTTTTTTTGTTTGTACATATCTTGAAATAGTTGGGTCTTTAAGAGACAGCCTGTAGGTACCTACTGAAATACCTTTTTTGGGATTTTTCAAACCATTTGAAATATCCCAAATTGTTTGTCGCATGCGATTGGCTCGCCATCCTTGCATCCCTGCCTGCCTGCTCCGGCTGCCATATTTGAGTAATCAGGATTTTGCCTAATGTGGTCTAATAGGTAACTCTAGGTACTTCATCATATTCCAAAACGTGGGGGCAATAAAGAACGAGTGCCTGGACAGTCAATTCGGCCTCTGTTTTATTTTCAGATACTCTCCTTTCAACGACTAACCTCCTTACTAATAAACGTTGTATAGCGTCTGTATAGTTACACAACGCTTCTTCTTTCGAAAGTCAAAATTACTGACGACTGAAAGAGAAGAATCAGTGTGTAACTATTCACCTGATATAATACGTTTCTTAGTAAGGGGATACATCTCTAAACTCATCACTTTGTTGCCGAGTCTTTGCTTATGGAAAATGTTAATGTTTGCGATTCGGAATTTATTTTATTTTATTTATTTATTTATTCATCTTTAATTCAGGCAAATTATCCATAATTGGTTAGTATTACTTAAACTATGTTAGTATATTTAAAGACACAAACATAAACAAAATTGAAAGAATATTAATTATTATACAACACAACACAAATACGTACATAACACAATACAAATTAAGGTATTACCTACCTATTATGCCATCTTCTGGAGACACCTGGCAACAATACATGCACTGCGCACAGGTGCCCCATCAGGTGGCCTTCAGTCTTGCTAGCAACAATGCTCAGGAGACTGCTGTCGCTGTCTCGCATCCGACGCAGTAGTGACGCGGAGATCTTTTGCGCATGGTCGCAAAAAAGTCATCTGTACCTGCTGCTGCGAACATCCCTGACGCGCTACAGAAACGTGGCAGCGACAGCAGTATCCTAAAAGCATTATTGTATTGCACACGCAGGGCATTAAACGTCTTTTGCGTGTATCTGGTCCATAGACTGCAGGTGTAAAAAGCCTGGCAATATGCCCTGAACAGTGTTATCTTAACATTATTGTCGCTCTTTGCAAATCTGCGGGCCAGTATGTTGCATCGTACGGCCAACGCCCTGCGCTCTCTCTCCATATCACAATTATCAGTGCCATCCTCTGTAACCCAGTGACCAAGGTATTTAAACTGCATTACTCTGTTTAGAGAACCACATAGCGAGACTGGTGGTACCACTTCATACGTCTTGTTTTGATTATTTGATATTACCTGTAGAGATATAATTAAAATATGTCACACTTTAAATAGGTATAAAAAAAGAATGCAGATTTAGCTCTTATTTTTAATAATTGTATTGTATCGACTGTGGGGAGTTCCCTGACAGGAAAAATAGTAAAATAATACCTTTGCTTAAATCAGGTAGTACATCAAACCCCACAAATTATAGACCTTTTTCAGTACTACATTTAGTAAAATTTTTGAGAAATTAGATAGGTAAATAATAATACATAATTATAGACCTTATTGCAAAGATTTTTCAATACACATAAATTATTACATAGCAAACAATTCGGTTACAAGGGGACCCGGACGTTTGACTACTGATGAAGTTTGTGAACATTTAGGACATTTTTATAATGAAGGGGAAGATAAATGCGATGCTTTGGGCATCTTTTGTGATTTGTCCAAGGCATTCGATTGAGTTCTTCATGAAACGTTTATCAAGATCCGCCACTACTGCACCAATGCTGGAGCAATTCAGAGCGTTGAAGTTAATGGAAAAGATCTTCCGGATCTATAGTAAGAGTGGGAGTCCCACAGGGCTCAATTCTTGGTCCTTTCTTGTTTCTTATTTAAATCAATCACTGGTCTTACCTAAGGATAATCATGAGTGTTGTTTACGGATAACACTTCACTTTTGTTTAAACTTTAACGTCAGCAGCTGGTTACTGACGATGTAAATAGCGCGATCTCAAAAGTAGTTCACTGGTTCAATGTTAATTAATGTGCAGGACCGCCGACCCCTTAGTTTAAGTTAGCATAGTAATAATTTTAGGCATTTGTGGTCTTTTTAGTTTGGGAAAACCAGAATGCAAAACCTTTTTATGTCCAACTGATGTTAGAGATCTCACAGTGCTCGGCATGTTAGGTTACTGTACTTGCTGAGCGTCCCGTAATAAAATTTATTGTTTTATTTTGCTAGTCGTATTGTAAACGAATTCATTGTTGTCGGCACCTATTGAGAAAATATGCATTTCTTTAGGAATTAGATCCTAGTAGCAGTTTATGCGGACTTGTAATCCGCACCAGTTGTGTTTCCTAGTAGTTTTAAATAGCGTACCATAACGACTTTAGGAATGTTATTCAAAGGGAAATAATAATGGTTCCGAAAAACAAATTAATCTCCAGCGATCTGTGGCTGACTATTATTCTAATTAACCAGCATTATAATGAATTACCGACAAAAAACCCAAAACATAAACGAAAAAAAATATCCAATTTAACAACAAATAAGAGCATGTTCAAATTACATTTTCTCCTAAAAAAAAAATGGATCTTCGAATAACAAAACTAAACTTCCGAATAGAATACTGAATCTCCGACAAAATTAATAAGTTACCGACAACAGAGGTGTATAACCACTCAGAATAATATTTTCAGTATAATGTTACAGTTAAAATAGCACCACAGTCTATGAAATATGAAAGGTAATTTATGAATTAATAGTAGGCAAGTAAAGATAAAAATTACAAAGCATAGTTTTTAGTAGAACGTAATTTATGCTGGTAGAAAAGTATTATAGCAATAAACAGTCATGTTTATTTTTCGAAGATTTCAGTATCTCATTCGGTCGTTTCCGTCATTTTTATTCGGACAAAAGTAGTCGGAAAGTTAGTATTTTAGGCAGTAGATTTAATATTTTGAGTAAGGACAATTCTTCTTTTTTTGTTGGAGCTTTTATTACTACCCTTATTCAAAAGTCTTGTTCAATATCTCCGTTCCTGTATGAGCAATCATTATATAATTTTGCATAGCGCGCGCTCTATTTGGGAATTGGGAACTATTTATGTGTGTTAATTATTTAGCTTTGGCAAAAGCCGTTTTCCAAGTACGACCATGTGTACGCTGGCTTGATCGTTATGCCGGCGTACACAGTAAAAATGGTGTTTATTTCTTAAACTAAAGAGGTACTATTTTTTTTATTATTGCTCTAATTAAGCTCTATCTATAAGGCATTACAACAAATTTTTAAATGATAGGTGGCCACCTCCGCTTTACCATATTTGCCTTGGACCACTCGGTCTGGGACATGCGTTATGCAGACGAACAGACAACCTCCTCCTTTTTTGAAGTCAGCTAAAAATCGAAAATCATGCTTTCTAAATAGGTAATTACAAAGCTATAGGTGAGATTTAATTTAACCTCAGGAAATACCCTTTTTTTTTTTTGTGGATGGGAAATCATCAAATGACTTCTCCCGCTCTGGGCGGAGCGGGAGGGCGTGTCAGACTTTTACTGACTAAAACCCACTCGTGTTCCTTCAGTTGCCTGTGCCGGGGCCACGGTAACTCTTTCGAACATCCCGCAACCCTAGCTGGCATCGGCCCTAGCGGACCCCGTCAATAGTGCTGACATCTCTTTGAGGCGCGCGTGGAACACGACGCGCCGTCGACTCGGGCTTGGTCCTTACCGGTCGGCGAGCTACCCATTGCTCGCCGTCCGCAAGCCCGCGCCTACGGTGGCCGGGAATCGGCTGCCAATTCCCGACGCCCAGGGCGTCTCCTGCGGCGACTAGGGGCATGAGGGTGCAAAGCTTGCCTCTCCCTCACGCGTCCCGCCTCCTCCTTCACGAGCATTACTGCTTCGCAGAAGGAGGTAATGGCTTCCCATGCACACTCGCTCCGTACCATGGCCTGGACCAGGGCCGGACGCGAGAGATCGCCGCCGCCGATCGCTTCCGCGAGGACACGGCGGTGCTCCGCCCAAACCGGGCAGACCTCCACCGTATGCTCCACCGTGTCCTCCGGGCGATCCACACAGTGGTGACACCCGGCAGGAAATACCCTAGATATTATCATTTTCAACCAAATGAAAAAACCGAGGAGGTTATTTACCGCTGGCATTGGGCAATCTTTTTGTTACATTATAGAGAAGATTTTCTGAAGTACTTACAAGTACTTACTCATAAAATTAAGTTACCTTGTAAGTTGTAACTGAAGACCTGCGTTATATTTGTTTAATTCCATACACGAAGAACTGGTCCTTTTGTTTTATTCGGAGAAATCTCCTAAACATTGCATTCTTTATGCAACAAATTAAACTTTTGAGAATTAATTATCAGCTAAATTCTAAATAGCTAAAGATTGTACTGATTTATTTCCATTCTTTAGCTTATTTTAAAAAATTAAATTATTATGCGCAGGAACGCATTTTTGTTCATTGTCCTTCATGGTTGACCTAGGTTAGTTTCTGCGTAGTTATGTTTCAAGAAACGCAGTACCTATTTACTACGCCGCAATGTATTTGCATCAAACTACCATAAACTCCTTATAGTTATGAGTACAGTGGTGTTAACGTCAAAGTCGGAATTTGGGATCTCTTTTAAATGACTATATGCAAAATAGATTGTCCATTGCACGCTTCCGGCATCGCATACTTAGCCCAAAATAAAATATGGGTCAATTTTGAGACGTCTATGTTTGTGTGAACGCTAATATTTCAGTACGGGATGGAAATGTTGATGGAAAGGTGTGGCCCTTCAACACCGGTGTGCGATGCACTATTTTTTATAGGTTTGTTATTTTAACGATCCGTGTGCGAGAGATAAAATATTTCGAATTCATTCCAACATCCAGAATAGAGTAGTTCGATATTCAAGCGCATGTCTGATGAAAATGGGTCTCCAATTATTAGTGCGCTGCGTTATTGAATCCTGCCTCGATGCACCTAGCCTGGCCAGTTCCCCTTCGACCACCGATGTAGCTACTTGTCAAAATTCCTGTTGCTTTTGTTGTTGATTTTTCAAGTATCTTGGTTAATATCTAGTTGTTTTTGAATGAGGGGATCTGGAGGAGAGCGGGTTAGAAAAAAACCTGTAAGTTTTTGCCATTTTACTTATTTTTATTCTTAAGTTCAGCTTGTGTCAGGCAGGCGTGGACAAAGCCAGTTCTAGAATGCAAGCTCAGCGGTCTGCAGTGTTATTGGAAGCAGCATTAATATCTATTAGTTTCGCGACACACACATCCACACACAGCGCTGTAGTAGGTAGTACGTCTTTATATTGCACTCACTGTTACCGAGTGCAGCCAAACGATAAGGTCACTTTGTTGTGTCCAAGGTGGGGAGGGCTACAATACGAACCGTTGCGACACGTCTCGTCCGCTGCTTGTGCGACTCGCTGTAGTCTGTCTGTCTGTACTGTACCGATCCATTGCCGATTTTAAAAGTTGTTTTAAAAAAATAAGAAGAGAGAACGCGCGCGGTCGTTCTCACCCATCCCACTGCGCAACGCGTCGCGCCGTAGCCAGCCAGTGTGCGTTGAGGCAGTCGCAAGGGTGGACACGACACTCCGACAATCACTATAAACCGTGAGTAGCGATACATTTCTTTATAGATTCTTGTGAGAAAAAATATGTAGATTAGGTTTTTATTTATACCGGTATGTTTAAGTTGTGTGTATGCAGTGTTTTGAGTGGTTGAATGCGAAATATTTTAGGTTAGGAACTGACAGTTACTACGCCGCATAAAATGAACATCGTTTGACGCGAACGAACGACGCAGTTCGCTTGGTATCGGCCGGCCTTTTGTTGCTAACCGAGAAACAAAACTTACTGCGTATTTGCTTATTATGATATTATTTATTATGTTCAACATAGTTGCTGATAGCTAGTTGCATTGTTATTTAATACATAATTCTTACTGTTCAAGTCTTAATGTAAGGTCATGGTTGAAGAGCACTAGTGCGTTTATCTATGTGCGTGCTAATAGAAAGTTAACGACAACAATAATAATAGTACTCCAAACAATTATACTCCAAATTATAGGTATGTTTATTTCGTTAGTTATAATAATGTACAAAATATTTATGCAATCATTTATATTTGTTTATCAACATTGTAAAAGAGATAACAAAACAAGTAGAGTAACATTGACCAACTTTAATCTGCGCTCCCACTCAGATAGGTGGAAAATAGAAATTGTTTATTATTTTCAGCTGTAAATAAATGTAATAATTAACCATTTCTCCATTAAACCTTATATTACTTTAGTTGGAAGATTTAGTTCATTGTTTTTATAAGCGCTCTTTGTTTTTTGGGTGAAATTGAAAGTTGAGAATTAGGATGATATATTATGCAACAACAAATACTTAATATTACAAAAAAAAAAATATATTGTTGAAACCCGAATTAGATGTCCAACAAAATCAATTTAACAGCTACGTACATCCAATGCTCCCATTCTTTAATCGTAGACTCGAAAGCGAAACATGTGTTGGCAATTGTTTGATCACATTGATTTTTAAAACGCAATACATCCAACAGGCTAATAATAGCTTGCAGTTAAGATTACCAGTATAGATTACAGTTTACACACCAATGGGCAATTGTTAAGTAGTTCACATTTGCTCACAATTATCATTTACACAATGAATAAAAGTGTAGGTATTTTTCCAAGGTGCGAGTTCCTTTGTCATTTAAATACCTACTCATCTGCAAACGCTGTGATTATATCAGCTGGCTGGGATTCTGTACAGATGGTGAGAGGTCACTGGGAAAAATATAATTATTATTGTTATAATGCCCTTAGCAACAATCTGTCGTCATGTCAGTTTACGCTGGCAGACGTGTAATCTATTGCCCTTTATGCATTGTACTTATATTTAAACATGGTTGCGATAAGTATGTATGGACGCCAGCACATCAAGCTACTCCAATCTGTCAAATTTCTTTAATAGATTTTCGACTTTATTGCTAAAGTAGTAGGTTCAAGGTTGATTGGGAAAATTTAACAGTATCGGGTCGCTTGATGAGCTGGCGTCTGCATGTGGATATATTTAATTGCAAGTGAGCTTTTCTCAATATAAATTAAAAAAGAGCTCTTGAAACTTAGACAGAAAACAACAGAAATAGTAACGATAAAATGTCACACATAAACGAGGAAAGGTTAAACATATTATTCTTAAAATAAATAATAATAAGGAAATATAGACAAGAAATAACAACAACGAATTAACAAAATAATATCATCTCTTATGGATAGCAGTGGGGCAGCTGCAGCATAGGTTTAGTGAAAAAAATTACATTGAAAGATTCCGTTACCTACATAAAGATGGGACCTGGGTCAAGCTAATAAAAGCGTGTTAAAAATTATCTTTCTTCATTGCCTGAAACTATTGGACAACTTTAGAAATGACCGGTTTTAGCATATTAACCGTAACATAAAATATCTTTATTTGTTAAGTTTATTAAAACTTGGTTTATTTATGACTTTCAATTCAAACAAAATGCTTTATGCATTGCATTGTGGATATATTATTACATATAATATACATATACGAGTACCTATATATACGTTTATTCCGAGCAAACCCTTTCAATATCTAATTTATTTTTGGTTTAATTAGTATTTTTAGGTACCTACTTACCACAGAAATAAAAAGGCGAGCAGACAAAAACTGCTTGATTAATTTCGATGCGGTTTTCACCGATATCATCATTCAAGAATTTCTTGAGGAAGGTTCTACCATGGAATTAAATATTTACATGCATATCATTATAATTGAACTTCTGTAGCTGGAACTCCCTAATTGCGTAACACTCTCGATCACAATCTGAATGATTTTGAAGGATCTTGCTAATCCACTTCTTCATTTGTTCAAAAAGTTTGTCTGCTTAACAACGTTAATAAGGCAATGAATGTTGTTGAACTGTCAATTGAAAGCAATTGCTACTGTGTGTTACGCAGTTACCCCGCGGGTCGTTAGTTTACAAAGTATTGCAAAAACGGTTGAAGCTCCCCCATGCCATGGTAACGTTTAAATTCAAAGGACCTTGAAACACCCTATTTGTAACGTTTTTTTTTATATCACCCTTAAGCCACCCTGTATTTGATGCCCGAGGGGAAAACCTTTTGTAAGGGATATCAAAAAAAATCTATGGAAACTTGAGTTTCTACCGTTTCATGGTCACGTTGGGGCGAGGGTGACCTTCGGATTCTGTAGGCATACTAGCCAGTGTTAATAAAATCTGCACGAAAATATGTTGAAAGTCTAAGCTTTTTTTTTTTGGCCTCGTTAAGGTGACGAAAACCTCACGTCTAAACGAGTAGTTTTAATGACTTGGATAAAATACATGTTAAATTAGAGCATTTTCTTAATAACTTTATATGTGCATATTTTAGATTATGTTTATATTACATAGTGTACCTAATTAAATCGTAATGTTATGTCTAACGCGGATAAAAATTAAGAATAACGAAAAAACTATCAGAATTATTTTTATGAAACTCACCATTTTATAGATAATTTAATTATTTATCTTTTAATATATGTGTTTAAATTAATAATGCGTCTATATTGGGACGGCACTCCTTAATGGGCGTGTCATATTGCTGGGTGGACGTACGACACGTTGCGTGAGCTCAGCACAGAACACGCAAGCTATGCATTCAAGGCCGTTAGCATAAAGTTACCACGTCGAGGGTTTTGTAGGCGGTATGAAAAAAATGTGACTGAAGGAAAAAGAAATAATCTACATACATTTCTTTTTTTTAAAAAAAAAAAACAACCGACTTCCAAAAAAACACAACAAATTGAAAAATGACTAATTTCAGAAGTCGGTGTCTTTGGATCTATATTTTAGGTTTTTAAAGTTAGGAAATTAAAGTTATTTTTCACTTTGTAGTATTTTGTTTTGGATGTCGGTTGTTTTTTTTTTTTTGCAAAAAAGTTTTTTATTTTTCACTTTTTAGTGGGTCGCGTCGGTTTGTAATTTATCTAAGTTACAATAGCCTAATGACAACTGCTCATCACCTTTTACAAAATATTGCTTTTCCCGATGCAGGGACGTTAATTGTTGAGTCTCCTCATCATCAGCTCCACTTCACCAATATGCATTGTGACAAGCTCATATGGCTTAGCAATTATTTTAAAGTAATCGAATCGCAACCCGTGAAATACTTATTATTATTAAGTTGTTCTGGTGGCCATCTGTGGTCTTCATCATCAGTTCCACTTCACCAAATGGTGCTTTCCGAGAGCAAATGCACAAGTTACTATAAAAAATACCCAAATCGCTATAGGTGTGCCTATAATATTTGAAGAGTTCCCTCGATTTTTCCAGGATCCCATCATCAGATCCTGACCTGATGACAATGGGACCACTTGGAAAGTATACCCTTTCAAACAAAAAAAGAATTTTCCAAATCGGTGCAGCCGTCTTCGAGTAATCGGAGAACACACATAAAAATATTTTAACAATTTTATTGTTCTGACCATTAGACTGCCGGAAACGCAGATCTATGCGAGACACAATGGCTATTTAAATTGTTTCTGTAATTACGACATTCAACCGGTTAATAATAATTAGAATGAGTACCTACGTCAGTATTTTATTTTTCATTCAAAACGAACGGGGGTAATAGAAACTGGTCCCCCAAATGAATGTATCCTAAATTTCACAATATGTACGTACCTTACAATGCACCTCTATAATACAATTTCTAGTATTGATCGAAACATCCACCTATAAACAAAACCGAGGTAAAACCTCGTACATAATTAAAGAAAGACGCCATTTAAACCTCCTTCGTCTGGCGCTAGTCTACGTGCAGGCCAGGCCGAACGCATAAGAGACGAATGGCACCCACGACAGTATTGATTTTAAATTTTCCACTAGAAATAGCTACGACGTTCACTCGTCAATAATAAATGTGAGTAAATATAATAATTTGCGACCTAAAAGCCCAATGCAGCGCTGCACGTAGTCACACTAACGAAGATGCTAATACTCAGCACGAAATATAGTAGGTAAGTAAAGTTTAATTTCCATTGCGTCTTTTGCAAAGCTAGCTGGGTTCATAATTGTAGCGTAGAAAGCACTGGATAGTCAAATGCTGAAACGGTCGTAATTTTTTGGTTTGTTAGTAAAGGTCTTGGGATTGAGACCGCGTCGCGCCGACTACGCAGTTCCAATGTTTTGAACTGTGATGACGACACCGAATTTTTCACAACACTGACCTTTATCGGGCATTTAGTTTTTGTATAAAAAATATAACTAGAGCTGAGATGATGCCAATTTACAATCATCATTTAGGTTCATTATTTACAATGTTTTTATTTTGGAAAAATACTTTAAATTGTTTTCTTCCATGGGTTCTTCTGCTGTTCTGTGCTCGTGATTATAGATATATTTTGTTACTTTTATTTTTCTATATTATTCGAGTAACTTATCTTTTGTATGCAAGTATACAGGATAAGTTTAAAAGGAGTGCGGATATTTTAGCAGGTAATCAGGTGCATAAAACTGAACAGCTTTCCCCAAGGAACATAGGTCGAAATCTAAAAAATAAAATTCAACTTCCCATACAAACATAAGTCACGTGACCAGTCACTTTGTATGAAAAGTCGATTTTCAATTTTAAGATTTCGATCTATGTTCCTTGGGGAAAGTTGTCCAGTTTTATGCACCTAATTACCTCCTGAAATATTCGCACTCCTTTTAAAATTATCCTGTATACGTGCATACAAAAAGATAAGTTACTGTGACAAATAAACCTATTTTAGTTGTGGAGTTAGAACAATTTTGGAGCTAATTTGTCGCCTATGAGCAACAATATCGCCGCAGGTCGTTATTCTCTCGTCATAACAAAGGTGCTACATGCGATGTATGATAAATAACTAGGTAACTGATAAGGCGTGCAATCAATTGTAAGCCTATCACATTCCATTGTTGGTCGAGGACCTCTCCCAAGTCACATGAAATTAAGTTGAATGGTAGACGAAGCCAATTTTTTGGTTATTTATTTTCGTAATCGTAATTTTGTTGTAGTCATTGTGTGAAATACGGCTTTTTGAAAAGTATCTAGGAATTTTGTAAAACATAATTATTTTCTTGCTTCATTTTTTTCTGCGGCATTTCATTTTCTAATTTGAATAAATAATTTTCCTTATGTTGGAAGTAGGTAATAATAAAAATATTCTATAGGTCTTTCAACGGCTTTTTCAAAAATCCTCTAACAAAGGACATCAAACGAATCTAGTCTTTATCCTCTCCCGTTTAAAATCGTTTTCATATCATATCTCTCCCATCGAAAACACCCCTGTCTAGACAACAAAAATATTTAATACTACTCCCCATCTGCCGATTTAACCCCACCTCCGCTGTCTGCCTACAAAGTACAAAGTAGAAACCCGTATAAGTAACCGGTTTGCGCCATGGGCCAGACGTCTAGCCTACGCAGGTTCGCCCTATCCCCTCTCAGTCAGAAATAGCATTTCAGGATGCGGTATTGATCGTTGCACGGTCCGGGCGAGCTCACTCGGCTGCTGCTCTGCAACGGGCTGCTGTAGAGGGGTTAGCCTCCCCCCGTGAATCGGAGATGACAAAGGCGTGCAACCCCATATTAAAATAATTTAGTCTGAATTGAGGTGTGGTGCTGGAAATATGTGTGGTCATTGTAGTTTTTATTTTATTTTAAAGTAAAGGTGGTAGACTGTTTTCAGGTGAGTTTTTGATTTTATTTTGTTTTTTTCCGGTATGCGATATTTAGCTCCATTCCTAAACTAACTTTAAAAAAATCGGTTTTTAAATTTTTACTGTATCGGAATTAAAGCCTTTTAAATTAGTCTTTAAAGTTTTGTGTTTAGCTAGGGTTTCGGTAATTGATGTTGTTTATGATAAATTAAACAAAGATTTCTTGATAGGTAAATACGTTTACTAAGGTCTTTACAATTTTAATATTTTTCTAATGTGTAACGGACAGAGAAGTTTTTTAGGTGATTTTTGAACGAGCGAAGGAATGAATATGGATGAAATTTAAAATGAATGAAGACTATTGAGCGAATGTGTCGTAGACAGATGTTATGTGAATAAAACCAGTATCCTACAAGACTTGGCACTTTCGTGGATGTTCCCAGGTTCGAATTTGCGTTTAAAAAGATTGCGAAACCAAATAACTACGTAATATATTACTTTAATGGTAAATATGGTACCCATGTAGAATATTGCACTTATGTTCGTATACTTTATAGTCAATAACATAAAACGAGCTTACTCTCGTAAACCTTTCAGTGCTCATATACGTGATCTGACGAGTGCCAAGTAACATTTGTTACTCATCTAAGTGTTCAGAATTACCTACTTTGGTTTATATTGGTTCTGGTATGTACTGAGCTGGGAGAGAGGTGTTGGGGGATACAGGGTGTCCCATCGCGCATATGTCACACTAGCTGTGCCCCGCGAGTCCCGCAACTTCGTTCGCGTGGAAGTCTTAAGATACACAATATACTAAAATAACAGCCACATTTTAATAAAACTCCCTCGTCCCCTGACCCGCCGCGTTGCATCGCCCATCCGCGCTATTAGTTCGTTTTCGCTTGGCGTTCTTTCTGACTTTTTTTCTTTTTGCTCAGCTCCTAAGGGTTGTAGCGTGATGTTAAATACCCTATAACCATCCTTGAGAATTGGGCTACCAAATGCGAAAAGAATTTTTCAAATCTGACTGGCAGTTACAGAGTTATTATATTTTTACATGGGTTTTAATTGTTTTGCGCAAAACTATAATTATTTTTCTAAAATAAAAGTAGCCTAAGTTACTTCTTGTAACATCAGCTATCTGCCAGTGAAAATCGTCAAAAACGGTCCAGCCGTTTCGGAGTTTAGCTGGAAGAAAGACGGGCTAAAATTTTGAAAGTTGCTTTTTTGTAGTAAGTTAGTACCTAAAAGCTGTTATTTTGACATTACAAACAGACACTTCAATTTTATTTATTTTTATAGCTAGATGGTGTGAAGGGACTGGTTTTTTAAAAAACAACTTTTTACAAAAAAAAAAAAATACAACCGACTTCCAAAAAAAAAAACACTACAAAGTGAAAAATAACTTTAATATCTGAAGTCGGTGTCTTTGGTTTTTCTATTTTCGTTTTTTGCCACCGACTAGCGACTTCGAAATTAAAGTTATTTTTCACTTTGTAGTTTTTTTTTTCGTCGGTTAAACATTTCATAAAGGAAACTTCATTTAGTGGTTTCATTACAGGTAAATAGGGACCAGTATCTAACCCCTTTCTTCGAAAGTCGCAAATAGGTATATTTTTTCCCAACTGCGCGACTGCAACGTCTCGCCTACCTACACGCCTAGGTCACACGACGTTTAAATAGGCTAGGCGGAGGGTAGGTTTGGTTTTTTTTTACAAAAAAAGGTGGATTTAAGACGTCAATAAGTAATGTCATGAATTATTGTTTTTTAGTACCTTGACCATTTGGCGTATCCAAATAAAAGGCTTGAGAAAACGATTCCAAAAATATAACACACTATAAGGGGGAAAAGAAAAACAGTAAACCCGACTGCGACTAAAAATTTCACAACAAGCTCACATTTCGAGCAGTAACTGCAAAGTACAGTAACTGCAAAGTAGAGTAACTGCAAAGTAGAAATAAATACCAACTACAATAATATTCTAAACGCCGCATAACATTCATTTTAAACTCCTTATTACTACACTGTATTTCTGTAGTATTTCATTGTTATTTAAACCACGCCATGTACAGTGATTTACTCTCTTATCTTCAAGCGTGTCAGTATTATTTTGTCCTTCGTTACTTACTCAACGCATCGCTGCGCTGGTCCCACTTGCACACCCCACCCAGTCCCCTTCTAGAATGTCAAATGCATAAACTGCATACACTTCCTGATTGAGGATGAATCTACATGTCATGTGGATGGGTAGGTATCCTGGTGTGAACTGTGAGACTTGAGGTTCTGAGTCACATTTTAGTTATTGGGCACAGATTTATAATGAACTATGCTGTAATTCAGCAAATTTCAAAAAGAAAGATGGAATTTGATTAAGACGACTGTATGAACAGTTTTCTCAATGTTTCCCTTTTTTACAAGCTTTATATTAACTTGCTTCATTCGTATGTGTTACTTTCATTGTCACCCATTTTTCATGTTACAAATGTTTCAGATCGAAAAGTCCCCAAATTCTACTTACTTATTAATAAAAATCTTAAATTCATTCATTCATTAATGAATGACGTCAGTGAACTAATGAGTTCACTGACAGACAACGCTGAGCCTAAACCACTGGGTCCAGAAGCATGAAATTTTGCACCAGAGTTCCTTAATCCTTATCACTTTCGCTATACAGGGATATTTTAAATTGGCTAGCTAAACTCCGTAGACGCGATATCGACATCTAAACATGATAAAACAAAAAATAATTTCATGATTTTTTATTGTGGGGTCATCAACCGCAGTTATTGTACTCACTTGAAATATCAGTTTAAAAAATCTGTTAATCAAGTAACAACTCTAAAAGCGGTCATTGACCTAAAAAATATCAAATTTTTCATTTCTTATTTTATCGTGTTTAGATAGATATCCATACCCATCGCGTTTGCGGAGTTTAGCTGGCCAATTTAAAATAATCCTGTATAGCGAAAGTGAGCGCTATGGAAGATTTTTTGAAAATTCACCCTATAAAGGGGGTTACAGGGGATGAAAGTGTTCATGGAAGTCCGTCATTTTGGCCGATGGGTAATCTCGTCGCGTACACGACTTGCAAATATGTAAATAAATTCAATTACTAACTTTACTGCATTTCGCAGACATCTCCGATCTGATTTATCTTTTAAATCGATCGAATTTATATTTATGAAAAACAACTAAGGCTGTTGAAAAAGCATTCCACTGAAAAGGAATCGTGTATCGCCCAAAATTGCTCTGAATTCTGCCTAACCCGCTACCCAAAATTTCATCGTTCTATCTGCCATTTTCAATTACACAAAATCCACACATCATTCCACAAATCAAAAATAACTCCACAAAACTTAAAGAAACCATTTTCCAAAATCAATTGGGTTTATAAATGGTGTCACCGCATCTCCTCGCTCGCATTGGAAACGTGCTTCTTAAAACAATTACCCCCATTCAGTACTGTCACGGTACTAAACAGTAGGGTTATTGTTTGATCATGTACCTATTCAATTCTGAACCTTATACCATTAAAATAAGTGCTAAGTTTAATGTGCATTCAACTGTGTTACCAATGAGGTTTTAGTGTCAACGAACTAACAGACACTGTGTATAGATGTTTGCCTTGGTTTTTTAACGTGTTGTGTACAAATGTTATGTGAATTTGGTCGATACTGCGCAGTTTATTTTACAACAAGTATTGTTTACATTTTTGCTTCAACTTCCACGTCAATCTGCCTAGCCTTTTCCCAACTATGTTGTGGTCGGCTTCCATTCTAACCGGATGCTGTTGAATACCAGTATTTCACATGGAGCGACTGCCTATCTTACCTTCACAACCCGGTTACTGGGTAACACGATATACCTTGGTAAGACTTGATGTCAGACTATCGGGCTTCTGACTACCCGTAACGATTGTTAAAGATATACGAATAACAGCCGAGACCCACGGCTTAACTTGCTGGCCGATGCACGGAGGGGTCTCGGTATATGTTAGTGATGGTAACCCATCCACGGACCGACCTCGGCAAGCGTTGCTTAACCTTGAAGATTGACCCGTGCAGCTGTTATTATTTAGGCACGAGCCCCTTCAATTTCCAGGGGGCTCGTGGCTAAGTAAATAACAGCCACACGGGTCGATCGATCAGGTTAAGATACGCTTGCCACGGTCGGTCACAGGATGGCTGACCATCTTTACATACCAATCCCTGCGTAGCTCGGCCGTTGGTCCCGGCTGTCATTCTTGGATCTTTGACAGTCCTTACGGGTCGTCAGAAGCCCGAAAGTGACAACCAGTTTTACCAAGGGGTGTCGTTTACCCAGTAACTGGGTTGTGGAGGTTAGATAGGCAGTTGCTCCATGTAAAATACTGGTATTCAGCTGCATCCGGTTAGACTGGTAGCCGACCCCAACATAGTTGGGAAAAGGCAAGGCAGATTGATTGAGGGGCTCAACCAATCTGCCTAGCCTTTTCAACTTGCACGTGTAATGCGTGAATTGCTTTGGTGAGCAATAAAAAAGTAGGCGATAAGAAATAAAGGGTTGTATCAAGGTCTTTGTTTGCGTGGGTAGCAGTTACCATGTATGTACTCTTGATACAGAGCGGTATTATGAAGTATTAATGCCATCATGATTCCAGTGCGAAAAAGGGATGGTGTTATCGGTCACGTATAGCTAAATCTCTCTCGCGCACTGGAATCATGATGGCATTAGAACGTCATAATGTGGCACCTGCATAGCTATTCACAACCGATCGATACGCTTCCGTGCCGAATCGAACATTAATCAATGTTATCAAAAGAGTCAAGCTGTTCACAAATCTAAAACCCGAAAATTTTGTCAGTTTTAATCAAATAGTCGACCACCATTCTTCTGACAGCTATTTGCTGTCGGGGCAAGGCGAATTAGTGATTGAAAATGTGTCATTTTCGATTCGACAACCTGTCCTGTGGTTGGGAATAGCTATGCTGGTTCGGTTTTATAAGCGTTGTAATTCAATGAAAAACGTTGGTAAATAATTTGTTTTAGCCTTGCTAGTTATGGTGTCATTATAACATTATACATCGTAACAAAATTGCCTGTCTGCAAGTCTGCCTCGTTGGTCTAATGGTCGCAAGCGCTACTGCTGAGCATGAGATCCTGGGTTCGATTCCCAGGTCGGGCAGTGTTATTGGGTTTTTCCATCAGGAATTTCTCAGTAGCAGCCCGGAGGCTGGATTTGAGCCTCGTTGATGGCAAAGGCTCGCCCCCTATTAGGTGCTCATGGGACTTAACATAACTAGGTATGCGAAATGTGGGTGTACTATACAACATGTCCCGAATTAACGCACAACCTCTTAAGGGGTCATTGATCCCTACATTTATGTTCACATAACTCGTCAAAATGTAGGGAACCGCTGATTTTTTTTCGTGATGTCAGGTTTGGTCCCATAGTACAAGTTGTTCATAATGATGAGTACAATGACTCCTAAAAAGGTTGTGCGTTAATTGCGGGATATGTCGTACAGGGTACATCTCTGCCTAACCATTCGGGGATTACAGGCGTGATGTTATGTTATCTTGTAACATAATTGCACATAATGCGTTACATAGTGTTTCAAAGATCGTATTAGTAAACCACCTCCATCTTATCAGGTGTTGTTTAATCTGTTTGTAACTTTTTAGAGCTATCAAACTGTCTAGACAGCTCTAATAGCTCACCAAGGATAACTCATAGTTCAAATGAGAGCTCACTCAGAGATATCTGTGTATTACTCACAGTTCATAGAGGTCCATCGACAATATTAGCTTTTATGAAACCTTGTTTCATTACCACACAAAAGTTTACTAACAAAGCGCGGTGTGATTACTACTGCCATTAGCCCGAATGACCCGCCAAGCAAATTACGAATAATTTAGCAGTGAAAATGAAATGTTATCGTAACGTAAAGGCTCCTACACACAGGCGCGAATCGCGCACGACACAAAAGCACCGTACGTCGCGCGACAGGCGGTGCCTTTGTGTCGCGCCTGTTTACAGGAGCCTTGACGGTGTCGGAAGCATTTTGGTATGGCCAAACGGAGCATATAGAATTTCACAAATATTTATTTTTAAAATTCTTTATGCTCTGTTACATTGAAATAAACGCATAATCACCTTAGGTATGTCTTTAATGGTGAAACGTGTAGACGAAGCTTTATTGAAATGGCTTTAATTACAATCGAATAAAACAGTTTCTTCTCATAAAAATTCTAATTTTGAGGAAACTGCGATTTGTTGTATCGAGGCAAATTGTCTCAATCGTGTTTTGGCCCTCATAATTTACTAAAGAAAATGTTCAATTTTTATAATCAGGAAAAAGAATATAAGGCAAGTTTGTAATTTTTTAGCCGAAACTCGTCAAAATATCTTCTTGTCTGCCTCGTTGGTCTAGTGGTCGCAAGCACTACTGCTGAACATGAGGTCCTGGGTTCGATTTCCAGGTCGGGCAGTGTTATTAGGTTTTTCTATCTGGAATTTCTCAGTAGCAGCCCGGAGTCTGGATTTGTGCCTGGTTCCGGTTGTTGGCAATAGGCTCGCCCTCTATTACATGGGACTTAACTGGCGAAATGTGGGTATACTATAGGTGCACCTCAGCCTAACCCTTCGAGGAAACAAGGCGTGATGTTATGTGTTATGTTATCTTCTTTGGGACCCATTTCGCCTTAAACATCCGTCCAGCTGTTGTTAGACATTTCATGGAACATGCATACATTGGACACCGCAAAGATAAATAAGTAGTTTGTAGTGTGTAGAGGGGTTCGTGACGTAACAGCTGCACGGATCGGTCTAAGGTTAAGCTACGCTTGTCGCGGTCGGTTTATGAATGGGTGATCATACATTACATATCGAGACCCCTCCGTGCCTCGGAAAGCACGTTAAGCCGTTGTGGTCCCGGCAGTCATTCGTAGATCTTTGACAGTCGTTACGGGTCGTCAGAAGCCCAACAGTCTGACTCTCAGTCTTACGAAGGGATCGGTTTACCCCATACAAATATAAAAAAACATCTTTCTTATATCTATGGTTTACCCAGTATGGGTTGTTACATTTGGGAATAGGCTAGGCTGATTGATTTTGTACTGTAATGCGTAAAGCGACTTTTTGGTTCTATAAACTGTTTGACAGTGACAAACCTCAATGGCGGCATTGTATGATGACTCGAGTCGTGACGTATTTTTTTTTTATTTGAGATAGGTTTGCGCTTGACTCTAGTCTAGGTCAGAGATGACAGAGATAAAGTCGACGATAGAGCGAGCTTACCCAGAAGAAGCCTGTTCACTCTCACTTTGAAGAGATCGGGGTTGTATGCGTTCGGAACCACAGACGTTTACATGTTTTTATGAATTTCCAATATTAGTTACTGCTAAATGTTAGGAAACAGATGCCATGCTACATTGTGCGGGCTTGTACCGCTGTCTGGACTATAATAAATCGAATATTTAAGCTGAATTTTTATAGATTGTAAGCTGTCACAAGCGCCATCATATATAGTGCCGCTGGTTTAGTGGTTATTTTTCCATTATTTACTTGACTATTCAGTATGTTAATTTATTAATTATACCTACATGTTATCTTAGTAGCGACTTTTTCTCTTATGCTCCTTAGATCCATAATAAATAACAATATTTTAGTTCGGAAAAAAACCACGTGATAACTCTGCCGCGCTAGTGATAAGAGCAGTAAGTATGTTTCGCGTAGTTTTGAGTAATTGGCGCGCAAAGTTTTTGTTCCAATTTTGTTTTTGCGGACTTCTTTTTTTAAGCTATATTAATTGTGATGATTGAAACGTGTAGCCTAAATAAAACACTTTTATATTCTTTATTTAATAAAATTGTATATATATTAGGATAGTTTTAAATGACGAAAATCCTTTTATATCTAGTGTTAGTTGACGCAACTGAAATATGGATTGCTTGGAATAATAGCAGTAAGTAGTAAGTTACTGCTTTTATTATAAGCAACTCATACTAGGTTTAGGTTCTAGCTTAGGAATAAAAACAAAGTGATATATAAAAAATGTTGCTGTTTATTAATATGTTTTTACTTAAGTTACCTAGATATTATTATATTATAACGAAAAACTTCTTGTTACAATAATACCAAGTTTACTTAGTAAAATAATCTCAGAACAATACAATTCTATGAAAATAAACTAGTATCCAAAAAATCAGTCTTACTTTCTTACTTTCAAAGTCCTAAACAACAATTATAAATTCTTATTGGGCTTTATTCTACTCCCGTATATTATTACAAAAAAACTTAATATAATATATAAAATTGACAAGTTTAGCCATATTTCAAAGTAACAAACAAAAATATCAGCCTTTCTACGTTCACAATTTGAGATCAAACTAAAGTTAAATTACTAGAATTAAAAAATCAAACATAATGTAAGAAATAAAATAACAAGACCTTTTTTCTTGGTATCATGAAATAACAAAATAGGTAATAGCTTCACCTATCTAGAAAAACTTAGTCTATATCACTGACTTTATCTGAAACCGGTAAATTTAACCAAAACCCCTTTCTGTTATCTGGCATTAATACTAACAGTTTCTTTAAAATCTCAGTCTTCGTATGTTCTGGAATTCCTCTTGGTGTCAATTTTGAACTGAATTCAGGAAATGTTCTTGTTTTAAGGTACTTTAACTGTAAAAAATCTAAACTTTGTATTTGTTCGTCAGCATGGTTAGTTTTGTATTGCAGCGTGAACTCCCCTCGATTTGCGACTAATACCATAATATCTTTAAGGTACACTCTTGGTTGCACTTTCTTCATTTTATGTTGCGAGGATAGGTCGGTAAAATTGTAAAAATTATCGACTTCCATGATTTTTACAAAGGTTTTCCTTGAGTTCGCTTGCTGCACAGCATCAACGAAGTCGTTAAAATCATACACCTTATTTTTTCTTTGTAAAGCCTGTTCCACCTGATGGTGAAAGCTGTCTGCGGACATAAAAGTATGACCAGGGTTCAAAATACTTCAAGGTAATTGTTTTTGCGTTTATTTGATTGCTGTTTATAATATACACCAGATAACTCAAAATAGCCCAGTTTTTATTTTGGGCAGAACAATTATCCATCCATAATATGATATGATCAGCATCACGTTTATGTAAAAGAAATGCATTTAGTGTCGAAATAATGTCTTCCTGTTTTCTTCCAGTTATACTCTCGTTCCAGACGGCTGCAAAAGGCACGTTATCTTTTTTAGACCTTCCTAAAGGTACAAAGCTTTCGTTGAAGGCAATGACACGTGGACAAAATATTGCGCACTTAAATTGCTCCATTCGCGGTATCATTACTACTTTTTGTAAATCTGCGGAGTAGTAGATGGAATCTGTTTCCTTTTCAGCTTCTTTAACATCATTTTTATACGCCTTACGGGCCTGTGTATATCTGGATTTATGGATTGCAAAACTGTTGCAGAGCTCACAATCATTGTTTTGTAATTCATGATTTTTATGGAATTCGAATTGGGCACATACTTCGCATTCCTCATTTCCTAAATGTGCAAAAGAAATATTCATTTCTTCCCGAACGATTTTCCTATATACCTCAAAGGAAACTATTTGTTCTGGAAAAGCATTACAAAAGTTTTGATGCATTAAAGTAATGGTTATATCGCTTGGTAAATACAATCGAAGAGGGGCATGTTCACGCCTGTAATGTGAGTTAAGAGGATTGTATGTATTAATAATATGTGTCTTTATGAGGTCTTTGTCATATTTACTCTTTCTCTCATACTTTCCTTTCTGGTAAATTTGTTAATCTATAGGTCTTTGTAGTGCTAACAACAGCCTCTTGTCATTTTTAGGATTATAACCTAAAGTTGTTAAAAATAATGTTTTGCACACCTCGACTTTAGTTTTTTCTTCATAAAAGTAATAAAAATACGAAACATTGCGCTTAGGTTGTTCGGTAGTTGTAGTAGTTTTTCTGCATGCAACTTCTTTGATATCTACCAGCGATTTTATATAATAACCTTTCCTTTCCCAACATAAAGAAACGTATTCATCATTAATCTGTTTTCTTCGAGTTTCGTTTATTTTTTCTGTGCATTTTTTTCTGCATGTTCTTGTACACGGTTCTTTAAGTTGAAGTTTTTCAGTTTCCTCTGTCGACTTTTTCTCTCTCCTTTCTTCTAATGATTCTTCAATTTGCCTTCTTTTTCTTGGCTGCCCTTTTTTGTCAATCCTTTGTCTACCTGATTTATTTCGCCTCGTATTTTTGAAGTGTTAGGGTTTTCCTGTATCATATTTTTGTCGCGCTGTGCTTTAGTTCTTTTGTTTGTAATAATTAAAGAGGAAGTATGGTTCTGACAGTCATTGTAAGTATCTTCTGCTATGAAATGTACATAACAAAGAAAACATAAGCATTTTGAGCAAGCACTAAACACTTCTTCATTACACTGGACATACTCACATTTAGATATGTATTTGTTCATATTATGTTCCTTGTTAGGTGTGTTTTTCTTAACTGGGTAGTTTGTTTGCGTTTCTGATGTAACATTGTCGTGCTGGTGGCTAGTGAGTAGTGGTTCTGTATTAAGTAAATTTATACTATTTTCTTTGTCCTCTATATTTCCTGGTAAATCACAAAATGTCGTAATTTCAGTTGAATAAGGATAATGTTTGTCACATGATGAGAAGTTCATTTGATAGATAAAGTGTTCTGAGCACAGGAAACAAAGACATTTGTCACTGGTACTAAATACTTTCATTATACATTGATCAAACTCACAATGCTGTGGATTTGGTTTTGGAAGAAGCGTGACGGTAACATTGATTGATAGAGCTTTACTTGAAAACCCGGGGTAACTATACTTACTGCTTTTATGTTAAGGAAGATTTCTCATATAATGGACTTACTGCCTTTATGATTAACAAAATTTAAGGGTTCCCGATAAGCTATAAAAACAGGTGTGAGCACATCTGGTAAAGCTCATTGCGCTGATTCGGGATCAATTTTTATCTCATTTTGTCCAAAATTGGACTTACTGCTGATATCGCTAGCGCGGCAGAACTATAGGCTGCAATGATTGTGACTCCTTCGGTTATTTTTGCTAGCACAGTTTCATGTAAGGAAATATTTGCTGGAATTATAAGGATCTTATCAATTAATTGATCTTAAGATTTATCAAATGATCCTGCATTAGCAAGTGTTCAGTTTGGTTTAACTTTTAACATTGTTGTAAGATAACAAAGCAGCCAAATATTTCCTGCTCAGAATGCTTAGCTTTAAAAATGTGTACTACTTACTAGCTGTGCCCACGACTTTGTTCGCGTGGATGTCGGAAAACAACTTCTCTATTTGAATCGGATTTTGTTGACAATTTCATGGGTTGTAATTTTTTTTGCGTGAAACCTTAATTTTCTAAAATACCCCCTGTAGTAGCCTAAATTACTCTTTGTAACAACAGCAATCTGCCAGGGAACTCTGGACTCTGGGTTTTTTTTACTCATTTTTGAGCATTCTCCTTTCTTAGTAATATTAATTCAGACGAAGTTTGTCGTGCCTCTAACCGAGAATTTGTCATGAACTGTGAAACATATCCATCATATGTCTTGTCTCTCACGGTAGTTTCTGCTAGTCCAGCTAATGGTCCAACTTAAGGCTCCCGCACAGTGGAACAATCTCTATGATTAATGGAAATTGGTCTACCAGTGAGTCTTTACTTACGCTTTGAAGGATTTTAAGATAAGATATTAATAGCATATGAATGAGACATATTTAGTCTTATTGCGTTACGTCTCACTGTCGTGACCTCATTGTTTTGACTGCCAACTTGTACCGTTTTCACGTGCGTAGTATATCTGTTAGCAATGATTTTGAAATCGAATTGAACTCGTGTTCATTGATTGTTGTATTGTATAGAATCAAGTTCTTCTAACTCGACAGACAGCTGTGCGGCTGGGGAGTGTTTTGCGCCACTTCTTCCCAGCGCCACTTCTTCCCAGCTGAAGCACTGGGATGTAGGAAGTGGTGAAGGAACGGCCCTTCACCACATCCACAACCATTTTCACACTTCGTAAAACTTACACAAGACAGTCCCTGAAAACATCCGTGTTTTGGAAGACTGTCTTGTGTAATTTTTATGTTCAAAAAGTGCTGATCCTCAGCCTAGTTTGAATAAATGACTTGATTTTGAAGGGATGACTTCTTTGTTTTGTTGACATTCTTTGGGTATTCAAACTCAAGATTGAAAAACTTTTACTTTTTAATATGTGGACTTTGATATACCTAAGAATGAATTGTGATTATTATTTTTTTTGTCCGAGATCCCTTGATACCTTGGAGACATTTTAGAGTTGAAATTGGTTGGTTTTTAAAATCCATCATATTAAAGACAGATACCGCATGCATGAGCGGAAATTTTACCTTCTCAAACAAGCTACTGCTTTAAAGCAATTAAAACCACATCAATCCACTTAAGATGCGGATAAGTCCCAACGGCTTTGACTGCATAGTTTGCGTTTTCTGTGCGGAGCGCCCGCAACGCGTTGTACGTCCACCCAGTAATAGGACTCGCCCATCAAGGGGCGCAGTCCCAAATTAGACGCATTATTCATTTATTATACATAAAATAAGAGGTATTTTAATAAAACACCTATAATAAAAATAATAATATGAATAATTAAATTATCTTTAAAATGGTGAAAGTTCGTAAAATAGTGAAGGTTTCATAAAAATACGCTTGATAGTTTTTGCGTTATTCTTAGTTTTTTATCCGCGTTAGACATGACTTTACAAATTAATTACGCTGTGTAATGTTTATATTAAATATTCACATAAATATTAAGAAAATGGTCTAATATTTTTTCCAAATCATTAACACCACTTTTCTAGATGTCGATACCCATCATGCACTACATAGTTTTGCTAGCTAATTTAATTTGACCCTGTATAACGAAAGTGAGAACTAAGGCAGGAATTTTGAAGATTCATCCCCTAAAGGGGTTAAATAGTGGATAAAAGTTTGTATGGAAGTTCACCATTGTTTCTGATGGGAAACCCCATTTGGTACATAGCTTGTCTCTGTAATTTTCTAAAATACACCATCCTCATGAAACTTTTCTTTATTTCCAGGAGTCGCTGGGTGGTGGGGTGTACGGCTCGGTGGGGGCGTCGGGTGCGGAGGGCGGGGAAAGGCGCGAGAGTGGCAAGCGTGGGCGCAAGCCTGGCCGCAAAGCGCAGGTCGACAAACAGGACATGAAGGCGAAGCTAGGTAAGGATCTCTAAGACAGCTTTGCAGTATCGGAGTTTTTAGAAGAGAGAAAGAAACAACATTTATTTGCGGTAAATATGACGCAAATAAAAAAAAGAAATACGAAAAAAAGAACAAGTTTGGGGACAATATTCGTCACATCCATCGCCCAGCATAATGCTGTAACACTGCGAGACAGAGCCACAGCGCTAGTTTTCAGCGACAGCCGGCGCTGACGTTGACTTCGTTTCTCGAGTAGCTCGAGAGTATGGGCTCCGGTTAAGTTCGGAACTAGTCGGGCAATCTCAATAAGATAAACTTCAGTATACAGTATACTGAGGGGGACTTAACTTTAGCAAAAAATATTACTTTTCTTTTTTTCTTGGAATTGAATCCGCCTTGAGCAAGCGTGGTGATTAACCCTTTAACCGCCTACGACGGATTAATCCGACAAATATTTTCGTGTCCATTTCGCCAGGGTCGTATATTTACGACCAAATATCGTAATGATTCAAGTTGCCCGGCGCTGGGGGCACGACAACTGATATGAAGTCGGGCGGTTAAAAGGTTAATGCGCATGCGTTCTCTTTATGAGAAGAGGCTTTACCCTACTGACAGCAGGACAATAATAGGCTAGATTATTATTATTATTATTTCTAGGAATTATGTGAGCGTTTTGCAGCAAAACGCCTTCGTTTTAACGTCCGTATCGTGGTCTATGGGATTTGTATAACGTGCCTTTCACCATCATATGGTGTGGTATTTCGACATAGTGGGTTTAAGGTCAACTAATGACGCACATTTGTTTGTTTTAGAACACCATATGCGTGTTTGTGATGAAATTGTAACTTAAACCGGCCAAGTACGAGACGGACCACGCGCAATGAAACCCTTCATTGTGCGTGGTCTGTCACGCGCTTAGTTTTAAACAACTTTAAAAGTATTTATTTATTTATTTTAAAATTATAATAAAAATCTACTTAAGAATCCCACAGTACGCCCTTTCATTTGATATGTCACACGGTATAGTTTACAAACCTTTTTTTTTTAAATTTTCTTATTTGGCTCCCAAAAGTGACCCCTATATTCAAAATTCATTTATTTATGTAACACGTCCGGGTTTTCAGTCACAAAAATTGGTACCTAATTTCTACTTAATCGGTCCATTAGTTTCGGAGCAAATTGGCTGTGACAGACGGACAGCCAAACAGACAGACATACGAGTAATCCTATAAGGGTTCCGTTTTTTTCTTTTGAGGTACGGAATCCTAAAAAGTGTATGGGAGATGATTTTACGAACCAGCATAATGAAACAAAGCCTCATAATTACTTTTCGTGTTTGTCAGATTTTAGGTTTTTTCCAATTTCACTTGAACATGTTCATGCTTGATCCATGTACATTTCATGGTCAGATTTCATGAAGTTTTCGACCATTTCATGAAATGGTTGTATTTCATGAAATAGAACATCGACCGCTGGTCACATAATGACATGGTCTGGCCAGATAATTAAATACTCAACGTTTGATGATATGAATACTACGTAAGTACGACTACTTCATGATGTGGCCAAACATTAGTGATCATATCGTACAGTAATTAGATTATCCATCGGTAGGGGCTTGATGTCGCTTTGTTTTTGTTGTGCATCTGTTCCTACTCGAATAATTCCTATTTTAGGGTCCTAAAAATACTAAATAGCGAAGTAACTGCGACCAATTTGGATGTAGCGCTCGCTCGGCTCGTGCGCGGTTGGTCACAGTTCTAACCTTTTTTTTTTTTTTTTTGTTTCGGGGTGGAAAATCCTCATGGATGTCCTCCGCCCTGGGGCGGGCGGAGGGGTCTGTCAGACTCTTACTGACTAAAAACCACCCCGGTGTTCCATCTCACACCTACGCCGAGGGTCGCGGGAACTTACGATCCTTCCGCAACCCCCGGCTGGTGCCGGCCCGCCACGGCAGGCCTCTCCTCGTGTCGAGGGGGGGAGTGAGGTGTTTGACTCCCCCCGCGACGTCTAAGAGGGGCGCGCGTGGAACACTACGCGCCGCCACCTCGGGTCCGATGTATGGGGGGCGACGGACGTCCCCGAGTCCGTCGCCCCTGGACCCATTTAGGGGGGCTGGAAGAGGGCGTTGTCCGCCCTCCGCCGACGCCCAGTGCGCCTGCTGCGGGCTGGGTGAGAGGATGTGATCTCCCTCTCCCTTTCCGCAGCCTCCTTCTGCGAGATGACTGTCTCGCAGAAGGAAACCACCGCGTCCCAGGACTCCTCGCTGCCGACCATCGAATTAACGACAGCCGGCAGCGACAGGTCACTGCCTACTCTAGAGATGAGGGCACGGCGCGGCTCCTCCCAAGCGGCACACTCTGCCAGCGTATGCCGCGCCGTGTCCTCCCGACAGTCGACGCAGTGGTGACACCGGGCGTCTGGCTCCCTGGTTATGCGACACAGGTACTTCCCGAAGCAACCATGCCCCGAGAGCACCTGCGTCACCCGAAACGACAAGGAGCCGTGCCTCCTCCCGAGCCAAAGGTCGAGCACCGGCCGGACCGCCTCGATGGTGCCGAGGCCGGCGGTAGGGCGTGAGAGCCTGTCCCGCCATTCCGCCACCAGGACCTCGCGAAGCAGCAACCGACGCTGCTCCATTAGTCGCTGCATCGGTCGCTCACCTCGCGCCTGCATTTCCTCGCGCCACCGATACAATGACGCGAGTAATTTCGCCTCCAGGTCCCAGGGCGGGGATCCGGCCAGTGCACAAGCCGCCTCGTAGGAGATCGTGCGATACCCCCTGATGACTCTGACGGCCATTGCTCTCTGTGGCCTCCGCAGAACAGCAATGCTACCGGCCGTCAAGTCAGCCGCCCAGATCGGAGCCCCGTACAGGGCCATCGATCGCACGATCCCCACGTAGAGTCGCCTACAGGCGGCGCTCGGGCCCCCCAGATTGGGAAGCAGCGTTGACAGCGCCCCAGCCGCGCCCATCAACTTGGGCACCAGCCGCCGGAAGTGGGGTCCGAAGTCCCACCGGCTGTCGAGCACCAATCCCAGGTACTTCATGGTAGACTCGACAGCGATCCGGGCCCCCCCGACCACTATGTGTGATCCGGGTGGCGGCGCCCGCCGGGGACCATGGAACACCATGGCCTCCGACTTGTTGAGGGCCACGTCCAGGCCGAGGCGCCGTATGCGGCCCACCACCTGTGAGACCGCAGCCGTCGCAAGCAACGCTGCCTCCCTGTGCGAACTCCCCCGGGCCGTGACCAGCGTGTCGTCCGCATAGCACGTCAGGTCCACGCCCGGCTGGAGTTCACCCCTCAGCACCCAGTCGTACCCGATGTTCCACAGGAGGGGGCCTACGACCGAGCCCTGTGGAACACCGCACGACATGAGGCGCTGGTTTGTGCCATCACATCCCACGTAGGTGACACACCTCTCCGACAGATAAGCCCCAACGAGGCGGCGGAGGTAGAGAGGCACCCGGTGATACCGCAGTGCCTGTCGGATACAACTCCAGGGCAGGGTGTTGAAGGCGTTGGAGATGTCCAACGACACCGCCATCATCACCCCGCCCCGGGACACCGTTTCCTCCGCCAGGACTCTCACCCGTGACACAGCGTGTATAGTGGAGCGCCCGTACCGAAACCCGAACTGACACTCGTCCAGGTCCGGCCCCTCTCCGCACAAGTGGCCGACGAGGCGGGCTGCGATAATCCGCTCAAACAGCTTACCCACCTCGTCGAGCAGTACTATGGGCCGGTACGCTGACGGCGAATCGGCAGGGCGCCCCGCCTTCCTGAGCAGGACAAGACGACCAGTTTTCCACAGAGTGGGAAACTGGCCCCGCTCAAGGCACGCTGTGTAGAGACCTCTCAGCTGGGGCTCCAGCTCTTTCAAAGCGAGGGCTAATACTTGGCCGTGAATCCCGTCGGGCCCCGGAGCCACGTTCTTGGCTCGGAGCCGCATCACGGCCGCCCTCATCTCTGCCTGTGTCACCTCTGGGACGCTGATGGCGTTCTCATCTTCAGGCTCTGCGGCTGTGGGCAAATCCATCGGCGGCGGGGTATGCTCCGCTCTAGCCGGGAAGAGGGCTACGACTACCTCCTCCAGCAGCTCAGGTTGGAGACTCTCCGTGAGTGGGGGCGCCGCGGCTCTGAGTTTCCCCCGAACCGCACGATAAGGGCGCCCCCATGGATTCCCGTCTAGAGTCTCCAACATCTCCTCCCTGGCTCGCGTCTTCGCCTCGCCGATGGCCAGCCACAGAGCCTCCTTCGCCGCGCGGTACACCTCATACAGCGCGGCTTCTTCGTCAGGGACCCGACGACGTCTCCTCCGGTATCGGGTGTACCGGCGTCTAACCGTCACGCACGCGGAGCGTAGCTGCGCAATCTCGGCAGACCACCAGTACACCTGGCGCCTTCCTGTCTGTGCGCGGACGCGGGGCATCGACGCGTCGCAAATTTGCGTCATCGCTCCGCGGAACCACAGCGCCTCCTGTTCGACGTCGACGGGTCCGGTCGTAGCCGACTCCCGGATCCAGGCCTGGACAATCGCGGCCTCCTCGAGAAGCTCCCTGTCGATGCGCTTGCGCGCCCAGCGCGGGCCAGTCGCTCGCGGGGCCGATGGACTGCGGCCGCCGGCGGTCTGGGTGGAGACGTCGAAACGGATGTATCGGTGATCCGACAACGTCTCCACCTCCGCGGCGACATGCCAGTCGTAAATACGGCTCGCGGCAGCAGGGCTAGCGAACGAGACTAGTTCTAACCTAACCTAACCCATTTGGTCGGGGTGCCACTGGCGGCGTGAAATGCAGCTACTTTGCGATATGCCCAGTGCTTAGCTGGGAATGTCGACAAATAGGTTGCTTTCGTCACGATATGGCCATTTCTATGATCGGATCGGATACCCTACATTAGTGATATGGCCAAACGTCGACTGACATGTCATTAAACGATTATCATTTAAACGATATGGTCAATTTTAGCTGGCCATTTCATGAAATGACCGAAAACTTCATGAAATTATCAATTCTAAGATCTGGCCACGACATACGTTCCTTTCACAGATATTTTATAGCAACCTTATTGCAAAGAAAGTAAAGATCGCTGTGATTTTAACAGACTTGTCAGTGGCAGCAACCTAACGGCAACCTTATTGCCACGACGATAAAGATCACTGTGGTTTTGACAGTGATGCTAAATCAAAGGTAAACAACTGTGTACGAACTGTAGGGGGCAAGCCTGTTGCCAATAATGGGACAGGCCTGCTACGAAGCATTTCCTACCTTAAAAACCCAGCAACACCTTCCGACGAGGAAATCGAACTCACACCCACTCTTCTATTTCTTCTTGTTTTAATTGTCGGTCTACCAGCCGACAAATTAATTTAGATATGACAATACAGACAGCTAACAACGTCATAGGTAGATCCCAATAAAACAAATGCTATCGGAAAACAAATCCACGCCTCATTATCTTGGGCCTTCAATTCCAAGAAGTATGCGTGACTATCGCAGATAATATCAAGGATTGATGTAATCATCAACGTTGGGTTTGATAACGTAAATGTACGTATATGTTATAACCAGTCTATTATCTTTAAATCCAATTTACTGTACACAAACAAGTTTAGAAGGTGTTGGAAAAGTTCTAGTAACACAGAATTGAAGATCAGTTGGCTTTGGTATTGACTCCACAAATCGTAACGATGGTATTTCCCAACTTACTAAAAGAACTGATATAGAGGTACTATATCACAAATGATGCTGCTGCAGCCACTTTCTAAAAACAAATTGCTGACTATAATTTTCTCACTTCGCTGAGGAAGTCAAATCCAGGGGCCGTATTATAAAGTATTAATGTCATCATGATTTCAGTCCGAAAAAGGGATGGTGTTATCGGTCATGTATAGCTAGGTCTCTCTCGCGCACTGGAATCATGACGGCCATTAGAACGTCATAATCTGGCACTAGACGGTACATAAATATAAATGGTAAAGTATCTGTCTGTCCTTTTGACGCTTAAGCCATTGAACCGATCGTTATGAAATTTGACAGATAGGAAGCCTGGATCCTGAAGGAGATACGCTACTTTTCATCCTGGATTGGATATTTGTACCAACAGCTAGTTATAGCATAAATTTAAGTAACATTTTTCATAAAATACTCAAGAGACTCCATCTAACCATGTCATGTTATCATAAGTGCTATTATAGACCTCATCTTCTTCTTCTCGACTGGAGGAGAAATATGAGGTCTCAAGCCTAACGTCGGTCCTTCTTCATGTTCAAGCAGAACGCAGCAGACAGTCTGCGCGGGAGTGTCGCGCGCGCAAGAAGCTCCGCTATCAATATCTTGAGGAGCTGGTAGCGGACCGGGAACGGTCTGTGATTTCGCTGAGGAAGGAACTAGATAAGGTTTGTGCGTGATAACTTTATATCATTTTGTTTGACGTTTTTGGGTGGCAAACCGGCCCTCTTGATGGTGAGAGGTCACCGCTGCCTTGGGGCATCTGCAATAGCAGAGTCGCTGGTATGCCTCTGGTTCAAAGCAGGTGTTGCCTTCCCAGAGGCAGAACTGAATTGCCTCATGTGCCTGAAACAACACCGACACCCAGTCTTCAAAATCTTCAAAGTATAGTAGTGCTCAATTTGTACAAAATTACTTTTTTGAAAGCGGACTTGCTCAAATTGGAAGGAGAAATTATTGAAGAAAACCTTGAAGTCAAGTCAACATGAGCATTTCGTATGTGCAAGCGAAGATTTAAGTCATGGTGCTTGGTGTTAGGAATAAATAGTGAAAGGAATACAAGGCTCTACTCCGAAGCGTAAATCCGAAGTATCGGCCGAATGTTCGGAAGTTTTCTACTACACTTTTTTCTATTTCGTTCGGCCGGTTCGGATCCGACCATCATCATCTGCCTAGCCTTTTCCCAACTATATTGGGGTCGGCTTCCAGTCAAACCGGATGCAACTGAATACCAGTATTTTACATGGAGCGACTGCCTATCTGACCTCCACAACCCAGTTACTAGGTAATACGATACCCCTTGGTAAGACTGGTTGTCAGACTCGGGCTTCTGACGACCCGTAACGACTGTCAAAGATACACGTATGACAGCCGGGACCAACGGCTTAACGTGCTTTCCGAGGCACGGAGGGGTCTTGATATGTAAAGATGGTCACCCATCCACGGACCAACCGCGGCAAGCGTAGCTTAACCTGATCGATTGACCCGTGCGGCTGTTATTTCTTAGCCACAAGCCCCTCTGTCCCCTCTCTCTGTTCGGATCCGACCAAACGTCAAAATTAAGTCGAACGAAATAGAATGACGTAGAAAACTTCCGAACATTCGGCCAATACTCCGTAGCGTAAATCCTTGCACTAGCCATTGCTAGTTTATTATGTCGCAGCCAACTGGCTTAATTAGCCGTTTAGTTAGCAGCCTAGCCTTTGGAAGTAGCGCTCGCTGGCCGCTGCCGCGGCTTGGCTTGCTTTGCTCGCCCGGCTCGCACGCGGTTGGTCACAGTTCTAATCTAACCTAACCTAATCCCTTTGGTCGGGGTGCCCTGGCTTAGTTACTGCGACAAATTCGGTTCGCGCGTGGTTGGTCACATTTCCAACCTAAGCTATAATTGAATATCATTCAGGCCGCTAGCTGAACGACGCCCGCCGTTTAGTTAAAAACTAGGCTGTTAACTGAGATTACGGACGCGCGCTTGCGGACGGCGAGCAATGGGTAGCTCATCATCATCAGAAGTCATTTGATGATTTCCTATCCAAAAAACAAAAGGCTTTTAACTGAAAGGCTAATTAAGCTAGTTGGCAGTTTGGCGGAGCATTTAAAGCTTGCTGGTTAAATTTTGACTTTTGTTTGTCATTTTGAAACTCTCACATCTGAAGTTACATAAAAAGTGGTGACAGAAAATAGTCCTCAAATAGTCCCCGACGTCGGGGCATAGGCCACGATGTCGGTCCATAAAGAAATGCGTCAAATATCAGATGTTAAAAACATTTATCTCTTCTATTCCAGTATTACAAGTGGAACTTGGAGCTCGACCAGGGGAGGATGCCGGAAGGTCTCGAAGCCGTACTCCAGGAGATGGGGATCGTCAAGCAGGAGGAGAGTAAATCCTTTTTAACATAACGTTTTTGTGTGTTTTCCTTTAATTACGCTGTAACTGTAACTTATATGTAAGGAATGAAGAGTTGAGGATTCACATTATTGTGGGGTTCATGATGCAGCTTTGCTGGATTTCGTCATCAACAAAAAAAACAACGCTGGACTCAACAAAACAAAAAATCATATGGAACAATATCCTTTGGTGCACAACTTACAGACATGTCAACCATTGAAAAAAACATATCATGAACAAAGTTCTAACTGTAAGCAGCCGTCAAAAACTCCAACGGACATTTAAACTAAAAACCTTTAAGACTTAACCTTATAATACTAGCTGTTTGAAAAGGGTATGAGCACTTTGGGGACAAGATGCATACTTTTCGATAAAGACAAGTTGTGGAGCGTGGTCTACTGAGCTATGTTGAGCTGTGATAGGTGTCACTTCCAACTTTTAGTACGGTTTGAAACGGTACAAAAAGCGTTGAAACCACGTTCAATTATTTCTATACAAAATATTACATGTACGCCACAGTTTCAACCATTCTTTGTATCGCTCAACGCGGGTCCGATTTCTAGACGCATTAGCTCAACTTTGTTCAGCTTAAGTCCGCTCAGCTCTTGGTTTCAATACTACAACCTGCTGGAATGCTGTACTTGCCCCCCTTTTGTGTAGGTACCTACTGTTAGGCATTGTTACAATTTTCATCCGTATTAGACCTGAATCTGAAGAAATATTAGAAACTTCGTCACCCACAGAATATGTTAAAAGAATTTTCAAATTGAAAACGTAACAGTCTGAAAATACTAGCTGTTTAAACCAAAAAGGGGTCAGCGTCATGAGAACAAGGGCATAGTTTTGTGCAGTCTTCTGAGTTAATTTGAGCTATGATAATGTCACTTCCAGCTTCTGTTACTCTTTGAAGCGGTACACAGGACGAGTTGAAATCTGAAGCCCAATTCCCGTAACTAAAAACGTTCAAAATCTAGTCGCAAGGGAAATTATATACTGAGACAGATCAGACTGTGAATGTTCTTAAAATTACGAGAATTGCCCCTCTGGTTAAATTATAAAGTACAAATTAATATCACCTGTGTACCACGATTTCATCCCTCTTTGTACCGCTCATCGTTAGGTCAAAATTATAATGGACACTTTAGCTCAACTTTACTCAGCTGTACCCCCCCCCCCCGATCTTGCTTTTAGTCCCGTCTTGTGTACATTTTGACAAACAGCCTTTTATACGATAAAAATCCATACTGGATTTGAAAAATATTGACTATGTGACCTCCAACATTAATGCTTAAAGAATTTTCAAATTGAAAACGTAACAGTGTGGAAATGTTAGCTGTTTTAAACACTCAACCAATTTATAGGGGTAAGCGTCAGTTTTCCATTAAGGTGTGCAGCATTGTCTGCTGAGTTAGGTTGAGCTGTGATAGTGTTGTTACTTCCAACTTATTTTACTGTTCGAAGCGGTACGCAGGACGCGTTGAAATCTTGTTCATATTATATCACCTGTATATCACTGTTTCTTCCTTTCTTTGTTCCGCTTAAAACGAGGTCTAAATCGTAATAAACACTTTAGCTCAACTTTGCTTAGCTAGACCCTGCACCGCTCTTGGTTTTTGTAATAGTACCTACCTTGCCTTTCTTGCCCGTTTCGCTGGGGTCTTGCGTAGATTTTGGCAAATATCCTTTAGTATTTAATTATAAACAATCTTACTGGAAAATGTAAGACGAACTTTCAAATTGATAATGTAATAATCGGAAAATGCAAGATGTTCCAAACATTCCAACAATAACTCAATAAGGGAGGGACAGTGAGACAAGAGCACAGTTTTCCATTAAATGTGGAGCTTTTCCTAAGTTAATTTGAGCTATGATAGTGTAACTTCCATCTTATGTTTATGTTTGAAGCGGTACAGGTCGCGTTGAAATTTTGTTCATATTATAAAGTACAATTGAATATCACCTGTATGCCACTGTTTCAGCTCTTCCTTGTACCGCTGAAAATGAGTCTTAAGTTCTAGACGCTTTAGCTCAACTTTGCTTAGCTACTCCTGGTTTTTGTACTATAAACCCTACTTTATGTCCTTTTGCTTGTCTCTTCTGGTGTTCACTTAGGCAAACGTCCATTGATATGATTAACATTGAAACCGGACCGGACCGGATTTAAAAAAAAAAAAACGTTTTGTGAAAACTTAGATTTAGAAAGTATTATAGGTATTTGTTTAATGGTGAACAAAACAATGGTGTGAATCGAAGGATATTGGTATATTAGGTAGGTATTCTATTATTTTATCAAATTCTGAAACAGAATGATTGATGTCGTTTGGCCAAAATATTTTATAAGGTTATTAGGTATTTTTGTTCGTTTTCAAAATACCCTAAGTTTGAACGGAGGTTAAGTTTATAGTTATTTTAGAATTTTAATATTTTGTACATAACCGCGGTATTCATTGCGTGAAGTTCGTTCGATATCGAATTTATAAGGCATTCAATGTCAATTTAGTTAGTTTTATTTAAACATCGTGATTTATATTTTGGGTAGAGCTAAGGAAGGTTTTTTTAAGCGTGAGTGTGTGTAACTTTGAATATAATTATTTTTCTAAAAAATATTTTTAAGGCAACTATTTTTATATGGCTGTATCCTAAATATTAACATTAAGGGGAGGTCCTTTTAAGGAGTGTATATTAATCCTTTGCAATGTCGGAATTGCTTATCGTCAGTAGATGCACGTTTTCGGTTTAATTTCTTTATTTTATTCTATCGTAAGACTTTCGTTCAATTATGAGTACAATTTTATTTATTATTTTTAAGGGGTAAAGAAGTTAAACCAATATTAATCACTTAAAAATTATCGTAAATTTAAGGGGAACTGAAAAAAAAAATGCAAGCTGTCTAACCGCTCTTTTAAAATCTTTTCTAAACGTAAAACAAACATGAATTTTCAGTTTAATCACTCTGCAAACTGCTTGGTTAGTTAAAAATATACAAACTCTTTTCATGGAGTTCTTTTAATTTTTATTACTTATTACTTTTCAAAACAGAGCATGGAACGTTGATTTTCAAAAAAATACATCATTTTATTTTTGCGTATGATTGTGATTAGGCATAAAGCCGTAGGATATAAGTAAGTAAGAAAGAAAAAAAAAGATTTATTTAGTAAGCAGGTATGATGTGAAAAAAAAATGGTTTATATATAATATTTTGCGGAAGCAAAACAAGGTAGATTATGCCCTAATTAAACTGTAATGTGTAAATATATCTGAAAAAACGTATGCAAAACTGTCTAATAGGATCTTAAATACTATATTATAATAAGAGCGATTTTTGAGTGAAGATAATATGTAGGTGAGTGTATGGAACGTATTCTAAAATCGTTTTAAGTAACTATAAAAATGAGAGTATGAATGAAATTTTGATGCGGTTTTGTTTCTGTGTGTGTATGAAACGTATTCTAATTGCTTGTTCCAATGATGTGTAAAATAATGCACTGCGCGCGCTTTTACTGAATTTTACTTCTTTTTTAAAAATTGAACTATGTATATTTTTATTGTGACATTCTTATTTGATCATTGTATCATTTCTATTTTTATTTTCAAATTATTTTATGTGACATATGTTATTTTTTGTATAATTATTGTTTTTTTCACCAATTCTTCATACTGTTTTCATGGACATTTCAGATCTTGTATTTCATCGTCATTTCATCTTTCACGTGTTTCATTCTTATATCTTTAAGAGTACGCGCACAACTTATGTAACATATTTAATTAGCACGTAGCATCGAATAATTTAACAGATTTTTTAAATAGGTGATAATTTCTTTAAATATTTTTTAAATAATTTAAGCATTATCATTAAAGTCGTAAACGGCTACTCGTCAACTGAGTGATAAAATCATAGAATTTTTCTTTTAGTCGCCATTTTCAATGTGGCGTCTTATTGTTACGTGTACTGACGAATATGTACATAAAATGCAGATTTATACATAGTTGCTACATAGTTTTTAGATTGAGATTGCATTTTTAATTACTTGCCTACTAATAATTTCATTCATTTGATTAAAATTATTTAGAATTGATATTCAATTCAATTTTGGTGAGGCCGACACATACGATTTATAATATAATTAAATATAAGCACAGTGAATGATACTGGAAATATTAGACTTATTTAGGGCATTGATAAAAAATAATAAAAATACAAACCACCAAGTTAATGATACTGACAAAAATTAAACGACTACTAAAATTACACTGAAACACATTAAAATCAATACTGTTTAGATTATTATTTTAATTTATAATATCATTTTAATATATAAGTTTGTTTATTTGAAAAATAATACACTCTTTACCGTTCAATTATTAGTTTTAATTTGATTTAGTTTTCGATTAATATATTTTAACGTGGCTGAATAGTCTTATACTAGTACGTTTTAACATTATAATCTTTATTTTTGTCAGGAATGAGTAAGATCTATTAAAAAAAAATAGTTTTAAATATCTTAAAACTTATATTTAATTTTTAAAAAAATCACTTTACCAATATCAGAAGTTGACATTTTTATAAAATATTTACATTTAAAATATCTCGTTGAAAAGAATACGCATTTTATTTATTCAATATTCATACCAGTTTTAATGATTTCTCGGCAGCAAAAACACTATCTCATATTTTTATTTCTAGTACCGAATCAAATTAAAATAAAGCTCATTCCTGATGATTAAAATAATTTAGTTGACAACTTTAATAAATGTCGGCAATCCGCCTTAGGTTATACATGTTAGTTTTCATTACTTATTTTAACAATTTCCCTTCGTGATCTGCGTTCGTTTTTTAATATAAGTTAATTGATAGTATGTTTGTCTTTTAATAGTTTTTTTCTTATCAAATAAGTTTTAAAATAGTAACTAGTTTTAAATTTGCAACAACTATTGAAAACGCAACAGGTTTTTTTAAATATAAAGTTCGTCTACTTATACATTTTTTTAGGTATTAGGTAAGTTATGGTAGTATTACATAACTCCGTTTTAATTTAGGAATGTGCAGAAATAATGTATCTTTACGATTTATGTTATGATAAAATTATCGCATTATTAAAATTGTTTTTTCGTAACGTTCATAATAACGATATAATATCTGTGCAACACTAGACATCGTTGCAGTGTTTCACTGTGTGATTTGCTAATAAAAATGAAAATACTTCATACAACCAAAAGGAAATCCACCTCAACTAGGTTATTTAATTATAAGTCACGTTTCTCCATACACGAAACGCGAAATACAGTCCAATTCATTACAAAGGAATAAACGAAAATGCAAAGAGACATTTATGAAAATTAAAAAGCGATAACGTATTGGAGATAGGTACTCAATACCTGCTTATTTTTGTCCCACTGCAGGGCAAAGGCCTCTGCTCATACAGAAAAAGCACGAACATTGATCTTCACACTTGCTCAAGACGGGTTGACAATTTCAGACTTATATTGACTATAAGTCCAGGTTCCTCATGATGTTTTCCTTAACCGATGTCAGTAATGTCCAAGATAAACTCGGAAAGTACCTACATATAAATTGAAATATCACATTGGTACTAGAAAAAAGAAATCGATTTCAGCTGAAAAACTGTATAACGAGGCAAACAGAGAAAGAAAGAAAAGAAAATTGTTTATTCTGCAAAAACCAAACGCACATTACAAAAAAAAAAGAAAACAAAATATACACAGAATGTAGCCAAAAGCTTCGTATTCAATAAGTAAAAGTTTGTAGTTTGACAGAAATATGCCACACGGTAACCGAACTGTCATATAATCGCCACAAATTAACAAAAAAATATTAAATTACTCTAAAATAATTAAACCAAAACAGTTCAGTCCTGGGACTTGAAAATATTGTTTATTATTTTAACTCGAACTTTTAGAAAGGCAAAATAGGAAGTACCACCGGTGAAAACCGTGTTCATATATTAAGTTTAAAATAGTAAAAACTTTGGATAAAACTGCTCATTAAACCAAAAAATTGTAATAATTCTTTATAAACTTTGAAAACCATTCATCATTCATCATTTCATAAACATTTATTGTTACAAAATATTTTATGTACACACACACATTTCAATGTCATTTTCATAATCACCATAATCAAATAATAAATGTATAAAAACCATTTCATTAAACATTAATTTAATTTAATATTAAAAATATTTTACACTTACGTCAATTCAAATACTTATGTGTTTTATTTTTTTTTATTTCCATACATTTTCTCGTCGAATAATCGTATGTATTTTTTATAAAATGGCTGATTTTATAATTTGTCTTGGTAACTTTACAAATAAGTAGGCGGGAGGATAAAGTTTTTTGATGAAACAGCACGGTTTAACATGCATAGGGATTTAATTTGGGGCTAAAAAATTAACATGTATGGATGGATGGTTAATTTTAGCTCCAACAACCAGTTTGAATTAGGTAATCAAAACAAAATAACATGTCGGAAGATAGAATCATTATAAAAAGATACAATACAACAATTTGTGAAGTTATTAAAGACACACGGCAGTGAACAAGCGTGCTCTTTACTTAGACCGTATGAAGCTTTTCGTGTATGGACCTCGATAGGATACATTTTATAATAAGTATATTTCGAAGATAGTACAGTCAGCCCCAAAAAGATGTATACATGGACAAGAAACCATTTTATTGTCAACAACCTTCGTTCCTGTCCTGTCATTCTGACGCGTTAGATTATTTATTAGTTTAAAATTGCCAATTTTAAACTAAATACCTACTAATTTCTAACACGTCCTCTCGAAGTTGAACTATTAAATTAAATGAACTTATAGATTTTTTTTTACCTACTTCGAATGATTAATGTATCGTCGTTGATACTGCAAAATGTCAAACAATATTGAAATTCAGTTTTTGACGCAAAAGTATCAAAAACCGAATGTCAATATTTTTTGACTTATGGCATTTTGCAGTATTAACGACGGTATACATATTTGTAAGAATTATGTAGATTAAGTACCTTATTTTGGTCATAGGGTGTATAGATGTTTTGTGCCTATATAGTTGATACAATGTTATGGAACATTTATTGTAGACAATAAAATGGTTCCTTGTTTTTGTATACACCTTTTTGAGGCTAACGGTACCTACTCTGAATTAAGTACGACCCTGCGACCCCCATCTCTGTAGATCTCATCAAAAATGTAGACGCATAAATTCATGAATTTTCCAAACACAATTAATGCGATTATTTGTGTTTGAAAAGTAACCATCTCTTAGTAATCGTCATTATAAATTTAATTTAGAATAAGTGTGTATATTGAAGCGCGTTGCACGAACGACACCAGTGGGCTCTAAAGAAACTAAATAGAAAATAAAAGTAATTGTTTATGTATGCGTATGAATATAATGGCTAAAACTAACATACAATATTAGATATAGGTATAGTTATAAAGAGAAGTAGGCAATAGTAATATTAGTTTAGGATTATAATGGATTAAGTCATTAGGTAGGTACATTTCGATCTTATTGCACACGTCAAAATCTTCACTAAAATAATTTATAATTAATCATCTTCAGTAATCATTTTTTTTTAATTGTTTGATTGGAACTACAGGAAGGACAAAAGATAAATATTATACTATAGTAACGAACAAAGCACAGATAAATATAAAAAAGTCAGTTTTCGAAATTGACTTCTGCGCAACACTTTTAAAAGTATAGTGTAACATAACACGTGAATGATTATCAAGACGGCAATATTTTGTTGTAATTTAAGATCTTTTGAATATAATTATGTTCAATTATGAATATAAAGCTGCCATAGAAATCAAAAACCAAACAACAAAGAACACAAAGAAGAACAAAAGTTTTAAATATTGAACATAATTAGTCTACCATAGACTCAATAGAAGAAACAAAGGAATATTTTATTCATATAAACAGGTAGATGGCTAATTTTGAACATATCACTTCTGTTGTTTGCAGTATTGTATTGTAACATAACATCTTATAAATTAACAATGATCAATATTGAACATAAGGCTGCCTTAGACTGCAATATTTTATCGTACCTACCAAAACAACTTAAAATCGGGTCGATGATCAAGAGCGTACTTATGGGTCCTGTGGACTAACAATAATCATTTTGAACATACAGCTGCATGGATTGCGCACTAACCACCAACTTTTACACGTAAAGTAACACCTGTATTCTCTGCGAATAAAATTCTTGAGTCTTGATTATTAGACTGCAATAAAAGAAAAATAATAAGTTAAAGAGCATAACATCTTATGAATGAACAAAGATCAATATTGAACAAGGGTAATATATTAATATACTGCAGTAGAAGATGAAAAATAATAAGTTAAAGAGAAAAACATCTAAATGAACAGTGATTACTATTGAACACATAAAAGTATTTTTCTGACGGTAACCGCAACCTCAAGCCGCAGTGGCAACGCCGTCTGAGGTTGCGGTTGCATTCAGAAGAGCACCTTAAGACACCTTAAGGCTCTTATAGACTGCAATGTAAGAAGAAGAATAAGATAACGAGCATGACATCTAAAAATAAATGAACGGTGGTAAATATTGAACATTCGCTGCCATATCTCATTGTACTATACAATCTTATAATAAACAGGTAGATAGTGAATTTTGCTTGAAAGGCCGGAATATTGTATATTTCCTTACCATCTTATAAAATACGAAAGACCATCTTGAAGAAATGAACTTGAACTTGAAAGGCAAAAAGAAATGGCCATTATTGAACATGCATCTTCTAAATTCTAGTCTGTGCCGTAGGTACCGTGAATAACGAACTCGTAACAAAGTTACAACATTACAACTAAAAAAATAAAATAAAAATTGCCTACGGCAGTATTTAAGTGCACGTCCAGTGTATGATTCCCGAAAAGGTAACTTGGTTACACCCTTTTCTGCTTACTTGCTAGGAATATGTCCATCCGAAGGCTTCCTATACATGCCGACGGAGTCGCACCGGTGCCGGACCGCATGCTCGTTGCTTTACTATTTAAGGCGACGATAACCGATTTTTAATGATTTTAAACTGAAGATCACGTCTAAACGTGTGTTGTTAATGATTTGGAAAAAATATATATTAAATTAGATCATTTTCTTAATAACTTAATATGTGAATATTTCATATTATGTTTATATTACTTATGTGTAATTAATTTGTAAAGTGTCTAACGCGGATAAAAACTGGGAATCACACAAAAACTATCAAGTGTATTTTTTATGAAACCTTCACCGTTTTAAAGATAGTTTAATTATTTATCTTTTAGTATACTTACGTATTATAATATAATACCTTTTGTTTTATGTAATAAATTAATAATGCGTCTAATTTGGAACAGCATTCCTTGATGGGCGAGTCTGTCTGACATCTACTACTGGGTGGACGTACGACGCGTTGGTTGAGCTCAGCACAGAACGTGCAAGCTATGCGCTCAAGGCCATTGGCATAGATCTGCGTCTTAATTCTGTATCAAAATCTACTCTTTCGGTTAATTTCTTCTGTCGTTCACTGTAGTCCAATTAACAATCAAATTAGGGGTTATATGCACTTCATTAATAATAGTTTAGATATGGATAATAACGTATCCATGTAAGGCCGCGTCCTATCCAAAGCGATCGTCGCTTTCATTTTATTTGGCGCACCCGAACGCGTGGTCGCGCCGATAGAGGGCGCCGTTCAGTTTCGAACAAATGAGTGACATATGAACGCGACGATCACTTTGGTTAGGACGCGGGGTAGATTATCCGGACCGGGATGCGTCAATTTAAACATTTTGAATGGGACTATTAATTACGGAGAAGTAATTGTGTATATTTAGTGGGGGATCTTCAGGAAAACGTCAGGTAGTTTTAAACAACAGTTTATAGAAAGTGTAACACCTTAGACACGTCTAACTTAATTTCTATGAATCGCCATCTTGCCTTCTTACTTCACCTTTCTTTCGTTCCATCACTCATCCAATCACTTCAAAAACATACTTTTCTGTAGTATAGAAATGCTTAGCTATACAGCCTACTAAGTACGCAAATCATAAATTAATCCTACTTACATTTTGTAGGGTAATCAAATTAAGGTTATTTAGGGTAGTTTAATTAAGTAGTAAGTTAGATACATTAAGGTTAACTGTTCTATTAGGTAAGACTAGAAAATATGGAAGTGAGATTGTGTCTAAGATTTAAAATAAGGTTATAATATTTTTTTGCATTCTTGTCCTTTACTAACTAATAGTATGGCTTCAATAAAAAAAACTTGTAAATATCTAGTCTGACTTGTCTTGCGTGGAGGACTCCACATTTGAAGGAAAAATATTTTTCCATTTTCATAGTTATATTTTCATATTTTGGGACCGCATTACTAAGTTTATTGTCAATGGTTTTAGTTGATTTCTGTGCTAGTAAGAGACATTTTTGGTTCAATGACAATTGCAATTTGAGAGCTTGATGTGCTGGCGTTCATACATTAAACGTGTAATCTTCCCATTCAGAAGTTACTACGGTGCAATTTATGAAGATTCGTATGAGAGTAAAACGTAACTGGAACATTGATTAGCGATATTCTTTCAATATAATTAATTAGTAAAATAGTGTAAATTGAAAAAAAGATGGAGGGTTCTGTAATGCATCTAATTAATGAATAGTATAGTAGAAGTTAAGTGTGTCTTTAAGAATCTAAGCGCGGGCATAATGATGGTCTTTTTAGCATACAATATTATATTTAGGTAATATATATTTAGAAAGGTACTTATCTATTCTTCTCTGTGTGTGAATGAGGAAATGGCTTTATTTAGTAAGTTAGTTGTGTTTGCAACAATTTTGCTCTCGTAATAATTTTCCTAATATTCATTATCCTGTCATGAAATCGTCTTAACATTGCAATAAATTATAGTTACTTCCTTGACGTCAACCTTTCACTTCATCAAAAATTCAAACTAAGTAAATGTATAAAATTGTGTGTGGTGCTGCGTATATTTATTCTTATAAAAAAAAACATGAAATAATATAACGAATAAACGAATACTTAAGTGTAAATGGGGTGCCAAGTACCAACATATGTTATTTGTTCAAACAGAATAATGTTTAACACTCTCACCGCCATGTGGTCTGCCTGCCGCCCACATAAATTTCGGTGCAGCAAGCCACTATAGATTCTTTAATTTTTACAGACAGGCCATGTGGGCTGCCTGCGTACCACAACTGGCGTGCCAAATTCTATGACAATATTACTTGTGTAATAATACAACCTGCACATATTTGTAAGGGCAGGCCATACGTGTGATTAGGTCAGTTGCTCGCGCGCCGCCCACATGGCCTGCCGTAAAAGTTTTTCGCGCCAATTTCACACAGACTTCGCGCGTGTGTTTAGAAAATGTCGAGTTCTAGTGACTCTGATTATCAACCTCCCTCATTTTACGATCGATCCGGGGCTGAATCGACTAGCAGTGAATCATGTTTATCTTCTGACGATGGTTTACCTATGAACGAGCCCAGGGAGGCGGCGCCAGCGTACACGCAGCCGCAGTCTGACTAGCATCTACCTAACGGATCGCGGCAAAAGCAGTTTACATTGCTTTACATTTTTTACACAGCTGTCACAAATGCATATTATATAATTTATAAGACTTATAAGCAACTAAGTAGCAAGAAGTACAACATAACGAATTTTCGAGAAAATCTCTGCCTACAGATGTTAGGAATCACGTCTAATTCTAATTCAGCAGCTCGTGAACAAAGTCAAAGAGATCATAAATTCAGCAAATCATTGATGGCTGATCACAGAGGACGACTTATTCGGCGAAGGTGCATACATTGTTATGAGAGGAACCGAGCTGCTGGACTATCTGCAAAGGACGCCAGAGACCGACCAAAAGAAGTGAATACCGTGTGTCTAAAATGCCCGACTCAACCTAGTGTTTGTGGTCAATGTTACGGAGAAATTCACATTTTCGTAAAAAGAAATTAAACTTTAATTTTCTATGATTATATTTTCATATAATTTCTCTTTTTTTATTTTGTATCAAAACAATTTCTTTTCTTTGATTTCATTTTTCCTTGTGACAACATAATCAATAAAAATGACTTAATAAACTAGTTTTACTTACTCGACTTTGAAGCTTATAAATTTATAAATATAGTCCAATTTTCATCGATTTTTTTTTCATTAGTAGCTCGTTCACTCGCCAATTTAAAGCAGACGACACCGAATCCTTATCTAGCAAGCCAAGCTCTATAAAAATAAATTAATTTGTGGGAACACAGCGGACCACACGGCCTGCTGGTAAACTTAACGACGTGTCCCGCCGGCCGCCCACATGGCGTGCTGCAAAAGTTACACAAAATCTAGCGTGGCGTGGTGTAAAAGACATTGCATGGCCCGCGCGCCGCCCACGTGGCCTGTTGTTCTAGAAAAATCTTAAATGTGAATGGCGGTGAGAGTGTTAAACTATGCTTAACTTAATTTTGGCTCTTGCTCGCAATATCATCATAAAAATATTATACCATACACTATGCTCTAATAAAAAATATATATATAAAAGAATGGCTGATTGGATGAATGAATACTGTTATATTAAGTAGGTATGTAGGTAACAATGTTAAATTATAATTAACATCTGCTCACCATGAATCCGGAATTGAATTTTTAAGACAATAACATTTTTCATAATTCAGGTTCTTCAAATCTTCTTTAAAATAAAATAAAATATGTATGTATATTTTCAAAATTAGATTCTTCATAACATGTCATTCTTTTCATAACACACGTTCTTCATTACAGCAGGTACACGACACGAATCAAATTTTCTCATATAGTAGGTACGGATTAAATAAATAAGGAGGTTGTGCATTCGAAGTTTTCACAAGTCGGACTCCGTTTACTCCGAGTGTTTGGATTTAATTACCTCAAAAAGCGTATCTGATGCTAATTTTACAGATACAAAGATCTGTGGTACGTCTGTACACATGCAGTACCTGCCTACTTCATGTTCTTCATAATATAATCATGTTCTCCGTAACACATGTTCTTCATAACACATGTTCTCGACATCGCCTCTTCTTCATAACTCATGTTCTCATAACACTTCATAAAATCTTTTTTCTCTAACTTAAGTTGTTATATGAAAAAAAAAAACTAAATCCTAAATAATAACTTCTACTAAAGTTTTATCTTTTTTCACTAGGACCTAATAAAGTACATAGTTAATTTAATAAGTTATTTGTGGTATTGAACTAAAATAGAAGACGAAATGTCTTAGATATAAGTTTTAAAATATAAGTTCTCTAATCCCAGTGATAGTTAAGAAGGGCCCTAAAAACGCAGTAGTTAAATAAGTTTAGGTTAAAAAAGTAGGCTAAAAGTGTGTTAAACCGGCAATATGCAATCCATACATAAATATAAAGATTACTTCATTGAAGTCACGTAAAGGCTACAACTAAACGAAGCGGAATTCCGAATACAGGAAAACTAAGGATTTCAGAAAATTAAAAAAAATAACTATCTTTTTCTCCGCGGTTTTACTCGCATCCTTTAGGAACTACTTCATATAAAACCTTACCATATCCTGGTTTATTACATGGATGTTTAACTATAAGGTGCCTACGCGTCTACCTAACCCTTCAATAAAAACAGGCGTGATGTTATGTGTGAAAAAAAATTGCCATCCGGACAGATCTGTAAGTTAAATTTCGTCCAAATTCGTTTAACCGTTTATGAGTGGTTGAGTAACAAACATACTAACATTAGGATATTTTTTCTAGATTTGAACAACATAACTACAACACAACGTAAACAAAAAACCTTAATCGATATTTAAAATTAACAACTAATAATTATGTCTAGTATATTAATTGAGGATAGGAATCTTGTTTGAGAGTTGCGCTTGCGCAGACAGATAACAGTGCTTGCCATGCATTAGATCAAGCAAATAAACGATGTTGACCGCAAATCTGAAAAGTTTTCTAATCCTTGACTAATATATTCAATGATACTGACAACACAGCACGATCAAAAACACTTTTGAATTCGACATTTAAATTCGGATGCAGGCATACCTAGTATATTGAATCTCATCGTCATCATCAATATCATTCAGCCGAAAGTCGTCCATTCCATTGAACGTAGGCTTCCCCAAACCAAGTACTTACCTATCGATTTACAACGTACCATCGACAGACGCCAGGCCTTCCCAATTTTAAAACAATTTTGCTTGCAAATGTTTTGTGTCGTTCCGACTTTCTATTTTTGGACGAGAACAAAGGACCATAGGAGCAGGGTTTCTTCAATGAATCGGTGTATACAAAAAGCAACTTGTAAAGTAAAGCAAACTAAAGGCGTCCCTTTTGTCGATAGTATGTTAAATTAGTACTGTATTGAATAATTTCGGCCAAAAGACTCCCACTGCTGGACATAGGCCTCCCCCAAAGATTGACACGACGACCGGTTCTGTGTTTGTGCTTCTAGCGAATGACTGATCACAATAACAACATTGAATAACTACGCAATCCTAATTCATGAGTACCTACCGAAATCAATAATTAAAACCTAATCGGTGTAAAACCTTTTCGGATTGTTGCGGTACGTCATCCCGTATTGACAAGATGAAACAGTATACAGACATGGACAAAGCAGCAGTTATGCTATGATATGACTAAAACGTATAAATGACGAAGTAACAATTTACTGAGAAAACGGAGTAATTGCTAATCTTTTTTGATTTTGAACCAATTCTTGCTAAGAACCTTATTCGTAAATTAACATCGAAGTCTAGTATATTAATTTAGAGTAAGAAGCTTGTTTGAGAGTTGCGCATGCGCTTGAACGAGAGCTATTGCTGGCCGAATTTTAGAACAAAGACATTTAAATATAGTATCTTAAATCTCTTTGTTGTAGAATAAGCTACAGCTGTTGCTTTGTTGGTGTACAATCGAGCAGTTTCCATCTACCTTAACTGGTGAGGACCGCAACTCAAAAGCTCTTTTATTCTTGACTGATGTACTTAAGATCCTGATGGATGATTGAAGTAGATTGTGTTTTTGATTCAGAATCAGAGAAATAGGCAATTTTAGCACCAGACCACATAGATAGTATAAAAAAGAAAGAAAGAAAAATTGTTTATTCTGCACAAATAAGACGGACTTTATAAAATAAACATGGAAACATCAGATCTATTGAATAACTTCATCCGCGCAGTTATTCGCAAACATCAATCTGCCTAGTCTTTTCCCAATTATGTATGCTGGGTCAACTGCTTAGCCTTTTCCCAGCAATGTTGGGTTTGGCTTCCAGTCAAAACGGATGAAGCCGAATACCAGAACTGTTCGACTAAATGAGGATAATTTAAGAATTCCTCTGATTTTCGAAGAAACCGGACATATTAACACACTCCATTTTGCTGGTGGATGATGATGACGGTGTTGATGATTTTACTGGTCGGTTGATATTAATGCCTCTAGTTGTTGTTTAGATCCAGTAAAATAACGTTACCGAGTGGAACCGCTCATTCAAATGCATCAGTCATTGAAAAGATTTGGAATATTTTTCAATAACAAACCAAAAAAAAATAACTGCCAGCGATGAACGGTTTTCAAACAATAAAAGAACGGTCCGAAACTTAACCTGAGTACTTAAAATCCGTCGTTTGTTTTAATTTCTGGTTCTTCTGTTTCCGCCTCGCTTCGTTTTTTTTGTACGTTGTAACTTCGAAATATATTTTTATATAATTTGTAGTATGTAATGGTATCTATATTTCCGCCGAATCACTTTATAATTTATACAAAATATTTGTTCGTTAATTCAAATATCCTTTCAACTAAATAAACTCGTGGAATAGTTTGAATAATATAAAGCTCAAAATTGAATAACAGAATCATGAATAAAATATAGTAAAAGTAAAGCTTCTACTCTGTTATCAATTTGGGAAATAAATTATTTATATTTATAATGGAAAACATATCAATCTTTGAAGGAGATCATTATAATTTTACATACACGTCATACTTACACTTTTCTAAAACTATAAAAAGATTTGTAAATGTTTTATAAAGGCGGTCAAATAGTTTTGAAACTAGTTAAACAATAATTACTATAAGATTTCTTCTTAATTAAACCATTTAATCATTTTTGTATGCAGCTTCATTAACAACCACATTAAAAACTTCATTTAATTATCAAACGTAGTTCAATAAATAAAGATTTCCAACTCATTAATTACTTGGCGGAAATATTGATAACCCCCCCCCCCCCCCTTTATTCTATTATATTTTATATTATAAATTATATTTTTACATAAGCGGGCAGACATTTCTAAATTAGATTAAGAAAAGCTATAATAAACCTAGACAGAACTCATAACAACATTATTATTTAAATATAATTTTAGGATGAAGAAAAGGAATGTTGTAAATTAATATGTAGAGAAATGTATAGGCATTTGAACTATACATGGACCATTACAAATGCAAAGTTTAGACTCGTAAATCATTATGTCAATCAATAACACAGTTACGACCAACAGTTAGCACGGCTCCATAAAGGTAGTAAGTGCGAGCGAGACATCCGATCATCCGATATAAAAGATTTATGACTCTAACTGCGTTTGTAAGGGCCTGAATATAACTGTACGATTATTATTCAATCAGTAGACGGTCACATGTATGCCAAATAAGAAATTAATTTGTAAGTAAATAGGCTATGCACGTACTTTTGAATTCTATAGACTTTACCATTCAAATGAAAAAAATCCAATACTCTTTAAAAACGTGAAATTATGCTAGTTTTAAACAATATCATAAAAAAATACTACTGCGAGATTATTTCACGGTTATCTTCTGAAGTAATAAAACACAAAAATATCGCTTAAATTATGGTTAATATCAGTATTATTTCTGAAAAAATGCATTTTTTATTACATATTTATCATATACATAATAAAACAAAGAATGCACTAATAAAATAACAAAATACCACAAGGAATTAACAAAGTTAAAAAAAGATTTTTGTATAACTCATTTAACTAAAATTCTTCATAATCATCCTTTAATCAAAAATCATTAAAAAATCATAATTCATTCCGAAACTTAAGACAAATACGGTTACTATAAAAAAAAAATTGTATTCGTATACACACTGGTGAAAAACCTTTCCAATGTGATTATGTCAGTGTAGTTTTCGTCAGAATGAGTTTTTAACAACTCATATTCGTTAACAGACTGTTGAATCATCTTATAAGTGTGATGTATGTAACCGTAGTTTTATTTAAAATGATCATTTAACAAATCGTATTCGGTGAAAAACCTTACAAGTGTGATGTATATCAGCGTAGTTTTAGTCAAAAGAGTGATTTAACGAAACATATTCGTATAAACATTTTATAAACATTGGTGATAACCCTTTTAGATGTGATTACGTCAGTGTAGTTTGCGTGGAAACATGTCCGTATAATACACACTGGTGAAAAACCTTGCACATGTGATATAAAACACACATCAACATAATCTAGGGATATTTTACCTTTATTTGCATAACTTTAAAACTGCCTGCTGGCTGTTTTTAAAATATTTAAACGGCACATTTTATTCACATAATCTACTCATTGCAATGTTTTTTTAATGTGTTGTATTGCAATGTGGTTAGCTAGCGACCTCGACAATTGATCATATTATTCTTGTCTGAGTAACCGGCATAAATTTTTGCTCAATTACACTAAAACTCTTCATCTTCATCAAATAATCAGTAATCATAAAAAAATCATAATTTATTCCGAAACTTAACGAAAAAAGAGTCTATTATTTTATTAAGACACTTTCAATTCAACTACTACTTGTGTATATTTATGTTTAAAACTTATAATTACTGTATCATTTTAATTCTGAAATACTTTTTAAAACTGTCTGGAATATCTTATAGAATTCGGCGTAGTTTTAGTGAAAAAAAGAGTGCTTTAACAAATCATATTCGTATACACCATGGTGCAAAATGGTATTATGGTTTTGATAGCCGGACTATAGGCTGGTTTGAGAGTTACCTAACGGGCAGAACGCAGCGGGTGGAGATACGCATGAAGGACGGTTCCACGGTATCTTCTTCCCCACAATTAATAACAAGAGGAGTTCCTCAGGGATCGCTGCTTGGCCCGCTTCTCTATATACTGTACAGTGCTGACATAACTACGTGCATTAAGAACTGCAAATATCATGTGTCGCGGATGACACTCAGTTATATGTCTCGTTTAACGCCAGTAACATAGTAGCCGCGGTACGTGCCCTAAATGAGGAACTTGATAGAATTGCTTCGTGGTCTATGGGCAACTCATTAGTACTGAACCCTCTAAAATCTAAGTTTATGGTCATGGGGAGCAGGAATCAAATAAAAAAAATTCTATCTGCGAAACCAGACGTTAAAATTATGGAAGAAAGCATTCAAAGGGTAGAAGTCGCACGTAACCTGGGTCTAATCACCGACCCAGAGCTTCGTTTTGAAGAGCACATTAATGAAGTAGTGAAAAACTGCTTTTATAGATTAAAGGTTCTGTACAGGGTGCGAGACTTCCTTAGTATCGCCATGAGGAAGAGATTGGTGGATAGCTTAGTGCTGTCTAAACTTAATTATTGTGACGCTGTATACGGGCCGTGCCTCCTTTCCCGAACAGAACGTCTAATACAGCGTGTACAGAATGCGTGTGCTCGGTACTGCTTTGGCATACCCCGGAGGCATCATATCACACCGTATTTAAATGAACACAATTTATTAAAAATGGCTGCACGACGGAAACTACATTTAGCAGTTTTAATGTTCGGTATCATAAAAACACACAAACCGGAATACCTGTTTAAAAAAATTAACTGGAGGCACGAGCACTACGGCTACTCTGCTCGATCCACGTCTAACCCGATCTCGATGCCTCGACACAGGACCGCAGCCTTTAGAGGATGTTTCAAGTATGCCGCTTCTCGATGCTGGAATGATTTACCACCTCCAATAAGATCCCTGAAAACAAAGCAAAATTTTAAGTTACATCTGAAAAAAATCCTATTAGAAAAACAAAAGTATGAGCAGCAGATATTTTATAAATAATACTCACATAAGGTTTGTCATCTATGGGTAAGGTATATCAATATCCAGACGGCTTGAGGCGGCATAACGATGCGTCGAACGCGTCTCGTATATGTGGGTACTTGGGTGGTATTCCCTAATATCCTCACTTTTGTTCAAACGACAACTGAGACGCAAGCGCAAGCCGGTTCCCCACTGTCGCAGTGGTGTTTGGCGGGTGAAACTCACTGCCTATAATCACGCGTGACGCGCCACTTGACCTCACAGGACTCGTGGGCCGCGTGCGCCCCGTACCGCAGCCCAGCTCACACACGTCATCACGCTCATGGGCGCGGTGGGGAAGTGCCGCTGCTGTGTGTCTCTGTCTACCTTATTATTGTATTTATAATGTTGTGAGGTGTGAGCGTGAGCGCGGGAGACGCGAGGATGAGGGTGGGGGCGAGACGAAACACTTGACGTTCTATTATTGTAACAATAATTTATGTTTCAGGTAGGTACATTATTTATGCACGCACCTGCGATGCCTACGGAGTCTTTTTTGGGTTATTTCATAATATTTATTCATACCTGTATTTGGTTGTATAGTTGCAGCATATTTTAAGTTGTTACTGGTTCTTTTGTTTTGTTATGTAACTATTTATGTATTGATCACTGAACCTGACCTGATTTCCGTACGTCTTTTTTCGGGTAACCACTGAAAATCAGCGCTGTGCTGTGGGTCCCTCATAGCACAGCATCATGCTGAGTGGAAGCCTTCTTGTCACAGTCATGACGTGCAGCCTCCGACTATTTCTGTTTTGAGCTCGTGATTATAATGTGGTTCTATTTTGTTTTATTTTTTCTGTTTATTCTTATCGTTTTGTATGCACGTGTTTCTGTGACAAATAAACCTATTTTTCTTTCTTCTTTCTTCTTTCAAAACCTTTTAAATGTGATATAATGTCAGTGTATTTCTCGTTAAAATGGTCTTTAACAACTCATATTCGTCAACACACTGGTGAAGCATCTTATAAGTGTGATGTATGTTAACGTCAATCAATCAACTCAGGGTGAGTTGAATGTGATTATGTCAGTGTAGTTTTCGTCAGAATGAGTTTTTAACAACTCATATTCGTTAACAGACTGTTGAATCATCTTATAAGTGTGATGTATGTAACCGTAGTTTTATTTAAAATGATCATTTAACAAATCGTATTCGGTGAAAAACCTTACAAGTGTGATGTATATCAGCGTAGTTTTAGTCAAAAGAGTGATTTAACGAAACATATTCGTATACACATTGGTGATAACCCTTTTAGATGTGATTATGTCAGTGTAATTTCCGTGGAAACATCCGTATAATACACACTGGTGAAAAACCTTTCACGTGTAATAGAAAACACACATCAACATAATCTAGGGACATTTTACGTTTATTAGTGTAACTTTGAAACTACTGGCTTTTTTTAAAAGATTTGAATGGCACATTTTATTGACAAAATCTACTCATTGCAATGTTTTTTTAATGAGTTGTATTGCAATGTGGTTAGCTAGCGACCTCGACAATTGATCATATTATTCTTGTGTTATTGTTATTATTCTTGTTGTTGAATTTATGCCGGTTACTCATAACCGGCATAAATTTGTGCTCGATTACACTAAAACTCTTCATCTTCATCAAATAATCAATAATCATAAAAAAATAATAATTCATTCCGAAACTTAACAAAAAAAGTGTAAGAATACACACTATATTTTTTTATTTTATTAAGACACTTTCAATTCACCTACTACGTGTGTATATTTATGATTCAAACATACTTTCTGTATCATTTTAATTTTGAAATACTTTTTAAAACTTTCTGGAAGATCTTATAGAATTCAGCGTAGTTTTAGTGAAAAAAAAAGTTCTTTAACAAATCATATTCGTATACAGAATGGTGAAAAACATTTAAAATTCATATGTCAGTGTTTTTTCGTTAAAATGGTCATTTAACAACTCATATTCGTCAACACGCTAGTGAAGCTTCTTATAAGTGTGATGTATGTCAACGTCAATCAATCAACTCGGCCTATCGCAGTCCACTGATAAACATCGGCCTCTCCCAGGCTGCGTCAGAACCCCTGTCCTCCGCCGTCCGCATCCAGTCTGTCCCAGCTACCTTTTTAACTTCGTCGGTCGGTCCATTTACCTGGGGGGCGTCCCACCCTATGCTTGCCGATACGCGGTCTCCACTCCAGGACTCATCTGCACCACCGGCCATCGGTCCTTCGACAAACGTGGCCAGCCCACTGCCACTGCAGCTTGCTTACTAAAGCTTTGCTTACCTTATAAATGTGATGTATGTCAACGTAGTTTTAGTGAAAAGGATAGTTTAACAAAACATATTCGTGTACACACTGATGAAAAACCTTACAAGTGTGATGTATGCCAGCGTAGTTAGCGAGTGATTTAACGAAACATATTGGTATACACATTGGTGATAACCGTTTTAGATGTGATATGTCAGTGCAGTTTCCGTCGAAATGGTCATTTAACAAATCATATCTGTATACACACTGGTGAAAAACTTTACAAGTGTGATGTGTCAGCGTAGTTTTCGTCAAAATGATGATTTATCATAACATATTCGAATACACACTGGTGAAAAACCTTTCACATGTGATAGAAAACACACATCAACATAATCTAGGGATATTTTACGTTTATTAGTGTAACTTTAAAACTACTGGCTGTTTTCAAAAGATTTGAACGGCACATTTTACTAACAAAATCTACTCATTGCAATGTTTATTTAATGAGTTGTATTGCAATATGTGGTTAGCTAGCGACCTCGCCAATTGATCCTATTATTCTTGCCTGACCAACCGGCATAAATGAACAAATATGATAAAGATTTTTGTTAGCTTAATTACATCTTCATCAAACATTAAAAACTCAATAAAAAAAATGCATAATAAAACAAAGAATGCACTAATAAAATAACAAGAATTCCACAAGGAATTAAAAAGTTAAAAAAAGATTTTTGTATAACTGATTTGACTAAAATTCTTCACTATCATCATTTAACCAAAAATCATAATTCATTTCGAAACTTAAGAAAAATGTTGTTACTTAAAAAAAATAGTTTATTCTTTATTTTAAGACACTTAATACACCTACTACGTATGTCTATTTATGATTCAAACATAAATACTTACTGCATAATTTTAATTTTAAAATACTTTGTTTAAACTTTTTGCATGGAAGATCTTATAGAATTCAACAGTACTTTAGGTATTTTAAGATGTAAATATTCATGAATTTGACGCAAAAATAACAGATTTGACACTGCAAAGTTTTAAAATACTAATGTAAGTAAAAATTAAGATTGTTTAGTATTAAGATTAGATAGATAGTATAAGTAATTTAAAAAAATAAGTAGGTTATAGGTTCTCTGCGAAACCGGAGTTAATATATAAGATAAAACACACTTTATAGTCGATTATTATCTTAGAAACACTATTACGTGTTTTAATGATAGGCGCATCAAAGAACGCATTATAATATAGTTAAATAAGATAGCAATAAAATAATTGATAATTTATCTTTGTAAAATGTGCACTAAACAAAACTGGTTTTCTTTTGTTTTAAACGCAATACCTACTTGCATATGACTTAAAAAAAATTGGCCAAGTGCGAGTCGGGCTTGCATACGAAGGGTTCCGTACCACCGTACAATATTTAACACTACGTTTTTTATTTTAGAAAAAAAAGACACTTTTCTTGTATGGTGTCCTTTAATTTTTAAATAATAACCAAAATAAAAAAATAAAATTACAGACGAAGCAACGCCATTTTTGACAGACAAAAATTAAGAAAAAGTCTTATAAAGAAAAGAGAATTGCCAATGCTGACTGTGCCTCTGCCCTTCCTCTTCTGGGAATACAGGCCCGTGATTGTGCCTGATTAAGGGTTGAACCTACAACATAGAACTTAAAAATAACGCGAAATGTCTGCGTCGGTACTACTATACATACATCTTTGATTAATTTTTATACAGTGGTCTCGAACCTACCGATTTTTCGGTATTTCTACCGACATGGGCTCTCGTTATAAATTAGTCTAAGTTTTTTTTTTCAATAAATAAACGAATTTGATTGAATATTGTATTTTTTTTGTCAAATACCGATTTTGGGCACAAATATACCGATTGCCAGCTTAGAGTTGCCAGCTAAGACAACTCTACCGATCTCGCTCTATGACGTTCGAGACCACTGATTATATATCTATCTATACATATTATAAACTAGCTTCTGCCCGCAACTTCGTCCGCGTCGTAATGTTAAATAGCCTACAACCTTCCTCAAAAATTAGGCTATCAAATACAAAAAGTATATCTCAAATTCGACTGGTAGTTTCAGAGATTAGTGCGTTCAAACAAACAAATTCTTCAGCTTTATTGTATTAAGTATAGATTAAAGTCACTTTTCTTGTCTGTACGTGTGACAGCTTAATTCATCTAAATTACTCAATAGATTTTGATGCGGTTTTCACCATCATTTAGAGCATTTATTACTTAAGGTTTATATGCACAATCCATTAAAATTCATCATCTTCCTGCCCTTGTCCCATGTTACGTGGGGTCGGCGCAACACTTTTTCTCTTTCCATTCTCCCCTGTCAACCGTCACGCTATCATTCACTCCCTTCTCTTTCATATCATTCACTCCCTTCTCTTTCATATCATTCCTCACACAATCCATCCATCTTTTCTTTGACCTTCCTCTGCCTCTCCATCCATCAACATTCAATCCATTAAAATTAAACTCGCTGAAATTATGGAAATCTCCATGTTTTGACATGTCGTCATTGCACCCGTGCCAAGCAAGGGCTGGTCGCTAGTTTAAAAAAATCATCTTTTGCACATTTTACAAATAATATTACGTAAGTAAATAAGATTTTTGGTTAGTTATGCTTTAGATTTTTTTTTTGCCTATTCACGTGATTGACTATTCTCACTGCTAAGTCGTGTATTCCACATATTAGGTTAAAGCATATGAACATTATGCTGTAGATTTAAGTCTAGGATAGCACTAGTTACTGTACCTATTTGTGAGTTTTTTTCTTCAGATTTTTGTCACCTAGCGTCTCACTAATACACTTATAGACAAGTGCTTAAAACAGTTCGAGTTATAATAGTAAGTTAGTTGGTATAAGTAGTGTTAAAATAAAATAGGGTTACTGTAAAACAAAAATGGATAAGTTGAACTTTACTGTCATTAATGTTATTGCAATATTATCACTTCCTTTAGGAGCGTCGTGGTCATACTGATCAAACTCGCTATAAATTAATCAACATTCAAATAAAATTATTAACAGTTTGAGAAACACAAGCAAATGCGGAAAATAAAACTGACTGTGTGGCTGTTTATATTTGTAATTTTTATGGTGTATTAATAAAGAGTATTCTATCTATCTATCTATCTGTCAAAAAAGCCAAAATATAAACATTTTAAAACGATTGTCTATAGACAGCTTGCTTTTAATACTAAGGTCATATTCGTGCGACAAAAATACAGATAAATACCTACCCCCAGATAAACGTTTAAAGAGATTTCATTAATTTCTTTACACATATTTCGTAGGTATAATATATATTTTTAAATAAGATTAAACTCTTGGATATTTTGATTCAATACCTTTAATAATAATTATCACCAGACCGAATTTCGGTTACGGCGGCCAAGCCACTAGCCATGCCGGCATGGCGGTGGACTAGCCATGTATGCAGGAGATATAGCGCATGTATGTACACAAACCCGGCATCCTAATTGCGTAACACACTATCAATCAGAATCTGAATGATTTTGAAGCTTATTGCTAATCCATTGCTTCATTGCTCGAAAAATTTGTTTGCTCAATAACGTAAATAACGCAATGAATGTTGTTGAACTGTCGAAATGAAACCGATTCCTACTGTTAGTGTGTTATGCAATTACCCTGCAGGTGCACTCTCCTTCCTCTTAATCCAATGGCACATCCGATACTACTGGGATAGACTAGGCGCAGGACCAACGGCTTACGTGCTCTCCGAGGCACAGAGGGTGTCTCGATACGGTCAGCTGTCGAACGAAAATTATTATAACAGACAATCGCGGCAGTTTACGCGCGCTAGACAATTTGTCACATTAATTTTGCAATAATTTTCGTTCAACAAACTGGCCCTTAACCTCGCAGATCTATCAAGTTAGCCACGAGCCCCTAAAAGATTATTTCCGGTGGGGGACGTCGAATCTCGGTCTCTCAACCGCCGGGGATACTTACCACTATTACTACCGAAGCAAATTAGTGTTATTTTTAGTGCTTAGCTGATGTCATCAGAGATCAGGCTATGCTGATGATAATTTTTCTTAGTTGTTTCTTTTAATTATTTGGGTATTATCATAAGCAAATTAATTTGTTATGGTGTACAATAAAGATTATTTATTGTATGTATCTATTCCAAAGAACAATATCCTTCGTCATTTTGGAAAATCATCCTTAAGTTTATCTCTTGGATCACCATAACATTATTTTTAATGTTAATTTTAAGATTTAAAATATTGATAGGCTAAGCAACTATTTAACGGATAAGTAACTACAGATGTGAATGTAATTCAAAACAATATTTATAGTCCTCTTACACTTTTTGCAAAATTCAAAGATTTTTTTTTTTTAGATTTCGATATTTAAAACATTTGAATTTATTACTATACTATCTTCGTACTATCTTACTATAAAACACTTTTAGGCTACTATATTATTTATACTTTTCTATAGAAAACGCTCTCCGTAGCCGATAGAAACCATAAAAAAATATTTTAATGAAACCAAATCTTAAGTATATTGTTTTATATTTATATAAAAATATGGAAAGTTTTTGTGCCATGGAGTACTTATCTGTATTTTATTATTTTGTGATACAAAATTGTGTGTTAGTATTTTTTTTTTCAATAAATTAAGGTTTAATTTAATTCATGGTTTTATTTTACCTCCTAAAATATACCCTACCTATGATGAATCGGTCTAAAACCCAACTAATGACCAACAGCACTAAGCCTAGGGTCGAGGTAGATGGGCAAGAAAGACGTTATGTCGATGAGTATATCTACTTGGGCCAGTTTTCTTTCGAAAACAGGCAGGAAAGGGAAATTGACCGCCGCACTAAAGGGCCGATCATATAAAAACATGGCAGAAACTCATAAAGTCTAAATGCATCACATTGTTGTTAGGTACATTATTCGTTATCGTTAGATGGGTAACCGGCCTACCTGAAACCGGTTTTTGTCAACCCGTGTGGCGCGAGGGGACGTAACAGTGAACAGTCGAAACTTGAACTTCGTACGGATTGTTTGTTAGTGCCGAGAACTGTGTTTTTAAACTGTTGCTTTCTTTACCTATATAATTGTAATTAAATATCGAAGTGTTCATCAAAACCCGCTGATATGGCATCATTGGCAGGAGGTAAGTGGTCTTATTTTAGCATAAAACATATATTTTATGGAGTGTAAGTTAGTAAAAAACATCTGAATAAAATGGGAAGCGAGTTCATCATTTTTTTTAAATTATCTTTTTAAACCCATACAGTTTTAGTTACACTAGGTAGCCATAGGTGTTTATTTTATAGTTTTATATTATGTATAAAAGTATATTCTTCAAATCTAAAAAAAGAAATCTTGCACCAATTTGCACCTTTTTTAATTAAAAGCTCAAAACCGAACCTATAATATATGGTATTTTATTATGTAAAATTAAAGAAAATACATTTTTATTTTTCTTTTGTTTTAGGTTCGGGTAGTACTGATATATTCTTGTCCAGAAAGTTTTTATATGAGAAAATGAATGAGTCTGGCCATTCTAAATTAGAAGAAAAAGTGTTATTTTTAACAAAATACTTAGAAAAGCGAACAAGGTGTCCTAAATTGAAATTAGCTGAATTACACAACAAAATTTCGTACTTCGTTTCTGATTTTAACCGATTCGTTGCGATGTCTAATTTCGCTAACTTCTAACTGTGGCGTCGAACAAAAATAACGTGACACTGTTCAGTGCCCAACGCCATACGATTAGATGACACGCAAATTAACTTAATTGAAGGAGTTACCATCGATTTTAAAATGACACACATCCGTGCCTAACGCCTCACGCAAAAAAAAGTGATGGCACTGAAACGTGCCATCCGCAACGAATCGGTTAAGAAGAGATGGTCAAGTTCTCAAAGGATGAAGCATCGATTTTTAGATAAAAACACTGCTTGGCTAGAAAAGTCAATAAATTTTCGGAATTATGAGGAATGTATCAACACAGAAATTTCCAAAAAAAAGGGAAGACCCAATATTGACTTCAAAGCCGCTTCAGAGAGGACTAAGAGACTAAAAACTCAAGACTTAAGGTCTACACGTAATACTGCAGAATTGTGCTATGCAGCACAAATGAGTTTAAGGTCTTCAGGGGCAACTAATGCGGCAACAATAGTCAAAGAAGTTACCCAAACATCACCCAAACGTGCCACTCGTTACAAAGCAGCTTATAAAAAAAGCAATGATCGACAAATAACCCAGCTTTCAGCAGAAGAAGCTTTAAGTACATTTATAGACGTTCAAGTGACGAGGCATCAGTACAACATATTTAGAAATAAAGACAAGGCGCGATTTCCTTCGTATAAAATTATTCAAAAGGCTAAAAAGAATTGTTACCCTGACAGACAATTTATATCAATTACTGATCTTTCAGCTGAAATAAATCTTCAAGCACTTCTAGATCACACAGCCTCTCGCCTTATGCAATCTCAAAAGATTGTTTTCGAAGATCAAAACGATGTTTTTGAATTATTATTAATTTATAAATGGGGATTTGATGGTTCATCTGGGCATTCCGAATATAAGCAAACATTTGCAAGTGGGGTAGCCAGTGATGCAAGCATTTTTTTGTCATCAGTTGTACCTCTGAGACTTATATCTGGCGATCCCGAGGGCCCAGTAAAAGAACAAGTTGTGTATTGGAGTAACCCGAGGCCTTCATCCACAAGATATTGTCGCCCGATTAAATTTCAATTTGCTCATGAGACCACTGAACTCGCTAAAAAAGAACATGACCATATTAATACATAAATTCTTAACTTGATACCAACTGCATACGAAATAAATGGTCGCAGTATTGTAATACGTCACAAAGTTTTGTTCACAATGGTTGACGGGAAAATCTGCAATGCATTGACTGATACCAGTTCGACAATGAAATGTTATCTCTGCGGATTAACATCAAAAAAGTTTAACAATATTTCGAAATGTGTGGAAGCTACAGTAGACGAATCTAGACTACAATTTGGAATGTCAACGCTCCATGCATGGATTAGATTCTTCGAATGTCTTCTGAAAGTAGCCTACAAATTACCAATAAAAACCTGGCAAGCTCGAGGAAAAGAAAATCAAAAAATTGTTGATGCCAACAAAAAGAGAATATGTGAGGAATTTAAGAGTGAACTTGGACTGATTATAGACAAACCGAAACCAGGTTACGGGAGTAGTAACGATGGGAACACCGCAAGGCGTTTTTTCGAGAATGCTGATACATCTGCCAGAATAACAGGGATTGATATTGATATTATAAAAAGATTTCGCACAATTTTAAAAGCCATAGCTAGTGGGTTTGATATAAACGTAAACCGATTCAAAGCTTATGCTTTGGAAACAGCATACCTATTTGTTGAAAAATACTCCTGGTACTCAATGCCTCCTACGATACATAAGGTACTGATCCATGGGCCTATTATTATAGAAAATGCATTACTGCCTATAGGACAACTGAGTGAAGAAGCGCAAGAAGCAAATAACAAAATGTTTAAAAGGTACAGAGAGAGATTTTCACGGAAAAGTTCTCGCGAAAAAACCAATGCTGATATTTTATATCGACTTTTGATATCATCGGATCCTCTCATTTCAAGTATGCATCAACCGATAAAGCGGAAATCAAGTTTTGATCCAGATACAATCCAATTACTGGACTGTCCAGATTTAAATACATCTGCGGCTTCATCAACCGATGAGGTGACATACACTGAAGACAGCGATGAAGAATCAACTGATTGTAGAGAGGGATAAAACGAATCAATGTGAATAAATATATACATTTATAAAATATTTTGTGTTATTTTTGTTTCCTTAAATCAAATTATGACATAATCTTTGTGTTTAACTTATTTTAAAAGTAAAACCAACATAAAATATTAATTGCCAAGTTTTGATGTCATCGGCCCAACTGTGCGCCGAATCGAAAACGCCTGGAAAAGCTACTGGTCCATGAAGACGCTAATGAAGGGTGGTCTGCCGATCTCCCTGAAGCGCAAACTCATCAACATGTGTCTCCTGCTCGTCCTAACCTATGGTGCTAAGTCCTGGTCGCTCGCCGAGTCGCAAAAGGAGTCTGCCAAAGAGCGATGGAACGCAGCATCCTAGGCGTAAAAAGACAGGACAGAATTCGGAACACCATGCTGCGTTCCAAAATGGGTATAATGGACGTAGGCAAGAAGGCTGCCAGGCTAAAATGGGACTGGGCGGGTGACGTCAGCCGCATGCACGATGACCGCTTGGCAAAAGTCTACACACAATGGGTACCTGAAGATGGACGGCGCCGCCGAGGCCGGCCCAGAAAGAGGTGACCGGATGACCTGGACGCGTACCGTAAGGCCTGGTCCGATTTGGCGTGGGAAAAACGTTCCTGGAAGGAAGGCTGGGGGAGGCCTTTGCCCAGCAGTGGGATAGTATAGGCTAAGTAAATAAATAAAAAATGTTCTACAATCTAATCATAGGTTTTCTTGCTTTGATCAAGTATTTATCAATATGTAAGTGATGTACAATGACGACCACTAATATGTATACACTTAGGGCGCCTTCAAGTTAGCCGCAAAGTGCCGCGCGGTTGCAGCGCGGCACTTTGCGGCTAATTTGAAGGCACCCTTAGAGATGCTTACCCATTTCACAATTCTATGTGTTCCAAAACACTATGTTCGTAACAACATAAAATTACAAACAATACAGTAGAAGAAAATCAGTTGTAAAACTAGCTAAGTGTATACAAATTAGTGCTCGTGACTGCACGAGTAAGTAATTTACATACAGACTGCCTCGTTGGTCTAGTGCTCTAGTGGTCGCAAGCGCTACTACTGAGCATGAGGTCGTGGGCTCAGTTCCCTGGGTCGGGCAAAGGTGTCCATTCTACTATAATACTCACTTAAAAATAGTCGTGTTATAATTCCGAGAGCTAAGTCAGAGAGTCAGCTTTTTCAGAAGTACCTTGAGGACAGCCTACTGGGCCCGTTCCAGATCCAGCATGCATGTCTTGGCGGCGTTGATCCAGACACTTGCACAGTATTGCAGGACGGATTGGCGTAGAGAGATGTAAGTCTGTAAACATATATTCTTAGGAGCAATGACTCGTAAGAGTTTCGCAATGTAAATGAACTTGCAACCCTTTTTTGCGCGTACTCGAATTTGTACTTTGAAAGACAGGTTCTGATTAATTATGACGCCTAAATATGTTGTGGTTTCTACTCTTGCAATGGCGTTGCAGTAGCAATCGGTAGCGGAGACGGCGGCTGCTGCTGTTAAGATACTGCATTTGCTGTTGTGTATATTTTTAGGATGTTGATGTTTGGTCTACTAGATTGAGTGACGTGAATGGTCAAGAAATTAGTTTTTTTCAAGTTCAAGTATTTGCTCTAGCCACGTTGCTATGATACTCATTCCTTTTTCAGCTATGTAACTGAAAAAGGAATATCATAGCCACCAGAGTCTATTCCCAATTTGCTCCATGAAAAATAATAGTAGTATCATCAGTGTAGCAGATGACATCCGATTGTGCAATATTAAGCCTCAGAATGGCGTCCGTGTACATGATGAAAAGAATAGGTCCCAAAATAATTCCCTGAAGCACCCCGAAGGCAACCGGAAGACTCCCGTTGACGCTATCCCCAATTTTTTGTCTACCAGACAAGTAACTGCTGAACCAATCTAAGGAAAGGCCTCTGACACCAAAGGATTCTAGTTTTTTTAGCAGTGTAGGAATTGAGACTGTGTCAAAGGTCTTAGCGAGGTCTAGGAAGACACCAGCTGAACGATGGTCCTTGTCGATGTTGGATGAGATTATGCCAGTCAGCACTCACGGTTTGCTCAGTAGACTTCCGTCGCCGAAAGCCAAACTGCCGCTCTGAGAGTAGTTTTTCTCTAGAAAGCTTATAACGAGGCGGTTGTTTATCAGTTTTTCGAGGATTTTAGATGTCACGGAAAGCAATGAAATTGGCCTGTAGTTATCACGGGCAACATTGGCAACACTTTTGTGAATGGGCGTGATAACAGCAGTTTTCCAGCAAGCAGGAACGGTTCCAATTTACATGCTCAGATTGCAAATATATTTTAAGGGTTCCAGTATGTTTCTTTGTATGTTTAAGGAGCAGAGGCCGAAATTCATCGAAACCTGGAGAGCGCTGTCGTCTTTGAGACTGTATAGGATGTTACCAATTTTTTTATTTTTTTAGGGTGTAGAAACAGTGACTCTTTAGGTGGGTTTTTACCTTCAGGGACTTCAGGACCGAGGCATTGTTCATTCCCAATTGTCGCCCACCCATTTTAGCCCGTTAGTTCCAAAATTCTAACCAACTGAGATAACGTACTCGTTACACTTATCGATGGAGATGATGCCGTTTCCTTTATATTTCAGCAAATCTTGGATGTCACTGGTTCGTATAGAAACTTGGCATATTTTTTTAATAGTCCGCCAGAGCTTTTTTGTTCTTTCCAATTCCTTCCTGTCATGATCAGCTTTGCGCTGACGCAGAATGTCGTTACAGTAGTTTCTGTATCTTGAGTAGATAATTTTTAGGACATAGTTTTTTGGTTGCTGGTTTGTTTGAAGAATGTTCCGATAACGGATGCATCTTAGAGGTGTGTTTGATTATGATGACTGACAGGGTCTTGGTAAAAAGAAGTACTGCATCATCAATATTTGTTGTGGAAGTAACATCAGCCCAGTCGAGCTGCCTTACTTCTTCAACTACCATGGAGTAGTCGGTTTTAATTTTGAATCTGTTTTTTTTTGGCTTTAGGATTAGAATAGTTGATTCCGAGCAACACTAGGTGGTGATCTGTTACCGAGGCCTCACGGACGATTCCATGTGCCTTTGAGTTTAAAATGTCTATATAGATAGGCTTTTCCCTGAGTTGGGTGAATGATAGCTGGCAATAGACCATGTTCAGCCATCAAACATTGATATGTTACATGGACAGCATTCGGTGAGTTATTTAGTAAGTCAATGTTAACACCCGCCACAATGATACGTGATTCGTTTTTTAACCATCAAAAGAGTATAAAACGTTTGATGTTGGTGAATGAAGGTGAGCGGTATATACTGAGGACTGTAATTTTATTGTGAAGCTTAATTTGTAGACAATTATCCTCAAAAACTGTCAAATTCTGGTTCAGAGACTGACACGGTCCAGGTCCGTAACGTAAACAGTAATCCAGCCATACATACATACATTCATAAACTCACGCCTTCTTCCCATGGGGGTAGGCAGAAACTACAGAACGCCACCTGCTACGATCCTTACATACCTACTCCTTTTGCCTCCTTAATCCAGCCACTCTGGTTTATTTAATTTTTTGGTGGTATGGTAGCTCTTGTAACCGAGCAAAAAGCAGCATTCTGACAGGACAATTATATCAAGTTGAAAGTCAAGGCGGCATAATGATGCTTGCAGTCTGAGGAAGTTTTTTGGCAAGTTCCTGATATTTGAGTGTACCCTAAAGTTATGTTCCAGAAGTAAGTTCCCGCACAACTCAAGATTCTCGATGGTGTTGGTGCGGCATGATATGCTCAGCGTCTCGTCTATTTCTATTAGTAAATTAGTTTTATTCATTATCAAAAATTGTATTGAGAGTAAGTGCTGACAGGGGAATACCTAATTAAAGCCTCAGATTTGCTTGGAGGTATTTGCCTAACACACCCGTGCGAGAAGTGCAGAGAGTAGTGGGGTAGGTCCGTAGGTACATAAGGTATTCTTAATTTGATGCTAGTTCGAAGTGTAGCTTTATGTTGTGTTTTTATTTGATTGGGCAGTGACAAAAGGTATTTGCGACACTATAGATTATTGTGTTAGAGTGTTGTGAATGTAATAACTGTTATTTTGAATAACAAAAAGACTATGAAATTTAATTTAATTTATTAATTTTAGAAAACATTTTTAGCTTGAGGTATCTGGTATGAGACTAGTAGTAGAGTCAATTTGCGTACCGAGAAAAAGATCGAGTTCCTTAATACTATTGATTCGTAAAGTTTTCAACTATGTTGGAACCTTGGAACCGTCCCAGCTGTTCTCTTCTGGAGAACTTTTAAAAGTATGTGCTTTGAAGTCGGAAGCATACGACCGAATCAATTAAAGGATCCCCGAAACGATCAATTGCAAAGGTCAATTTTTACCTGATTGATACACATTGATGCGCAAATTGATCGTCTACCGAATGCAATTGAAGCGATTGACAATATTCCTCCAATAGGGGTGATGAGTAAAATTATTTTCTGTCCGTCAGGTAGGTTACTAAAAAATATTGGACACGTATTTTTTTCTTTTTTTACGTAATCTAAAGATTACGGAGATACACTGAGTTAAAAAATGGCATGACGTTATGTCTTGCTAGATTTTATATTAAGTTGGGACGTAGCGAGCGCCCACTCCCCAACTTTAATGCGTTTTATCTAAGTAATTTTTTATTAATATGACAATGCAAAAAATACGTGTTTAATATTTTTTATTATCTGACTGACGGACTAAATAGAATTTCTTTTTTTTATCCAGGCATCATCCCTATTGCAATTGATCGCTTCGGGGACCTTTTAGGCCCCCGACGTGACTTGCGCCAAGTGACACGCGCGCGCTCACCTGTTTTCGTTCGTCACTCCGCAAGTTGGGTCGCGGTGACTCGTAGCATGCTATAAACAAATTCTTTCATTCGTTTTCTCCTCAGTTGCTGTCGCTTGAGCTTGTAGCTCGTGGCTACAGGGTAAGTCTCATGCTGTCCCTGTCTCTTTAAGGAGTTTTGTAGTGATAGTAATACTTTTAAGGACGTATAAAGTTAAGTCGTTTGAGTATGCAGGGTAAGGCTGAAGAAAGTGTTTTTATGTAAAACCTTTTGCGAGTAGCATTCATGATTAAAATGTCGCGACGAGTTTGCGTCAAGACATCGGTGCGTAAGAAACTCATGAATAGAAATTAGCCAGTTATTACCCGGTTTATGGTACCCCGGTGTATTTTGTAAACATCTCACCGTGTAAACTTACCCGCATCCTTGACGTCATATTCATATAAAAGAGGGCGACGATCGCCCTGAGGTGAAGTGACCTTGAAGTGTGCTGTCATTCCACCTGATGCAAGGGATTAAGTATAATGACAGTTCACTTCAAGCTCACCTAAGTTTTCACGGATACATTTTTGCAGAAAAGAGAGGCTGGTCTCGAAAATCAGACATTTAGACATCAAACGAAATTCGATGAAGATGATTTGAAAGATAATGGCGATGGAAGATTTTAAAAGATAGAAGATATACTGATCACTTAGCTGAAGTTAGAAATTGGCTCGTGTTGTTAGTTAAGAATATTTTTCTAGGTTTCCCCAAGCATTTGGACTTTAAACTTCTTTGATGGTGATGAAAAGGTCGCCAATCGTAGCACCGTTCTTACCGCATACCACGCATATGTCTCCACCACACTGCGATATGGCGTAATATTCTGGGGTAATTCTACGGATAGAGATTTGGCCTTTAAAGCCCAAAAAAAGTGTCTTCGTGCAGTATGCATGATCCAAAACACTGATAGTTGCAAACCATTTTTTATTAGTTTAAAATTACTAACACTTCCGTCCCTATATTATTTATGAAGTTGTCATGTTTATCAAAAATAACCTTAACCAATTTGAAACCCTTTCCACTAAACGCCATCAAGGTGCAATTAAGTCAAAAACCCACCAAACCGCCCTATTCTCAAAAAGTTTTCTAGGAATGGCTCCAAAAATATATTATATAACAAATTACCTAAACATATAAAAGCTTCAAATATTTTCAAAAAAACGCTTCATAAGTTCCTAATACAGAAAGCATATTACAGCGTACATGAATATTTAGAAGAAAAATAAAAACCGTTATGCCTTATTCTCAGATATATTTGTTACCTACTTACTTTAGTTAGCTATTAATATTGTTACCTTAATTTGTATTGTTTTGTTTATGTTTGTTTTATTGCTAAAGATTTAAGAAGGTTACTTAGCAATATTTTTTTATACAGTGTGAGTCTTTATAATGTGCACATATCGAAATGAGGGAATCTATGCTTAATTTTATCGACGGAAAAAATGTTAAAAAAAATCGAAATATTTATTTATATTTTTTATGGATTTTTAAAAAAAATTGTTTGCTTTTGTGACCCCAGTGTATACAAAACTGTGTAACTTTTAAACTAAACGATTTATCACGATGAAACAAACTCTATAATGTTTGGAAGTAATTAGGTGTCGTCATAAAATAAAAATTATGGAAAAAAAATAGCCACATTTAAAAATAAACATTTTTGTTTGGCAAAAATCTGATTTTTTTTCATTAATTTTTACAAAAATTGTAAAATTTCTCAATAACATGCCCCCATCACCTTCTTTTTTTATAACTTTAAGTTATTCTTCATTGTATTAGGAACCTAACGGTAAAAATTGCATGTTTTTAACTCAACCCCAACATTTTTTATCAAATGTCAAAGAAAGGCCCAACGCATAGCTACGCACATTGTTTAGCAGGTAGATAAACTTTTTTTTGTTAACTTTGTTGTGAATGCGCGCGGGTCGTTTCAAAGATGGCACTCCGAACGCGGAATTGTATTGTTCTCATAAGGGTGGTTTGTTTGGGATGATAATTAATGCAAAAGAGTTCAATTGAAACCCATTTATTATTAAATACAAAATTTAATGCATCAGGTTCTCAAAATGTCCACCTCGTTGTTGTAAACACAAAGCCGCGCGAATTAGAATTTGGTGTGTCGCTCTCCTTATCATTTCGGGATCATTGCGAATATCATTCGCACAGTTTATTATGCGGTCACGCAAATCGGCCTCACTGTTGATGGGGGTACTGTAGACGCGTTGCTTCATGGTCCCCCATAGGAAATAATCAAGGGGCGTCAAATCGGGTGAACGCGCAGGCCACCCTACAGGTCCTTGCCGGCCGATCCATTTGTCATGATAATTTTCGTTTAAAAATCTTCTTACATTTGTAGCGTAATGGGCAGGACATCCGTCCATCTGAAGAAACATCCTTTGACGCACAGCCAGTGGGACATCTTCCAATAACTGAGGCATATCATCTCTCAATAGACTTAAAAATCTTTCACCAGTCAACGTTCTCGGCAATATGACTGGTCCAATCAACATGTTATCGATAAGACCAGCCCAAACATTTATCGAAAATCTTACTTGGAAAGTAGATGACCGTTTCAGTTTCGGGTTTTCACCTGCGCGGCACCATCTGTGTAAATTTCGACAGTTAGTAATACCGTCTCTAGTGAATGTCGCTTCGTCCATCCATAGTATTTTTCTTGGAAAGTTTGGGTTTGCTCTGGTTTTTCTTTGAATCCATGTGGACATCACACACCTTGGACGCCAGTCTACGTCTTCATGTAGATGTTGCACCCTTTGATAGTGATAAGGATGCAATCCTTCTTTCTTTAAAATACGCCACACTGATTTTTGGGATATTCCGTGACGAAGAGCCAGTCGTCTAGTACTTATGGATGGATCAGCAAACAAATCACTTAATACTGCTTGTTCAGTAGCCGCATCAATAATTACTTGAGGTGGCTCGCGACGATCTCTACTTGATCCAAGTCCAGTGATCGACAACCTTCTGTGAACTTCCTGGAAGTTTCGGGCAGATGGCACTGGTTGCCTGTTAGGATACGCAGCTATGTAAGCCGCGCGCGCAGCTCTGGCACTTCCTTGTCCCACTCCATAATAAAAATGTATGTCGGCGATGTGTGCCGGGGAAAATTCACTTAAACGCGGCATCATGTAGCAGCGAACGAAAGTTATGAAAGTCCAGCGAACGAAAGTACCGAAACACATGTAGCAGCGGCGAATAATTCGGAGCGACTGCCAGTCTGACATCTGTCATAATTCAAGTTCCTTTGGCTGGCCCTACCTCCCCGACCTGCGCACATTCAAAAGAAAGTTTATCTACCTGCTAAACAATAGCTATGCGTTGGGCCTTTCTTTGACAGTTGATAAAAAATGTTGGGGTTGAGTTAAAAACATGCAATTTTTACCGTTAGGTTCCTAATACAATGAAGAATAACTTAAAGTTATAAAAAAGAAGGTGATGGGGGCGTGTTATTGAGAAATTTTACAATTTTTGTAAAAATTAATGAAAAAAGATCAGATTTTTGCCAAACAAAAATGTTTATTTTTAAATGTGGCTATTTTTTTTCCATAATTTTTATTTTATGACGACACCTAATTACTTCCAAACATTATAGAGTTTGTTGTATCGTGATAAATCGTTTAGTTTAAAAGTTACACAGTTTTGTATACACTGGGGTCACAAAAGCAAACAATTTTTTTTAAAAATCCATAAAAAATATAAATAAATATTTCGATTTTTTTTAACATTTTTTCCGTCGATAAAATTAAGCATAGATTCCCTCATTTCGATATGTGCACATTATAAAGACTCACACTGTATTTTATAGGCTATAAGTACCACCTGTACAACTATTACTGTGTACGCAAACAATATTTGTACGCCTTGCAAGGCAGCGCATAGTGATACAATACATTTATTTTATAACATCATGTACCACAACATTATACCTATGTGTCACAAATAAATAAATTTGAATTTGAAAAGATGATGGCGATCGAAGATTTATAGGTAACAAGTTTGGCGGTCAACAAGTGTTCAGATTAAATATTTTTAGTGAATCTCAAAAAACATTTCGTTAAGTAGAATTAAGCTGGTAGCAATTTATGTTTTCAATTAAATGCGCTATTATCTCTAGTGTTGGGAAAGTGTTTACAATCTGAAGATTATTCGAATTAATATTTATATTTTTTTAGTTTTAGTGATAATTGTAGGATGGCAGGACTTTAGCTTAAATAAAAAAAGTTTGAAAGTTGCTTTTTAAATGCCGGCCGAAAGCGAAAACTAATTTGCTTCAGGTAGGTTTATATAGATATAGAGCAGGGGCGTAGTCTTCATACAACCCGATTTCTATCTGCTTCCGTTCGGAACAACCACTCTTCTTAGTGTCTACTATTGCCAAATAATATGGTACACCTGTGTGTGTAACTGTGTATCACATCACATTACATAATTATATTTAATACCAGTTTAATACATCATACGATTAAAAGCCAAAAGTTTTTGTCTGAGTTTATGAGAACTGAACAATTTTTTCCTCGGCTTCCCTCTAATGATAATTGTAGCTACGCCACGCATATAGAGGGAGGTCGGTACCTATTAGTTTTTAATCTAATAAACATAAACATAACACCACGCCTTGTTTCCCCGAAGGGTTAGGTAGAGGTGTACCTATAGTAACACCCACTAATCGGTGTAATAATTAATCTAATAGGTTGGTTATAATCGAACACGAACTGTGGTACCTACTAATAAGTTTAGTAAGTATTTACCTAATTAATAAGTTTCAAAATCATATCGAAGAAGTGTTTATAATTTCATTCCGCCCATCACTATCCAAGTTGAATTATCGCGAAACAACGCCTTGTTAAATTGAATTTGAAATATTATTTATGTAACACCTTGTGCTTTAAAGCTGTCTTAATTAATTACAACTTGAAAAGTGGACTTCATAACTTTGAAATGACGGTACTTTAACGAAATTAGTAGACAAGAGTATGCTTAGATGTTTTGGTCATGTTGAGAGAATGAATGGCAGGCGACTAACAATAGGAATTTACGAGGCAGATGTGAGTGGAAACCTCGGGGGGGGGGGGGAGGCCTAAAAGGATATATATTATTATAGTGGCCTTATTGGTGATGTTCTTCAGAAAGATCAGGTGCGTAGTACTGGCAACCGGCGTGTGTGTATTGAACGTAAACGAGGCAAAATGAGTATGTACGGATCGTAGCAGGTGGCGTTCTGTAGTTTCTGCCTACCCCCATGGAAAGTACTAAGTAAGTGACCATGAAAAGTTAGCTTGTTGTCAAATCATGACCAGAGTCCTTATTATGAAGTTTCAATGCCATCATGATTCCGTTGTGAAAAAGGGATCGTGTGATAGGTCAAGTATAGCTTCATCTTACTTCACGGTTGCGCAGGTTAATCTATGTTTTTAAGAACCTCCGCTACGTTGCTGACTCAAAGGTGATTAAGCTTGTGTATCTAGCACTCTGCCAATCCCTCATCCAATATTGTATTGTTACTTGGGGTGGTTCGGGAAGGTCCCACATGCTGAAAGTAGAACGCGCCCAAAGGGCACTGTTGAAGGTTGGTTGGCAGTTACCCTATCGCTTTCCGACCACCGACCTTTACAAAACTTGTAAGGTTCTAACTGTTCGCAAATTATATATACTCAATCTTTTAATGACAACTCACGGCCACACTCCCTACGATCCTTCTTTGATCTCCCAACGACGTAAGCATTCGGTCTGTCCCTCGATTCGTACAAATTGTGCTTCAACCTAACGCTTCTTCCGCTTCCTTAGCAGTCATGTGTACAATAACACTAACAAAATTTTAAACATATACCCCTTGTGCAAATCCAAATGTAAAGCAAAAATAATGAATTGGCTTCTAGATTTAGATTATTCTGAGACAGAAAATATTTTAGCTGTTTTAAAATAAATTAGATAGTAAAGTTGTAGACCACATTTTAATACACACACCTACACTCACTCTAACAAATATACTTTCACACACACACACACACAACACGCAACACACACTCAACACGCACCATACACTACACATCCATAGACACACCATCTTTAGTTTTAACATTTTCCTATTTTAGTTTTTAAATATTCCTCTCTGTACGTGAAGGCTCTGATGTTTACAAATTACCTAGTGCTTAATAGTATTGTTTTAAGAGGGTGAGAGCCTGGAGATCTGTCATACAGGTCCCGAACCCGCTACAGACTCCAGCTCTCACAAAGGTTACAAATTTGATGGAAATAATATGTCACGAACCAATGTCTGTACCTTTTTGAGAGAAATAAATCTTATTTGTATTTGTATTTTATCTTTCTCTGATACTGGAAAAATGATAGCATTAATTATTCATAATACCAGGCCATTATTGGAGCTGCCCGTACCCTGCGCATCAAGGACGCGCACCGCTTGCTCATGGTGGCGTAAAAACAGTAGAGGCGCTGCAGAAGCGGGGCAGCCTCAACACCGCCCTGAACTCGTTGTTATAGGTGTCGCTTGTGTGTAGCGAGCCCACAGGCTGTATACATGTACAGCGAGGCAGTAAGCCTTAAAAAGGGTGTTCTTAACTTGGTTGGTGCAACGTGCAAACCTGCGGGCTAGCATATTCGCTCTTTTCGACAAGGTCTTCCGCTCCCGTTCGATGTCAGCATGGTCCTTGGGGTGACTACATGCGCTAAATATTTAAAATGGTTCACTCTGTTTAGGGAAACACCATTGAGAAAAACTGATGGTACATTTTCTAAGCACCACTGGCTCCAAAGACCATGCAGTGATTCTTGCTAACATTAGATTTTAGCCCTGCATACTCCTCAAAGACCTGTATCAGCTTCCAAAACAAAACAGGCCGAATTTTGTTTACGGCCGAAAAAGAAAACATTTCGGTCGGACTCTATACTATAATTATGTTATGGTTTGTAGGTGTTTTTGATGTGAAACGTCTATAGGTGCGCTTGGGAGTAAAACCGACTCATATGCCGTGACGGCAATTGGCATGACGCTCCTTTATGCCGCCGTCATGTTTTTTTTTCTCCATATTTATTTATTGGTTTTCTTTAATTATAAATTCTTTCGATAACCATCAATTTCCATGATTCACATCTACCGGGCGTCCCGTGACGGCTAGCTTTTTTCCATTGCCTATGGTGTTTCGCAAAAGATCTAGCCGCGGCTTGAATCAAAGTGTTTTTTGTTCAACGTAATTTCTTTTCCAGTTAAGTTTTTAATTTGTTGTTTTCTTCGTTTGTCGTCGTGTTGGCTCGAGTTGTTTTGAAACGAAACATGGTTAATTTGATAAGAACTGGATAAAGTTGTTTCTGGTTTCAATTTTGTTTTCTAACTTGTTGAGCTCATATTCGTGACGCTACTTTTTGCGATAAGCGTGTGTTGAATTTAAATAAGTAAACGTTAAAAACCCGAGGTCTATTTAAGGTGCAGCTAGGATCATCTTTAGCAGCGATGTGGTTGCGTCGTACTCCCCAGATACACTTACAGCTCTGGAGAGCAAACATCCCGCCCCGGCAGATGACCTCTCTTTCCCTGACTCACCCGATCCGGATTCCAACACACGTGTGCCGTGTGCTCCTTTCGAAGTGGCTCCGCCGGCGGCCTTGACGGCCTGACACCTCAACATTTGAGACCTAATGTGTTCAGGCACCGCCGGGGAGGCTGGTGAGTCCCTTTTGAAGGAGCTGTCGACTTTACAGATAGATAAAAATGTCATTGCAGTCGGAGGACCTCTTAGACAATACAATTTTATTTATCTGTTTAGTCACGGAGTGAATGAGTTACCTTTCGCTCTGTATGTAAAGATTAACTAATACAACTTGTTTTTTACTTTTTTGGCAGGGCAGTCGTGTTTTTAATTGTTTTTAATTATTTTTGTTTTTTGTGGTGAACAATATAGCGTCATAATAAATAAATAAATATCTTACGAACTTTGCTTATGTTTTTTTTGTGGCGAGTAAAACAGTAAGTGAATACACAAATGATCAGAGTGTAGTCAAAATGTAGGCGTAGAGGTAAACTTGATTCAAATTCAAAATATTTTATTTCACATAAGCCTACATGGGCACTTATGAAACGTCAGAAGCTAGGTCAATCAATTAACTGAGCCTATCGCTTTCCACTGTTGGACATAGGCCTCTCCCAGTCTGCGCCACAACACCCTGTCCTCCGCCTTCCGCATCCAGTCTGGCCCAGCCACCTTCTTAAGGTCGTCGGTCCATCTAATTGGGGGGCGTCCCACACTACGCTTGCCGATACGTGGTCTCCACTCCAGGACTCGACTGCTCCACCGGCCATCGGTCCTTCGACAAACATGGCCAGCACACTGCTACTTTAGTTTGCTTAATCTGCAGGCTATGAAGCTATGTGCACGGCTCCAATTAGTCGTTTCCTATGGATAAGAACCGGCAAGAAACTCCAAGGTTACTCTTTTAAAAATAATTGGTTTTTACAATGTTTTCAAATTACACTGTTATTAAGTATGGGAGGACAGTGTAGGCCTGTCAACAAGTACCAGGTACTTAACAGAAAAGAAAAGAAAATGGTCTACAAATCTACAGCCAAAAGAAACAAGTTGGGGGGGAAATATGCACAGGTACAAAAATGGTCAAGGTGGAGCCGTGGTCGCGCTTACTGTATACCTACTATGATAATGTGGGTGCCAGGAACACCTCCATTAAACAGACATGGTATGTATAGTTTACATTGGGTGCGACGACGTCTCTACCTTGACCATTTATGTACCTGTGCATTTCTGGATTTCTATTTGAATTATTTTCTTGTTTCGTCCTTTTTAGACCCCTTTTTTACGTAGTCGGGTTATAGTTTTTTTAACTTTATTTTTTATTTAATACTTTTCCGTTTCTCGATCGGGATATACACTAGCCGTGCAATATCTACATCGTTACATTCTAAGAAAGGGTATAGACCGCGGCACCAATAGGAACTGGCCTATTATTGAGCAGAGTCGAAACTTCTAAAGCCTCTCCAATAACGTTAAAGATGCAGCATCGTGAGGGTGGCATAAGAGTTTCCGCAGAGCCAAGTCCCAAGCTTTCCGTGGATAAGCCATTTGGTGACTTTACCCTGCTCAATGCTACGTAAGCTTGGCCTTTAGGAAAAATACGTTTGCCAACGTCTCTAACAGGCTTTTCCCAGGTGCACCCTTGTAATTGTGTACGTCACGAAATTCCTGAAAAAGAATTCACCCGTGCAAAAAAATGTAGCCGCATGTGACGACACATCAAAACATAATGATAGCGCGATTTAGAAACATAAGATCCGTACAGCGCCATCTATCGAACGATGGATTAATCAAAGTGCTAATAATTTGTTGCATCTGCATTTCTAATTAATTAATACTTGATTTACTTTATCATGCTTTTTATTTTTTGTATAATAAATATAATACCGTTATAATCTAAAATTCTAACGTAATGTTCGTTTGTTATTTACATATATGAGTAAAGAACTGAAACGACTGGACCGCGCGACCTGTACGACCGCATTTTAAACATATATTTTAATATAAACAATATAATATATATACATATTTGTGATGTGCTCGCCAAGACCTTTCTTTTGATACCAAACACGTGATGATTATCTCAGTTTAATTTTTTCGAGGTTAGAAACTTAGGTTTAAATTCCGTCATATAAAATTTTGATAAAATTTATATAGCCTATGTTACCCGGGCCATTATTACGAATCTATTGACTTTTCATTTATTAAAATCGGTTCAGCAGTTTAGACGCTACGGTGGAACATACATACATAGACTGCCAAAATCATTACCCTTCCTTTTGGCTTCGCCGTAGTCGGGTAAAGATAATATAAATTAAAGTAATTTGGGAGCAGTTAATAGACATTTACTTATATAGTTATGCTGTTAATGAGGTACCAGGGAAGCCACATGTGCAGAAGGACCAAACTTAACCAAACTACCACCCAAACCAAACCAAGAAAGGACCAAACTTAGGAATTAGCGCCAAACTTCCCTGTCTTCAACATAGTCTTTAATCTTATCATATCTATGCTTTTTTAATAAGGTCACGTTAGATGTGATTTTTGAACTTTCCATCGCTAATTCTGTAACCGACTTTGGCAACTTGTTATAAAAGCGGATACTGTTTATAAGAAATGACTTGCTTGTTTTAATTAATCTTAATTTGGGTATCACAATTTCATGTTTACTACGTGTATTTATATGATACTTTATCACCCAAGAATAAACGGATTTCGTTCCTTTCGAGTTCGGAAATAAAAGAACATAAACCACCAAAGTAATCCCTTGATCCTAAAATTCCAACAAAACGGGTACAAAAATCGTTCGACCGATAATATAATAAATGCACACAATTTATACTAATACTGTTCGAAACCGTCTTCACACATCTATCAAGCGAGAACGCTTCAGAATCCTATATTTCTCTTGGGAACAAAGTGGTACCGTTTTTGTCACATCCCAAGTAAAGTATTTTTCGAAAAGTTCTTTTGCAGCGTTTGTTTTTTTTTCTTTTGTTTTTTATGTTCCCCGTACCACTATAGCGTAAGTTCCGCTCATTTGCTTCCGGTTCCCAAAGGAGAAGCGCTAAAGTAGCCCGCGAAATTCAAATTTGCTTACGATTTTTGCAATTTTCAGCTCAGTGTCTGTTTTGTGATGATTAAAGTATGATTCGCGACCGTAACAAATGTGTGTTTAAACAATTATAATCATTTAATGACTTTAATGATTATAATTCTGTAAATAAATATTTGTTACTGTTGCGAATCATATTTTAATCAACATACAATCTAATACTCCCCTGCAAATTCCAAAAAATGTAAGAAAATTTGAATTTCGCGTGCTACCCTGGCGCTTTCGCCTTAAGGAAAAGTGAATTCATGAAACTATGTATTCCAAAAACAGTCGACTTTATTATAGTACCTTTAGTACATAGTTTAACACCTTACGGGACACTAAACGCCCAATAGACGTTATTACAATAAAACTTCTATTGTCTAGTTCAGTGTCCCGCCTGTCACAAAATATAGCGTTCTGACATATGTAGGTACATATATTGAAGCATGGCGACCGACGTATCACATTATGTATATAACAATTTGGCAGTTGTAATGACGTTTATTTTATTTTTTTTTAAAGTATGAAACTCGGCTCGGCAAAAGACTTATAGACCGAGTTCCAAACGTCGAGATCCGAAGACGTACGAAAGATTTCGATATCGGAAAACGAGTTATGGAACTCAAATGGAGTTGGGCAGGACATCTGGCAAGGCGCAATGATGACAGGTGGAGTAAGGCAGTGACTGAATTGCGTCCAAGGACTGGAAGACGAAGTGTCGGTCGTCCGGCAGCGAGATGGGCAGATGACACTGTTACCATCGAGGGTAGAACCTGGATGAGGTTGGCACAGGAGCGTGGGGATTGGCACAACAAAAGAGAGGCTTATGCTAAGGAGTGGGTGAAAACGGGCTGTGGATGATGATGATTAAATTTTATTTTCTTATGAACTAATGTTTATTTTGGTATAAATTTTACGTAATAATATTGATGCGTTTTTTTTTAAGATATTCCATTCTTATTTTCTAAAATTCTGAGGCCACTACTATGAAGTAAAACTAATTTAAATAAGAGATATTATTATATATTTTACATTTCATTTGCTTAGGTAAGTATCCACGAGCTCAAAAAATTGCCGTCGCGCATTTTATGAAAACCTTGCTTCGGAATTTTGGCTTTATATAAATAGATAAGAAAACATTACGAAAAGCGAGGTCGCCATAAGCTAAACTAATAACTATTCTCCACCACTCAATAAGTCAACGTTGTCGAAGTCTTTCAGTTTCACAGAATAAGAACGCCAAATTTGGCCATTTAACGCAACAATCACGGTCGAAATGTGATGAATGTTTTTTCACAAACTGCTAACCACTTCTAGACCTTCATGTAGGTATAGCCGTCCTCGTAATTGCTTTACCACCCTATGGTTGAATGTCACTTGCACGGAGTTGCACGTCAAAAACCTCAAGCTCTCTTTTTGTTTAAGGCGACGATAACCGACTTTTAATTATTTTAAACTGAAGATCACGTCTAAACGAGTAGTGTTAATCATTTGGAAAAAATATATGTTGAATTAAAGTATTTTCTTAATAACTTAATATGTGAATATTTTAGATTATATTTACATTACATAGTGTAATTAATTTGTAAAGTTATGTCTAATCCGGATAAAAAATTGAGAATAACGCGAAAACTATCAGAAGTATTTTCTAGAAGTATTACTTTTTAAAAAGGTAACAAACAAACAAAAAAACTTACTCGTTTCGGGGACCCTAATAACATGTTCATTCAATAGAGTAGGCTCATCATACCGCTGCTGCTCGTAGGGTATCATCGAGCGCTTTCAATTTTAAACTGATACATTTCAGTGCGGTTGACTGTACCTACCTACAATATCGAATGTGTCTATTAATAGGTAGTTTGATAATTGTTTCAAAGAACATCTTTTAGTTTAGAGACCAGTTTATACATAAATATCAAACAATCTCAAATGTTTGATCCCTACACCCACTCGTTATATTTCAATGTGGATATTAATAGCTGTAAATTAGCAGATTTTCAGCTAATTAGCACAAACTCATTAATAATAATATGTCCTGAAACAGAATTGCTAGAAGTACTTATCTACATAACACATAATATCACGCCTTGTGTCTGCGAAGGGTTAGGCAGAGGTGTACCTATAGTAGACCCACATTCCGCCATGTACATGTGAAGTGTGTGTGTGGGGGGGTGTGTGCATGTGTCCGTGTCCATGTATGTTTAAGTACCTATCTAGTAATTACACCAAAAAACACCAAAAGTACACTCGGAACCGATTAATCAGATTTACCGACATTAACCTTAATATTTCGGAAACTAAAAATGACAGCTTATTCAAATAAAAAGTAATCTAAAGCCTATTTAATACTACTCACATAAAATTAATAAAAATTCTTAATTATTATTTGTTTTACTTACTAAAAATTATAACTAAGTAATTGTAGTACTTAATTCTGTTTCAGGACATAATTATTGTTAACGAAATAATGAGTTACCTAGTGTTTTGTAACCTCGTCCCCCACTTAAGAACATATTCTCTTCAATGGCTAACACAGTCAGTCAATCAGCGACGGATAGGTGTTATACATATATCTGTAAATATCATTACTTTCAGGATACATTATTTACAATAGAATTCCATTGCGATGTCTCTCATCATTTCTGCATATTGAACGGATATCGCGTATCTAGTTCATTCGTCGGTCATCAGTTCACTTTACGTACTGTATGAGTATCGAAACATTTCAAATATAGAAACATTAAGTCTATCACAATCGATACAAGTACTCTAGTTTACGAGTTTATTCTGAATTCAGTAAAGGTCTGCCGCAATTTTATTTGAAAGCGAGAACGTGTGGAAATGGTGATCAACTAAAGCTGCGGTTTTTCTTTGGACCTAACGCTATTTGTGAAGCGAAAATAGGAACTGTTCGGTAATACGTAATATTAGGTAGATAGTAGATAGGCACTTGTTATATGGCTATGTAAGATATGCCAAGCAGTCTTGCCGTTATAGAGGCATGAGTAACAGGGTGTAAAGTTCACTCATCCTCCATAGAAAAGGGAGGATCCTCTGACCTGACGGGTGTTGTGTCTGGTGGGCTACTGCCCGACGGTTGATGTCGGGATGTTGTATATATGCTAGTCGCGCGGTAAACTCTGATTGCGCGATGCAGGATTTTGCGTGACGTCAGTGTGATGCGTTCCAATGTGGCGATGTAGATAGCCGGCCACACCGTGTTCTGCACACACTTTCAATCACAATCTGAAAAATTTTGAATGAAATTCCTAATCCATTGCTTCATAGGTTTGAAAAATTACGTAAATAACGCAATGAATGTTGAAGAACTGTCAAAATAATTCAAATAGACATACTTCCTACTATTTGACATACTTCCCTATTTGAATCGGATTTTGTACTCATTTTCATGGGTTTTAATTTTTTGCGCGGAACCCTAATTTTTTTTTCTAAATTCAAAGTAGCCTTAGTTACTCCTTATAACATCAGCCATCTGCCAGTGAAAGTCTTGTCTAAATCTGTTCAGCCGCTTCGGAGATTATCCGGAACAAACAGACAGACAGACAAAAAATTTAAAAATTACTTTTTCGTTATATTATGTCATCATCTACCTAGCCTTTTCCCAACTATGTTGGGGTCGGCTTCCAGTCTAACCGGATGCAGCTGAATACCAGTATTTTACATGGAGCGACTGCCTATCTGACCTCCACAACCCAGTAGCTGGGTAAAACGATACCCCTTGGTAAGACTGGTTGTCAGACTTTCGGGCTTCTGACGACCCGTAACGACTGTCAAAGATCCACGAATGATAGCTGGGACCGACGGCTTAACGTGCTTTCCGAGGCACGGAGGAGTCTCGGTATGTAAAGATGGTCACCCATCCACGAACCAACCCCGGCAAGCGTAGCTTAACCTGATGGATCGACCCATGCGGCTGTTATTACTTAGCCACGAGCTCCTCATTGTTTCGTTATAGGTATGTATCGTATGCATTTAGTAAAATGCTGTTATGTTGACATAACAAACGTTTTAGTGTCGTTACAAACTTTTAACAAAAAAAGGAGCAGATTAAATATCACGGAACGGGGAGATTTGCGGTTATTCCTAACAAAACTGAAGCCAAACAATAATTTGCTGTCAATCCTGATGGATTGCCTGATGGATTGGAAGGATGTAGTTTGATAACTACATCCTTCCCATTAAAATTATGACTATTTTGTGATTGTCATTGTTGAAGTTACGTTAGGTACGTTATTAATGTTTAATTTTAATTATATTACTTTAATTTTAATTATATAATAATTAATAGTGTAGGTAATAATTACATATTTGAATAAAAACAACACAAAAAAAATATAATATTTTTCTTTTTCTTTTTACAACTCCGAATGAGGAGTTATCAAAATGAAATAAGTGAGAATTGATTGAATTGATTGGTTCCTTGTGCTGTGAGTAGATGTCGAAAAAGTAAAGTTGGATGGAATCACTTTTTTGATTGGCCAACTTTAGTTGTTTGACATCCACTCATAGCACAATCAATTAATTAATTAACCAATCAATTCTCACTTTTTTTTCGTAAACTATTAATTCGTGGCTGGAACTCAGCCGCAACGCAAATTTCCATAGTTAGATCTAATCTTCACATTTTTTGTCAAGTTTTGGGAATATTGTAGAAATGTAGCTGCAGGGGTCCACCGGAACCAGCTAAATTTTGAAAGTGGTCTATGAGAAAAAAATTCTGGGAACCTCTGCTCTAAATAATGGTGAAAATCGCATCGAAATCGGTTCCGCAGTTTAGAAGAACAGCGCGGTCACAGACAGAAAAAGCGACTTTATTTTATATTATTTATGTAGGTAGATATAGATTCTAAGTAGGTTCTTACTTATCTTACAATTCTGCATTTTAAGTCCATACTGAAATCATAAATGGACCTGATCCTTTCTGAAGATGTTTGTTACTTTATCACGCAATTAACGGCCGAACAGATTTGGATGTTACTTGGTACATAGACAATTTATGTCCAGGATTAACACATAGTAAACATTTTATCCGGATAAATGAAACTCTCCTTAAATGCCGGCGAAAGCCGTCTTCTACATTTATAAGGATGAAACTAAGTGAGGACTGGAAGAGTGATAGACCAATTAAGAACAAAAAGGAAACGACTCTTTTACCAAGAACTCGTTAGTTAAATTATTGAGACGCACCTGCTTAGATTGAATATAATGATCCCACCGTCTAAAGTACATTCTCTTAATTACATAGGAATTATTATACACTTGAGGGTTTGCAATGTTTTCTTTAGATATTACATTATACGTATATTATAATGAAAGTAATTTTTTATTCCATTTATTAAGAATTAAAATGAACTGTAAATAAAAAAAACTTATATACCTACCTAATAAGTTAATTGACTGCCTCGTTGGTCTAGTGGACGCAAGCGCTACTGCTGAGCATGAGGTCCTGGGTTCGATTCCCAGGTCGGGCAGTGTTATTAGGTTTTTCTATCTGGAATTTCTCAGCAGCAGCCCGGAGTCTGGATTTGTGCCCGGTAGATGGCAATAGGCTCGCTCTGTATTACATGGGACTTTAACATAACTGGCGAAATGTGGGTGTACTATAATAGGTACACCTCTGCCTAACCCTTCGGGGAAACAAGACGTGATTTTATGTTATGTTAATAAGTTAGTAAAATAAAAATATAATAAATATGTATCTTGGGTACATTACCAGACAACAGCGATGCGGAGGAATTTTTTGACGTCATATTTTAGTTTGATAGTTTTCGTTAAGATATTATATTTTTATTTTATATAGTAACTTTTAACCTATTTATCGTTTGGTTTTATAGCCGTGCCCCCCGCGCCCAGCTCATAAATCGACGAATCGTCGATTTGTCGATATCTATACTCTATACAAATAAATAAAATTGAAATGTCTGTTTGTAATGTCAAAATAAAAACTTTTTACTAAATGCATAAGAAAGTATAAACGTTACTTATAACGAAAAAGCAATTTTTTACATTTTTGTCTGTCTGTCTGTTTGTTCCGGCTAATCTCCGAAACGGCTGCACCGATTTTGACGGGACTCTCACTGGCAGATATTTTATGTTACAAAAAATTAAAAACCCATGAAATTGTGAAGAAAAAGTCGGATTTGAACAATTCTTTAGAAAGAAAAAGAGAAAAAAGAAAAAAAGAGAGAGAAAGAGAAAGAAAGAAAACGAGATAAAGAGTATTCTATTCTATTCTTTTTGCATTTGGTAGCCGAATTCTTCAGGATAGTTACCTATAGGCTATTTAAAATCATGCTACGACCCTTAGAAACCGAGAAAAACGAAAAAAGTCAGAAAGAACACTAAGTGAAAACGAAGTAACAGCGCGGGCGGGTGATGAAACGCGACGTGTCGGGGGACGAGGGAGTTGTATTAAAATGTGGCTGTTATTTTAGTATATTGTGTATCTTACGACTTCCACGCGAACGAAGTCGCGGGGCACAGCTAGTATATGATAATATCGGGTCGTGCAATTAAATAAAAAACATAAAACGAACAAAGGTTCTCAGTCGTATAAACAAGACTGAAGCGGCACGGGCACGAAAACATTTGTCGTATTAATCAGACTGCGTAGGACAATTGGTTAAATAAAAGATACCTATTAATTACTCTGAGTCTAATATCGTGTTGAACTGAATCGTTCCTAACGTAAGTGGCAAATATCTGTGAAATGGAGCGAACAAAGACTCATACAATTACTGTATAGGCACAATTTCTCACAATATTCTCAACAATTGACATTGAATATTTAACGTAGACTCTGCCTGAAAAATCAATGTCTGCCGCAAAATTACAAAAAAATGTCTACGTTCATTTAGCTTCAAAATCGAGCCTTATTTTAATGCATTTAAAACATTTTCAAGGATAGTTTAATTATGACTACGACACTGGAATATTAAGTGAGGAATATACAAATTACACGCTGTAGGACTTACTAACGAGAGTTGAATTAAGTTTGAAAATGTATTACCTAAAGCGCGTCTCGTGAATTTCGCCCAAGGCTAGAATGCATCGTGTTACCTTTAAAGATATTATTTCTGCAGACCTATTATGTATTATAATATTCTCTCTCTAAATTACACATTATTACATAACATTATGTTCTAGTCGGTGTTTCTGAAAGAAGAGAAACTTGTCCAGGTGTGGTGACCTTTCCCGTGACTTTGGACGAAATACTTTCAAAGTAACAGGATCTACTGAAGGTTTGATATCCCGTTATATGAATATGATGGCTCTGATTAGTTATATAGTATAGATTAGCTGTCAGCGATACCCGATTAGGTGCCATTAGGTGTTAGCGAGCCTTATGAGATAGCGATAGTTTTGACAGTCACTTTTAAACTGGTACAGTCAGAACTCTGCATAACACTACCCCTCTTTCCCTCTTCTTCTTTGTAAGAGTGGTCAGGTAACGCAGAGTATTGACTGTACTATATAAAATACCTAGACGGGTAATACTATCAAAGAAATCGAACCCTGACAACCGTTTTGTTGCGTCCCAGTTGTTGGCTAACAACTGGCACCCTTATCCCTGTAGCTGATTTCACTGTACACAGCAAATGGCGAGGCACACACTATGGCTATGATCCATAGAACAAGAATAATCCTTGAGACTCTGGTCAGGCCTGCCATGGTGTATAGATCGAGCGAATGACATATAGCCAGGTATCTCTCTAGAGAGAACGCTGATATCGTCAGCACTGAGACGTAGGTAGCCCCTGTAACAAAGTAAGAAATAAATTGTTAATGTACGTCCACTTTCAATCTAGACCTTTTTACAAGATTGATTTCGGGTCCTTTTAAGATAAAAATAGACTGGGATACTAGAATAGTCACTAAACGTTTCTGGAGACGTGTCAGAGGGAACAAATTAGATTGATATTAGACGGCTAGGTCTAATATGGTCCAGGTAGCTTAGTGTACCAGGGTACCAGGTCCAGGTATATATTCCCATGCCAATTTCAGCTACGGTGACCATTTCTGTTTTTGACGGCTATGGCTTACGAGCGTTTGCTCTTATCTTGTCTGAGAACGGTTTTTTTTTTTTTTTTTTTTGTGGATGGGAAATCATCAAATGACTTCTCCCGCTCTGGGCGGAGCGGGAGGGCGTGTCAGACTTTTACTGACTAAAACCCACCCGTGTTCCTTCTGTTGCCTGTGCCGGGGCCACGGTAACTCTTTCGAACATCCCGCAACCCTAGCTGGCATCGGCCCTAGCGGACCCCGTCAATAGTGCTGACATCTCTTTGAGGCGCGCGTGGATCACGACGCGCCGTCGACTCGGGCTTGGTCCTTACCGGACGGCGAGCTACCCATTGCTCGCCGTCCGCAAGCCCGCGCCTACGGTGGCCGGGAATCAGCTGCCAATTCCCGACGCCCAGGGCGTCTCCTGCGGCGACTAGGGGCGTGAGGGTGCAAAGCTTGCCTCTCCCTCACGCGTCCCGCCTCCTCCTTCACGAGCTATAAGAAGTCTGTGGTCTTAAAATCTGTGCGTACATACTTACATTAAAATTTGCAGTTGGAATGTAATGATAGAATATGTTTTTCAACTACAATGTTGTCCTTGGGATAAATTCATCCCAACTACGGAACACTTCATTGTGCGTGGGTGGTGCAACACGCACTTGGCCAGTTTTTTTATAAAACCATGAAATCACTCATTAAAATACAAATCATAGTGGAAGGCGGGACCGTGCCTAAAGTGTCCGAAAAAGCGAAGATATATGTACGTATATTCGCCTTCTTCATAAAATTCCAAAGATCAAACGAAGAACTTTCGCATCAAAATTCGTTGAAATAACTTTAAATCATCATCTGCCTAGCCTTTTCCCAACCATATTGGGGTCGGCTTCCAGTCTAACCGGATGCAGCTGAATACCAGTATTTTACATGAAGCGACTGCCTATCTGACCTCCACAACCCAGTTACTGGGTAATACGATACCCCTTGGTAAGACTGGTCGTCAGACTTTCGGGCTTCTGACGACCCGTAACGACTGTCAAAGATCCACGAATGACAGCCGGGACCAACGGCTTAACGTGCTTTCCGAGGCACGGAGGAATCTCGGTATGTAAAAATGGTCACCCATCCACGGATCAACCCCGGCAAGCGTAGCTTAACCTGATGGATCGACCCATGCGGCTGTTATTAGTTAGCCACGAGCTCTATAAACTAACATTATAAAAACCTTTATAAAAAAATAACTTCAAATGATAACATAAAAAAAATTGTAGTAATTACTAAACTCTCTCATACCTTAATTCGTTGAGTGATGATATTCACGAGTTATACTAACAACCCTACTTCAGAATAGTCCTCATTAATTATAACTGTACAGTTGAGGTTACGTCAAAGTGACATTGTCTTTGCGGAGGTTCTTCTTTGAAAGTATCTGTTGACACGCAACAGACTGGGGGCCAACCACCACCTCTTAAAGCAGTATTATTTTAATGTTACTTCAGTGTGAGAAAGAGATGAAGCTATACAGAACGTATCTCCGTCTCTTTTTCACACTCAAGTAAGATTACAATAATACTGCGTTAAGAGGTGGTGGTCTACCTCCTGATCTTTGATGGAAAATGGTTAATTAAAGTTCTGTTAAGGTCTGTGCTGACTGCTGCCTCACAAAAGTCGAATAAGTGACCGACAGTGTGAGTCACGGCGTATTTTGACGGACACAATCTATGCTACGGTCGAATTTTTCATAATTGTCGCTGTCACCACATACGAAAATGGTCTTCAGCTTCACGCTTGGTAACAGTTTCTGGCAAATTTATTGGAAGGAAATTTAGACCCGCTTAACCCCGTCAACTACACATCAGGTGTGTCCCGTACCTTATTTGAATCCAGCTTTTGCCCGCGGATTCGCCCGCATGGAGGTTGTAAATTATCTCTCGGGAACATACTACTGGATAAAAAGAATACTATGTCCTAACCTAGGTTCTGGTCTACCTGTGTACCAAACATCGAAATCCGGTCTGCCGATAATGTGTTAAAAGGTAACAGACAGACAGGCAGAGATACTTTCGCATTTATAATATTAATTAGAATTAGAGTTTATTTATTTGTCAGAATGTAGTTTTACATAATATTTTTTAAGTTCTATATATACTACCACAACATAAGTATGGTAGTATTGATTTACAGCCATCAATAAGTTCATTATTTTAAGTTCATTGTCGCTGTTATCCGAACGTATACAGAGCTAAATAAACAACACAGATTCAAATCCGCCCTATAAAAGTTACTTTGCTCTTGGTCCCCTAAGTAAGTCTCATTTAAAAATAAGCTCCAATCCAAGTTTCAAGCACACAGCAGTTTAAGATAACGATATCCTTGACGGTTTACGTCGTTTCATTATATCTACGTGAGAAGGACCAGGAAAGTGTAAAATTATATAAACAATTTATTTTCAGTTTATGTAAGTTGAGTGTAATGCTCTGCGATCTATTTATTTAGAATAGGAACGCCAACAGCATATAACTATGCATTACACATTAATTGAGAAAAAATGTTAGTAGTTACATACATAAACACACGCCTTCTTCCCATGGGGGTATGCAGAAACTACAGAACGCCACCTGCTACGATCCTTTCATACTCCTTTTGCCTCGTTTACGTTCATACATCTGGTCATACACGCACGCCGGTTGCGAGTACTACGCACCTGACCTTTCTGAAGAACATCATCAATAAGATCACTATATGTCTTCCTAGGGCGTCCCCTCCCGGCGTTTCCACTCACATCTGCCGTGTAAATACCTTTTGTTAGTCGACTTTCATTCATCCTCTCAACATGACCAAACCATCTAAGCATACTCTTTTAAATTTTTGTCACTACATCTTCTTTTAAAGTCATAAGTCATAAGTAATTTATTTCATAACAATATACGTACATTGTGTTGAAAATTTAAAAAATAACATATTACAATTGCAATTAAAATAAAATTCATTAAATACGTCTAGAAAAGTCAATAAAAACAATAACGGTCAATTAAGAATTCGAGTACAAATAGATCATGAATAATAAATGTCTAAGTAATAAAATCAATAATAAGTTACAATGAAAAAAAAATCAAAAATCATATCATTTATCATTTATCAATGTCACATGTCATCTAGGAATTCATTGACACTGTAATAGCCTTTCCCCAATAAATAGGTCCTCAATTTGTTTTTAAATAAGTTAACACTGTAAATGGTTTTTAATTCTACGGGTAACTTGTTGTATAAAAATACAGACTGATATCTTGGGCTATGTTTGACAATTTTTAATTTCGGTTGAATAGTGTTGGGCAAATCTTTTCTACGTGTGCTAGCTCTAATTTGTCTTTGCTCATCAGTCTCAATTTTGTGCAAATTTTTAACTAAGCTGGTTAGCAACAATAAAATGTAAAGGCATGGCACTGTCAAAATTTTCAAGCTAATAAAATGGTCTTTACATGATTCCGTCTGTTTCAGGCGGAGCATAGTCCTTAGAGCTCTTTTCTGAATCACAAATGCCATTTGTATGTTGTACTTGTAGCTATTGCCCCAAAACTCAATGCTGTACCTTAGCCTGGACTCCACCAAGGCAAAGTACACATTTTTAAGTTGAGGCAAACTTAATTCTTCCCTCAGTGTTCTAATCGCATAGCATGCCGAGCTAATAGACTTAGTTATAGACAATGTCTCAACCTTCCAATTCAACAATGCATCAATGTGCACACCTAAGAACTTGACACTATCAACTATCTCGACCTTGTTGCCACAAGATACAATATCCAACTTAACGTTATTTCGTACCGTGGGCTTAAATAAGACACACTTTGTTTTATTTACATTAAGTTTCAAAATATTAGTACTGAACCAGTTTTCAAAAGCTTTCAAGAGAGCATTAATCTTAGATTCTAATTCCAGTATATCGTCTGCAGTAACTATCGCATTTGTGTCGTCAGCAAAGGTTATTAGTTTTGTGTCCTTTACACGTTTTTTAATATACTCCATTAAATCATTTAGAAATATAATAAAGAAGATTGGACCAAGGACGGATCCCTGAGGAACACCACGGCATACGGTTACTAGATTAGATCTATAAGTTTTTTCCTCTCCATCTACCGCCGATTTTATCTCTACATACTGCCGTCTGTTATGAAGATAAGAGGCAAATAACTCCAACACATTTTCCGGTATGCCATAATGTTCCAACTTAGCTAGTAGAATACCATGGTCTACTGTGTTGAAGGCAGAACTGAGGTCTAGGAATATACCAGCTACTCTATGTTTATTATTCAAGTTACAAATAACTTCATCTACCAACGCCTCAATAGCATCGGTGGTTCCTAACAATGCTTGGTAACCAAACTGTTGGGCATTTAGGATACCGTACATCATTAAATGTTTAATGAGCCTATCCTTCATTATCTTTTCAAATATTTTGATAATATAGGCAAGAGAGAAATAGGTCTGTAGTTGCCAGGGTCCGTCTTTGATCCTTTTTTGAAAACTGGAAGCACGCGTGCGATTTTGAACTGATCGGGAAACAGACTTTCCTCGATGGATTCATTGAAAAGAGATGCTAGTGGAGTCGCCAATAAGTCTATGTTATCTTTGATTATGGTTAAGGAAATTTCATCGTAACCCGCAGAGGGCTTGTTGATCATTTTATTTACCATATTAAAAATTTCTATAGGTGTAACTGCATCAAAACTCATATTAAATTCTACCCGACTTATACCTTCAGTTAAGAATGTCATTGCTAATTCCTTGTCACAAGCCTCTAAATGGACTGTGTTGTCAAATCTTTTGGAAAATATGTTAGCCACTTCTAAAGCATTATTTGTTGCTGCGTTATCTATCTTGAGTATAATTGGTTCATTATTCATGTCTTTGGTAGCGTTGCGTTGTCGATTTACTATTTGCCATATCATTTTACTAGAATTTGATGCCATGTGTATTTGTTTTCTGACATCATTCCTTTTTGCACAGCTCACCACTTTCCTAAACGTTCGTATATATTTATTCCGATACTCCAGAACTGTATTGTCGCATTGTGTCCTATCTAAAGTGTTAAGGAAACGTTTCACTTTGCTAGCTATCCTTATTCCGCTTGTTATCCATTTCGAACATCTATTCCTTTTGATATTAACTTTTACCTTACCCTTCTTAAAGACGGAAGAATGAATTTCTTTGAATTTTGTGATGCATTCATCAACAAAACACAACACAAACTACAAGACAACTACAAGACTGACTGGAGCACAGGCATAAATACATTTATTTATGCCTGTGCTCCAGTCAGTCTCAGACAACTTTTGTCTGTAGTTACTTTTGCTTTCATCACTATATTTTCTTTTGCAAATACGTAAATAACTTGGTCGCTTCTTAAACGTAGCTTTTTCTAAACGCAAAGTACAGAATATACCAGCGTGTCCATCCGATAAGCCATTGTGATCGATATACGTGTGTTCTATATGACAGTCTGGTAAGTTGGTTAAAAAGTTATCTATACACGAAAGGTAGGATCATTTATCAGGTACCTAAAATTATAACAAGTTAATAAGGATAAAAAATAATTATGTTTCAGATCATCTTTTAATATGTCAATGTAAAAATTGCCACAAATTATACACAGTTTATTGAGGAAATGCTGCAACAGTTTTTCAAGCTCATTCATAAAGTTGTCAAAATTATTGTTTGTAGGAGTTCGATAACAACAAATTACACACAAATTGGTTCCAATGTCTCTAACTCCACACACTTCAAAACAATCAATTTTATATAGTTGCTTACACACTTGCAGTTCATTTACGTTACTATCGGTATGAGTTAATATCATCGAACCTCCCCTTTTCTTATTGAGTCTAGCGTTGTAAGACCCCATATTATAATTAGTAAAATTAAATTGTTTAGCTAGAGTATCATTCAGAAAATGTTCAGCTATACATAAGAAGTTGAGTTCCTTAGACATTTTGCTTACATATATTTCCAGATCATCCCTTTTATTGGTAATGCCACATAGATTTTGGTGGAAAATATTAATTACTGAATATTGATTGATGTCATTATTTTCAAGCCTACTATTAGGTTCTCTCTCACTCGCTATATTAGGAAAGAAAAAGCTGTTCCTTCATTAACTCAGTAACAGTTCCTTTAAATTGTTCCTTAATGTCTGTAAGGAAAGGGCCCGTAAAATTGTCAAGATAGCACTTCAGATTGTCAAAAATATTCTTCATACCATAGTTGTTGAGAATCCCTCGTCGTTTTTAAAACACTGTGTCATCATATGTCAAATTTAAATTAGGATCAAATATTATTGCATAGTTGTAAGAACAGATATCTTGGTAAAGTAAATTATTAAATGTCTCTATTCTGGAATTGAACATAGAACTAAACCCATCAAATTTATAGGTTTGTAAACAAAGTAAAATGTTCGTATGTTGTATTGACATTAATATGGTCCTCATACTATTAATTAATTCCAAATAATTGTCAGTTTTCCTAAAGTCCTCTTCGCCTATCAAAATCAAACAGTAGTCATTCATTGTATAGTTTGTCAATTTTCGTTCCAGATGATTGATCAACTGAAAAACTCCACAATTTGTATAGATAAAATGGCATATATTATGATTCGGATATGTAGTCTGTGCTATAGGTATTATTTTATTAGTTTTGTTACTACTAATTATACAAAGTTTGCGCTGTTGCCGTTTCGATAAGTTTGGTTTAAGTAAAGTACTGTCAACAACTTGCTGGGTTACCTTTTCAGCAGATGTGTCATTGCTCGTCATATCCGATATCCTGTGTAGTACGGATGTGTCGCTGGTGGCGCTATCTGTTATCGCTTCCGCTTCCATAGTGTCTGCGTGTTCAAGTCCAAGGTCCACGCAGCTACTGTTGATTTCCTCATTAAAAGATTGCCTCATATCTCTTGAGATTCTTTTCCTTCTCTTGCTTTTACTCTTATGGCTATTTGTTCCTCTACTTTTCGTTTCTGAGAATATTTTTTGTAAGTGTTTGGATTTATTTCTTTCTTTGTTTAAAACGGTTTTTAATGCCATGTTCTCCTCAGTAAGGCTTTCTATTTCCGCATGTGCACTATCTAATTCTCTTTTAAGCTGTGTTATTTTTGCTTTTAGATCATCTGTGTCACTGTCATAAGCAGTCGACAAGTCTGGTAAACTGTAATTTCTAATTTCAGAGTTTGTTGATTCAAAAGAAGTATCTAGGGAGTTGTTTGTAGTGGTCCTAGGTCGACGAATTGTTATATTACTTTCTTCCATTGTGCGGTGTTTTAAATTTGTAATTTAGGCAGTATATTGTAAGTACAGTATTACTATACAATTCAAAACTTGAGTTGAAATAGTATACGTGTAATGGAGCACAGTCTCAAAAGGCTGGTGTTCAGTCTTGAAATTTTGTTACGAGTTGATTTCCGAACGACAACTTTTGTGTCATAGATTTCGTGGTGAGTTCTGACTGGTCATTTTTTTTTGTGAGTAATAATGAGTCAGCTGTGGTTTGTTTACATTATCAAGATACCGCCAATTTAAATTAGTAACTGTTTCCAATTATGTGCAGCACTTCTAATGTTATTGTTATTATGTCACTCACGTTTGGCTAGTTTAGATGTATTAATCCTTATCCTTTTCTAGGCACAGATTCGAAGTTATAACTTGTTTGTAGTCCACAATCACCAACAGTCACTGGTTATGAATTATTGTTCTGTTCACCAACCACTTTATTGCTTACAGAGATAATAATCTCTCGTTGTTTTTATCGAAAACTACGTATATTTCTTGATGTTTTAGTATTTCAAGTGCAATAACAGAATTAAATTAGTTTAAAAAACACGGAGCGATTTCAAACCATGGCTAGTGTTATCGATTTTAAACCGCACCGTTGCCTTATCACATCATTCCTCAGCCTATCGCATTTCCACAGCATTTATTCTACTTTCATGCTTCTTTTGCCACACCCAACATTCACTTGTTAGTAGTTATTGGTTCGTAAGTATAGACGACGTTCACATAAATACCTACTTAGTTAAAGCAACATTTTAATTCTATAAAATTAAACATATTCATTAAAAAAACAAAGCAAAACTGCTTTGACTTTGATCTGATTCTCTAAAGAAACTACAAAAAGATCACATTTTCTACCAAAGATAATAACATAATAAATCTGGCAAGACTCCGAACGGGGTGTGTACGGTGCAACCGCACATTCAGCAATTTCTGCAATTCAGCATTTACGCCACATGCATTTCAACTCATTGAATAATAGTCAGTTCGCGTTGAGCTATCAAGTAAGCCAGGCGTTCTCGCTACAGCCAACAAGGGCCGCGTCACTCACTTCATTGCCACCTCATCAGTTCATTAAGCTCACTTTAACTTTTGGAACAATACAGCAGTATTTTAATAATATTACCTTCTTTCATTCAACCCGCATCTAAAAGTAATGTATGGTCTAGCAAGGGATCATACAGGGTGGATCCGCAGTTGTAGCCCGCGTAATTAAAATTTTCTTGCGTTTTTTTGCAATTTACAGGTCAGTATCAGGTTGTATCGTGATCAAAATATGATTGGTGACTATATAACAACTACGCATTTATAGCCATAAAAATCTTCAAAAAATCTCTCTAAGTTAGATTTGTTCTCTTTTGATCTAAAATGTCATGATTTCCGAAATCATATCAAAAGAGAACAAATCTAACATAGAGAGATGTATGGATGGTTTTTATGGTTATAATTATGAAATCAGATATTTGTTATAGTCGCGAATCATATTTTGATCAAGATACAACCTGACACTGACCTGCAAATTGCATAAAAACGCAAAAAAAAAATTTCGCGGGCTACAACTGCGGATCCACCACAAGACCAAATTGTCTCTAACTAAAAACTTACTTGACGAAACAATTTATCGATATTTCGTTGACAAAAGCATTGTCCAACAAACCTCAATGTCAATTTCTAATTTTCTTGCCTTCTGATCCTCTTAAAACATTTCCAGACACGAACAATGACTTTACAAGGTCAGGTGACTAGCGAAATCCTTAGTCAATATTAATTAATTACAAACAGGAGCGACCCTGTAGTTTCAATTTCAGAGGGAGTAATATTGAACCAAGATACGACCGAATATCAGGGATATTAAGTGGAAGCTTAAAATCAATTGCTTCTTATGTTCGAAAAAATTGTCTACTCAACAACATAAATAACGCAATGAATGTTGCTGAACTGTCATAATGAAACCGATTCCTACTGAAAATGTGTTACGCAATACCCCGCTAGTTGATAGATGATCTCTTTTTATGGATGTTTACGAAGATATTTATTAATCTATGCTTCTTATAAAACAGTTGTGACTGACTGACAGTCAGATAAGGCATAGTCTACTGCACTGACGATTGAAAATATGGGATTTAAAAAAAAAAAAAATATTTGAGATAGGTTTGCTCTTGACTCTAGTCTAGGTCAGAGATGACAGAGACAAAGTCGACGATGGAGCGAGCTTACCCAGAAGAAGCCTGTTCACTCTCACTTTGAAGAGATCGGGGTTGTATGCATTCGGAAACACAGACGCAGGCAGAGAGTTCCACTGGTGCTGTGCGCATCACAAAAGACATTTAGAAACGCTGGGATGATAGTAATGTCCATGTTCACACCAAGCATCCGCCGACTTTAAAAATGTATGAAAGAAAAACAAAGGATAGTCGGTCGGCACCTGCCGATCTATTCTGTAAACATCACACCGTGAGCAAGTGACTCACTTCACCTAAGTAGGTGAAGTGAGTTTGAAGTGAGCTCAATTCCTAGTAGAGTAAGGTGGGATGACAGTTCACATCACGCTCACTTCACCTAAATTTTCACGGTGGGATCTTTACAGAATAGCACCACTGAAGTTGTTTTTCATACATCTTGTACTGGGCGCTCACAGTCCGGAGCCGTCTATACGCTTTGGTGTGAAGCGGCCTTAGTTTTGTATAGGCTGTGTACTGCAGGTGCACTAAGAAAGGAATTTTAGAAGCTTAACAATTGACTGCCTCGTTGGTCTAGTTGTCGCAAACGCTACTGCTGAGCATGAGGTCCTGGGCTCGATTTCCAGGTCGGGCAAAGTGTTATTGAGTTTTTCTATCTGGAATTTCTCAGTAGCAGTCCGGAGTCTGGATTTGTGCCCGGTAGATGGCAATAGGCTCGCCCCATATTACATGGGACTTAAATATAACTGGCGAAATGTGGGTGTACTATAAGTACACCTCTGCCTAACCCTTCGGGGAAACAAGGCGTGATGTTATGTTATGTTAACAATTGAATGGATCTCTTGCAACAGTATATTTTCGGAACAATTTAGTAACAGCTATACGTAGTGGATATGGCAATAACACCAAAGGATTATTTTAATGGCGTTCCATGGTGAGCTCTCTCGTTGATATTCTATTGTTTCCTCAACATGCCTAAACACTCCCATTTATTTGATACTTTCCACTATCGCCACAGGTATTAAAACATTTCAACGCGCACCTGCCTAATAAATACATAAGATAAAGTAAGTCACGACTTTTCCGCATAGAAACATTTCAGATTAAGTGATTACATAAGGCATCCTGCTGGTATCGCATAAATCTCTCACACCAGGGATTATAATATGTTTTTGATTTAAACATGTCCATTTACAATCTTTCAGTGTACCTACACACATCAAAAAAGTCTAAGCAACATGTACGGTTTTGAACTTTTGAACGATTTTTATTATTGTAATAGGTTTATTTATATTTCTTTTATAGATAATAACTAAGCATTTTTTTGATGCATCAGCAAAAGCAAAGCACTAAAGCAACAACATCATTCATTCAATTTTTCATTAAATCACAATATGATTGTGGAAGGAACATACGTAGTATAAAATAAAGTTAAAACGAAATTGAACTTTTCATGTTTTACTAAATTAAATAATGACATTTTTTTATATTATTTTTTAATTCACACAAAGTGTGACCGCATCTGTTGTTTAAATTCAAATTCTTTATTTCAGACGTAAGTCCATAGTGTTAGTAGCAACAAAATACTTAATGACTAGTGTTAGTAATAAGGAGGAGATAATAGAATAAAATATCAATTGGTGTGGATCCTCACCCAGTGGCGCAACAGAGGGGAGTCCCACCTATCTGAGAACACGCTCAGGAGACTATTGGTGGCGGTGCGTAGCCGGCCGGCTATGGAGGCGGTCCTTTTTCTTATAATGGCGTAAAAATCGTCTGTGCGCGCCTCCGCAAACATAGTGGATGCACTACAACGTCACGACAGCCCCAACAGTATCCTAAACGCGTTATTATATTGGACACGCAGATCGCTGTATGTCCTCTGCGTAAAGCGGGTCCAAAGACTGCACGTGTAGAATGATTGACAGAAAGCTTTCAAAAGAGTAACTTTAACTTGATTTGTACAACGTGCAAATCTTCGAACCAGCATGTTACATCGAACAGCTAACGACCTGCGTTCTCTCTCTATATCCATATTGTCCTTAAGATCATCAATGACCCCATGACCCAAGTACTTGAATTTAGTCACCCATGCTAAAGGAGTGCCACAGAGCGAAACACCAGGAATATCAGAAACTTGTCGGCAAAGATTTTGTATTGAATTTATAAGATTGTTTATCTGATCCTGCGGCAATCGCTCCCAATGGAGTTTTAACAAGTCTTTTAGTTGTTGGGTTGTCGACACTCCGTCTAGGTTTTCTAGAACACTGGAGCATGTCCCATGCGTGCTCGATGGGATTGAGGTCTGGCGATTGTGCACCACGGCAATATCCGGATGTTTTCCATTGCCAAGTACTCTCTGGTCCTCCGAGCTGTGTGCGAACGCGCATATTGCCATCTATAAAAACGAGCTCAGTTCGTCTGTTTTTCATAATATCAAAACCCCATACCATCACTGTGGAGCCACTGTAAGGGTGCACTTCTTGGACGCATCTCAGCCGTTCAGTATTTCCGGGACGACGAAACACTCTTACCATTCTCGTATCAGGCCTCAATCCAAACCGGGACTCATCGCAAAATAAAATTGTATCCCATTGCTCCTAGGTCCATGTCAAGTGTTCCCTACACCATTCGTTTCGACGGGCGCGATTCCCATGGCGTATAGGTGGGCACCTAATTGGGCGTCGTGCTCGTAAGTCGTATTCATGCAGCCTATTTCTCACGGTTTGGTGGCTAACAACAACACCGCTTGAGAATTGTAGCTTTAAACCTATCTCCCGGGCGTTTAACATCGGCTGACGTCGTGCAGTCAGTTGTATGTATCGGTCCTGTCGAGCAGTTGTACTTCTTCCACGTCCTGGGTGCTGCTCAGCAGGATCCCCTGTATTAACTTAAGGCGACCTATACCAAATATTGCATCACTTTGATTCAAAAATAAACAAAGAAATAGTGATTGTTTAAAGCCAAAAAAAATATATATTGTAGTTTACTATATGTACTTTGAGTTTTTGTGGTTCAAAACATGATATCGAAAACTTCGCTCGATCAAAAAATAATCGGAAGAGGAGTCTAATCGGTGATTTTTTTGATGTTTTTCTAATTTTGCTTGAAACCTATGAAAGCAATACTTCCAAAAATATATCTGTAAAAAGTTCATAACAAATAGAAGAACAATTTGTGGTTACATTTTGCAAAATAATTAAATTCATTTAATAATAAAATATTATATAATACAGCGGCTTGCGCACGGCGATTCAGTCGCCCGCCGGGCCTTGACGAGGTCGGACCTATGTCCGTTTTGCTAGCGCACGGCTGTTCCGCTAATTTATCGAACAATTCATTCGTGGGACATAGTGTAAATAAGTCAGTATGTTTTTTTGGGTTTCGTATGTTCGAATGAATAACGGAACCCTTATTTAGGAACGAAGTTCTATAACGCGGCTTGCGGTAGAGTTAACTAACTAGTTAAGAAATCGTCACGAGTCGTGACGATTTCTACCACCACCTCTCAGCCACCATTTTGGATTTTCATTTTGACTTTACTATCGGCTTTAGCACCCGCGAAAACCATGAAAACGACACCCATGATGAAAAATTTGAAAATTTTCACGGCCGCCATCTTGTATTTTCATTTTGACTTTACTATCAGCTTTAGCACCCGCGAAAACCATGAAAACGACACTCATGATGAAAAACTTGAAAATTTTCACAGCCGCCATCTTGAATTTTCATTTTGACTTTACTATCGGCTTTAGCACCCTCGAAAACCTTGAAAACGACACCCATGATGAAAATCTTGAAAATTTTCACAGCCGCCATCTTGAATTTTTATTTTGACTTTACTATCGGCTTTAGCACCCTCGAAAACCTTGAAAACGACACCCATGAAGGAAAATTTCAAAATTTTCACGGCCGCCATCTTGGATTTTCATTTTGACTTTACTATCGGCTTTAGCACCCGCGAAAACCATGAAAACGACACCCATGAAGAAAAACTTGAAAATTTTCACGGCCTCCATCATGGATTTTCATTTTGACTTTACTATCAGCTTCAGCACCTCCGAAAACCATGAAAACGTCACCCATGAAGAAAAATTTGAAAATTATCACAGCCGCCATCTTGGATTTTCATTTTGACTTTACTATCGGTTTCAGCACCCTCGAAAACCTTGAAAACGACACCCATGAACGAAAATTTGAAAATTTTCACGGCTGCCATCTTGGATTTTCATTTTGACTTTACTTTCGGTTTCAGCACCCTCGAAAACCACGAAAACGACACCCATGATGAAAAATTTGAAAATGTTCACAGCCGCTATCTTGGATTTTCATTTTGACTTTACTATCGGTTTCAGCACCCTCGAAAACCTTGAAAACGACACCCATGAACGAAAATTTGAAAATTTTCACGGCTGCCATCTTGGATTTTCATTTTGACTTTACTTTCGGTTTCAGCACCCTCGAAAACCTTGAAAACGACACCCATGAAGGAAAATTTGAAAATTTTCACGGCCGCCATCTTGGATTTTCATTTTGACTTTACTATCGGCTTTAGCACCCTCGAAAACCTTGAAAACGACACCCATGAAGGAAAATTTGAAAATTTTCACGGCCGCCATCTTGGATTTTCATTTTGACTTTACTATCGGTTTTAGCACCCTCGAAAACCTTGAAAACGACACCCATGAAGGAAAATTTGGAAATTTTCACGGCCGCCATCTTGGATTTTCTTTTTGACCAAAATAAGCAGTGCGTGAAGACATTGTTTACCTGTATTAACACATAGAGTACTTTTAATCCCGGTAGTACGTCCCGTTGGAAATTTTCTGACCTCCACGCGGGCGAAGCCGCGGGCAAAAGCTAGTGTTATAATATAAAAAGTAATTTTCAAAAAAAGCGCCGAATTCTTCTAGTAATCCTTCGCATTGAAGTGTTCTGAAGCTTATTAAGTAAGTAGGTACTTGAATCTGTAAAAATCTGTAAGGTTTTTCGTTTGATGTAAAATCTCAACGTAATTGTACCTGGGCCTGTCTTCATTCCAATTTTAAAAAACTGTTCTAAAAGAAAAAACCTAATTACATTTTGTACGACCCGAACCTATATTTGAATTTAGAATTGGAGATAGTCTGAAGAATCTGTACGAACTACATGAATAAATTATAAGTCTTTGTTCACAGATTTTTTTTGGGAAATTATATGTGCGGCAACAAAAGTTTTCTTTAGCACCTGCAACCTAGCGTCTTTTTTATATGTGGGCGACGAGTTAATAGAACAGCTTCAATTATATTAATTCATCATCTTTACTATTCCAACAGAATATCAAAAAACCAGCGTCAATTTACGAGCGTAAATTAATATGACTCCGAGCTACCGATAAATATATTTACTTCTGATTTGATAACTCAGCGACTAATGTTGTAAGTGAGCTACTTTATATATTTTAGAGATTCAACATCTGTCTGCTAATAAAATCAAATTCCAGCCTCAAAATTAGCAATCAAAGTTTTTCATTCAACAACTAAATTAATAAATCATATTCTTTTTTCGTGAAAGTTTGCAACACAAGCGCAGGAGTGTACCTGACGCTCGTTGGGAATCAGAGGGGCGCGACCGGCCATTTGCACCAATGAGCGAGCTCTATTCGGTGCGTGCAGCAACGAGTTCACGTGTATTTGTTTACATTAAATGACACGATTAAGGAGTGCTCGTATTCGGTTAGGTTAGGTTAGGTTAGGTTTCAAGTGCTCTCCCGGCCCGCAGCAGGCGCACCGGGCGTCGGCAGAGGGCTGATAATGCCCTCTTCCGGCCCCCCTAAATGGGTCCAAGGGCGGCGGACTCGGGGACGTCTGCCGCCCCCCACTCCACAGGACCCGAGGTGGTGGCGCGTAGTGTTCCACGCGCGCCCCTCTCAGACGTCGCGGGGGGAGTCAAACACCTCACTCCCCTCGCTCGACAAGACGGAGCCTGCAGACGCGGGCTAGCACCAGTCGGGGGCTGCGTTGAAGAGTGCTTAAGTGCCCCCGTAGCCCCCGGTGCAAGTGTGCGAGGGAACACCGGGGTGGTTTTAGTCAGTAAGAGTCTGACAGACCCCTCTGTCCATCCCAGGGCAGAGGACATCCATGAGGATTTCCACCCCGTCACCAAAAAAGAAAAAAAAAAAAAAAAAAGGTTAGGTTAGGTTAGGTTTTAATTTTCCCTAAGGTGTGTCCAAACACAAACAAACACAGAGTTGCAGATGTTTGTTTATGATAACAATATTTTTTGTATGTTCATTTGGGTAGGTATAATAGTCAATTACTTATGGTAACATTAAATTATAGCTTTCATTGACCATTATTTGATGACAATAATAAGGAAATTGTATGTTCAAATATAAGTAGTAGATTCATTCATCAATTACTTATGCTAAAGTATAAAAATAAAGGTGACTCTATGAAATTAGAGTACGTTGATATTATTTTATAGATGAAGTTGATACACTTATTAGAAGCTGGCGATGAGTAGACATATCACAAATTTAGTTGCTTAAGAATTATCACCATGTTGCGTCATATTAACAGTAGCTTGTTTTACAATATATGGTCGCTTATAAACCATTTATTAGACGCTAAAAGTTCGTCGCTGACCTATTAATTCATTAGACAACTAAATATATTTGCAGACGAGAATGAAATTTTAAAGAAGCTGCCTTAATTAGCACCCATTTTTTTTTAGCCTACCAAAATAACTATGTTATTTGTAACAAAAGGAATTCTTTGTCGTATCGGCAAATACTAGAATTAAAGCTCACGCCGCACGGACGGGCAATTCTACGAATTAGGCGGCCAAAAATACGAATCCTAAACTTTGTCTCAGGTAAAAAAAAACGACTACCTGAGAATGGTGAATAACCGTAGAACAATGGGTAACCCCGCCCGCTTCCCCACTGGTAGCGCGCGCCGGGGTGTGCCAGTCTAAAGTTGATCGTCGCTCTAAGTGTTCGTATTGCTTTTAGACATTTTGTGCAAAACTGTTATTTTAAAAGTGAATATTTTTATTTTGGAGTGTGCTGTGAAGAAAATGTTGATGGATTCAAGTATAACAGGTAAGAGTACATAAATATTAATATTTTTTATGCAAATGGTAAAAAAAAAATATTGAGTACTGGTAGATTAAAAACATGGTCGTGATTGTTGTATTAAAGTCTATTTTTTTGTATTTAAAATGGTTTTTGTTGTACTTCAGGGTTCGCCCCTTTGGTTTTGTCAGTTGTAGTATAAAATAGAGTATTAAAGCTTATTGAAAACGCTGAAATTGGCCGTGATCTTTCGTGAAATCAAAGTATTCAATGTCAATGAATGTTATAGTACAAATTCATCGAATTTGCTAATAAATTATTTTTGTTTTTAAACGAGTTCTCGTTTCGTTCCAGAAGCTGGGGGTACCTCAGGGATGCGAGTAGTAACGCAGAGATACCTTTTTGACAAGATGCAGGAACAAAACTTGAAAAGTTTTGACGAAAAGTTAAATTATCTCAAGAGATATGTTTTATCGCAAGATGAGTATTGTGAAGAACAAAAGAAGGAAGTGAAGCATAAATTGTCTTATTTGAAGTCTCAATTTAAGAAAAAGTGGATCGAAGCTCATAAAAAATCACAACTTTTCCTTCAAAAGAATGATAAGTGGTTACAAGCAACATTGGAAATACCGAGGGCTAAACGTCCTTCTTCTGGTCGACCAACAAAGTCATTTTTAGAATCAAGTGAAAGGAGTAAATGCAGAAAAGCACGGGAAGTACGCAGTGCTGTTGAAAAAGAATTGTTAATACATGCTGCTCAGGTTTCCCTTCAATGTTCTGGAGAGAGAATAGCATCTAATATTCTAAAAGACATTACCAACTCTCCGCAGACAGCTCAAGCATATCAAAAAGCATACAAAATAACCAAGCAGAGTGAAAAACAAACACAACTAGATCCAACAACCGCCCTTTCAATGTTTGTGGAAGCTGATCTTTCAAGGCGACAATATGAAATAATAAGAAATAGCAATAAGAAGTTTTATCCGAGCTACAAATTGTTATAGCAAGCAAAAAAGACTTGTTATCCGGCGAAAGATGCGTATCGAATAACTGAAACATGTGCTGAAATTAACCTGCAGGATTTATTGGACCATACCGCTAAACGTTTGGCAACATATTTAGAGGATGTATTAAAACAATTAAGTCCAGAAGAGCGTCAGTCGTTGACCCTAATTTCAAAATGGGGATGTGATGGATCACAACAATCACAATTCAAACAAAAAATGCAAAATAGAAACGCGAGTGACAGCAACATTTTCCAAAGTAGCTTTGTTCCGCTACAGTTAGCATGTGGGTCAAACAAAAAAGTTGTTTGGCAAAATCCAACTCCTTCTTCGCCACGATTCTGTCGACCAATAAGGATCCAATTTACCAAAGAAACAGTGGATATCACTAAGTCTGAAATCGCAAATGTCGAAGAGGCTATAAATGCTTTGCTACCCACCGAATTCGTACTGAGCGAAATGTTATTAAGTACAAAGCACGTCATGACTCTAACTATGGTCCGATGCAAAAGTGTGTAACGCTGCAACGTCGACGACTTCAACCATGAGGTGCTACATCTGCGGTGCTACATCAAAAGAATTTAATAACCTCAACATAAAGAAAACTGTCGATATCGACGCAATACAGTTTGGCATATCTGTGTTGCATGCTAGGATTCGGTTTTTCGAAAGCATGTAATAGATTATCCTAATTATAGGTATTGTTATTGTTATCATAGGTATTCCTTTTACTGTTTAAACTTGATAAAATAGTAATGTTTACATAACCTAAAACTTGTAACATGTATGTATTACTTAATTCAACAATTCTTTGAGCTTATAATAATTGTTTCAGTAAAAGTAGACTATTTAAAATATTAAGGAATGATGTAGCAAAACATAGATAATATTTTAAACGGATATCCTTTACCTTTTATGTCGTTGATATTTTGTATGACGGTAGATTCTTAGAAAAGATAGTTGTTTGTTCACGACTATAAAAGGGGGAGCTCCGACTGGCATAGGATATTAATCCGATCCAGCATGTCCCATTGCTGTCCTCTCCCAGCGACGCCCTAAGCCGAGGTCCGTACCCCACAGGGGGTGGCCTTAGCATGCAGTCGCTTAGTTTTTAGTTTTAGTTTTATGCCTGGCTGGAGGCCTTAATTTATTGAGGCATCCACAGGAAAGCCCGGTTAAGCAGTCGACAACCTCCTATAGGTTGAACTGCGAGATGCCATTCCCCAAAAACAAAAACTGGCATAGGACATTCTTGTTCGAGACATCGGCCAGAACGGAGCTCCAGCCTACACGTTAGAGTTAAGTTATTTTATTTTTATTATACTGTGATTATGATTATTACTATTTTAAATGTTTGTTGTTCTACTATTATTATTGTGCTTTATCGCTATTATCGCTATTGTTATTATGTTGGATAGAATAATGTTCATGGACCATTATGTGTGTTTTGGCTAGTTGTTGCTATGATTATACTCAATATTATTTATAATATAAAATGTTCAGTACAAATTGTAATCTGTTAATAATGATTACGATGAATAAACTACTGTAAGTTATTTAATGACTTATTTGACTTGATGTCCTTTGCTATTTCCTTTCATTTCTAAAACATTTTAATATAAGAGTCAATTAGTAAGCTAGTAGATTTGACTTTCATATTTTCAAATACAAGACACAATAGGTATTTCAATGGCTTTTTAAGAGTTAGCTTTTAGTTAAGCTATTACATGCTACATTTGGCATACAAGATTCCTGTACAAAAATGGCAGTTAAGGTCGGAAAATGACAAAGACATTGTCAAACAGAAAAAGGCAGAAATACAAACAAAATTTTGAGAGCAAATGGGCCTACTAGTAGATGTGCCGAAAGCTGGTTTTGGCAATACCAACGATGGAAATACTAGTAGAAGATTTTTTGCCAATCCAGAAGTTGCTGCTGAAATCACTGGTGTGGATTTAAATCTAATAAAACGCCTGAAAGTGATTTTAGAAGTCATATCCAGTTCTCATAAAGTTGATTTAAAAAAGTTTGCTCTATATGGGTATGAGACTGCGAAGATGTGCATTAATTTATATACCTGGCATCCCATGACTCCCACAATGCATAAAATATTAATTCATGGCGCAACTGTCATGGAAAATGTACTTTTGCCTATAGGTTTACTATCGGAAGAAGCAGCAGAGGCGCGTAACAAGCATATTCGACTGTACCGACAGGATTACGCTAGAAAATTTTCTAGAGAGCAATGCAATTTAGATGTAATGAACAGATTATTGCTCAGCTCAGACCCCTTGATATCTAGCATAAGACCAAAACCTAAAAAGAGGTCTACGCCAGATAGTGAAGCAGCAATACAAATGCTTATGTCTGCTGAGGCCCAAACGATTAAAGAGAATTCCTCGGATGAGGAAACTACCACAGAAGAATCTGACAATGAAATGCAAGGATTCAGCTCTTGTGAAGAGACGTGGGACTCCTCATAATAAAATAAAAAGTTATGTAATTTTTTTTTTTTACAATAAACCGTATTTTGTCATGAACCATTGTGTTTTACTTGAATATATGTTCACCAAAAGCTTTTATAATAGAAATAAAATAATAATAAACTATTTAGAATACATAAAACAAAGAAAATAATTTTGACCGCCTAATTTGAATAAATGCCCCACCGTGCGCCGTAGTAAATCGAAACTACACAACGGATTTTGATGCGGGTTATAACATCATTTAGATATATTATTCCTGAATGTTTATGTATATAATATCGACGGTTGAAAGGTATATGCTTATGTAATAATAAGCGACATTTTGGTCGAAAATGAGTTATGAATGCCATCCTAAAAAGCGGAAAATTTCAAGTAGGTATTACCTTTTAACCGTCGATATAAGGGTGTCAGAAAGGTTGTAACGGGCCTGACTGCACAGGTTGTGTTTGAATTACATTTAGGTAGGTCTGCACTCAACGAGCACTCAACAGGAGGAAATTATGTGCTCTATGAAAACCCAGCGACCCATCCATGCTTCGCACGGTTTTTACGACGACCAAACAACGAGATTTCTATGTTAAATATATGTAAGTTTAATATTAATGTATTATTTATTTATTTATTTATAATTAATTACAACGGCTTGCGCCAATGACAGTAATTAATAGGTAAGACTAAACATAAAGCTAAACATATTACATAAACAAAAACATATTACAAAAACCAATAACAAGCCAGAGATCAAACATGCTTAACGATAACTTTAAAAAGAGAAAATAAAATAAAATCGAATAAAATGATAATAACATAGAACTTATTTATCTAACAAACATAGCTTTCACAGAACATGAGACAATTTGACATGATCACCCTGAGTGTGTCACTAAAGATGTCACATTCCGGGACTGACTCCATTAAGGGGTTTATAGCACCATGCATGCGACACAACGGGGATTGCGCGCGCGACACAGTACGACAATGGGATGTGGCGAATAGTCGGTGTCGTCGGTTAGGCCTATGACGCAGGTAGCTGTCAGGCACATAAAGTGTACACAAAGTATTGTGTAGCTCTGGGGAATGTACCAATGCTCCTTAAAATTTTTATGGCTATAAGAATCTGATCTCTGGCTCTACGCACTGCCAGGGAATTATATCCTAACATTCCCAGCAGGAAATGAGTAGGATACATAAATGGATAATATCCGTAAATCTTTTTATATAAAAAACACAGGAACGCTTTCTGAACCTTTTCAATCCCTAATACATATGTGGATTCGTGGGGATTCCAGACGGCTGCAGCAAATTCTAACTTACTTCTAACTAGACAGTTAAATGATAATTTGATGACAATAGGATTATTGAAATCACGGGCATTGCGTAGGACAAAACCTAGGCGCCTGTAAGATTCAGAAGCTAGGGCAGACATGTGTGCATGGAATGTCAATCCGCAGTCAAATGCACATTATACTCATAAACCTTTCGGAAAAAATTGCTAAATGATGATTTCTTTCTTTCATCCTTGGGAATGCAGCTGCTTATCTATATCTATACAAATAAATAAAATTGAAGTGTCTGTATGTAATGTCAACACAACAACTTTTTACTAAATGCATATGAAATTATATCATCATCTGCCTGGCCTTTTCCCAACTATATTGGGGTCGGCTTCCAGTCTAACCGGATGCAGCTGAATACCAGTATTTTACATGGAGCGACTGCCTATCTGACCTCCACAACCCAGTTACTGGGTAATACGATACCCCTTGGTAAGACTGGTTGTCAGACTCGGGCTTCTGACGACCCGTAACGACTGTCAAAGATACACGTATGACAGCCGGGACCAACGGCTTAACGTGCTTTCCGAGGCACGGAGGGGCCTTGATAAGTAAAGATGGTCACCCATCCACGGACCAACCGCGGCAAGCGTAGCTTAACCTGATCGATTGACCCGTGCGGCTGTTATTTCTTAGCCACAAGCCCCTCATGAAACTATATACGGTACTTATAACAAAAAAGCAATTTTTAAATTTTTTGTCTGTTTATCTGTTTGTTCCGGCTAATCTCCGAAACGGCTGGACCGATTTTGACAGGACTTTTACTGGTTGATAGCTTATATTACGGTGGGTAACTTAGGCTACTTTTATTTTAGAAAAATAATTAGTGTTCCGCACAAAAAAAAACCCCATGAAATTATGAACAAAAAGCCGGATTTGAAAAATTATTTTTGCTTTTGGTAGGTCAATTCTCAAGGATAGTTAAAGGCTATTTAACATCACGCTACGACCCTTAGGAGCCGAGCAAAAAGAAAACGAAGTAATAGCGCGGGTAGGCGATTCAACGCGACAGTTGGCAACGGGTCGGGGGACAAGGGAGTTTTATTTAAATGTGACTGTTATTTTAGTATATTGCGTATCTTACGACATCCACGCGAACGAAGTCGCAGGGCACAGCTAGTCTTTTAGATAAATTGTCTTTAGGCATCTTTTTTATTGCAGTGGCTTTGTCTTGGGGGAGCAATTATTTATCAGTAATTGCAGGACAATGTGCTTGTCGCAAAAATATCTACGAGCTACCTATTCGTAGTATTTTGTTTTTTTCAGAGACATAAAGGCCTTATTTTTCTTTCAGAATATAAGTTCGCCGCAAGGTTGCCTGCTTGTCGGTCTTCTACAGATTGTACTACGGTGAGTGTGCTCGAGAACTCCACGACCTCATTCCGCCTGCCCCCTTCTACCATCGGACATCTAGACGCACTGCAGGTTACCATCCCTACCTAGTTGCTATTCCACCAAATCGCACTAAGCGTTTCCAAATGTCTTTTGTGATGCGCACAGCAAAGGAGTGGAACTCTCTGCCTGCGTCTGTGTTTCCGAACGTATACAACCCCGATCTCTTCAAAGTGAGAGTTAACAGGCTTCTTCTGGGTAAGCTCGCTCCATTGTCGACTTTGTCTCTGTCATCTCTGACCTAGACTAGAGTCATGAGCAAATCTATCTTAAATAAACAATTAAAAAAAAAGTACTAATGTAAAATCGAGTCTCAAACGTTTATTCTTACCCAAAAAACAGGCTGTACTTTCTCTAGATCTAAAGTAAGTACTCGTATTAGTTTTCAGAATTCTGATTTAACATTATGCCTGAATAGTTTTGCGTGAATGCAGAATACAGTCCAAATGCTGGTTTGAGTTTCTGATTTATACCCAAATCTATTTCTAGATTGCTTTGTTGGATTGATTTACCAATCGCACCCTGTGAAGCCTCAAAACATTTACTTGAATTTAGTAAGCGAACCTTGACAAATGCAGGTATTATATATAAGAAATCAATCACTTAAAGCCCAATTAACGCAGTATTTTACGAAGATGACTAAAACGCGTTTTATTCGCAGCTTATATAGCGTGACTGGTAATTAGTGACCGATACTTAAACACATGATTGTACTCATGATAATAAACAACTTTTACTGTGGGACCAAACCTGAAATCGTGAAAAAAAAAATCTGCTGCTCCCTACATTTATGCTCGCATAATTCGTCAAAATGTAGGGACCAGCTGATTTTTTTTTTCACGATTTCAGGTTTGGTCCCATAGTAAAAGTTGTTTGTTATCATGAGTACAATCATGTGTTTAAGTATCGGTCACTAATTACCAGTCACCCTATATATTTCATACCTTTGCACATGTTCACAAAGCCCCACGTTACGTTTATCTAGATTAAAACGTGCAGAAACGTCAATATACATAGACAAGATGTGGCAACAATTTCTGTAGCTAAGCCGGTCTCTGTGAGCCAATCTTCACCAGAATTTGGTATGGCTAGTTTCATTCGTCAAGGCAATATCTTGTGTGTGACATACCAAAGGTAGCCGCGTCTTGTAGGTATCAGAATTCAAGATTGATGTATGTTAAATTGCTATACAGGCTGGCGATTTAGTCACTCGCATGCGTTAAGACCCCGTCCATGGCCTCGAGCGATGGGACTGGCGTCAAGCGACACGCGCGCTCGTCACTTATTTTCTTTGCATGAGTACCGTCGCCGTCGCTCCGCAAGTCGCGTCGCGGTGACTCGTGGTATGCTCTAAACAATTTCATTCATTTGTTTTCTCCACAGACGCGTGTCGCTTGAGCGAGTTAGCTCGTGGCCACGGGGTTATGCAGTGATTCTACCCGTCATATTAAACAACTTTTCCAATGAAAGTCTAGACCGATTCGTGAAAAAAAAGCTGCATTGTGCTGATACGGTATATAACCTACCACATATTGTGCACTTAGGTCGCACGATATTGAGTTTGGTTGAATGCAACAAGACGGTATGAGGGTGTTGTGGCCTAGCACACATAATCCTCTTCCAAAGGATTATGTGCAGTAGGCGGAGTTGATTGGTTGATGCAACGAAGCAACATATGCAAATAAATAGCATACCTTCATACTACATAGTAGCGAGGTTAGCTCAATGTTGTTGTTTGATATAAAGTTCATTATGTCTCATTGTTAAGTGAACTGTTTGTGTTCTTTATGAGAATACATTCTTTAAACCGACTTAGCAGTCATCTTACTTATAAGTAGACTAATTGAACCCTAAACAAAACGGGGTAATCTCAATTAACAAGTGATGCAACAGTGCAACAATCACAATCATAAGTCATAGGAATCGTCGTGTCCACGTCAAAAAATAACTAATGGCATAATTATACATCATGTCCCGGAATTAACGCAAACCTCTTAAAGGGTCATTGTACTCATCATTATAATCAAATTTTACTATGGGACCAAACCTGAAATCGCGATAAAAAAATCAGCTGTTCTCTAAATTTTGACGACATACGAACATAAATGTAGGGACCAGCAGATTTTTCTTTCGCGATTTCAGGTTTGGTCTTTTAAATTGAAATATTTCCTGCAATGTTTTGCCAAATACCGAATGCTGCGGTAGGATTTCAAATATTATCATTTATTTTTTCAATATAATTATCTCTTTGTCTGTGCTTGTGTGCTGTGCTGGGCCAAACTTTATCAATGTCCTTTAAATAAAATTATAAATAATATCAGAAGTAAATACTATCCTAGGGACATCGTTTCGCAAGGGTTACATTTCTGATGCGATTAAGTTGTTCTAGTATGACTATAATTGAATATTTTATCGCCTAATATAAACTTAAACACTTGATCGCCCCTGGGTACCTTCTAGTCTCTAGACGAATCCTGCGAAAACCCGATTAGAGTAATGCCCGTTTTCTCTCTCTAAAACGGGCAAAAGCTATTAAACTATATAGCTAACGATATAGATTGGTTGAAACTTGATAATGCTAACCTCCAGCGTTCATTTGTATGTATATGAAAAATAAAAAGCCATTTAATTCCACAGACATTTTGATACAGGGATTAAAAAAATAATTTTGTTTTTCTTTATTATTTATTTAATTTAAATGGCATGCGCGAGACAATTTCACTACGTCATGAAATACTTACTTAAACGCATCCGTTTAAGTAAGTATTTCATGACGTAGTGACGTAGTGTATTGTGCCATCGCACAATCATGCATTTTACCACATTGCAAAAGAATTACAGCGTTCCATATTGATTTTTTAGAAGCGGAAACCTACAAATATCAAGGTACAAAGAATGTCGTAACCGCTAGGGTTTATTTGCAAGCGGAGCCGCAATTTTTGACCCACAATTGCGTACGGAGGGACGTTAATATCACTCCATGTTTTTAAATAATATATCAGTCTTAAAATAATAATAATACTATGTACAAATATATAAAAAAGGAGGGGAAATAATCAGAGGGTAACAACAAATTCATCCACATCGCTGTCAACAGGAAAAGTGCCCAAAAGGCTGGCAGCATTGCCACGTTGTATGGCAATGCTGATTCTTTGGTCAAAAAATAGGCCAGCCCTCTGGTCACGTGTAGAGTCGACCAACTGCCTGACGGTGTTTCGAAAAACTAAGTGGGCACTCGGACCCCATGGCCCTAGTGTTTCAACCCTCCAAACGGCTCGAATAGTATAAGTCCCATTAAGATTGGAGTATTTGCGCCGTTTGAGGTTTTCTGCACCCGCAGCAGTCGTCCCAGCACAGCCCACCGTGCTAGGAAGATGGGATGGCGCAGGGGTGTCGCACACTTTGCATCCCACACCAAAGGCCTACCTACCTTCCAAGGCATTATGGTCATTCCGTCTGGTCTCTTCCCAGCATCACGTGCCAAGCCATTGGGTTCTAAAACAGCCGGCACCCCGGCGGTGACAAGAGCACGACGGATGATGTCATTGATGCTGGCATGCCGTGCTATCCGGCCAGCGCTCTTACTGCAGGATAGGCAATGTTGTCCGAGGCAGTCGACACCGTCACCGCATTGGCAGCGATGCGGAGCCACGCAAGGAGCGCCCAGACGCAGATAAGTAGCGAGCTGGAAGGTGGTGTCACCCAGCATAGTGCCTGTGTTGCACCTGAAGCCAGACACAGGCACTACGGTAGTGCCTGAAGCCAGAGGCCAGACTCCCACTCACCCACAGCCAGCAGGCGGGCACGTCACTCCATGTTGATTCTTTTATTTATCTGGTCTAAGTTTCACCACTGTATCAATTATGTCGACACCACTTTATCTATTATTTTGGCGCTGCTGGGTCTGACCCAGCAATATTTTGTACGGTGACTCGTGTCAATAATCTATACAAATAAATAAAATTGAAGTGTCTGTTTGTAATGTCAAAATAACAGCTTTTTACTAAATGCATATGACAGTGTATACGATACTTATAACGAAAAAGCAATTTTTAAAATTTTTGTATGTCTGTCTGTCTGTTTGTTGCAGCTAATCTCCGAAATGGTTGGACCGATTTTGATGGGACTTTCATTAACAGATAGCTGATGTTATAAGGAGTGACTTAGGATACTTTTATTTTAGAAAAAGAATTAGGGTTCCGCGCAAAAAAATAAAACTCATGAAATTCGAAACGGCTGGACCGATTTTGACGGGAATTTCACTGGCAGATAGCGTATGTAATAAGGAGTAACTTAGGCTACTTTTATTTTAGAAAAAGAATTAGAGTTCCGCGCAAAAAATTAATACCCATGAAATTGTGAACAAAATCCGAATCAAATAGACATCCACGCGGGCGTAGCCGCGGGCAGCAGCTAGTCTCGAAATAAGTGCAGAAGCTCGCTTCTGCACTTATTTTGTTGTCTGGTAAAATCTTAATAAGGCTTGGTCTTAAACTAAAATCCAGAAGTGCAAACTCAAGGTTTGCCAACGAGCAATCGAACGCGGTAATATTCTGGGTGTTAAATTAACGGATTGTGTTAGAAACACAATATCTACTGCGCTCCAAAATAAATACAGCTGTCGTGACTCAAAAAGCTGCTCAACTCAAATGGGACTGGACAGGACATCTCTGCCGAATGCCGGACAAACTGTGGGCACAAATAGCACAGAACTGGTGTCCTGAGACAGTAAGATGGGGTCACGGCAGGCCACGTAGGAGATGGTGGGACGAATTGGTCCCGACAAAACCAGAAGGAGGACGAGCGGGGTCGCAAAAGATGGATAGAGTGGAGGGAGGCATTTGCCAATGGAGTGGGACATAGCGGGCTAGAATTGAAAATAAATAGAATATCACGCCTTATCCGATTAACCCTCTTGAATGTGAACCCACCACAATTGATAGTTAAGCTGTCTGGGATGTACCTAACTCCAATTTCATTTTAACAAGTTTGAAAGAAAGAAAAACGTTTATTTGCGGTAAACATGACGCAAAAAAAAGAACACAAACACAAAAAGAAACAAGTTGGGGGAAAATATGCGTCACATCCACGCAAAAGTAAGGGATACTCTGTGTCAAATTAAAAGTAGGATCTACTTAAGTGACAAATTAATAGTGAGCTAAAGTTAATAAAATTAACTTTCAGGAGAAGGAGACCCTTGACCATCGGTCAACTTTTAAGATGTGCGTAGTCTTACAAATAGCCTTAGTGCCTACAGCATTTTATTTTTCTTTTACTTTATGAAGAAGAGTAAAAAAAGGCAAAACGTCATCGTCCCGAGGTAAACATCAATATACTAAAACAAAGCTTAATATTACGTAATATGCTGACACAGCTGTTTATAATGTTCCTGTGAGTATGATATATGATATGACAGGAATGGATCACCACGGTGTTTGTCAGTGAGTTAGCAGTTTGTGTCTTTTTAGATTTACCTGAGAACTCGCGTGGCTCTATTGTTCGATGTTGTTATAAAGTTTGAAAATCACATTATTAAAAAAAGGAATCCTATCTATACAGTACTGTAGAGGTTTTTTCTAGATGGCTTTGCCAACCGACCTCCACTACGAAGAGATAAAACACTTATTCATTTTAAAAATTGGAAAAAAGGGTACACAGTCAACTCTGATGGCCCGTCTGTATATTAAAGTTATTGTTTCTAGGAATAATGATTCAAACTATAATTAAAAGAACGCCTTTTATTGACCCGTGGGGGTAATTGCATCACTTAAAAATTGCCAATCGATTGCAATGCCTTCCATTTTGACAGCTGACAGTGACAAGAAAAACTAAAGCTATGGTTTTCCCTTCCGCTATCGACCAACCTCCAAGAGGTCGGTAACAATAGAAATTTAATTGTGTCTCATAACATGACATGTGAAGGTCGTACAAGATTAACGTACCCAGGATTTTGTAATAATCTAGATTTAAAAGAGTGTCCTTGGAGTTTTTGGCCCGTTCTTCTGACAATTAAAAAAATCCTATAAGAGAGGTGGCCATCATATTATAACGTCCATCATGAAAATTTTTAATTTTCACAAGTAGGTATTTGAAATTAAGGTCAATATACACTTCTGGACACATCTATTGGCCCACCTTAGAGTTTAGGTTTCGATGGCCCCTACCGAAATATGATTGCTAGATTGAACAAAAACTGTTGATGCAGTTTTAAACCTGATACATTTTACCATCTTTTTCGATCGTATTGTTTAAAATTTGAATTCAGAATACCATACGACATGGAGCTACGCCTAACAAGTCGGATATGCGCCTTGTTAAAGGCAATTGATTTTTGAATAAAAAACATGTTTTATCAAATAAAGGTTTAATTTAATAACGCGTGTTGCCTCCATGGGCATCTACCACAGCTCTCATACGATTAGGCATAGAGTTTATCAACCGCTCTATGAAATTTTGAGGGATCATCTCCCATTCCTCTTCTATGGCAGTTTTCAACTCCTGCATCGTCTGGGCAACTGGCTGACGAGCCCTAACACGTCATTTTAGCTCGTCCCACATGTGCTCAATGGGGTCCATGTCTGGGCTTCTGGCTGGCCAGTCCATAACTGTGATGTTCACATCCCGAAGATATTCCCTGACGATGCCGGCCGCATGGGCTCTTGCATTATCATGCATAAAAAGGAAATTTGGGCCCACATAGTCCGCGTATAGTATCACGTGAGGTTCTAAGCACTCACGAATGTACCTTTCAGCATTTAATGTTGGCAGCCGTGGTCCTGTAACAACCTCAAGTTGAGTTTTGCCGCTCGCGGATATACCGCCCCAGACAGTCCATGAGCCACCGCCATAAGCAACCCTCTCTTCAAAGCAGCATTGTGCGAAACGCTCTCCCTTACGTCGGTAGACCTTCTTCCTTCCATCATTGCCATGTAACACAATTTTAGACTCATCAGAAAAGAGTACACGGCTCCAATCTTGCTGTGTCCAATTTAAATGACTGCGTGCGAAATGAAGGCGCGCTGTTCGGTGGGCTCGCGTTAGTTTGGGCCCATTAGCTGGCTTGTGTGGTACCATATCGCGTTCTTTTAACCTTCTCCGAACAGTTCGAGCGCTCACAGATACTCCGTGGAAGTCGCGAAGTTGGTTTTGTATCTCAATGGAGGTAAGGTGACGATTTCTCAAGCTGGTCGTCACGATGAATCGATCCTGCCTTTCAGTTGTGACCCGAGATCGTGGCCTTCCTTGGCGACGAACAAAGCCGCCAGTCTCTAGGTACCTCTGATAAACATTTCGGACCGCAGATCGACTTAAATTAAGTTGAGCACTCACGTTTCTTTGGCTGTGTCCGGCCTGAATAAGTGCCACAGCTTGGGCGGCGACTTCAGGTGAAGTATCCATAGATTATTGATAGAACTTCACCTTAATGTTAAGAATAAGTAATATTTGTTGCAAAACCAAAGATATCAATCACTTTTTCAAGAATTAAATCCAAGTAAACCAATAAAACCAAGTTTTCTTAGTATTCGATTGTTTGATATCAACAAACAGGCTCCAAATTGTCTTTTGTTTCTTTAAATTCTGTGTTCGAAATTCAAAAAAAGACTATTGAATGAAACTGTGAATGTGCCAGGTTCAAAACTGCATAAAAACTTTTTGCTCGACCTAATATAAAATTTTAGCTAGGACCAAACGAAACTGAAAATACAAGGTGGGCCAATAGATGTGTCCAGAAGTGTATAAGTAAATATATATAAATAATAGGTATAAATAATAGGTAAATAGTATACCTATCTCTTTTTACCCAGGCTCAATGCCAGCTAACAAGTCAAGTCTACACGTGCTGCGTTCTTCATCTTCCTTTTACTATTCGCAACACGAGGATATATTATATAATCGTAGGTAATTCTCAAGTTTACACACGAGCAGTGGCGGTACCTTTATAGAAGCCAAAAAGCCGGGCTTGCCCTAATAAAATCATAATTTACTACAACAAACGTAAGCATAACTATAAAAAAGTATATTTAACTTCGTATTTTAAAGGTTATCTAACCAACATTTTAATAATGGTTTTAGTATGAACAACGTAAGAAAATCCCTGTTTTTTTTTTTAATCGTCGGCTTGCCCTAATTTTTACCCTTAGGCACGTCACTGCACACGAGAAGATTAATGCGTGTCTCTCAGATGCGTCGAGTGTGAGGTTTTCATGAGCGTCAGGAAAGAAAATAGCGATTCACAATCTCACAGGAACATTCCACGTTATTTTGTTGTATATTAAAACTACCTAAACGTGATACCGGTAGAAATTGTGCTTTTAAATAATTTTCCTTTCGGGATACCCCAACTTGCAAAGAAATGTAAGTAAATACTTACAAGGTAATTAGATAAAGGTGCAACTGAGTACTAGTTCCATGCTCGAAAACACTGATTCAATGAAATAAACGGCGGAGCTCATTCCATTCGAACGAGACCAATTTGAACGGCTTGTTATTTTTCCTTTAGTTCTACCAACGACCCAACGTAGAGGAATAATACTTCATATCTGTAGAGAACAAGGCTTCTTTTGTCGAATTATCCCGAACTAACCTTACAAAGAATGATCGAAGTTTCAGTTTTCCATGTGAGCCAGAAATTGTTGGATAGACTCCTTTCGGAGCGAAAGACAGCGAAGTTTATTATTGAGTTACACAGGTACAGAAGCACCGTTGAGCAAAAGAAAACGTGCAAATGACAAATGAATGCCACGTCTCTATTACGTCAAAAACTGTATAACGGAATAAAGGTGAACGTCCACTGGTCCGACACCACAGAACACATATACTCCTAGCGGAGTCCGACACGGCCGCAACGCACGCACGGTCACAGATTACTGAATAGTTACTACGTAACAGATACTTCACTCAGTAGAAAATTTCCAATACCTATTACGATAATTGCCTACTCCCTCGCGTCAACAACCACTGTATGCTAAAATGCGCCTAAATGCTCAAGCGTACAGCAGTGATTGCTTCGCACCGCGCGATTCCACAGTAATCGCAGGGCTGCCTCTTCGATAAAATTAAATTAACATAACTTTTTATCTATGTTATTGAGAACTGTGAATATGTTCTGACTTTTATGTGGCAGTTAAAAATTTTATCATTTATAAAATATTTAACCAACTTAAAAAAAAGGAGGTGATCAGACATACAGGCCAAACTGAGAAGTTTGACTTGTATGGTTTGTATGTATGTTTGTGCGCGATAATCTCGCGTTTGGCTAAACCGATATCGATGCGGTTTTCAGAAAAGGATTTGTTACATTTAGGAGAACGTTTTAAAATAAGTATAATACTTCTTAGTTTGATGATGATCTTCGGAGATGTTCACTAGAAATGAAAAAAAAAGCCTTAAAAAAAGAGAACCGACTTCGAATAAAGCACTAAGCCGTAAGAAATAATTTGTTTTTTTTTATGTTAGTGCTAACAGCTGGTAATTACGAATCGAAAAAGCACCGACATCAAAGAAGAAATTATTTCTTACGGTTTAGTGTTTTGAAGTCGGTTCTCTTTTTTAAAGTTTGTTTTGTTTTATATATTGGTGCTGACTGTGGAAGAAACCTAGATAAAACATAATTATAGACATCAGTGTGTAGGTAAAATAAAAAAATCTTTAAAGTTACACGTGTTTTATTTTTATATAATTTTTTATAAATTTCTTACCTTTTCTAAATTCTCGATTATTAAATTTTAGTGTAGAAAAAATCCTGAATCTAATAAAAAGTTTTATGAGATATTGTTTTGGAAAACAAGGGCAGGGAGAATTAAAATGTATGTCATTTAAAATTTCATAAAGAGTACTACCCGGTCTTTGTTTCATATTTTTTTCAAAATTTTTAATGAACATAGTCTCAAGTTCTTTTACATAATTATGAAAAGCATCTGTTGGCACTTTTAACTTTCCGTAAAAAGACGATGTTTTGTTGAATGCTTTAAAATAGATAAACAATCTATTCATAGATTCATTTAAATCGGGAATGTTCTGTAATTCAGCAACAAAGTCAGGACAGGTATGCTTTTTGCTACATTTAAAAAGTAAATAACCCGATATATATGTTAAGGCGTTTTCTGTTGGCAAGTCGAAGCGGTAATCAATTTCACCACTTAAATTTACAAGCGAAGATATATTGTGGCGCGAGCTATCTGCATGTCTCTGTGGTCTCAAAAATCCATCGTTTTTCTGCAGCAACTCGCAGATATCTTCTTCACAGTTAGTAGACCGTGAGTTCTTCATCATGTTACACAGTAATAATTTTGAGAATGCCCTCATGAATTGTATGGGTGTAGGGTCTCGACAGTTACCACCCTGTTGACGGACGGTGCCAAAGAAATTTTCTAGGCAATCTTGATTAAGGCGTCTTGTAAACAAAAAATTAATCCCTTCTTTCTTTAAATCCTTGCATAGCATGATTATGGATTGAATTGTAATTTGTACGTTTTTAAATGTCCTGATTTTTTTTGTGTTATCAACGCCTTTCATTGAATGAATAGCCTTCAAATTCTTGAACATTTTCATGGCGTCTTCTAATACATCGAGCTGGTATTTTTGCAATGAGAATGCCCTTTGAAATTTATTGGTAGATTTGACAGTACTTGAATTTAAAACATCGAACAAATTATTAATTTTTAGCACGAATTCGGCGGTCGCTTTTGCTTATTCAGGTATAGTTTTATCAAACATAAGCACATTTAATGCGGCATAAACGGAGTTACTAAAAATCTGAGCGGCGTATTTAACTCGCATTTTTTGAAAATTGTTTGGTTTTACGTGAGCTTCCGTGATTTTAGGAATCAATTTTAAATTTTTTTCCTGTTGTGTAGAATAAAGTGTATCTATATGTTCCCAAGAAACTTTTTTTTCATCATATACAAAATTATTTGTCAGTAAGTTATTCCTGATACATTTAATTAAATGAGGGACATCGAATATGTAGTAAATTTTTTTACCATTAAATAAAAAGTAGGGTTTCTCAGCTGTGACCTTTTTCACTTGTTTAGCATAGTTATCGAAGTTTGATCCCTGATCAGATACAATTGCTTTAACTTCTATTCCTATGTTTGAAAGTTTCAAAATAACTTCATCCAACCATAGTTCCAATTTTTCATAATGTTTTGGAGATCCTAAGAAAGAATAAGCAATAGGTTGTTTCCAGTTCACAATAATGCCTCTGAGCATTATTACACAGGCATGAGAAGCTATTTCCGACGTCACTTCACCATTAATATTATGAAGACCAATAATTTCGTCTCTTCTGGTGTCGTAATGTAAATGTCTCTTGAGAACCATTTCATCTAAGGCCAGAGTGCAGTACTTAGCTTTTAATGGCATAGATTTTAATTTAGATGATAAGAACTCTAAAGTACGATCATCGAATTTAGGTGGAATAACCATTTTAAATCTTTCAAGGGTACTTTCACTAGGAAGCCCTAAAAATGTCTTCATACTCCGATACGTCTGCGGACTAGAAAAATGAAAATTTAAGGCAAACAACTTAAATTCGGGGTCATACCTGTTGCCTTTGCGCTTATTTTTTAAATTGCTCTGCCACTGAATGAGCTTACAAAATCTTTTTGTGACCTCATCTTCGGTTTGGAAAGTAAACCGTTCAAAAGATTGTGACTCCTTTGATTGAACTTCTTCCTTTATTTTGTCCAAATCATTCTGTAGTTTTCTTCTTTTTAGTTCCGATACTTTCAATTCTTTACTGAGTCTTCTTTTCCTCGGTGTATTAGATGAAAGTGCAGTTGACGTCTGAGTTTGTTCAGTTTGAACATTATGAGACGTCTGTACCGACTCCGATTTTTTATCAGCGCCTTTGATGGTAATATTTGACAGTATATTAATATTAGAATATTTGGTTTGTGTCGATATTTCCTTACATTTTGGTTCAGTACTAGCACTTGAAGTAGTTGGAAGAGATGGCAGCAGTTTTGTAGGCAAAGCGTCAGGTCGTAACTGTGGTATATGAATAATCACCGACTTTTCAAAATGAAGACAACACACATAATAACTTTTTGGCTTGGTGTCTGGCCTTGCTAAATCGGGCCTGCCAATCAATTCAGCCCATGTTTTACGTCTGAAAAAAATAAGAATAATAAAATAGGATAGGTCTAAAAAAGGAGATCGGTACCTAGATCAACCTCAAAAATGTATTATCTATAACATGGATGGGTGCTTAGCTAACAACAGAAATGTCGACTTTTAAATTTTTACTCTTCCTAATGATCCCAAAAGGTACCTTCATAATTATAACGTTTTCAACACTTTTAAAGTGGCTCTTATTTTTACTATTATTTTATTAACGAGTGTAACACTCTCACACAAAAATACATATACACTGCAGTTTTCGAAAGTTTTCACGCGAAAAGTCGATGGCCTTCAAAATAAAAAAATATATCTAGTTCCTAGTTGTACATATCTAGGTTTATTGTACTACTACCAATTATCACGAATCAAATTTATTAAGATTAATAAATTTGATTCGTTTTCTCGCAACAAGTAACCTTACAACAGACGCGGCTTGTTCAAAGGTTTTCATCGGGCGTAAGAAAAAGAACTCTCGCTACACAGACTTAAAGCGCATTTTGATTCGTTACGAGCGCGTCAAGGACTTGTAGGCACATTTTTTGAAGGTCACGCCCGTGCTTTGCAATGTTTTATGAACATTATTGCAGTTGTTAGTTTAGCAGTTTATATTCGAATGTTTTCTTTCGAAGAGTGCATCTTCTTTACCTTGTACTATTAATTATTCTGTGGTATAACGTTTCTATGTAACAAAATTATGTAAATCTGTGTCTGAAAGGCAAGCTAATGCTTAGTATATACCTATTAAACTGTCAAATTCTAAGTGGATACCGGTGTCCGCACACCTACTGTCTTTTAATTATGTCTCTAATGACGGTATGTGAATGGAAAAAAATTTAAACGACAAAAACTAGTAATAATTTATCACTTACCTTTCTTCATTGACAGGTAAATGGAAAAATGTTAGGTGTTTATCCCTTCTTTTGCTTGATTTACACCCATCTACAGCACATAAGGCACCACACGGCATCGTAATACGCGTACGAACGAACAGCACTATTAAAATTGAACGGCGTGCGCGCGCTTCGCTTGCGAAAACCGCACTGAATTTGATCCGCCGGCGGACCGAGACCGCTCGGCTGGGCGGTAGGCACTTATAGCGCGCAAGTACATGGAGTGACGGAGGCCTGGCACGGTACGCAACGCAACGGATTTTGAATTCATAAAGCACTACGTCCACTAATCATTTCTTCATACAAACAAACCAAAATCCGTTGCATGTCGTGCGTGCGTTGCGGATGGTGCAGACCTGTGGATGTTCACCTTTACATGAAGGCATAGGGTACCCATCCTACATCTAAACTCACAACTACCTACATATTGCAGTATTAGGGTGAATTACACCAGTAAAACTAAACACGATCACTGCGTTCAAGAGCTATCAGTGGCAGTGTCATCATATTTGTGGAATATTGACACTGACAACTCTTGAACGCAGTTTAGATGTGCTGATGGCTTAAGTTTCATTGGTAGAATTCCGCCTAAGTTACACACCAACTCCCAATTTGCGTGGGATAGCGTCCCAACCCTCCTTTTGTCACATGTAACTGCATCAGCAAGATCGTTTCGAGTTCCCGAACTTTTGAAGTGTTTAAAGACATATCTTCGTTCAACTTCGGATATAAATTCTTGGACTGATTTGGACCGATTGCCGAAAACCTCCTGAATTTAAAATGTATGTTTGTTTTTGTGTGGTGTGTTCAGCAGACTGTATTTATATAAACTGTAATACGTTTAGCAAATCATCCATTGATCTTTACATTTATATTTATATAAATAAATAAAATTGAAGTGTCTGTTTGTAATGTCGAAATAACAACTTTTTTCTAAATGCATATGAAACTATATCATCATCTGCCTAGCCTTTTCCCAACTACGTTGGGGTCGGCTTCCAGTCTAACCGGATGCAGCTGAATACCAGTATTTTACATGGAGCGACTGCCTATCTGACCTCCACAACCCAGTTACTGGGTAATACGATACCCCTTGGTAAGACTGGTTGTCAGACTTTCGGGCTTCTGACGACCCGTAACGACTGTCAAAGATACACGAATGACAGCCGGGACCAACGGCTTAACGTGCTTTCCGAGGCACGGAGGGGTCTTGATATGTAAAGATGGTCACCCATCCACGGACCAACCGCGGCAAGCGTAGCTTAACCTGACCGATCGACCCGTGCGGCTGTTATTTCTTAGCCACAAGCCCCACATACATATGAAAGTATATACGGTACTTAAAACAAAAAACAATTTTTAAATTTTTTGTCTGTCTGTTTGTCGGTCTGTTTATCTGTTTGGTCCAGCTAATTTCTGAAACGGCTGGACCAATTTTCACGGGACTTTCACTGGTAGATAACTGATGTTGTAAGAAGTAACTTAGGTTACTTTTATTTTAGAAAAAGAACTAGGGTTCCACGCAAAAAAAAACCCCATGAAATTATGAACAAATAGCGCGGGCAGGCGATGTAACGCGACGGGTCGGGGGAGTTTTTTTTAAATGTGGTGTTATTTTAGTGTATTGTGTATCTTACGACTTCCACGTGAATGAAGTCGCGGGGCACAGCTAGTTTCAAATAATGTCATGAATAGATAACTTTGTTTTCAACGAGTACGATATTTATAATGTCCCGTCTACAAAAATGTTTCGTTTGCGGACTAGAAACAAAATTTTATCGTTCCAAAAAAATAAAGGTGCTGTAATCTCGTAGTTTATCGATCTCTTTGGTTGACTAAACATAAACATAAATCGTTATTTATGCTACAAGTGCGGAAAGTAGGTGATTTCCGGCGAGTGACATTTGTTTTCACGAACAATCGAAGCGAGCGAGTATATAAGTCGACATGAGTCGGAAATAATTTTAAGCACTTGTATCATATAAAGTTTTACTATGCATTGTGCGAGGAAATATAAAAATATATATTAAAAATTAATTTATTGATCAAAATCTAAATCTAGAGTAATTAATAACGCGTTTAATGAAGTATTTATTTTATTATACCTTTTATATTAATGATAATCTGCACTTGACTAATTTGTAAAACTTTTCTCAATTAATAAAAACTCTACGTCGGGCTGCTGACGGAGTTAAAAATTAAAAAGAAAAACTGAAAAGTAAAAAGCACTAGTGCGAAAAAGTGGCACTTTCCGCATAATTTCGCTGCTTGGAAAACGCTCTTTTCGAGCACATGCATTTTAAATTACTTTACAGTGCTATGAACATTTTGTACACACAAGGACACATCAAGTTTTACATTTCCAGTACAAGCTTTATTTAGATATATATTGTATATATTGTCCGTACACTGAAAGGTCAGCTTATACTGGAAATTTATAGATTGATGTGATTGATTGATGTGTCGTTGTGCACGTACGATCTACCGAAATCGGTTCATTTTATTGAAATATGTCTTATTATTTTCAGATTCCGGCAAAATATCGTTGGATTCTGCTTTTTGGGCGCTGATGGCACCGTCTCCACTTCTAGAACTTAGCAGCATATTCTTATTCTTCGTGGCTGCTATTCATATTCTCTGCTAATACGCGAGAATGGGGTACCAGGTACACATTGTTTGTCACGTGTGGTATCAGGTACACATTGCTTATATCTTTTTGTCGTTGAATCATTCGCTTACTACAAAAATTATTAAAAAAAAAAAAAACAAAAACCGACTTCAAAAACCTAATAAACACTAAAAACTTAAAAATAATATTAAATTGAATAACTATAATCAAGAATTATTAACCTAAATAACCTTACCTAACTTTAATCTACACTATATTTTACAATTTAACAGTTTTTGGAGTCGGTGCCAAGCCAAGTGTATCTATCTAATAGGGCCATAAAATATTTTCCCTTAATTTTTATTATTACAATAGCTAAAACTATTATTACAATAGCTTACGAGAGTAAATTAATATCATATTATTAGGTACTTACTGATATTTTTACAAAGCTGTTAAAAGTTTTAGTCAGCGCTCGATAGATGGCGTTGTACCGTATTCTGAATCGCGATATGGTTTCGTTACCGAGAAACCTATGAAGATCAAAATGTAATTCTTTCGAGTTTCATATATCGTCCGCAAGAGCGCGCCACTGTCCGAACAAAAACAACTCCGTCTTCTTCTGTTGATATTCTGTTTTGTGTTGTAAGTTTTTTTTTCAGTTTGTTTTATTGAGTCTGTTAATTTTTTTTGCTGCTATAGTACCTTTTTTTAGGTTAATATTTTGTGACTGCGGGCTTGGCACCGACTCCAAAAACTGTTAAATTGTAAAATATAGTGTAAACTTAGGTAAGGTTATTTAGGTTAATAATTCTTGATTATAGTTATTCAATTTAATATTATTTATAAGTTTTTAGTGTTTATTAAGTTTTTGAAGTCGGTTTTTTTTTTTTTTAATAATTTTATTTTCTAGTTTTTAGTTTAAGACGACGCAAGAAAGGTCACTATCACAAATTGAACCAATTACCACAATAATTGAAACAACAATTATGCTCCGTAGCATAGACGAAGCGGTCCCTAATCTAGAAAGTGTTGTTTCTTTGAATCCCCATCAAACTATGACCAATAACAAGATGAGATTAGCTGACATTACAAGAAGAACAGCGCCACCATTAAATATGGAACAAGAACGACGAACGGAAGAGCTTGCGTGGTGCGCACGCGGTGGGTGGTGCGTGTGGATTGAATTTAAAAGCGCCCTGAAAAGCGAACTGGCGTAATGTTATGTTATGGTATGGCGTAAACTATGTACACACAAACAATCGCAGCAATCGCGAGACATGTGCTGTCGTTTTTTGAAGGTTTCTATCGTCTGTGGTTAGTCCATCACCTCCTGACCTGATGATCACGAGACCAAAATGGCAAACGCCCTTTCAAACATCAAAAAAACAATTTACTAAATCAGTCGATGCCTACTCCTTACTGTTAAGGAGTTGTACCTTCCATCATCAGCTCAGCTACCATGATTCATCATCATGATTACCATACGCAAGTACTTAAATTACTTCATAAGATTTGCGAAAAACGATGTGTGGGCCCATAAAATTTGAGGGTTGCCCTCGATTTCTCCAGGATCCAATCATCAGATTCTGTCTTGGTGACTATGGAACCACTTCAGAAGTATCTCCTTTCGAACAAAAAAAAAAAAGATTTTGAAAATCGGTCCACAATTGGCGGAGTAATCGCGTAACAAACACACAAAAAAAAACATACCGTCGAATTGAGAACCTCCTCCTTTTTTGAAGTCGGTTAAAAAATATTGAGTTCACTGGTGCTGATCCACGCGTCATGTTCGTGAACGGGCGCCGTCAGTGGATACTGGTCATCTCTTAACAGCCAGGGCTTATTTTTAATCTTTTATTTTGAATTGTTTTTTTTTTTTACATTGTTCCCACAATCATAAAGAAGCAACAAGAATCATGTCCCCAGGATTATGTAATAATCTTGATTTAAAAGAGTGTCCTTGGAGTTTTTTGCCTGTTCTTCTTACAATTCAAAAGTGCCTGTAATTGGTTTAATTTAAATAAATGCTTTGAGTTTGAGTTTTATTAATAGTTTTAAATTAGAAAAAGTTATACCTTGGCCCCAAACTCATAATAAACCCCTTTCTAAATACCTAAAAATTACAGGGGTAGGCTTACATAGCCCCTAGCAGGCTGTCATTATCATTTTAATGTCAGTCATGACGCATGGTGTCCTAGCAATAATTTGTAAGATATTCAAGGGATTTGGAGTACATAGTGTAGTCATTTGAATTATGGTTAAATAGCTTAAGATTCTGAGCTGATTCCGGAATCAAACTAAAGCCTCTAAATAATATGTGTTCCAAGGAAAGGTATTAAGAAGTCGTATTTGCTTGGGTTTTTCTTTATGTATTTATTTATTTATTTAGGGTCAACAACCAGCAGTGTAGTAATAAGTAAACATAGTTTAGAACTTAATAATAGAGGTAACAAATACACGACTCACAACGTTATGCACATATTACTAAAAAGATCTACTAGTTGTTAGAAAGCACGATATAAAAATAAACAGAATAAAAGTAAAGATTACTTAATTATTAGGGTTCTGATCACTTAAAATAGTAACAGTTTATTTTCTAAATAAAGCTTTGCTGAGAAACATAATATCTTTCATAGTACTTGCGTATGCGTATCCTACTTCCTTCTATCCTACTAATCATACTAATATTATAAATGCGAAAGTTTGTGATGATGGATGGATAGTAACAAACATCCGTGTGTTACTCTTTCACGCAAAAACTACTAAACGGATTTGGATGAAATTTGGCACACAGATAGTTTATAACCTGGACTAACATATAGGATACTTTTATCCCGATATCCCTACGGGATCGAGACTTATGCGGATGAATCCGCGGGGCGCTGCTTGTCTTTGTCATAAACTGAAAAAGAAAAACATCACGACGGTCATTACTACATCTTTAACTTTAACTCCGGCTGGGTTTGGACAAAAACGTCCCAAGTTTTTGCGAAAGACGTGAACATTCACCTAGTGGTAGGCCATTACGTAGCACGATATTTAGTCATACCGAAAATAGAATTAAGGAACATATTGAAACAATATTTCATCCCACACACTTATGTTTATTTAGGAAGCATCAGTTTTCCATAACGTGGCATAAAGGGCGCTTGTCGCGTTCCCACCTCAGTGAACATTCGTTGGACAATGAATTCCCCTACTATTGTGCATGTAATTTGTCAGTGTCGGATATTCTAACAAGATTTCCAAAATGTCTGTTCACATCTGCTTAAGTTACATTGATCTTCTTTTTGGGCAAATTCCGGACCAATAGAAGCACCAATATGTTTTACGGTATAAACAGAGACGGTTGCTGATTTGTACTCGTATGTTATTTGGTATTCGATTATGATTAGATGTGATTGGATTTGTACTCGTGTATGTATTCGATTAGTACTAGATGTGATTACATTGGTTTGTAGGTGAAATACTTGTAGGAGTTTGTTGCTACCAGGAAGTTTCTTTTGCATGGGTCTTGGGTTGGGTTTTGGAGTTTTAGCTTCTTCCAGTAAACAGGAGTATAGCGCAGGCTAATTTATAATGCAATAAGTAAAAAAACCAGAAGTAGAGTCTGAATATGTTTTGTCTGCGTCTGGTTTTATAAAAATTGTATGATGGCGCATTTCATTTGCATGAAAACATACTCTCATATCATAAACGTCTAGTGCTGAACACTGTTATAATTTAAAGTCATGCCTATAATCCTCCTCCCTCGGATATAATTTGTATTTTAAAATGGCTTTTTTATCCATAGTACAGTTATCAAACAAATATTATACTTTAGGGGTCCGTACTTCAAAAGGAAAAAACGAAACCCTTCCTTACGGATCACTCATGTGTCTCGTCTGTCTGTCTGTCTGTCACAGCCAATTTGCTCCGAATCTAATGGACCGCTTAAGTTAAAATTTGGTACACATATGAATTTCTGTGTCCCAAAAACGGGCGTGTAACGTTAATAAATGAATTTTGAATATTGGGGTCACTTTTGGGAGGCAACATAGAACAGTTATCTGATCTGTGGCGGGCAAATAAGAAAATTAAAAAAAAAAGTTTTACATCGTGTTATATGCTTATCAAATGAAAGGGCTCACTATGAGGGTCTCGAATATTTATATATATGTATATATTTATAATTTTACAATAATTAGTTTGAAAGTTATTTAAGACAATAGACGAAAATTGACCATACTCCCTTATCTCCAAAACTACTGAGCCAAAAATTTCTAAAAATATACAGAAAATAGTTCTATACTTATAGATTACAAGAAAACCTATAAGAAGTATATGGTCTTAAAATAACACGGTTCATCATCATCTGCCTAGCCTTTTCCCAACTATATTGGGGTCGGCTTCCAGTCTAACCGGATGCAGCTGAATACCAGTATTTTACATGGAGCGACTGCCTATCTGACCTCCACAACCCAGTTACTGGGTAATACGATACCCCTTGGTAAGACTGATTGTCAGACTTTCGGGCTTCTGACGACCCGTAACGACTGTCAAAGATCCACGAATGACAGCCGGGACCAACGGCTTAACGTGCTTTCCGAAGCACGGAGGAGTCTCGGTATGTAAAGATGGTCACCCATCCACGGACCAACCCCGGCAAGCGCAGCTTAACCTGATGGATCGACCCATGCGGCTGATATTACTTAGCCACGAGCTCCTCTTAAAATAACACGGTTAATCTTTCAATATTGTACGTACAAACTTACATTTGCAGTTGAAATGTATGGGAGAACATGTTTTTCAACTGTACGAGCCGCTGACCCGTACAGTAGAGTTGTAGCTTGTAGAGTTGTGGTGAAGTTGGTTGTTACAGTAGACGGGATGTAGACAGGGAATAACAACACTGTATTGTGTCCGTGCTACCGGAGTGGGTTTATTGTTCACACTAATCATATAAAATATTAACCTAAATAACATCGACTACGAGTGTAAGTCAAATAGCATAATCAACAAAACAATTTAATGCTAAGTAATGTAAAAAGTTAAACAATTAAAATCATGTGGCGATGCTCGTACATCAACTACAATGTTAAGTTAGTTCTTGGGATAATTCTGTCTCTTCTTTCTTCATCTCTACTACGGAACCCTTCATTGTGCGTGAACCGACACGCACTTGGCCGGTTTTTTTTTCACTTAGCTGTATATTTATGTAGTCTGACAAACATTACTGATCATAGAAACACAGATATCGCAATCCTTATTATTTTACTTATTACAATATAACATTTCCAGAACCGTTTCAGAACATAAAAACTTAAATATATTTTTACTTAAAAGTTAATTTTGTAAGTACTTTATGAATGTTGATTTAATATCACATTACAATAACGACTTCAGAAGTTTGGAAATTCCATTTGTGACTACACAGATTCGGAAAATTATATTGTCATGAACAATTATTTGTGTTTGTTCTTAATGTAAGGCCCACTTGCGCGTTCATGGGTTATCCTATATAACACGGAGCTAACAGCTAACTCAGCGATAATCAAATAATTCATCTCGCGCCACCAAGAGTTAGAGGTAAACCTAGAGTTAAACTTTTAAATATTTAACCCACCGATGTGGGAGAGTTACGTCGCTAAACTCTGGGTTAATGTAAGTAATGTCAAAATAAATTGACGTTTTGAGGTCCCGCTGATAACTTATTTTATATTGTTCGACGTTATAGTAAGTGAAAATTTGGCACTATAATTATCAGTAGGCAATATATTCATGAACTCTCGTATAAAAATATATACAAATTATAAAAAAAACTTAAACATTTTTTTGCATATCTGACGTTTTTGTCAATCAATAAACTAAGTCTCCATGGAAACCACATACAATCGATTAAAATGAAACGTCATGTTATAAAATTTTAAGACAAGGAACTATTACATATCGTAATGTAGTGTAAAAGAGATGGGTATACAATTTCCGTTCATTGTTCGTTAATTAATTTTTGGTCGGATTGCATATCAGGCCCTGCACACTGCAATCCTATTTTATGTTTCGTCGATTGTACTGCAATGTTCCCAACTCAAAAATCACTATTGTCAGGTTATCTAAACCCGTGTTACTTTTTAGTGGCGCAGCGCGTAATAAGTGTTAAAATGTTAATTACTAAACTCCGAGTACATACAGACTACATTTATTCGTTTAATCCGACTAAACATGCAAATGGGCCTTGGTAAATAAATTGTTATTCTTTGAATGTAGACATTAAGACGACGATAACCGACTTTTAATGATTTTAAACTGAAGATTACGTCTAAACGAGTTGTGTTAATCATTTGGAAAAATAATATGTTAAATTAAAGCATTTTCTTAATAACTTAATACGTGAACATTTTAGATTATGTTTCTATGACATAATGTAATTAATTTGTAAAGTGACTTTTAACTTTGATAAAAAACTAAGAATCACGCAATAACTATCAAGAGTATTTTTATGAAACCTTACCATTTTAAAGATAATTAAATTATTTATCTTTTAGTATTCATGATTTAAATTCTTTTTGTTTTACGTGTAATAAATTAATAATGCGTATAATTGGGGACAGCGCTCCTTGATGGGCAAGACCTATTACTGGGTGGACGTACGATGCATTGCGTGAGCTCAGCATAGAACAATAATAATTAAAGTCAAATTGGCATAATTATCTGCGTCTTAATAAAAAGTTTATGGTGTTACGAGCATAGTATTTTCATAAAGTTTCTATCGTTTTATCGTTCTTTTAAATTTTGCGTCAGTGTAAGCTATTCATTCTCATGATTGTAGCCTGATGAAGAATTTACGTCAAATTATTACATTTGTTGAACTATAAGCCTGAATTTATAGGCAGCAATGAAACAGACTGTAACTCTTGAAGCTAGTGTTCTTGAAGATATTTAGTGTCAAGAAAAGGTACATTAAGCGCAATGTACCTACCATACATTAAACGCAGACCTGAGTTCTAAAAGCAAAAACCGGACAAGTGCGAGTAGGTTTCGCGCTCTGTGGGTTCCGTCTCAAAGCTGTGCCCGGCTACTCACGGCTTCACTTCACTCAGGTGATGACTGAAGGACAAACTTAACATTGTAGTTGAAAAACACGTTCTCCCATACATTCCAACAGAAGATGTAAGTTTGTGCGTACAATACCGAGCGATTTTCCATACTATTTTAAGACCATAGACTTCTTATAGGTTTTCCTGTAATCTATAAGTATAGAACTATTTTCTGTATTTTTGTTATGCAAAATTTTAGGCGCAGTAGTTTCGGAGATCCGGGGGAATTGTCACTTTTCATGCATAAGCAGCCTATAATGTTCCCACTGCTGGGACATAGGCCTCCTCTCTGTGAGAGGGAGTGGGCTGTAATCCACCACGCGGGCCAAGTGCGGGTTGGTAGATGTCACATGTCATCGAATTTTTGGTTCTAGGACATGCTGGTTTCCTCACGATGTTTTCCTTCATCGTTTTGAAAGCAGTGGTGATGACATAAAATACACAAAGTAAAGCGCCTGTCTGGGTTCGAACTTACGACCTTACAATTCGTAAGTCGCGGCTGTTACCAGTGGGCCACCACTGCTCACTTTTCAAGTATTTTCTTAAATAACTTTTAAACTTACTTTTTTTTTGCGACCCACACAACAAGCTCCTTTATTTGATATGTCAAACGTTACAGTTTGTAAAACTTTTTCTTTGATTTTCTAATTTGCCCCCCAAAAATGACCTACCCCCATATACAAAATTCATTTATTTTCGTTACACATCCGTGTTTGGGACGCGCAATTCATAAGTGTACCAAATTGAAACTTAATGTGTCCAGTAGATTTGGAGAAAATCTGCTCTGACAGACGGACAGACAGACAGACACACGAGTGGTCCTATAAGGGCTTAATTTTTTCATTCGGAATTACGGAACCCTAAAAATACTGTGTTGAGTTTCAAGTCGCATGTAGACCCTCAAAAAGGCAAATGGAATTTACGGGCAGCAGTGAAACAGACTGTAACGAAAGAACGTAGTTATACTTGCACGAAAACTTGGAAACAAAAAGTCATATTGAAGTCCTTAGTTAAGATAGCTTAGTTAAGTTAGCTCTTACATCCTAACTGATATTGTAATTGCGAAAGTAAGTTTGTTTGTTACGCTTTCACGCTAAAACGGCTGAACGGATTTGAATGAAATTTGGCACATGGGTAGACCATGACCTGGGTTAGGACATCCCGATATTCCCACGGAACCGAGACTTATGCGGATGAAAACGCGGGGCGCAGCTAGTTCTGAATAAAGTTTATTTATTTATTTATTTATTTGGTTAGCCAACAATTGTTTACTTACACTTGACTTACACTTATTTTAATTGTTTGCCTACCTTATTAAGTGTAACAATTACTTATAGGCTAACACCACGTACACAATTCTTGGTTAAGCAATAAAAAAAAATTAAAAAATTAGTAACATTAACTTATAAAATAATTAAAAATTATCAATTAACATTAAAATATAAATCAATTAATTACGACAATTACAAATTAATGAAATTGGTTTAACAATTAACAGAAAAAAAAAAATAAAAAAAGTTAAAAATATTCAAATACATTTCTAAGAATATTTCATCATTGTTGTCTATTATATCTATGATCGACATCTTTAGCCGTTTTTCATTTAATGCCCAGAAACGACCTCTCTGACTCGCGAAGCAAATTCAATTTGCCGTTATTAATAAGTCCACGTGCCACATTTTCAGATTCTTCAAGGTCAATTAGGCTGCTTTCCATAAGCATAACTTTGTTGAGTCACCCCATTATGGAAGACGTGAATCTTGAGATTTTTGTTGATGAGATTGACACCGCACTGCGTCTTACCGAAAATAGCCTTACAAGGACAGCTTTTTTGATGAAATGCTGTGCCATGTTACGTGCACAAATCGCTACTTCCAGTAAACTCTGAAAACTTGTGGGTATTAATAAGTTTAAACAGCGTGGTTGTACTTATGTAGAACTTACGATACGACTGGTAAATCAGAGTCTTAAAAAGTGTCAAGTGGATATCAAAATCCTCGTGAGACTTTCTGCAACTAATATCATGTTTGTAGATAGGTCAATGTATTGTTGATCTCGTGTCTTGGGATTTCAAGCGACTTTCCAATTAATTAAGCCTGATACAAATTAACATTTTGTAATAGATTCGCCTTGCGCTTAAATGATTACACTTAGCTATCGTTTGCATGCATTTTAGATAAATAAATTAAGCTGCGATATTCTCGATCGATTAAGTACAGTCAGGGAAATTAATTGTTTGTCAAATTGATACACTACGTTATTTCCCGTGTTACAGCCATTTAATTCAGTTGTGATTTGAATATACATACAATTTAAGTTTGTAGTCAATTTGATAAACAATTATTTCCTTGACTTTATTTTCATATCAGTTTGTTCTCTATACCTAGCACACAACTAAGTGTGTTATATATTGTGCAGCTATGTGTAAAAAAAGCTTTAAATACCTATTCTGCTAACAAATTTTTTTTTTTTTGAGATATTCCTTTTATTTTTATATTTATTGTAATATACACAAATCTTAAATACAATATACGATCTAACACTAAAATATATATACTTCTATATTATTTACCTATATAAAAGGTATATAAAGGTATATAAAGGAAAGAAAAAATTATAATTTGTTAAGTTACTCCGTAAGGTTGTTAACGGGGCTGTCTGTTTATGGAAAGAGCACGGAGTTTGTTTGTCAAATATAAAAATACCAATATATTTAGACAGATCTATACATCTATATCTATAAAAATACATGAATACAATTGAAGTTTGTTTGATGTCAAAAACACAACTTTTTACTAATTATATATGAAAGTATATACGGTACCAACTTAAAACAAAAACACATTTATTAAATTTTTTGTCTGTCTGTCTGGCTGTTTGTCCGTCTGTTTGTTCCGGCTAATCTCAGAAACGGTGGGATCGATTTTGACGGGACTTTCATTTGCAGATAGCTGCCGTTATAAGGAGCAACTTGAGACTACTTTTATTTTAGAAAAAGAATTAGGGATCCGCGCAAAAAAAACCCTTTAAATTGTGAACAAAGCCCGATTCAAATAGGGAAGTTTTGACATACACGCAAACAAAGCCAACAACTTAGTTACAACCTACTTACAACTAGTTCTACAATAAGTATAACTTGTTTATTCCCAATAATAGTGCCTACCTATTAAATGTGCCACTCGCAGTTTGCATAATATTATGGAATGGTTTACTCCTCAAGCATGGTTTGCCTCGCTCTGCCACTAAGTGGGTTATTAATTAGTTGGGAGAAAGCAGGAAATGATAGTGCGGAAACTATGCCCAGCAGCAGTGGAAATAATGTTGGCTGAGAGTAGATGTAATTTAAAGTTAAAAATTCTGATGAATTCGTGTGTCCATATTTTATTGGTGGCAACATTGCCTACTTATGACATACCAGTATTAATAGAAAGTACGTATGTAAAGTCGGGAAAATTAATTGTATTAAATGGTCCGTATATTCAAATCACAACAGATTTAGATAAGTAAATTTTTCATGTATATATGTATTTAGTAAATGGTACACCACAGACTATCTGCAGTACTGTCTCTCCTTTCTCCCTTAATCCATCCAAAGATTGTCTTTAAACAAATAATACCATTTATTTCAGGCGACACAGGCCGATAGAAAAATACATTAACCTAAACATAGATATTTTTATGAAATTTGTGTTAATAAATAAGGCTTAAGACTATGTTAGTAGCAGTAGTACGTTATTGTAAAAGATCGCTCTTAGCGATAAGACCGCCCATTGTGTCACCCCTTGTAAAACTTCTACTTAAATATCGGTAATAAGGTATCGGTAAGGGTCTTTCAACAAGGACAGGTCGATGTTAAAATTGAATAAAACAAGATGTGTGTGAGATATTAACGAAATTTATTTTTTATTTAAAAGGCCCATTTATGCCATTATGGATGGAATATGACATCGTTCAAATGTCCGCCGCGGCTTCGTATGGTGGCACGAATCCGAGAGGTCCAATTTTTAATGACTCTGCTGCATAGATCCGGCTGAATCCGAGCGATGGCTTGCGTTATGTTGGCTTTCAGGGCAACGGTCGAATGTGGTTTATTGGCATTGATCTGTGACTTCAGAAAACCCCACAAGAAAAAGTCTAGCGGAGTCAAATCACACGATCTTGGTGGCCAATTCACGTCACCTCTGCGAGAGATAACTCTACCCTCAAACCGTTCATGCAGAATGTCGATTGTGTCGTTCGCTGTGTGGCAAGTAGCGCCATCTTGCTGGAACCACATGTCGTTCACGTCCATATTGTTCAATTCAAGCCAAAATAAATTGTTTATCATTGATCTGTAGCGCTCGCCGTTGACGGTGATGGCCTCGCCAACGTCGTTTTCGAAGAAGTACGGACCAATGACGCCGCCACACCAAAATCCGCACCAAACAGTAACTTTTTGTGGATGCATTGCCACCTGGTGAACCTCATGTGGGTTGTGGTCATCCCATATACGGCAATTTTGCTTATTAACAAAACCATTCATCCAAAAATGTGCCTCGTCGCTAAAGATTATTTTTCGGCCAAAATCGGGGTCCTCTTCCAAGCGTTCCGATGCCCATTCAGCGAACACACGGCGTTGTCTATGGTCATTAACTTTAAGCTCTTGGGTCAGTTGGATCTTGTACGGATGCAGACCCAAGTCCCGACGCAAAATTCTCCAAGTTGAGGTCTGCGAAAGGCCGAGTTCTTGAGCACGGCGAGAAATCGACTGCCTCGGAGTCTCCTGAACACTCTCACGTACAGCGGCGATGTTCTCGGCCGATCTGGCGTTCCTTTGACGTAAAGGTGTTGGTTGGTTGTTTACCGAACCGGTCGTCTCAAATTTAGTCACCAATCGTTGGAGAGTGGACTTTGAAGGGCCACCGCGTCTGCCGTAAAATGGGCGCAATGCGCGCAACGTTTGCACTAACGAACACTCATTTTGATAATAAAGTTTTATCATTTGCACATGCTGCTCAACCGTGTAACTTGCCATGGTGATTTCGCATCACTGACTGCATAATATACAATAGATTTTACAGATCCCACCAAAATAGTATGGCTGCCACAGACTGTCAACATCGACCCGTCCCTATTGGAAAACCCTTTATTTATGTTGTACATAATAAAGAGTATTCTGTATATCTATCACAACTCTGAATCTTTGACAGTTGTATGAAATGGCTATGTATAACACGGCAAATTGACGTTGGTGACAATTTACTAAACAATTAATTTCTGTGACTATTTATGTATAACGTACTCGCGGAATGAAAAGGTTAAGCATTCCTTTCTCAAGAGGTGCTGAACCTCTCATTCTTTGACTTCACAATTACGGTAAGTACAATCCTAAATTCCAAATGTAACTTAAAATTTATGAGTTCTTTTTGAACTTCAACTGAAGTTTCTCATCAAAGCTTTTACTACGATGCTGACAATCCGTAATTTGATGCAAATTGATCACCCTTCACTTGTTTTTAAATTCATCTCTTCGTGTTTTTGTAACGAGAATCGTCTACGAATCGTACATTGACCCCTACATTCTATTTATTAGGAAAAATACCGCACGTAAAGGAGAATTTCATTTCCGATATTTTCCTGTAATTCTGGATGATATAAAACTTAACGACTAGTCACAAATTACATGTGGACACAAGAAGATTGGATTTGTAATAAGTTATGTTTTCGTGTTGAAACATTATTATTTTCTGGAAGCAAATATGTTTTGTTTATTAAGTTTTTTTTTTCAAGTACGTTTGTATTAATTGGTTATTCATTTTCTTTTCTTTAATTAGTTATTTATAATGCGTGAGATAGATTGACCATACCAAAGCACTCAACCTTTCGCATGTCATAATTACAGACACAATTAGTAAACAGTTGATTTTGTACCTATGGGGTTCAAACGACACCCAAAGATTTAAAAGGTGGGTAGGTATACGGTCACACCTTTGAATTTTTTTTTAATTCTCGAGGATATTGTATGGCATAAGTATACATATAATCGCAGTTTATGAAACTGTTGCATAATGAGGGATATTAAAACACGAGTGTGTATTTAAAAATTAAATAAATAAATAAAACCCGAGCCGTATTCGAGGTTTTCAATAGTATCACACGAGTGTTTTAATACCTAGTTATGTGCAGTTTCGTACACAATTTTATCTACTCTCATACATTGGGATTGAACCTATTAAATAAAAGATTGCATTTGCCATGCCACAAAGTCGTGATAACATTTGTCATTATGTATAATTTTCTCGACTTTGCTAGTAATAGATTATGATTCATTTCCGTCGCTGCATCTAAAATATCGGGCGGAGTCACATTTTCTTCACATTCACTGATATCAGACATTTTTAACAGGGAGAGCACCACCGGCGCCTTTTCGACGCCGCGCGTCGACCAACCGTCAAGCCCCATCGGCGCCTTTTCGGTGCCGGTGACTCGCGCGTTTCACGCGCGGATAAAATGACTATAATTAAGTCTTATATCGGCTGTGGGTAGTTTTACTCTATGGTATGGAAGATATACTCGTCAAATAAATAATTCTAAACCAAAAATAATCATAATATGGCGATTTTTGTGAGTGCAGTCACAAACGTACCGCGCCGTCGGAATTCTCCCGGGGCTCGAGCGTCGTTGACATCATCGCGTAGTAGGCTCGCCCGGAAAAAAAATCCCACGAAATTGAGTATAACAAAAAGTATGGAATGGCGCTAAAACCCAGCACATCACCACGCAACGCAAAGTAAAAATTGGAATCAAAACTTTTTTGTAATGCTATGAAAATGGCGCGACCCGCATATGCGTTCCATTAGAAAAAAATAATTGGTGGAAACTCCTTGGTAGTAATAACTTCTTGGATTTGCCCTGTATCGTAATGGTTAAAAAAAATTATAACATTATTTTGTTGGAGAAGAAATAATAATATGATTCTATTTTTAATTATGGGTATTGTGTTTATAAAGTATGTCAATATAAACTAGTTTTGAAGTTTATAATTCGAATTTTACGATATCAATCAGCCTAGCCTTTTCCCAACTATGTTGGGGTCGGCTTCCAGTCTAACCGGATGCAGCTGAATATCAGTATTTACATGGAGCGACTGCCTATCTGACCTCCACAACCCAGTAACTGGGTAATACTTTACCTCTTGATAAGTCTGGTTGTCAGACTTTCGGGTTTCTGACGACCCGTAACGACTGTCAAAATCTACGAGTAACAGCCGGGACCAGCGGCTTAACGTGCTTTCCGAGGCACGGAGGAGTCTCGGCATGTAAAGATGGTCACCCATCCGCAGACAACCCCGGCAAGCGTAGCTTAACCTGATGGATTGAACCGTGCGGCTGTCATTACCTTAGCCACGAGCTCCTCCGAATTTTACGATATGAGAGTTGATAATAGTACATTATGATAGAAGTATGTAATGATCAATGCACACGCGTTACATACGACGTTTTGCAACACATTTGCGAGGCAAAAAATAAATAAAGTATCTTAAACTAATTGCCTATGTAAAAAAAAATATGAAATATGGCCCGCGGATTACATAAATCGCGGTGTCTTCGCAGGTTGAAGTAGAGACAAAGGCACGAAGCCGTCGAACAGTCTAATTGGTACTAAAAGCATAAAACTTAATATTTTGTATGTTATTTATATTTTGAATGTAATTTTTTTGACAAAAATAAATAATTTGTTAATTTATCATGTTTTAATATAATTGTTATTAATAATTTTTACACAGTAAGCATAAAAAGGCATGAAGTCTTTTTGACTTTTATCTATTCACTTTCCAACAAAACGGTATAACCGTTATTCGTTCTAATTTTTTCGTGGTAATTTTCTAAACCATTTGATAGTAATTTCACGTTTCACAGACATGTCAAAACCTCAAAGATTATTCGGAATAGTCTTGTTTCCTGAGGACGATAAAAGGATATTTTGAAAAGCTGGACACTAAAATAATCTGTATGTGGTCCCTGATTTCAATTTGTCTGAATATCAAAAGATGTTTAAGAGAAATCAAACGGTTCGTGGTTAAGCTTCAAAAGGATAGACGAAGAATAATGGTGGATTTTGGCTTTTTTGATAAGCGAAGATAGAGTCTGTCTGTCTTTCTGCGACATCTTTCGACTTTGCTTCAAATCAGAGTAGTTTTTTAACCGACTTCAAAAAAAGGAGGAGGTTATCAATTCGGTTGTATGTTTTTGTTTTTTTTTTTTAAATATTTGTTACCTCAGTACTCCGTCATTTATAAACTCATTTCCTTGATAGATTCCCCGAATACCGAAAAAAAACCACGATCATTTTCTTTTTTACCGACTTAGGTTTTTACACCATTTAACTCGCTATTCCTTTTGTTCATCGGTAAGTTTATGTGGAATCCAAAGAGTACAAACTATTCTATAACCTATGTAAATGATGGTGAATAATTGAATGTAACGCTGCTGAGCCAATCTGCAGTAAGGACTTTATTTGCCGGTAGGTTATTCGCCGGTCAGTTTCAATAAAAAATTTTACTTCAGAAATATTTTCTGGAGTAACTGTTTCCGCCGGTCGTCCTGAACGCGGGTCGTCTTCTAGGTTAAAACAGCCACGTTCAAACTGTTTGTACCATCTGTAGATGGTTGCACGAGAGGGACGGTCATCACCAAGTATAGGCTTCATTTCTTCTAAACAGTTTTCTGGACCACGTAAAAAGTTATAACGCAAAATTGCGCGATATTAGATAGTTGTCCATGAAGCCATTATAGTGAACTTGTTCGAGCACGATCTGCGGCAATACTGAATGCAATCAAATGATAACTGACACTAACGTATATCATAACATAAACAATCAAACTACGTGCTCGCGTCGGCCATTCGCCTTAGTATTATTAAGTATCTCAAGACTTTCAGAACACCCTACGTACACAACGACGCGTATGCCTTCTTGTTCTCGCAAGGTCTGAGCTATTTAATTGGTCAAGGATGCAAAAACCTTTGGAGCTGTGCTCAATCCAAACGGTAGGCATGTCATCTGGAGTAATTCTGCGTCGTAAATAAGTCGGAGAAAACGTCTTTGAGACTTGGTAATTGCCAAATGAAAGTATGCCTGGGAAAGGTCTATTTTGCAAAGCCAATCCCGAGGTTGGAGAAAATCCGGTATCCGAAAGATGTTTATAAGTTTGAAACGATTTGTGGGACTTGTTGTTGACTTTCAAGTTGAAAATTGGCCGAAAGGAACCTTCGCTTTTCGGAACCAAGCAAATTGTTGATAGAAAACTTGGGCATAAATCTGGAATCTCAACAACATCCTGCGTTTACATTTGATTCACGAGAACAGTCATTTCCATTGAAATGGGAATAGCAAAGGTACTCTTTTTCAAGTTTGGTACAATTAGCGGAGGCCTTTGAAGAAATGGTATTCGATAATCTTTTATTATTTTGATAAGGACTTTCGGAGCTTCCAATTTCTCCCAATGATGGACCGGGAAACCGGGATAACTGACCAGATTTGAACTCGGTGCTCCTGTGACTCGAGTGACCTTTGTGACCTTCGGTTATTAAAACTGTCATTTTTTGAGGCACCGGTGGATGCGCTTGGATTTATTGTTTTTATAATGGCCATTGACAGACCGGTTTTGGTGTCCAGCTCGTGATCGAAAGGAACCTCTGGTATTGGATGTCCCCGGTCGACCCAAGTTGTTGTTGCCTAGATACCCCTGAGGATGTTGAGAATAGCCTCTCGGAGTAGCATTGTGTCTTGGATGTTCAGCTTGCGCATGACAGCATCCGGGTACATTAGCCTGTGTAGGTACCACTCCCTTCGGAAAGTGGTTGTTAGGTATAGATCCGCTCGGGCCTGCTTGAGAGGCAAGGCGTTGTTTGATTTAGGTGGAAAAAATCCTTTCTTAACCCCACCGATTTTCTCGAAAGCAGCCGTGAAGGAGTCGGCATTAAAAAGATGTTGGCATGAAGGCGGAACTTTACGTAAGGTCGTTTTTATAAGAGGGTCTCGTATGAATTTCGTTATGCCTTCACGTCTCATTTGAATTATCTCGGCTCTGTGTCCGCATAATAATTGCAACAAATCGGATGACACTGTATGTATGTAATAATAATAATAAATTCATTTCTTTCAGACATAGTCCATAAAAATAAAATAAAATCATATACAACACATTACATTAAAATAATCGATAACAAATAAAATTACACATACACATGTCATTAGAATTACATCAGCAATACAATTAAACGATATGAAATAAAATGAAATAAATTAATATAAAAACACATTAAAACAATTAATAACAAAATAAGACAAACACAATAATCACACACGCATGTTAAAAAATATGTGGAGAGGCGCTAAGATGAAGCTGCATCCACCTCTGTAACAGGGTAAGGTCCCACCGCTCGGACAACACCCTCAGGAGACTGTTCGAGCTGCTTCGTAGGCGACTTAATAGTGAAGCGCTCCGCTTCCTTATTATAGCGAAAAAATCATCGGTCGGCGCCTCAGCAAACATAATCGAAGCACTACAAAACCGCGGAAGCCCTAACAGTATCCTGAAAGCATTATTGTACTGGACGCGCAGTGCGCTGTACGCCCGCTGCGTAAAGTTGGTTCACAGGCTGCACGTGTAAATCGACTGGCAATATGCCTTAAATAAAGTCACCTTCACAGGTCTAGTACATTGTGCAAACCTGCGAGCCAACATATTACACCGGACAGACAGCGCCCTGCGCTCCCTCTCAATGTCCAGATTGTCACACAAGTCATCGGAGACCCAGTGGCCCAAGTACTTGAAATGCTGCACCCTTTTTAAAGGAATGCCGCAAAGAGTGACAGGAGGTACAGACGAGTAACATTTGGTAACGGCTTTAAAGACCATGAGTTCACTCTTTTTCGCATTGTACCTGAGCCTATGGGCCTCCGTGTATGACTCACAAATGCGCAAAAGTCTGCGTAATCCACAGATCGATGGGCTCAGCAACACCATATCATCCGCATAACTAATGTTGTTTATACACACTCCGTCTATGGAACATCCAATATTAGTGCTGCTGAGCTCACCGATTAGCTGGTTCATGTACAGGTTAAAGAGGCGAGGCGAGGATAAACCCCCCTGTCTCACTCCGCATTCCAACCAATACACGTCCGACCGCGCACCCACCCACCTAACGGTATTCTGCTGCTTACTGTACCAGTACCGGAGCAGAGACACAATCTCATGTGGCACATCTGTTTCGCATTGTAGCTTCTGCCACAGCTTGTCATAACACACCAGATTAAAAGCTTTCGAAAGGTCTAAAAAGCATGCATAGACTGGTGTGCTTCTGTCTGTATAGTACTGAACAGTTTGCTTGAGACAGAGGATAGCACTCTCAGTTGATAAACCCGGTCTGAACCCAAACTGCGCGTCGTGCAAGTGGATGTGTTTCTCCAACTGTCGGTCAAGCAAACTATCCAGCACCTTAGCTATGACAGTCGCAAGTGAAATTGGTCTATAATTAGACATATCCGATGAGTCACCCGTCTTATCTTTTAAAATTAGCACTACGACTGTGTGCATTAAGTCATCGGGTAAATAACCATGACTAACACACAAGTTAAATAAAAGGGCAAGGACTCTTGGCAGGTGTACGCCCGCGTACTTCAAATGCTCGATGCTAAGACTATCGTGACCTGGGGACTTGCCTCTCACCATCTTCCTTATAATTTGGGCCACATCCTTGGCGGAGAATCTAATGTTAACATTCCCAGGGCGATCGCCAGCCGCGAGCACCTGCGACGCGGGCCCGAGCGGTGATACCATACTAAAATGCCGCTGAAAGGCGCAGGCTATGTCTCGCGGCTCATGCGCACCATCCACACTCGCCGGAGTGCCCGACCTTGGATTCAATTTATGGGTATTTGTCCAAAAATCACTAAAACTTTTATTCGCATGATGCTCCGCAATGATGTCCATCTTTATCTGATATTCATTGTTTTGACAGTATTTTAATTTTTCTTTAAATAATTTCTTAGACTCACACATATTTTTATAATCTTGGCCAGATCTAGGACGTCCATAAGATACCCACGTCTGAAAACAAAGTCTGGCCCTCCGGTGAGCGTCACTAACATGTCTGTTCCACCCAGCTACATACCTAGAATGGTTGCGCTTAGGTGCAACGCAACTTCTCTTAGCGGCCTCAGTCAAAACATTTACAATGTCATTATACATCCTATTTATTATAATTTTATGGTTCTGATCACTACACATCCCATCTGCGCAAATACAAAACTCAGATGGGAAGTCCATCTGCTTAAATCTTAAATTACAGTAACTAGTATATTTTTCTATTTGATTTTTGTCCCTAAGTCCTAGTCCCCATTTTATATAATTTAAAGTATTTGGACTGTTTGTAAGTTTAGGTTTAATACTATTCACATTACATTGAATCATTAACGGATAGTGATCAGACCAGTATGTATCGTACAGTACGCGCGCATCCACTACTGCGCGTCGCGCCGCACCTGTCACGACACAGTGATCAGCCATCGCTGGCACCCGTGTGCGTACAAATGTATATATATCGCGAGGCAGCCAATCAATGTCTAGGCACGACCACGATTGTTCCGTACAAAAATTTAACAACTCATTCGCGAATAGCTCACCTGGGTAAGCGTTGAAGTCTCCGAGAACGAACACCGATTCCACATCATTACTTTCAGTAATTGCGTTTATCTCACTGAGGCATTCTGTAAACTCGGTCAGATTTTCGATCGAGTCAGTAGGCATGTACACTGACTTGCGGGATGTTCGAAAGAGTTACCGTGGCCCCGGCACAGGCAACAGAAGGAACACGAGTGGGTTTTAGTCAGTAAAAGTCTGACACGCCCTCCCGCTCCGCCCAGAGCGGGAGAAGTCATTTGATGATTTCCCATCCACAAAAAAAAAAAGGCATGTACACTGATAACACTAGCATAGCCCGGACCTGAAGCACTACTTTTATGACAGCGAGACGCTCACTCGAGCACGCGATCACAGAAACCGTTGGAAACATCGCCTTCCTCCACAGCAATGCGACTCCACCATATGGCCTTCCTCTAAGCACTCCAGCGGATGTATCAACAGCAGACTTTCCAGTAAAGGAAAACGCGTCATCAATACTGCCCAGGAACTGTAATGCCACAATGTCTGCCGCCTGACAGAGACCCTTCACACATGCCACCGACCTAATGACACTCTTGCAGTTAAACGTAACAAGCTTAATTGTGCTATCCATTTACTGATGGTAATACTCCATTTATCTCCCGGTAGGTAGGTCTGTCCGCGTTGTGACTAAAATCGACAAAACGGCGATATAGTACCCCATCGGGCCAAAAGTCATCCGTCATAAAAACATCAAACTTGTTTTTAGGCACAAAAACAATGTATCCATTATAATCCTTATTTGATTTCATGTTCATTTTCTCTATTTTTATGTCTAAGTTGGTTTTCTTCAGCAGATACAATTTTATGTCATTTGCAGACGTATCTTTAGATACATTATAAACATAAATCGGAACTTGAGTACTCGCTGCCTTAAAATTATTGTCCGAATCAACAACAGCTTTCCCAGTATTTCCTACAAAGCGGTTTCTCAACCTGTGTCTCTTTTTCTGAACCAGCGTCCATCCCTCACTAGACACTCCATCCTGCACAATAACAGAGAAACTCTTTTTGTTTTGACTGGTTGGTAGGTCAGAACTTTGCGCAGAGTTTGCGGCAGAGGTCGGTAACTTTGCGTGACGCACCATCGCATAGACAGAGTGCGATCAGCTGTTAATTCATCCCTCGCAGGCGTCGCTCCGTTCACAACTACGCGCGGTGTTTTTATCTCGCTACCTACATCCGACGAGACACTAGACCGCTGCTTTAGGGGTGTTGTTGTTTGCTGTTTTTCTGCAGACTTATAAGACGCGCCACATACGGGAGATAAACCCATAGGTCCACTCTCGCGCTCAAAGGTCGACAATGCACAAGCACCCCGTCTCACGTTAATGTTTCTACAGACATTGTTAATTATAAACGCATTCTTAAGTGCTTCAACTTCTACTGCTAGCTCCTTAACCTGGTTCACTGTAGCGTAATACTCAGACATGCGATCTATCTCGCTTCGCATCAGCAACAGATCCTTAAGAAGTCTCGTCACATCTACATGGTCAAACAAAACCGGGGGTAGTTTTTGTAATTCCCTAGCGACAAAGATAGGGGGATCTGTTTCCTTTAACAGGCAGACAATATCATCTATGTCACGCAATGTTTTCCCCTGTCTTTTCCTTATCTTCTCGCGCTTTGTTGTCGGAATTGAATCAAACAACAAGTTTTTGGCGTTCAAAATTTCGCTTTCCGAAAATGCACTGACACATATGCGGGCAATACTTTGCTCGTCCATCACGTCCAGTTTATTGCAGATAAATGCCAATGTCTCATTTATGACGACATTGCAGCTAGCACACTTTATAACATTCGTAGCCATTGTTTACACAAAGACTTCTAAAACCCGAGCAGACGAACAACACACAGCGCGACTAATCGACGGCGCGTCCATGTACATCACCATTTAAAAATAAGTCCATAATCTTTTCTTGTAAATTTTCAAAGTTCAAATCTTGCTGATCTTTTGCCCACGTTAAGAAACTTTTGATGGTTTCTTGCAGAGCTTCTCTAAATTTCAATAAACAGAAGGTCTGAGCAGCATAGGCCCTATCCACTTTAGCCAATTGTCGCGTTGCCTCATAGGCATTAATTTCGTCGTTAATTTCTAACTCTACGAAACCTGGAGAATAATTATATAGAGAATATTATATATTATATGGAGAATAATAATAATTATATCTGGAGAATAATTAGCTCAGTGTCTGGGTGCATGTTGTTTTTTTTTATGGGAAATCATCAAATTACTTCTCCCGCTCTGGGCGGAGCGGGAGGGCGTGTCAGACTTTTACTGACTAAAACCCACCCGTGTTCCTTCTGTTGCCTGTGCCGGGGCCACGGTAACTCTTTTGAACATCCCGCAACCCTGGCTGGTCCGTTCAAGTCTATACACGATTCATTACAAAAATCGACAGGACCAGTAGGATTGCATGTATTTATTATTATTTTTTTTTATATTTCTCGGGACCCCAGGGTCCCGGACCTTTAGAAGGCATATGAGGGGCCGAAGCCAACTCGCAGAGGCCCGTTAGACGCTTTCAATGGAAATGAGGCACTAACCGACGATTATCCCTGTGCGTACTATGCAAGTGCACCCAAGGACAACCCCCGGATGGTGTAGGACTATTGCAGAATATGGAGACAAAAAAAAATTGGGCTATGGGTTTGGATGGCTAAAGTGGACTGGTTATCTAAAACTATGGAAGGACTATGGCCCCTGCCTGACCAATGTGTGATAAATACAATACACGGATAAAATGGCAGGGGGTGACTTGCACACTCAACAATGGGCCCCCGGAAACGGTCGCTAGCACATAGTGTCGTAGCGACAAGGGGGCAACATGTCTTGAGGTGCTTAAGAGGAGTGGAGAGGTATTCCACGGCTATCAGGACAATCCCGAAAGTACGGTCAAGATCCCTACCAGCATCTTACTGGACTACTTCCTTCCTCCGAGCACGTTTGCTCTTGCGAATCTCTACTCAAGCCAGCCAATAAAGGCAAGAATGAGGTGGGAGGTCAGTTCTCGTCAGTGTTCACTCCAGCCGGCCAATAAAGGCAAGCCATAGATGAGGAACATGACTTCTCCCGGGAGATAGGGTACGTGGGGTCGCTACTGCCCAGCAGCTCGCCACATGCTGCCCTGCGGGTTTCTGTATCTCTCTTGGTCTGGCTCCTCACCCTAGACCTGTTCCGGCAAAGTAACCTCTACCGGCACAGACCTAGAGTTCGAAGCGCGCAAGCCCCACCACGACGTCAACGTAGAGATACGGCGATGGGGTTATTATTTTCTTTATTAACTTTCTTTCTTATCTATTTACATTTTTAAATATTTCTTAAAATAAAAAGATATAAAAAAACATTTAAAAATATAAAAAATTAGAGGTCCGCCGGTATCGGGAGCAGGGTCCAAGCTACCGGTGGTTAGGGCTGCAGAGACAGGAACCTATTATTATTATTATATTTACAAGCAAGAAAATCACGAAGCTCACCTACTTCCTTGAATAATTTTATTTATCGTACCTACTACTCGTACGTCGGGAACGTTTGGATTTTCTATGACGATGGCGCCTTTGCACGTCTTCGTTTGGGGTTCACCGAGTTACCTGTACTACTAGAGCTCGATGAGGTACTAGAACTACTCGATGAACTGCTAGTCGATCTGTGGCGAGACGTTCTCGGAGCCACTGACGTTTCACCAGGATTGATTTCAGAAGGCGCAGCCTGGTTATCCATCCTATTATCAAATAAATCGACAAAAATCCGCTATAGAAATAATTCTTCACGCAATCAGAGAATTTTTTGGGAAATACAATTATGTTCCATCACTACAAACTGTAAGCAAGTGCCATTCGGGGACTGAAAATAACATTAATAAACTATTCCACCGAACCGCACTTTACTAAATTTTGTTTCATTGCTGTTAGTGGAAGTGCTTAGGTGCTATTCGGACAAGTACTGTTGAAATCGGTGCTAAGAGTGGAATACCTCATATAAAAATCTGAGGGTAGACAAAAAATAAACTCTTATAATAAAATCGTACAAAAGACAAGTCAGCAATGATCCGGGACCTTTTGCTAGATTATAAATTATAATGTGGAAACGAACAGTATAACTGTTAGGAAATAATAATTAATATAAATAATAAACACTCACATGTATGATGTTTACAACTTTTCTGATACTTATTTAAAACTCAAATAAAATTAGGTTAGCAACAATAGTAATGCACTTAGATTATATTCTTTAGGGAAATATGTATTGAGGTTCGTGATCGAAACCTATACAGCGGGAAACAGAACGCCACAGAACATAAATACCCTAATAGAACGCCAATGAGCAAGAGACTCGAACGCTGTTAGCGACGAGTCCCACCAGGTGGTGAAAGAGAGGTGAAGGGTGGGAGGTGTGCGAAAGAGAGGGATATATAGGGTAGACAGAGTATGGAAATAAGCGGGACCATAGTGTTGCTATCTCAAATAATTAAGCTTCGAATTTACGCTCAAGTTATTTAATAAATACTTACCTTCATATTAGAAAGTGGCTACTTATTTAAAAAAAAACACGTGTACACAAAAATAAATTAGTAATATTGTCGTATTTTAGACGCAATTACGTTAATATATTCATTTGATCTAAAATAAGCGGCTTATAAGTAGTGTTATTGTTCACACTCTTATTGGATAAAATGGATTGTCAAAATCATTTTAGTACTTCCCGCTAAAAATGGCAAGACGTAAGCTATGATTGATTTTTTTTTTTTTGAGAATTATGTTACGCAAGTAATACTGAATTAATAAATCCATAATAATTTAAATCTTTAAATCTTACTGTAAAACCTTAAATCATGAACATTATTTGTCGATACCAGAGTTTCATGGGTTTTAATTTTATTGTGCGGAATCCTAATTCTTTTTCTAAAATAAAATGTGCCTAAGTTACTCCTTATAATATCAGCTATCTGCCAGTGAAAGTCCCGTCAAAATTGGTCCAGCCGTTACGGAGATTAGCCGGAACAAACAGACAGACAGACAAAAATGTAAATTTTTTTTTTTGTTTTAAGTACCGTATAAACTTTCATTTGCATTTAGTAAAAAGTTGTTATTTTGACATTACAAACAGACACTTCAATTTTATTTATTTGTATAGATGGATGGATATCTAGCACATAATATAAGGGGTCGTGAATATTATATTTTCGTAATTTGTTTGTCGCAATCATGACCTAACTTTAATTATGTGGATGCGTTTGGGAATCGGTTTCCTTTGACATTTACTTTGGCTTTCTTACTGAAACTTTATGCTGACACTGACTAAAGTATTTTAACCTGAAAGTCTTTCACAATATTACTTTTATTAATCCATTTTTAGAAGTACGTATATTACTTATCTGTCTAATACCTATCATATTAGTGTCTATGACAAAGCAAAAATTCAATATATTTTTGTACATAATAAAATATTTGTTTCATTTTTAGATGATCCTACAGTAAGCGAATTACCTTTTTTTTATGTTATTTGCAAAACGAATGGACCAAGTATTACTTGTACACGATACTGTTGGAAAATGTAAACGAAGTTGGATCCAATAAATATTCCGTTTTTTTTCAAATTTAAAATAGAAAGCTTAAAAAGGTTAGGTACTTGTTTTTAGATCTATTCGGGTATCCGCCGTTATCTTTATTGGCGATTATAAATTATTTCCTACGTTGTTGAATAAAAACAAAACATAAAAATGTTGGAATGGCCCAGAGCAAAGAGGTTTTACCCGCTACTTAAGCACGAGATTTGAACGTAACAAACATAACATAACATCACGCCTGTATTCCCCGAAGGGTTAGGCAGAGGTGTACCTATATTACCTACACCCACATTTCACCAGTTATGTTTAAGTCACATGTAACAGGGGACGAGCCTTTGTCATAAACTGAACATAAATCCAGACTACAGGCGGCTTCTGAGAAATTCCAAATGGCTAAGCCCAATGACTTTTTCCCGACTCGGGAATCAAGCCCAGGACCTCATGTTCAGTAGTAGGGCTTGCGGCGATTAGACCAACGAGGTAGTTCATTGACATCAGCATCATCAACAGGCAATTTTTGATAATACTTGGACATTCTTCATTCCTTCTCCATACGAGAAGAGACCTCTGCAGTGGGAATATTACAGGCTGGTAACATACTTATGAGGTAGACAAAAATATACCTTTCCTTTCTTTCATTTTGATAGATGATAGATCGGTGACTATCCTACTTATAGCTCCTTAATAGAATCCTGCTGTAAGTTTCGACCAGAGGATCAAGTTCTGGTCGGTATTTGCAATATACTGCAAAGTTTCAGCAGTTGGAAACTTCGAGCGATTCAATTGAACCGTGTCGACAGTATTACGTTCTGCACTGAAGTTTGAAATGTACTAGCAGTAGGTATCTACTGAGTGCCGTACACTCCAGTAGGTACCTACTGCTAGTACTCGTGTTGGCGTACTTCATCGATGGCTTAAATGTACACACATCAAAAGTGTCTAGGGATCAAGTACATTTTTAACTATAAAAAAATATCCAATTAATATGTACCAAATCTAGCCTTCCAGACTGGCTTCTTACTTTAATTCCTATGTTTAAGTTAACAATTTATTCCTATATTTTGTAAGAATTAAGAAAAATTGCAATTTTTGTATATTGTGGGTCAATTAAATGGCAAAAATGAGGATTTAAAAAATTTCTATATAATATAAAGATAAAAAATTAATAATCTCAGTTTCCACCACTGACACGAATTACACAATCACACCGATTTGGCGTGCTTAAAACCAGTTCATCAAAGTCACTTTGAGGAATGACCGTCCACGTTCTTTCTAACAAATCAAAAAGTTGTTGTGGGGTATGCACGGCATCCATTACTCGGCAGAGCTCTTCTTTGGAGCATATCCCATGCGTGCTCAATTGGGTTTAGGTCTGGCGATTGAATAGGCCACGGGAGAACGTTGATGCGAGCATCGGCAAGAGTGCGTGTTACGACTCTAGCCGTGTGTGGACGTGCATTGTCGTGCATTAGTCGAAACGAATCACCCAACCGGCTTCGCAAAGGGATGATCACGTATGAAACAATCCTCTCCGCATAAATCTGAGCATTGAGGTTGCCCCTGATCCAAATGAGATCGGTTCTTCAACCGATCCAAATATCGGCCCATACCATTATTGTTGAAGGGGGGCATATGAATGAACTCCTTGACAAAATTTCAAACGTTCTTGACGTCCAGAGGTCCTTTAAACCCGAGTACGTCTTGTATCCGGCCTCATACCGAAACGAGATTCATCGGTAAAGCAAACACGCCAGTTTTCTTCCTCCCAATATTTGTGTTCGCGAGCCAATTGTAAACGGGCATTATTATTGCGGGGTGCGGGCCTTCGAGAACGCAGACATACTTCACGTAAACGATTTCGGATGGTTTGGTCGCTTATCAGCAAGCCTCAAGAGCCGTGGAGCCTCGTAGCCAACATCATAGCGGTCATGGTACGATTCCGTCGAGCAGTATTTTGGATGTACCGGTCTTGTCTGCGATACGAGAGCGTCCTCCATGTCGCTCGGCCACGCTACCCGTGATACGATAGCGTGTCCAGAGACGGCTTATGATGCTCTGTGTAGTGCCAAGTGCGACAGCCACAGTACGTTGCCTGGAACCAGCTTGCAACATTCCGACGGCTCTCATCATCTCTTTTCGTGTCAAATGATGTCGTCGCTCCATATCGAAATCAAAAAATCGAAATCAAATTATTTTATTTCACATAAGCCTATATGGGCACTTATGAAACGTCAGAAGCTAGGTGCACGGTTCCAATTGGTCGTTTCCTATGGAGAAGAACCGGCAAGAAACTCTACGGTTACTCTTTTAAAAATAATTGGCTTTTACAATGTTTTAAAATTACAGTGTTTTAAGTATGGGAGGATAGTGTAGGCCTGTCAACAAGTACCAGGTACTTAACAAAATAGAAAATGGTATATGCAATTATGCAATTTTTTTCGGTTTTGATGCAGAAATTGTATCGGTTTTGTAAAAACGCTATTAATCCTGATTGACAGTTGATTTTCTATTTTGAATCAAAATTTAAAGAAAACTCTTTATTCAAATACTGAAATTCAGTAAAAAGAATCAATGACGATCCAAAAAAGTTAAAATAATAATCTTCAATTGCGGCGATACCCTAAAACGTACTTGATCCCTAGACACTTTTGATATTGTGTATATATGTCACCGTAAGATTGTGAACACCATTAGTTTAAAATCTGTCTCGTTGCATTACATTTTTAGTAGGTACTGTTTATTTTTTATTTTGCTACCGTTTATGTACAAATCATTGACCATGACTTGATTTCTGTACGTCTTTTTCGGGTGACCACTGAAAATCAACGCTGTGCTGTAGGTCCCCCATAGCACAGCATCATGCTGAGTGGAAGCCTTCTTGTCATAGTCATGACGTGCAGTCTGTCTGGTGCTCGTAATTAAATATAATGTAGATCTATTTTGCTTTATTTTTTAATTACTGTTATCTTTTGTATGCACGTGTTTTTGTGACAAATAAATCTATTTTTAACCGACTTCAAAAAAAGGAGGAGGTTCTCAGTTTGTCGGAATCTTTTTTTTATGTGTGTTCCCCGATTACTCGAAGACGGCTGGACCGATTTGGAAAATTATATTTTGGTTTTAAAGGATATACTTTCGAAGTGATCCCATTGTCATCAGGTCAGGATCTGATTATGGTTTGTATTTTGATATTCCACTTTATGTCGGCCGAATTATATCACATTTTTTACAACCTTTATTATGGTATAAATTTTATTGTTAAAAGCAACAAGCAAGTTAAAACTTGAAACGTGAAATCGTGAAAAAAATATCAGATGTTCCCTAAATTTTGACGAGTCATGCGAACATAAATGTAGGGAACAGCTGATTTTTTTCGCGATTTCAGGTTTGGTCCCATAGTAAAAGTTGTTTATAATGATGTGTACAATGACCCCTTAAGAGGTTGTGCGTTATTTATGTTACATTTTGTATATATTAACCTAGAAAGATAGTTTGTTGTTGAACAGGAATATCCTACTAATCCTACTAATATTATAAACGCGAAAGTTTGTGAAGATGGATGGATGGATGGATGTTTGTTACTCTTTCACGCAAAAAAAAATACTGAACGGATTTAGATAAAATTTGGCACACAGATAGTTTTTATCCTGGATTAACACATAGGATACTTTTCATCCTGATATCCCCACAGGATCAAGATTTATGCGGGTGAAACCGCTGGGAGCTGCTTGTTTAAATCTATACTAATATTATAAAGAGGAAGAGTTTGTTTGTTTATTTGTTTGTTTGGTTGAACGCGCTAATCTCAGGAACTGCTAGTTCGAATTGAAAAATTCTTTTAGTGTTGGATAGCTCATTCATCGAGGAAGGTTATAGGCTATATAACATCACGCTACGACTAATAGCAGCGGAGCATCAATGAAAAATGTTGCAAAAACGGGGAAAATTTATTCCTTTTGTGAGCTTCCGTTGCGTGCGCTGCGTAAACGGTTAAAGTTACGCAAAAATCATGTATGACGGGATTGTTCCTCTTAAAAAGTTGTGGCGGCATCGCCACAGTGGAACGCGTCACACTGACGTCACGCAAAAATCCTGCATCGCGCAATCAGAGTTTACCGCGCGACTAGCATATATACAACATCCCGACATCAACCGTCGGGCAGTAGCCCACCAGACACAACACCCATCTGGTCGGAGGATCCTCCCTTTTCTATGGAGGGTGAGTGAACTTTACACCCTGTTCCTCATGCCTCTATACTGGTGACCCGAACATGAACGTCAGCGCAGCCTTCGTGCAACTACTACAGCGTGACGTCATCAGCATCACTTCCTCGAGCTTTCGAGCAGCGAGTCACACAGCCAGCCAGTACCCACGGCTTCAACGGGTATCCTGACCACCAGCATGCAGCGACCGCGCATACCTGGTCATCACCCTCAGTCTCATCAGCAACCTTGGCACAGCACACTGCACTCTCGGCCGGTCAAACAAGCAGAGCCCTTCAAACCTCTCCTGGTCGACGCCAGCAGTCAGCCTCAACCCGGCGCTGTACCACATCCGACGCACTGGAGCATAATGCAGCGCCACCCCGACTCACTGGGGGCATCTCCGCAGACAGTTCCGACTCACCGCGAACTATGCGGCACCCGGTTCCGACTCACTGGAACCTCAACTGGCCCTGGCAAGCATCGCAAGATACATGACTCAGCCCACTATCGACCTCCGGTCCCCGGAGGGGAGTGATGTGGCGGCATCGCCACAGTGGAACGCGTCACACTGACGTCACGCAAAAATCCTGCATCGCGCAATCAGAGTTTACCGCGCGACTAGCATATATACAACATCCCGACATCAACCGTCGGGCAGTAGCCCACCAGACACAATACCCGTCTGGTCGGAGGATCCTCCCTTTTCATAGAGGATGAATGAACTTTACACCCTGTTCCTCATGCCTCTATAAAGTTCTAAAAAAAAGTCCATGATAGCGTATGTCTATCTTTTAAAGTTGGCTCACTATAACTTTTTTAATGGTAATCAAATTTGTTATAAAATAATGAATTACTTGCGAAGGTGTTTTCATAAACATGGTATTAATCTTTATCCGAATAAATAGTTTCGTAATCAAGGTTGATTAAGTAAATGTAAATTCCTTTTTTTAATTATTCAATTCGGACCTTTCGTTTAGAAATTACGACGAGTATAAAAATGCTTAAAGTAAGAAAAATGCGCTTAGTATATTAGTTACCTACACATTTTATTTTTTATTGACTGTTTGAACGCGCTAATCTTTGACACTACCAGTCGGATTTGAAAAATTCTTTTTGCATTATAAAGTCAAATTCTTGGGGAAGGCTATAGGGTATGTAACATTACGCTAGGACCCTTAGAAGCCAATCAAAAACAAAAAAAAGGAAGAACGAGCGCTAAGCGAAAACGAAGTAACAGCGCGGGCCGGCGATGCGATGCGACGGGGTAGGTCGGAGGAATGAGAAATTTTACGCGGACGTAGTCGCGGGCGGAAGCTAGTTTAAAATAATTCCGTTTGCAGAATTAATCAAAACGTCTAATGTAGCGAAAAATTCTAAACAACTTGTTGAAAACCAATCCTCTTGTTATAAACTCCTTCATTGGTTATTAAATTACTAAAATATAGACAAGCCAACCGGACTGTTACAACAAGTTTCAATAATCTCGGTAATCCAATCAAGCAATTTCGTATTTATTACTCAAAGAAATAAACAGATAAATATTTAACTAACTCGATCCCGAAGGAAAGCTCGTTGAAAGGGTTCGTATATTAAGCCTGATTAATCCAGAAAACCACTTAGGCTAAGAGCTCACGGAGCGATTTTCAGCCGCGCCCGCCGCGGTTGTGGGATCGCAACACTCGAACGAACACGTAGTACATGGAAATGTAGATAGTAAATTTCACGACGCGATTTTTGCCCGCGGCGTGCGCGATTGTTTGCGGGTCCCGCTGCACCGGCGGGCAACTAGTACAATCGCGCGGTCCGCGGCCAACCGCGACCTTGGCGGGCTTCGCCCGCGCGCTCTGCGATTGTTCGGCGGGCGTTTCTGTTGTGTCCATGGCAGCCTGGGACTTAACTAAATAACCGCCCGTGACGGCTGCCCAACCGCACAATAAACCGGTCTCGTGAGAAATAAAACAGTTGTTCCGCCACCGTGGCGGGCGAAAATCGCTCCGTGAGTTCTTAGCCTTAGGGTACAGACGGACCAAAGACGGCTGAAGTGTTGGTTGTGATACGAATCTTAAGTTGGTTTGTTTTGTCCCTGAATTCACTAATCTATCAAGCACGGATGTAATTAGAAGGGGCAGCGAATACCTTTTGGTAATGACATGTTGACGCTAATTGCTGTATCGCCAGGACGCTTGGGTTTATTATTAGATAGGTGTTCAGTCACGTCCTAGGGGGACTACTTGGTAGGTAGGTGCATTTACCCAGGTAAAAATAATACTATTGTTAATCCAGGTCATAGTATACTTGCGGGATGTTCGAAAGAGTTACCGTGGCCCCGGCACAGGCAACAGAAGGAACACGGGTGGGTTTTAGTCAGTAAAAGTCTGACACGCCCTCCCGCTCCGCCCAGAGCGGGAGAAGTCATTTGATGATTTCCCATCCACAAAAAAAAAAGGTCATAGTATACCAGTGAGCCAAATATACAAAAATACAAATACAAATAAGATTTATTTCTCTCAAAAAGGTACAGACATTGGTTCGTGACATATTATTTCAATCAAATTTGTAACCTTTGTGAGAGCTGGAGTCTGTAGCGGGTTCGGGACCTGTATGACAGATCTCCAGGCTCTCACCCTCTTAAAACAATACTATTAAGCACTAATTTGTAAACATCAAAGCCTTCACGTACAGAGAGGAATATTTAAAAACTAAAATAGGAAAATGTTCAAACTAAAGATGGTGTGTCTGTGGGTGTGTAGTGTATGGTGCGTGTTGAGTGTGTGTTGCGTGTTGTGTGTATGTGTGTGTGTGTGTGTGAAAGTATATTTGTTAGAGTGAGTGTAGGTGTGTGTATTAAAATGTGGTCTACAAATTTACTATCTAATTTATTTTAAAACAGCTAAAATATTTTCTGTCTCAGAATAATCTAAATCAAGAAGCCAATTTATTATTTTTGCTTTACATTTGGATTTGCACAAGGGGTATATGTTTAAAATTTTGTTAGTGTTATTGTACACATAACTGCTAAGGAAGCGGAAGAAGCGTTGGGTCGAAGCACAATTTGTACGAATCGAGGGACAGACCGAATGCTTACGTCGTTGGGAGATCAAAGAAGGATCGTAGGGAGTGTGGCCGTGAGTTGTCATTAAAAGATTGAGTATATATAATTTGCGAACAGTTAGAACCTTACAAGTTTTGTAAATGTCTGTGGTCGGAAAGTGATAGGGTAACTGCCAACCAACCTTCAACAGTGCCCTTTGGGCGTGTTCTACTTTCAACATGTGGGACCTTCCTGTCACTTCCTGTCAATATCATTCAAAATCGCTTATAAAGCTGTTAAAGCGTGATTGAGTAACAAATATCACTCATAAACTTACAAACTCTGCCTTTGTGAACTTCACTACGGATATACATATATTTAATTCTCGGTTCCTATAAAAAAATTAATAGTTTTGCTCACCAATGGTAACATTTTTTATTGCCAATCTAGGCATATATGTACATAAATAGATTCCTAGGCTATTTTTTTACAGAGTTCTATAAAAGGAGGAGGTTCTCAGTTCGTCGGAAACTTTTATTTTGTGTGTTCCTCAATAACTCGAAGACAGGAAAATTCTTGTTTGTTTGAAAGTGTATACTTTCCAGTATTGGAATTGTCATGAGATGCACTCTGGCTACAAATTATTTTTAACCGACTTTTTAAGTGTGTTCCCCGATTAGTCGAAGACGGCTGGCCCGATTTGAAAAAATCTTTTTGTTTGAAAGGGTATACTCTCCAGGTGGCCCCATAGTCATCAGTCCAGGATCTGATCATGGGATCCTGGAGAAATCGAGGGAACTCTGCAAATATTATAGGCATTATTATTCACCTATAGTGATTTGGGTACTTTTTATAGTAACTTGTGCATTTGCTCTCGGAAAGCACCATTTGTTGAAGTGAAACTGACGATGAAGACCATAATAGGTGTCCACTGGAACAACTCAATAATAAGTATTTCACGAGTTGCGATTCGATTACTTTAAAATGATTGCTAAGCAAATTATGCTCGTCACAATGCAAATGGTGAAGGGGAGCTGATGGTGAAGTGAAAAGCATTAAAGAAAAATAAAATAAGATGTACCTATACATCAACCAGAATTCATTTGATTGTCTTAAATTTGAGTTTCATAATACTAACCCACTACTGACTCACCATATGCATTGTGACGAGCTTATACAATATAAGCTCGTCACAAGGCATATGGTGAAGTGGAGCTGATGGTGAAGTACCAGGAGAACTCCTCAACAATTAACGTCCCTGCATCGGGAAAAGCATTATTTTGTAAAAGGTGATGAGCAGTTGTCATTAGGCTATTGTCACTTAGATAAATTACAAACCGGCCCATTATAAAGTGAAATTTTTTTTTTTTCAAAATATAACAATCGACTTATAAAAAAAACACTACAAAGTAAAAAATAACTTTAATTTCGGAAGTCGGTGGCAATAACCTAAAATACAGATTCAAAGACATCGACTAGACACCGACTTCCGAAATTAAAGTTATTTTTCACTTTGTAGTGTTTTTTTGTAAGTCGGTTGTTTTTTTATACAAGTGATAGTTAGTTCCATTTGGAAGGGTCTACTATGTTACTACTAAGCTATGAGATCTTTGTTTCATTATTGATACAGGAGTCTTAATTTTAACCAGTAACGTTTCGTAAATTATAGGAATCGGCAATACGTCAACCGTAAACCAACATTCTTATAAATCTAGTGAATCCTGTTTGCATGTAGAAACAACTGGGATGACAACAGAATATCAAATTAAACTTTCTTTGACTTCAAATTCGACACACGGAAAGTGTTTTCCCGCGACTTTATGGTTTGTAACCAAAACCTCATTAGCTAGCAGCTTCTCACTTTGTTCTTTGTCTAACAGATACCAGTGTTGTAAAAGTAATGTTATTGCTAAGACGTGAATATTCAATTTACAATGTAATTAAGGAAAATTGTGTTCAAAGATTTGTTTAAATGTAGGTTGTCGTTTAAGACAGTGTGTACTCCAAGATTCAACACCAGTGTCGTAGACAGAACAGTTTTTTCTTTAGCCTTAAGGCTCCTGCAAATAGGCGCGACACGCGACATGACACAAAGGCACGGTGTGCCGCGCGTGTCACGCCTGTTTGCAGGACCCTTTAAGGGGACTACAGAATCTAAACGTAAGTATTATAATCCTTAAAAGTATATATATATGATCCACTGCATAAACAAAATCAGAAAAATATATGATATTCTTTAGTATATGGTAGTTAGATATTGTGTTGAAAGCATGACACAACTAATTTGATACGATAGAAAAAAAAAAACAGGCCAAGTGCGTGTCAGACCACGCACAAAGAAGGGTTCCGAATTTTTCCCAAATACAAACTTAACATTGTAGTTGAAAGACATGTTCTCCCATACATCGATGTACGTCACGCTAAATTCTCCAACTGCAAATGTGTTTATAACCGCAAAATAATGTTTGTTTTTAAAGAAAAACTATAAATTACTAATTTTTGGACTTTTTCCTTTACTTGTGCTATGAGACTTTGCTTCTTGCCAAATTTCATGATTCTAGGTCAACGGGAATTAAGTTTTGATTTATTTGCGAGTATCACATATATCGCATAAATGGCCGTATTTTTTATTGCGTTGACTTAGAAGCTTGATTATTATAGATCTACAAGGGACCGTAGACCTACTTATTTGATATTAATTTCAACTTGATACCTCCAGCCGTTCCTGAGAAAAAGGGTCTGGACAGACTGACAGACGGACAACGAAGTGATCCTATAAGGGTTCCGCTTATTCCTTTTGAGGTATGGAACCCTAAAAATCACGAAGATACCTCTAAAAATTTCTTTTAACGATTAAAAACCATACTGATATTACTATGGTTACAAAAAAAACAGAAAATCGATTTTTTGTCAGATTATTCTACAAGCAACATGTTAACGGAATGGTGTTTTAATCTTTTAGTCCAGTCAATAGATCGATTTTTTGTAAATAGATAATTGCTTCATATTTTATAATACAATAATTTACCAGCGTTGTGTCATCGCGCTTCTCTTTCTTTTGTATGCAGTCCGACCGTTACGAGTGACCGTGCCAGCTTTTCAAGGGCTGACTAAAGAGGTCCTGATCTGATCTGCACACACTGTTTACATACATAACCTAAATAAACTTACGCCTTCTTCCCATGGGGGTGGGCTGGAACTACAGAACGCCACCTGCTACGATCCTTACAAACTCCTCATGCTTCGTTTACGTTCATAGATCTGGTCATACACGCACGCCGGTTGCAAGTACTACGCATTTGACCTTTCTGAAGTACCTCACCAATAAGGTCACTGTATGCCTAAAGTTAAATTTCCTTTTACGTACTAAAGATACCTACAGTACAAATAATGGAGTGAAGTGTTTGCTTTCTTCCCTACATGATTTGGGTCTTTTTCGAACCGTTGAAAGGGTTGTCCTAAAATCTTTGCTCGTCAGTTTTTGCCCGGATAAAAGAAAAAGTATTGATAAATGATAAATGATTTTATTTCTGTATGTAGGTTTATACAACCACTTTTACACGTCAAACATTTTTTTTTAAACTAGATGAGGCCGGTGTTTCCTATCCGACTACTCTGAGAAGAAAGGCCGAAAAAAACTCAGAGGTCATAGCCTCTTTTAAAGTCCAGACATAATCTTGGTCAGATCATGTGAAGACCATGTAGGTCGGTGTCTGAAATGGTCTTTTGAGGAAAGAACCACACAGATTGAGTGGACCTGTCCAGTCAGTGCAAGCATCTGTCAGTAATCGTACAGCTCAAAAGTTAAGGAGCTCAACTATTGGATTAGGAGATATAACTTTGCTTTCACTATTTCTTTAGAAATTGTGTTTGTATCTAGGATCAGTTTGCTTGGGAATGTTGTGTTCTGCAGTTACTCAAATTGATGCGAACAATTGGTAGAACTTTGTTTCATTTTAAATGTAATCTATCATTTATGATTTCTAATGATATCTAAAATAAAATAATATAATATGATGTCGTTTCAAACCACGTTTAGATGTCTTAAATACGCCTTATGTTCTGCACCTGATACCTGCGTAAATCCAGTTACTTAAAACCATTGGTTTTGAAACCTGTCTAACGCAAGTATTATCAGCACATTTATGTGTAATCTAAAGTAAAAATCTAATTAAAGTAAATGGATTTTCCAAATAAACAAACGAAGGTGCTAATATTGATCAACCTTTATAAACGTTTGTAACCTTGAGCATGTACTTGTAATGACTGAGCATTAAAGCCTGATTTACACGCACGATTTAATTGCCTATGGCATACCATAAGAGGTAGCAACAATAAAAGTAACATCGTCCAAATACTGTTTAGAGGCATGTTTATCTAGTCATAGTTGCCTCAATTTTATTGTATGCTACAGGCAAGAACCTTACATCGTGTAAACGGGGCTTTAGCTCCAATGTAAACTAAAGCCAGCGCTGAGAGCAAAGAGCGCTGATCACCTTGTTTTCATTTCTTGACTCTCCCACTTCCCCTAGTTATCTTGCCCCCCACTTTCAGTACATTTGTGCCAACCACAATAAAAATCTACGTTCATCAAATAATCGCCTTCTTCAATGTCCCTCTCATCGCACAGACTTTATTCACTCTTCCTTCTTCGTTCAGTCTATCTCTCTGTGGAATGCGCTCCCCCTGGAAATCAGGATGGCTACCAACCGATTATCCTTTCATAAAAGTTCGCGAGCACATTCGTAAGAAGCTGGCAGTATCATCACAACGTTAACGTTTTCCCATTGTTTGTCTTATTTGTTTTAGTATATTCGTGTATTTATGTAAATATTTATTTGCGCTTATTTATATATAATTAGGCATATATTATTATATTTATAGTTTGTAATAGGTATATGTGTATCTTTATATTTAAATAAATATGTATTCCACAATTTCTCATAATTGCACCTACCACTGTTTGTCTCTGCATCACCCAAAGGTTGACTGGTAGAAAATGCCTATGGCATTAAGTCCGCCTCTGTACTTTTCTGTGCATGAAGTATTAAATAAATAAATAAAGCTGAAAATGTCTTCTGTACCTGTAACTACACCGGCATTTATACCTTTCAAACCAGAACACAGTAACGATGCTTGACGACAGATATAGGTATCGTGGTAGTACTGCGTATGCTATGCAGCCTTGGAGTCTCTTGCCCGTTCTTCTCCATAGAGATCTACGTTTCGGATCGGGCAACTAGCTTCAACTTTCTAACTGGCCGACTCATTGACAGATCAAATGTGCCTGTAAATGGTTTCGTGGCGGCATCTATATTACCACATGCGAACTACGCATCACACTAGCGTGGCGCAAAATCCTGCATCGCGCAAGCAGAGTTTACCGCGCGACTAACATATACAAAATGTAACATAAATAACGCACAACCTCTTAAGGGGTCATTGTACTCATCATTATGAACGACTTTTATCATGGGACCAAAACTGAAATCGCGAAAAAAAAATTCTGCTGTTCCCTACATTTTGACGAGTTATGCGAAAATAAATGTAGGGAGCAGCAGATTTTTTTTTTCGTGATTTCATGTTTGGTCCCATAGTAAAAGTTGTTCATAATGATGAGTACAATGACCCCTTAAGAGGTTGTGCGTTGTTTATGTTACACCTTGTAGGTATATGATACAACGTTCCGACATGAATCGTCGGGCAGTAGCCCACTAGACACAACACCCGTCTGGTCAGAAGGTTCACTCATCCTCTCTTTTATATGAAGGGTGAGTGAACTTTACAGCCTGTTGCTCATAGTTTAATTGAAATGAATGCTTTTTCTTTGACTTCGAGCTCATTCATAAACAGCTCTACTACTACTACTACTAAAACGTTTACCTTTACATTTGATACCTGAGACGTCACAACAGACGCCAGTTCACTTTCCAATTTTGAAATAATTGAGTTTGTCTAAGAATTTACGAAGCCACTGTGGGGCCTTAAATGGTGTACCAAGTACCAATATAGCCTATTTCAACGCGAAGTGCAAATTGGCGGCCCAAAACGAATTAGCCGATCTCAAACGAAATAGCCACGATGCTACATCGACGGGGCTAATGCTTTAGTAATCGTCGCCATAATTTAGTTAAATTGTTCCCTAACTTGGTTCCCACGTACAACTTGAAAGGGGCGTTGGATGAAATATGAGCAGCACCTGACTTAGGTAATGTTAAGCTGTTTAACTAATTGTACTTTTGACTTGCGATTTTTATGGCAGAAACGAACATCTGTAAACCATAAGGACTATTCTTGCTTGCAGCGCTCGGCCGCTGTAGTAAAGCTTGCTAACAGATGTGGTCATCGTGTGCACGGGATTTTGTTATCAAATTGGTCAGATGTAAGTTTCCTCGATAGTATGTTGTCAAACTTGTACTGTAGATTTGTGTAACTTTATAGAATTACGGATTGGGAAATAATGTTCGCCCTAAACTGAATATTTATGTCTGAAAGATGCACGATGTAGACTTTTTTGTGTTACCCTATGTAAAATTTCTACATTTATGTCTTGAATCCATATGGTGTACCTAATAAAAAGTATTTTATTCTATAACTATGCCTTTGTTTACGGTTGATTACATTTACCTCAAGATGCTGCGAGATTTTTTAATTTATTTCGTATTCTTTAATCCCAAACAAAATCAAAGCTGTAAACAAATGCGTGTCACGCAAGTTAGAAATATTTCTTTTTAATAAATGAATACTTTAAACAGACACACACAGAAACGAGAATATATTCTGTGGATACACGTAAATCATGTCTATTGTCAATGGTAGCCGCGCGTTGTTTGTTGTGCCGCCGCACACCAGACGAGAGGGAGGTTAATCTACCGAACAGCGCTTACTTTCTTCATTTTGAGGGTATTTCGTAAACAGTGTCGGTATTCTTTGAGAAGTTTCCAAGATGAGAGATGTCAATGTATACGTTTTTATAATAAACTTCCAAGCCCCGTTCAAGATTTGAGCCTTAATAAATTCAAATCGTTTATTAAACGTAAGTTGTGCCAGAAAGCCTTTTATACCGTTAAAGATTACACTGATGACAAAAAGGCGTGGGATTGAGCTGCTCCAATATATATATATTTTTCTTGTAATATACATACAGATTTTTTTTGTTCTTTTCTTTTTGCAATTTTTTTTTCCTATATACACATTGTCATTGATGAATTTTATATATACAATGACATGAATATTTACTTTGTAAAATGTTATATTATTTTAATTACTGTGAATGTGAAGACTATCATATGTGGGTCCTTGTTTTTTTTTTCTTTTTCTCTCAGCTTTAATCATAGTTTGCCAGTTTGGTACATTATTTTGTTCGAGTAGGTATTGAAGTTTTGTATGGGATGACTGATTTTTTTTTCACGATTACGATGTTGGTCCCCGGGAAAAAGTTGTTCAGTTTGATGGTCTTTACCTCCCCTTTAAGTTTTACTATTCCGAAACCAGACACCCTGTATATTGTGTAACAATACAATTCAATTTAATTTTTTTAAAGTGTGTGCTGAATGCATTCCTTTCATGATGCTTAAAAATATGTTGTCCATAAAAAAATTTTTAACCCCAGATATTTTTGACGTCTGACGTATTTGAGCTTCTGGTAAAATACACTATATATAGTGGAGCTATGACCGTAAGACCTTGACATAAAAGATTTTATTACTGGCTCGCACCATTTTCCAAACATACATTCGGGGTCTTTTCTCTTTTGTTGTTAGCAAAATATAGGCATCATTATATCACTTTTATAGCGCGAAAGAAAATTAAATCGGGTACAAAAATTCGCACATATTCGGCTCTATCGCCTGTGTGGTATCGTTTTATTGTTAACTAGCTGTGCCCCGCGACTTTGTTCGCGTGGAAGTCATAAGATACACAATATATTAAAATAACAGCCACATTTTAACAAAACTCTCGTCTTCCGACCCTGGCGGTGGCGCTATTACTTCGTTTTCGCTTAGCGTTTTTTCTGACTTTTTTTTTTGCTCGGCTCCTAAGGGTCATAGCGTAATGTTAAATAGCCTCTATATAACCGTCCTCGAGAATTGGGCTACTAAATGCAAGAAATATTTTTGAAATCCGACTGGTAATTCCAAGAGTTCCATTCTTGTTCACAATTTCATGGGTTTTATTTTGTTTGCGCGGAACCCTAGTTCTTTTTCTAAAACAAAGTAGCCTAAGTTAGGTACTCCTTATAATATCAGTTATCTGCCAGTGAAAGTCTCGTCAAAATCATTCAAGATGTTTTGAAGATTAGCCGGAACAAACAGACACACGGACACGTAGACAAAAATTTTAAAAATTGGTTTTTTGCTATAAGTACCGTATCATACCGAATCGTTTCATATGCATTTTTTTAAAAAGCTGTTATTTTTACATTACAAACAGACACTTCAATTTTTTTTATTTGTGTGTATAGATGAAAATTGATAAAAGTACCGTATAAACTTTCGTCCGCATTTAATAAAAAAAACTGTTATTTTGACATTACAAACACACTTCAATTTTATTTATTTGTATAGATGTCATAAGTACCGTTTATACTTTCATATGCATTTAGTAAAAAGCAGTTATTTTGTCATTACAAACAGACACTTAAAAGGATATGGAAAACGGTGGGCCCAAATGTAATAAGTTGAGATATGATCTAAAAAATTTGTCATATTTTTTTATCTTAGAATATCAAAAATCAGGTCAATTCTCAATCTGGAAGCGGAGAATTAAGAGAAATATAGTTATAAGTAATCGATTACAAAATTATAAAAAGAAAACCTTCGCACTAGGTAATTAACTCGAGTAATTAAATGCATTAAATATACTTATATACAATAAAGTGCAATTAATTGCATGCCTTAACAAATTAAATATCGATTAATTACTGAAAACCAATATAATGTATATCGATTTCATATCGATTAAAATCAGTCTTATATTTTTAGTCTATGTCACTGGCATGACAGCTGTGAGTCAGCTCAACATTGACAGTAGACAGTTGCCGACTACTCTTGCTTGTTCACTCGTTTCTTGTTTTCTGAGTTTTGAATGCTTTCCAGATTATTTAATTTTTAACGACCGCTGCGTTGTTGTTTACGGATTCTGACCCTGCCTACCTTGTACGACCCATGTTTTCACACTGGACAACGAAGATCGCTCACACGTTTGTGGATGGGAAATCATCAAATGACTTCTCCCGCTCTGGGCGTAGCGGGAGGGCGTCTCAGACTTTTACTGACTGAAACCCACCCGTGTTCTTTCTGTTGCCTGTGCCGGGGCTCACACGTTTGGAATTGTTATTTTGGATTTTACCGCCGCCTTGAGGATTGGATATTGTTGAAACTATGGATCGCTGTGTGAATTGAAGGATAGCAACTAGTCACTGCAATAGACTAGGCCGACGACCCTTAGACGAAATATAATAAACATTAGTGTTTAAAGAACATCTTTTGCACTTCAGGAATCAGTTGTTAGTTAAAGATTGTGACATAACCTTACTTTTACTAAACCTCTAATAACTCGCCTCTCAGATTGTAAAAACTCACAGAATTTTCAGCGAGGGACTAATAAGTTTAAATCTATTAATTCACACCAATTTCATCTCATTACATTTAGGCACAAGATTGTATGTAATCGTTTCCGTCTCCTTTATTTATTTGTATAGATTGTATATGATAGATGTACAGAAGAGTAAGCTCTAAATAAATTGGCTTTACGTGAAAGCTGCAATGGCAGTAAATCATGTTAAAATTTTGAAATATTTTCTCCTTTTTAACCGACTTCAAAAAAAAGTGGAGGTTCTTAATTCGCCGCGTATATATTTTGTTGTCAATGTCATATTGCAAGGATTAACTTTTTATAAAGGTCCACTTGATAAGTAGCCCTTTTTACGACCTTTTATGACTATGAAATGTAGGTATATTTTGGAACGAAGTTCTTTTACGCGGCTTGCGGTAGAAGTAATACATCCGTATAACCCGGACATCTTTACAGATGAAGACTTTTTATGTTCCGCAGTAACAGACAGATAAATGATTGGTGAACTTCCAGAACAAGATGTTTTTTCGATTGCTTCACCCTCAGTAACTGCAGCACTGCCTTCAGATGTGACCACGATCGTTTTACCTACATCGCCTACTTTACAAAGTCAGTCAGAGCCTTCAACTTCAGCGTCAATATTTATAAATGAAACTGCGGAGTCTAGAGCGAGTTCGCCATCAATTTTGACTCAGGAATCTGAGCCAGCAATTGCATTAATAAGAGAATCAGCAGAGTTGCCTTCTACGTCTCAAGATACGGTAGATTCTGTTTCACAACTAAAACCAAAAATAGTTTTACCACAAACGATTCGTCCATTTCCAAAAGCTTCTCCAAGAAAAACTTTCCGCCGTGGTAGACAGCCCGGAAAAACTAAAATTTTAACAAAAACGCCAGAAAAGCAAGACCAAGATGAGAAAAGAGATGAAAACGCACCAAAAAATAAAAAAATCAAGACAACTAAACAGAAACGAAAAGGAAACAAAAAGAAAAAGAGAGTAAAAAGACAAGTTTTACAGTCAAGTGATAGTGAGACAGACCCTGAAGACAAACCCAAGTATGATGATAGCTCTGATAGTCCATGGGATGAAGTACCAGATCTTATTGATAATTGGTATTGTTTCATCTGTGGAGAAAATAAAGTTATGGATATGAGACTTTGCGCTTTTTGTGGTAAATATGTATGTCCATGAGATGTGTGTTGGACTGTCCAAAGATGATAAGGAACAGTTTATTTGTCCTGATTGCTCTAATTAAAAAAGGAAGACTGATTATTATGATTATTTTTTTATAAGGTTTTGTTTTGAATTTTACTTTTGTTCTTAATTTTGAAAGTATTTTTATTTTACTGACCACATACATGGTGTCCTACTTTAAACTGATTTGCAATATCTACTTTTAAGGTTTAACTATTTGTAAGTTTGTTATCTAGTTATGACGTAGATAGAATAGGCTCAGACTATTATGTTTGCTATGAAGATACCTAAGTTACCTTTGATTTTTCTCCATTTTGATAATATATTGTTAAATTTCTAAGATATTTTGCTGTAGAAAGACTGAAATTATTATGCAGTAACAGTTGGTTGTGAAAGTTCTTATTAATAAGGTTATAAGTTATGTTAGAAAGAGTTTCTAATGGTAAAAGTTTATAAACACTCACTGTTTTAAACGCAACTACTTATCTTAAGAAATATAATATGTGATAGGTACTTAATTCCTCACTACCTGTATGTCAAAGATACTCAAATTATATACACTTCTGGACACATCTATTGGCCCACCTTGTATTTTCAGTTTCGTTTGGTCCTAGCTAAAATTTTATATTAGGTCGAGCAAAAAGTTTTTATGCAGTTTTGAACCTGGCACATTCACAATTTCATTCAATAGTCTTTTTTTGAATTTCGAACACAGAATTTAAAGAAACAAAAGACAATTTGGAGCCTGTTTGTTGATATCAAACAATCGAATACTAAGAAAACTTGGTTATATTGGTTTATTTGGATTTATTTCTTGAAATAGTGATTGATATCTTTGGTTTTGCAACAAACATTACTTATTCTTAACATTAAGGTGAGGTTCTATCAATAATCTATGGATACTTCACCTGAAGTCGCCGCCCAAGCTGTGGCACTTATTCAGGCCGGACACAGCCAAAGAAACGTGAGTGCTCAACTTAATTTAAGTCGCTCTGCGGTCCGAAATGTTTATGGGAGGTACCTAGAGACTGGCGGCTTTGTTCGTCGCCAAGGAAGGCCACGATCTCGGGTCACAACTGAAAGGCAGGATCGATTCATCGTGACGACCAGCTTGAGAAATCGTCACCTTACCTCCATTGAGATACAAAACCAACTTCGCGACTTCCACGGAGTATCTGTGAGCGCTCGAACTGTTCGGAGAAGGTTAAAAGAACGCGATATGGTACCACACAAGCCAGCTAATGGGCCCAAACTAACGCGAGCCCACCGAACAGCGCGCCTTCATTTCGCACGCAGTCATTTAAATTGGACACAGCAAGATTGGAGCCGTGTACTCTTTTCTGATGAGTCTAAAATTGTGTTACATGGCAATGATGGAAGGAAGAAGGTCTACCGACGTAAGGGAGAGCGTTTCGCACAATGCTGCTTTGAAGAGAGGGTTGCTTATGGCGGTGGCTCATGGACTGTCTGGGGCGGTATATCCGCGAGCGGCAAAACTCAACTTGAGGTTGTTACAGGACCACGGCTCCCAACATAAAATGCTGAAAGGTACATTCGTGAGTGCTTAGAACCTCACGTGATACCATACGCGGACTATGTGGGCCCAAATTTCCTTTTTATGCATGATAATGCAAGAGCCCATGCGGCCGGCATCGTCAGGGAATATCTTCGGGATGTGTACATCACAGTTATGGACTGACCAGCCAGAAGCCCAGACATGAACCCTATTGAGCATATGTGGGACGAGCTAAAAAGACGTGTTAGGGCTCGTCAGCCAGTTGCCCAGACGATGCAGGAGTTGAAAACTGCCATAGAAGAGGAATGGGAGATGATCCCTCAAAATTTCATAGAGCGGTTGATAAACTCTATGCCTAATCGTATGAGAGCTGTGGTAGATGCCCATGGAGGCAACACGCGTTATTAAATTAAACCTTTATTTGATAAAACATGTTTTTTATTCAAAAATCAATTGCCTTTAACAAGGCGCATATCCGACTTGTTAGGCGTAGCTCCATGTCGTATGGTATTCTGAATTCAAATTTAAAACAATACGATCGAAAAAGATGGTAAAATGTATCAGGTTTAAAACTGCATCAACAGTTTTTGTTCAATCTAGCAATCATATTTCGGTAGGGGCCATCGAAACCTAAACTCTAAGGTGGGCCAATAGATGTGTCCAGAAGTGTAGTTCGTGTTATCATTTACTACGTATTATTATGTGCCATGTTTTTTTTATTAAATTTCTTTATTTAATTATAATTTATTATTTTTATTTTGCCTAGTTTTAAACCCGGGTAAAGTCTCCCTTCTTGGGGGTCAAGTCTCCCACCTAGGCGGGAGATATTAGCCAAATCTCACTTCAGTAGAAATCGTTAATTACTCATAAAGTATTAATGATTTATAAAACTTTCTTAAGAAAAAATAAAGCTTAATAATGCAGCTTAGGGTACAATTTGTAGAAAATAGTTTTTTGTAAATATAAAGCGATTTATGAGCATTTTAGTCGAAGGCGGGTAAACTCTCCCGGACTCCCCCTACGTGTGTGTATTGTGTGTACATAAACTGTTAAATGTACCATGGGAGAAATGAACATCTGTACACTGTAAGGATTATTCTTGCTTGCAGCGCTAGGCCGCTATAGTAAGGTCTCGTTCAGGGAGACGCGGTGCGTCAGGCGCCGCGGTGCGCGGTGCGGGCTGCCGGAAACACATATGGCGATGTTATAGAGCGTTCAAGGAGAAGCGTTTTTGCACGCGTTTGTTTGAATTGTAGCGTCGCTTGTGGCGGATGAAGCGACGGGCGACGCCGCGTAGGACGCGGCGGGTGACGCTTCGGGTATCGCGGCGGTCGCAGCGGCGGCCAACGCAGCGGGTGATGCTGCAGCCATCTCCTTGTGCTCTTCGATGTGTGTAAGAAGGGGAGGGAGGGATGCGGTGAGGGGTAGCCGCGGGCGTGGCAGCTGACGACGCCGCGTGCGCCGCTGCGGACGATGCGGCAAGCACAGCGCCGGGTACCGCTATTCCGCTTGCCCCGCTTCTTCATAAACGAAAACACTAGTTACCATATTATGTCTGTCTTTGCGCGTGAAATGACGCGGGCCGCAGCACGCGCCGCCTGTCTTTGAACTGAAAGAACGTCCGACGCGCCGCGAGACGCCACACCGCACGCGACGCGCGACGCCCGCGTCTCCGTAAACGAGGCCTGACGCTTGTTAACAGATGTGGCCATCGTGTGCACGGGTTCCGTTTTCAAATTGGTCAGATATAAGTTTCCTCGATAGTACCTAGACACCAACTTAGTGTAGTCACAATAAAAAATAACTAAAACAAACAGTATAAAATATCTTGTGCCGCGAACTTGTAAGAAACGTTCCGCGATGAGAATATTCTCCATACTTTGATGAAAGCTGGGTGTTACAAAGCTCGTTCATAAAACTGATGCTTGCGCTCACATGCTCACTAACATAATACGTTCTCACTGACTTTACGTCATGCTAACAGAGTAATATTTCAACTTGCCAACAAGTCCTGAATAATGTACAATCAACAACAGAGATAGAATTGCAAGCATATTTAATTAAATTACTATTCTACGTACTTACAACAACTTGTTACAACATGTCATAAAGGTTTAGTGTGAGTCTCAGATCAACAAAAAAAGGAAGATGGAGCGCCGTGAACATCAAAAGTGAAGCCACCTTTTTATCTATGTGTGAATCGAAGGGTTGCCATTTGTTGTTGTTATTTTAATAAAAAAACGATGTTATTTCAAGTACTTACAAGTGAAAAGTGATTCCATGAAACATTTTATGTGATTAACTATTGTGTTTACAACTTTTCATTATACAGGAAGGCATAATTCTATTTTTAAAACTATATTAACTAGACGACGACTCGGAGCGGTGAGCATGGTTTTAGTTGTATGTGTGTGCGTGAGCGTGTATTTTACTTGCAGGAGCACGGTTTTGTGGCTTCACTTTTGATGTTCGCAGCGCGCCATCTTCCTTTTTTTGTTGATCTGAGGTGTGAGTCTACTTTGGTCTATTTCCAAAATAGTTCCAGTTTTAAGAGTGCCTCGTTGATCTCGTGGTCGCAAGCGCTACTGCTGAGCATGAGGTCCTGGGTTTGATTACTGGGTCGGGCAAAGTATTACTGGGTTTTTCCATCTAGAATCTTAATACCAGCCCGGAGTCTGGATTTGTACCCAGTTGATAGCTACGGGCTCGCCCCCTTTTTTAGGAGAATTAAGCATAACTGGCGGTATGTGGGCGTACTAAAGGTAGACCTCTGCTTAACCCTTCGGAGATAACAGGCCTGATGTTATGTATATTTTACGAGTGCTAAAAGCAATGTAATGTTTGAAATAGTTTCCTTGAGTGTGTGTTTAAAGTTAAACTAAGTACTTAACTCCGCAATTTAAATAATAGTTAATTTTTGTTGACGTTGCAGTGCGAAGCTGTTTATTGTTTTCCTGCAAATCGAACCGGTTTTTAGGGTTCCGTACATAGGAATATAAAAAATATATCTATGGTTCCGTATCTCAAAAGGAAAAAACGGAACCCTCACTCGCGTGTCTGTATATACGTCTGTCACTGCCAATGTGCTCCGAATCTAGTGGACTGATTGAGTTGTTTGGTACACATATCAATTTCTGTGACCCAAACACGGACGTGTAACGTAAATAAAGTTATTTAAGAAAATAGACGAAAATTGATCACACCCTCCGAAGCTTCTGAGCCTAAAATATTTTTAAAAAATACAGAAAATAGAAATTTTTAAATAATTTTATAAGTACTTATAGATTACATGAAATCTATAAGTATTTTATGGTCTTAAAATAACACGGTAAATCTCTTAATATTGTGTGTAGAAACATTAACCTGCTGAATTCTGCTGTCGCCTCAAGGCGTCACTAGCGCAATGCCGCTAGCGAGGACTGCTGTCGCTTCTAGGCGTCAGCGCTTACGGTACGGTTATGGTACGGTATGTAGTAGGTATTTGCAGTTGGAATGTATGGGAGAACATGTTTTTCAACTACAATGTTAAGTTTGTTCTTGGGATTCTGTCTCTTTTTAATTCATCCCAACTACGGAACCTTCATTGTGCGTGGTCCGACACGCACTTGATCGGTTTTTTACTATACAATTGACATGCAGTACCTATAATTTTGCATTATTCGGGGTACCTATAGTGAAAGTTACAAATGAAAGAAACCATGGTGTCGGGTTTCCCTTTTCCCCTCCTAATGTAACTAAATTATATTTTTCCAAGAGTCTTGGGTAGAAAATATTCTCTTTTTACGGGATCTTGTATCAGCTGGCTGACATTTCCTTATCAACCCAGTTTATATTACCAAGATGTCCCCATAATTGGGCCAAGGGATCAGCTTTCAAATCAAAGATTTTCTTTAACATATTTTATTACTATTTTCCATCCGTTTTCACTCTTTTCAGTGTTTCAAGTGTTTTCTTGCTCCATTTTTTTTTGCTTTTGTGTTTTCCTCACGAAGATTATTATTATCAAAATATATTGTTATCAGTTTGTTTGTCCGAGACAGTTACGCGTTGTCTACAAAGGAAGAACGTTGGTAGATACATATGTAATGATACGCTTGAACGAACTTTTTATTATTAGAAGGAAATTACAGCTTCGAAAATCCCAGCTTTGAAAAGGAAATTAATTTGTAAAGCACAGATAATGAAATACGCATGACAATTGCCTTTGGAAAACGAGGAAAAACATCCCTTTTCGCCACATAGAATAACATTATACATTGAATTTCAAAAGATCAAACGCATCGTTTACGCAATGTAAAAGGCATTCGATTATACGATAATTGGACAAAGCTACGTTTATCATAGTATCGATTCGATTACCGTTCTATGTTATAAATTCTACTCTTTAATGTTTTAGATATTTTGAACATAACATTTTTGTTTTTAAAACGTTTGTTTTTACATTTAAATATATTCAAATGTTGTGTGCATTTGAATTCGTTCTGTTTGATTTATTATCATGCTCAAAGGAATTGCGCAGAAAGTGTAATGCGTGTATTACTTTTCTAAACTAACTAGACACGAATATCATTGTTTTATTATTAATGCTATTTACATACGTAGAAATAAACTCGACCTTTGTACTATTAAGGTCCCAATTACTACCAATTACCCATTCACTCTGCAAAGTATCGTTCACTCATACTAGCTCAGTAATCCGCAGATTGATCTTTGTTCCGGCGCTGGTAATAGTAAGGAAAAGCGATAAAAAAGCTTTCCATGTGAGCTTCACTTAGTCTCCGTATCTATGATAAAGCGTTCAGTGGAAAAAGGAAGCTTTGAAAGTTCAGATCCTTGCCAAATTCTAATGCAGAGAAAAATGGCAGTTCGCTTCTAACTTGAACCATAAAATGTGGGATAAAGTTATCTCAAGCATGTAGCAATAACTTAAAGTTTTGAACTCTTTTAAGAAATGAAAAATCTGACATTTAAGTCAACTTTGATGAAACCAACGGTTAGGCCGACAAATTATCTGGCCCATGCCAGATAATTATCTCATTAACAAAATTCTCATTGATACAATTTATCGTAAAAGTACCCATAAAGGTGCAATATTTACAAATTATCCCGGGACCAAGCTTGCAAAAACCCAAATAAATCAAAACATTGTTATACAGTTATAAATAAGCCTTCCAACTGTTTGCAAACTCTCATAAATTACCTATTTTCAAATAAAACCGAGTCTTACCTGTTTGTGATTCGGACAAATAAAAGTGACCAGTTAAAATCCCTAGGATTAAAGCTTAGCACTTAGAGTTGGTAACTTTAGCAGAATTTATCACAAAATGTCTAACAATACAAAATTGGACCTATTTATTTGAGAACTGGATTTACAATCCCTACATTTGTACTGATTCAAAGTTATTTGCAGTTTGATTATTTTTCTTAGTATAAAACGAAATAATAGAATTAGATTTCCCAGAGCGGCCTTAGTTTAATTAAAGTCTATGAAGACCAATTTAATTAAAATGTTAAATTAACAACTTACTGTCGAATATTATGTTACTAGAATTTTATTATTTTAAGCGCGAGGACAATGATGAATAACTAAGATTATTAAATAATATTAAATAAATTTAAAAAAAAGTGTGTGTGTGTGTGTGTCAGCTCCGACGCACGACTGGAGTTTACCCAGTGAAAGGTGCGCAAGTTCGTTGTGCAGAAAAACGTATCACTTGTATTAATTTCACTACAGTAAATATTTTATTGACATAAAAAATATTATAACCCGAATCCTTTGGTGTCAGAGGCTTCTCCTTAGATTGGTTCATGAGTTACCTGTCTGGTCGATATCAGCTTTTTGAAATTGGGGATAGTGTCAGCAGGAGTCTTCCGGTTGTTTTTGGGGTGCCGCAGGGAAGCATTCTGGGACCCACCCTCTTCATCATGTACATGGACGACATTCTGAGGCATAATATTGAACAGTCGGAACTCGGAAGTCATCTGCTACGCTGATGATACTGCAGTAATTTTTCATGGAGCTACTTGGAAAGAGACTTTGGATGCAGCTGAAAAAGGGAGTATCATCATAACATGGGCTAGAACAAAAAAAAATATTTTAACACTAAACCTTAAAAAAAATAATTTCTTGACAAGAAACATTGATTCCTTAAAAATACACAACAACAAACGCAATATCTTAACAGCAGCACCCGTCTCCACTACCGATTGCAACTGTAATGCCATTGACAGAGTAGAAAACACAATATATCTAAACTCCATTTATAATAAGATTAGAAATGTAACTGAATCTTTTACAGTCCGTTCAACCGATTTTAACTTCTATTGCGTTGGTGGCATGACAAATGGCACCTGCAGTAAATAGTTGGTAATGAAACCACGTTTTTGCTTTTAATGCCATCCATAGGGCTACGGAATAGAAGTCAAAACGGTTGAACGGACTGTAAAAAAGGTTTGTTTAAATTTCTAATCTTAATTCAAATGGACTATAGGCGTCATAATTAATCAGAACCTGTCCTTCAAAGAACAAATTCAAACACTCGCAAAAAAGACTCGCAAATTGATTTACGTTGCGAAAAATAAAAAATATAGATAGATAGAATACTCTAAAATATACACATGTGTACAAGTACATCTCTCTATGCCAATCTGTCCTGCTACTGTGTAAGTATCTCGGGCAGCGCCGCCAAAGTTCGTGCTGGAGCTGGAACGGCTCCAGTGAGCTATCCTCAAGGTGCTCCTGGGGAGGCCGCGGCGTTTTTCTACGCACGAACTGTATACGGAATCTGCGATTTTACGCGTACGTTAACTGTTCATCCTAGGGTTACTACTAAACCTTTTAAAAGTCAACAGAAATCGCTCTAGCTGTAGTAACGGGGGTAGGAAAATAGCTGAGAGAATCCCACTTCCTAAAACAAAAACCCTCTTCGCGACCCGGTTTTCGTCTTTTTTACCCATATGTGTTAAAATGCTATAAGCAAAACTTTCGCTGTACCGAAAATCTCTTCTGAGGCCAAAAGTAAACTTAAAGAATGGTTGCTAGGCTGGACTTATGAGAAAACAGTAAGTTTACTTTGTAGCTCAAGTTAATACCCACAACACTCTCTGATAAAATACTCAACTACATACACTTACACCCCACATTTATTCAACTTATCTGTTTTTGTATATTTATTATATGTAAATTTGCTTCTTTTTACTCACATTTTGTAAATTTTATTAATTTAGTATGATGAAATGATCAATAACAATCTTACGCTAGCAGAACACATTAAATTATTTATTTATTATTTATTTATTTAATACTTCATGCACAGAAAAGTACAGAGGCGAACTTAATGCCATAGGCATTTTCTACCAGTCAACCTTTGGGTGATGCAGAGACAAACAGTGGTAGGTGCAATTATGAGAAATTGTAGAATACATATTTATTTAAATATAAAGATACACATATACCTATTACAAACTATAAATATAATAATATATACCTAATTATATATAAATAAGCGCAAATAAATATATACATAAATACACGAATATACTTGAAGGCACAGGATCAGACTTATTGTAAAAATAAAATAGGTTCTTTAACGGTAAGAAGATATAATTTATTTTATCTTAGTTAATTAATTAATTTTATAAGAAACTACATTTAATTATCAGCTTTATATGAAAAGCGTCTTATGAGATAATTACTTCGATACCTTACAATTTTATTATGACCATGGCACCCAGTAACACCTTAGTTCAGATAAAAGAGTAACAATGTGCAGAGAGGCACAGTAGCAATAATAATCAAGAGTTATACAACCTGTGCACCGGGCGACGCCTGAAGTCAGAATGCCATTTGGCTTTTTTTTTTTTTTTTCCTAACAATGGCATCTCGTAGTTGGCCAAGAGTGGCCGTGACTACTTAACCGGTCAATCCTGTGGCTGCCTTAAGCTAACTCAAAGCCTCCAGCCAGGGGCGTGTTACTTACAATACTAAGTGACTGCGCGCTAAGGGCACCCCCTGTGGGGTACGAACCTCGGCTTAGGGCGTCACTGGGGGGACAGCTAGTTGGGACAGGCTGGATCAAACTTGGGTGATTATTATTAACAGGGGAATTTAAAGCTACAGGCTCAGCTTCGGCGCGGGCTGGCGCTTCTTCGAGCAAGGGACGGGGGGAAATGCCATTTGGCCGCTGTGCGGACCGTTTTATACGCTAGCATTGGAGGTGGGGTAACGACGTAGCGCGCTACGTCGCAGCGCGCCGCAACTCTGCCCCGTAGCGAGGAGGTGGGGGAATGACGCAGCGCGTGGCCCGATGCACGTGCTGTTTAAAATGCAACGCCGACATACTAAAACAAATAAGACAAACAATGGGAAAACGTTAACGTTGTGATGATACTGCCAGCTTCTTACGAATGTGCTCGCGAACTTTTATTTTAAAGGATAATCGGTTGGTTGCCATCCTGATTTCCAGGGGGAGCGCATTCCACAGAGAGATAGACTCAACGAAGAAGGAAGAGTGAATAAAGTCTGTGCGATGAGAGGGACATTGAAGAAGGCGATTATTTGATGAACGTAGATTTTTATTGTGGTTGGCACAAATGTACTGAAAGTGGGGGGCAAGATAACTAGGGGAAGTGGGAGAGTCAAGAAATGAAAACAAGGTGGTCAGCGCCCTTTGCTCTCTGCGCTGGCGTATAGGCAACCACTTAAGAAGCGACCGATGCGCAGAGACATGATCATATTTACGCAGATTGAAAACGAATCGAATGCAGTAATTGTTCGTCGGTCAAGTTTGTTGAGGAGATCTGCATTCAGGTCATAGTAGCACACATCATCATAATCGATTATCGATTACCATATCGAATTATCAACTTTGTGTGGTGTTTGGGTCACCAAGATACAGGCTGTGCTTAGTTTGGGACCCGCTGTTAAATCCGTCTAAGTTTTCTGTTGGTTAGAATTTCATGTATGTTAATTGCATGTTTGTGAACTATGTGTGAGTTTAATAAATGAAATTCAATTAGAATTTGAACTAGTACCATTGTACTACTGAGTATTTAAATGTTTCATCTTTTCCTAATCAGCGCAATTACCAGACCGTCTTGTAATAACTCTGTTCGTCGGAGCTCTTTTATTGACAAGGTTAGAGGGCGAATTCCCGTATTTTTAAGAACGTTCGTATTCTAACGTCAGTCTCAATCTGTCAAAAAACTTCTAATTTGCCAACATTTTTGACTCGTTATTGCCAGTGATTGAATGTGACTTGAGTTTGAACGTTTTTTTTAAATACCTAACCGACCTGCCTAACCAAAAATAACTAAAACAAACAAACCAACTTTGTTATGCTGGTGTGCGTGACACTTGCGTCAGTCATTGTGCTTTTCTAGTGTGCGTGCAAATTGCGGCGAACAGTTGGACGCTGTTAATTTTTTCGACGAGTTCTCAGCTTTGACTATCTATTATTTTTAGACATATTTATATCTTTGATCTATTACTAATATCATATATAAGTGTCATGTTTAAAAAAATCGTACGAGTAGGAGTTATTGGTTCAGAAGCAAAGATATATATATATCAGTCATGGGTAGTCCTTAAAATTACTAGTTGCTTTCGATTAGATACTTCATCATCATCTGCCTAGGCATTTCCCAACTATATTGGGGTCGGCTTCCAGTCTAATCGGATGCAGCTGAATACCAGTATTTTACATGGAGCGACTGCCTATCTGACCTCCACATCGGCACAACCCAGTTACTGGGTAATACGAGTCCCCTTGGTAAGACCGGACTACATACTTATAAAGAGTAATTATATAGATTTATACTAGATTTGTAATTTATTTCGAATAAACTTCATCAAAGTACTTCTTTTGTCCTCCATCTCCTATTTTGAGGTTTTCTTTACAGAGGATTTTGTTACCAGTTTTCGGCTTGGTTTAATTAATCTCATTAATTTTAGGCAGTGTTTAAGCGTTGCGTGTAATGAATCCTTTATAGCCGGAAGCTGGCAAAAGTTATGTTTTCCGGGGGTCAATAACCGTATCCTTTTGTTTTATGACATTGTGAAATAAGCAAACCCGTGAGGTCGTTGACCTAAGATCTTACCTACTTCAACTACGGAGAACATACGATTACATTGAGATATTTTTCAGTAGGTAACTGTTCTTATTTACAGCATGCTTAGTAGATAATAAGTATTACTGTATAGATTTAGCCATATATTTTATAGCACAAACTAGATAACTATTACATTGTTAAAGAAGAAAGAAAGAAAGAAAAATAGGTTTATTTATCACAGAAACACGTGCATACAAAACGATAAGAATAATCAGAAAAATAAAACAAAATGGATCCACATTATAATCACGAGCTCAAAGCAGAAATAGTCGGCAGCTGCACGTCATGACTGTGACAAGAAGGCTTCCACTCAGCATTATGCTGTGCTATGAGGGACCCCACAGCACAGCGCTGATTTTCAGTGGTCAGCCGAAAAAGACGTACGGAAATCAAGCCAGGTTCAGTTATCAGTACATAAATAGTTACATAACAAAACAAAACAACCAGTAACTACTTAAAATATGCTGCAACTATACAACCAAATATAGGTATGGATAAATATTATGAAATAACCTAAGAATTACTCCGCAGGCATCGCAGGTGCGTGCATAAACAATGTACCTACCTTAAACATAAATTATTGTTAATGTCAAGTGTTTCGTTAAGGTACATGAGTTTATATATATATATATAGTTAATACAGGGTGTAAGGGACAGCCCTCCGTAAACTAACAGGGTGCATTCAGCTCCTTATTTTGAATCATAATCCACCGGTAATATTCTCAGGAAATTATTTTTTTTAATCGTATTTTCAGTTACTATTCCTTTATCCCATTGCACACATCTGCAACCGAGCGATTGAATCTGGTATCTTTCCTGACGCTTTCAAAAAAGCAGTTGTGCATCCCATCTTCAAAAGTGGAGATAAGACGAGTGTCACTAACTACCGACCCATTTCTGTGTTAAGTGCGTTATCGAAGATCCTGGAAAGAATACTTAACAACTGTCTTGTAATTTTCTTAAATAAACATAAGATAATTGCGCAAAATCAGTACGGTTTTAGATCTGGTGTATCGACGGAGGATGCTGTCGTGGATGTCGCCAAAACACTAGTTCATAAATTGGACCAAAAGATGAAATGCTATGGCGTATTCCTCGATTTATCGAAAGCATTCGACACGGTACTATTCCCACTCTCATCGCAAAACTTGAGCACGTTGGGGTGCGTGGCTTGGCACTGAATATCTTCAAAGACTATCTATCCAATCGTACGCAGTGTGTGAAGATCGACTCTTTGACCAGTGATCATAAGACTACCAATTTCGGAGTCCCTCAAGGAAGCATTCTTGGGCCTACACTCTTCCTTCTGTATATTAATGATCTGTGCCGGGCCCAGATACCGAATTGTGACATATTTATATACGCCGATGACACCGTGTTAATAGTCTATGACACAAACTGGACAAAAGCTAAACAAAGAGCAGAAAGCGCGGTTCGGTCGGTGATGGAATGGCTCTCTGAAAATCTCCTGACACTAAATGTAGCAAAAACAAAAATTATTCGATTCTCCTTACCTAACACCTCCCCTCCACCTCAAGAGTCAGGACCCAGTCCAGTCAGGAGGAGTCAGGGCACCCGGATCAGGAAGCTAATTTATATCTTTAAAGAGCTCAGACACTCTACTGATCCTGAAACAGCGCTTATGGTTTACCGGAGTCTTTGTGAGTCTGTTATCACCTATTGCGTCCCTGCCTGGGGTGGAACCTATAAAACCTCCCTAATTTTTGCGGAACGAGCTCAAAGGGCAATCCTAAAAATAATGCATTTCAAGCCCAGAGACTTCCCCACTGCCGAACTTTATTCAATGGCTCATGTGCTGACAGTTAGACAGCTGTTTATACTCCGCGCCGTTCTGCGAAGACACTCCATGTTACCTTTAGATCCAAGAATCCTATTGAGACGCAAAGGAATTTCTGTCTGTGATCCTGTGAGGTGTCGTACCGCATTTGCCGGTACAGTTTCTTGCCCTAAGCTCTCGTCTTTATAACAAAATAAATAAAGTATTGCCAATATATACCTGTACAAAATATGAGGTGAAAAATTTACTTACCAACTGGTTGCAGGAGTTATCATATGATGAAACTGAAAATTTACTCAGGGTGATGTCTTAAAGATGCTGTATGTTTATATCTTAAAGATACTGTACGTGTTTTTTTTTCTTTTCCCAATGTTTTAGTCTTAATTTTTTAATTTTTTTTGTTTTATTGCTAATTTTCTTAAACAAAGATGTATGTACTTGTACGACGATCAATGTTAATATTGTTGTATGGCAATGAAATCTGGGGGAACTTCGGCTTCTAAGATACAGGCTTCTTGCCTAGTTTAGGAGTCAGATGTTTCGACCTTAAACTGTGTCACTGTTGTACAACTTAATCCTAAGACTTCGCCTTGTACTATATGGTTCTTTGTGTTTGTACAAATAAACAAATTTATTATTATTTATTATTATTATTATTTATTTCAATGTAAAATTACATTTTCTGTATGCAGCACTTCATTTATGTAAATAAACGAGCTGAAATAAAATAAAATCAGCAATGGATGTTGAAAACCTCGGCGGCCGAAGGCTTGCTGCGCTGCCGTTCGCTACGCGCGTTACGCCACGGTAATGACACATTGTGTGTGAGGTAATAAAACAAATCAAGTTTATTATTGAACTCCCATAACGTTCCTGAAATAATTTAATGTACCGGTCATCTTATAGTGTGATATACTGAATTCACCACATCAGTTTGCGGAGGGCTGTCCCTTACTCCCTGTATAGTACTGTTTATTGTTGCAGCAGGTGGTTAATAAAGTTATGTATGATATTTAATCGAACCTCTAATAATTCCCATTTTGTGCTCCAAAAAATATAACTCGAATATTATGACTGAGCCTCTTTTTGTGAACGCCAAAAAATAATCCAAAATGATCTTTATTTTAAACTAGCTTCCGCCCGCGACTTCGTCTGCGTGAAATTTCTGGTTCCCCCGACCCACCCCGTCGCATCGCATCGCCTGCCCGCGCCGTTAGTGACAGAGAATAGCGCGATCAAACAGTCAATAAAAAATAAAATGTGTCGGTAAGTAATAGAGTAAGCGCATTTTTCTTACTTTAAGCATTTTTATACCCGTCGTAATTTCTAAACAGTAGGCCTGATTCGAATAATTTAAAAAGCAATTTACATGTACTTGGTCAACCTTGATTATGAACTTATTTATTTGGATAAGGATTAACACCATGTTTATGAAAACACCTTCGCAAATAATGCATTATTTTGTAACAAAGTTGATTACCATTAAAAGAGTTATAGTGAGCCAACCTTAAAAGATAGACAGTCATACATAATTTTTACGCAACTTTAACCGGTTACGCAGCGCACGCAACGGAAGCCCTCTAAAAGGAATAAATTTTCTCCGTTTTTGCAACATTTTTCATTGATGCTCCGCTCCTATTGGTCGTAGCGTGATGTTATATAGCCTATAGCCTTCCTAGATAAATGAACTATCTAACACTAAAAGAAATTTTCAATTCGAACCAGTAGTTCTTGAGATTAGCGCGTTCAACCAAACAAACAAACTCTTCAGCTTTATAATATTAGTATAGATTTATGTAAATCTATAATAATTATTATTACGGTCGCGAATCATACTTTAATCAACAAACACCTAGATACTGAGCTGCAAATTGCAAAAATCGTAAGGAAATTCGAATTTCGCGGGCTACCTTAGCGCTTCCCCCTTTAACAACTGCAACAAAATACTGCACTGTTTGAAAAGTGACCTGGTTTTGAACTTTTCAGTTGCAGTCGGGTATTTGATTTGTAATATACCTACCAGTACTCTGTCCTCCTAAGGAACTCAGCAATGCTGCTTGGTTTCAGAAATAGACATTGTGGAAGTAGACACTCCCCTTTTACAAGTGCTAATTGTAAGGATAAAATCAATTGTTCAAAAAAAAATTACTCGACGTACTTTTGTGAGTGTCAGCATCATCTTTCCTGGTTATTTAAGAAGCGGAAAGAGAAGCTAGCAATTCGCCAGCTTTGCTCTGGTTCTCTCTACTTCTGTAACACTTACATCCTTCACTTAGAATCCTACTTCCTATCCTACATCCTGCTAATATCCTACTAATCTTATAAATGCGAAAGTTTGTGAGGATGGATGGATGGTTGGATATTTATTATCCTTTCACGCAAAATCTTTTAACGGATTTGGATGAAATTTGACACACAGATAGTTTATAACCGGGATTAACATAATATATAATACTTTTTATCCCGATATCGTTACGGGATCGATTCTTATGCGGGTGAAACCGCGGTTCACTGCTAGTTTACAATACATTAGTTACCTACAGTTCCCACATCCACAATTGTTACAGCAAATCAACTTGTCAAGATCACAAGAGCCTTCCAGTTTTAATCAAACATTGAGGATAAAATAACAAAGGACCATTGGAATGAATGGAATTCCCATTAATTTGACACCCTTTGATTGATGGTGGGTTTACTCTATCGGGCCTTTGTCAGACATCGACCTTTTGCTAAAAGGAAAATTATGTTTGTAGCCACAAAGGCAAAGGGAAAAGACCAGCGACTATTTTTATTGTAGGTACTCTTTACAAAGAATTACAACTTTGAGATAGTTTGCCACTAGTATTTTCGAGCGCATAATTGCAGCTACGGACTTAATTAACTTTTAAATCTATACACCTACTTCTCCTGACTGATTCATCAACGCAGAGCCTACACCGCTGCGGCTACAAACTTGAAATGTTGGTAGTTGATGCCTTTTATGTTGTAAGCATCCACTAAGGAAGGATTTTTGGAAATTCGACTTTTAAGGGGGTGAAAAGGGAGGATTTTGTTTGCATGAAAAATCTTATTTCTTAAGTTATTTATTTAGTTATGTATTCATGCCAAGTTCCAAGGCATGAATACATAACTAAATAAATGATGAAATTCATCATTTTTTGTTTTTCTAAGCTACCCCCTAAAGAGGGATTGTAAAGTTTGTATGGAAGAATTTTAACGCGCGGTCCGATTAACTCGAAATTCAGTATTTATACTTAAGATCGAAAATAAAGAATTACTTATATCAGGGTATTTTAAAATCTACCACTAAAGAGGTACTAAAGTACGAAATCTACGCGGAGAGTGCTAGTACCTACTTCATATTTTATCTATTTTCTCAAAAGACGTAAAAACTCGACATTCATTGCTGTTTCCGAAGCCTGCACATGTCAATTATTTCCAAGTTACAGCGAGAAATACCGATAATGAATGTAATAAAAGAAATATGTACAATTTATATAAAAATAACTCAGCAATATCTGTCAGAACGATATTCAATAAAACAGTGTACCTTTCAGCTGATATATCAAAAAAATACACACGTTTATTTCATGATGATTTGCGAGACAGATACAAAGAACTGTTTACGATATACATTTTTGAACTGACATAGCCCGCACTAATAAACTACGTTTAGGTAGGTACATACGAGTACATATGTCTGTGGAAAATACTGGAAGCCCAAAACATTTTAAAAACATTTATTCATATACGTAGGTCTCTTACGTAGGTCTTTTGTAATCTAACATCGTGAAATTGATACCTATCAATAGTTAAAAGAGCTGAAATAAAGGCAATAACTGAAAAACCAACTCTGAGATAAGCTTTTGGCAAGTGTCATGCAATAGTTTGCTTAACATTTCCATTTTTAGAGTTCTATATTGTAACTCTTTCACCATAGTTGGCTATAGTACCGTTTTTTTTTAACCACAATGGAGAAGCTCTTGGCCTGCATTTCACCCGATGGTTAGTGATGATCAGAGGTCGGAATTAGGTAGAGTTATTTATGTACTTGCATCGAAATGTTGATATTAATATGGATCATCCCGGGATTTCTAATGGACAATCTCGCCTGGCCAACAATATTACAAATAAATAATAATAAAAACCTCAGAGATAGACAGACAAATAAAACAAAGATACTTAACATACAATTTTTATTAGTATTTACATTAATTCACAATACAAATTATTAATAGTCTTAAGCAAATTCTCATACTTATACCTATACCTATACTATTTTTATAAATAAGAAAATACTTTTGCAGAAACAAAAGTCTAGAAAAGGCCAGAAAGCCTAGACTCGTGAGGGTTTGCTTATTCAAACGGCCCATCAGAATCATTTTCCTTGTCCGATTCATTCAAAGTACCACTAAAATTTGAAGTATCCACTTTATTCTTTCGCTGTATGAAATCAGTGTAAGTACATAAATAACTCTACCTAATTCCGACGTCTGGTGATGATCAGGCCGAAGGTGGAAGCGAGTTTCACCCGGAATCCTCAACTACAGAAGAACTGGCTATCTTATCTCCAACTGCCGAAACACAACAATGCTGTTAACATTGTTGCTATGGCGACAGACTTAGATAAGAAGGTGGTAGCTAGCCAGGCGGACTTAAAACAAGCCCTACCGCCAACCAAACCGAGCAGAAAATTTTGCCATCGCTGGGAATCGAACCCGGGACCTCTGGGCTTGAGACAGGTAGTCTTACCACTAAGCCACAGAGGTGGTTTTCATCGAAGCATGAGAGTACTCAAGAGAGAACTACAGATGTGATATTACAAAAAAAAAAACACAATCACATCAAATCACAATCAGAATTTACATCATCAATAGAGTCAAATTTTTAAAGTTTCAAAGTGTCCACAGTTGTTCATTATGCACAAGCGACATTGTCTTATTAAATTTAGACGGACTCGTAACGTAACAAGTCATCTGCCATTATTCTTAGTTTGTCGAAGGCATTAATTATTTTAATTTTTAAATCGTCCACATCGTGTATACACCTCGTTTTTTACGGCGTGTCGGCGGTGTCAGGTCAATAGCAACTAAAACTTTTCATAAAATCACGACAATGCGCGCGCGGCTCGTCTCGTGTTAAAAAAATAACCGTGCCCTCCTCAAAGGGCGCCGCTGCACTGAGTGACCTAATTATCGAGAGTCCGAGACTTTTTGCCGTAAAAATACCGCTCACACACACACTCGCAATGTCTATGCACCACTAATGCTTAATTTGCATAAGTAATATTATATTTCTTTTTCTTTGTAATTGTAAGATTTTGTGGGAATGGGCGGGGCATGCCAGAGTAGTATACCTTTCTCTGTCTTTCAAGCAAATTGAGACGCAGATAATAGAATCATATGTTTTGCACAGGTGGTTGACCTTACCGTGTTTACCTATTATTACGGACTCAGATCTACATCATGTTGAAAAATAAGAAAATGAAAAATAATTTCCTGTGGCTAAAGTATTCATTGGATTTGATTGATTTTTTGTATACGGGCAAAGAACATGATTCTATTTACGTGGTTTAAAGGAATGTCAATCCTCCTGTTACATGTGGTATATCTTTATATCGCCCTTAGAAAATTCTCAATTTGTAAAGGCAACGACTACCTACGCCTTGAAATGTATTACTACTTTCATAATATATTGCGGGACACTAAACGCCCATAGACGTCATAGCAATAAAATCTCTAGGTATTGTGTCTCGTTCAGTGTCCCGCAAACTTTGCGCGAGTTAACATGGAATCTAAAAGGACAATAAAAATTACAGTACAAGAATACACCCACATATTTTCCCCGTGATTAAACACGAAAAAAGGGAGGAGAGTATTGTTTGAGCTCATTTTCGTGATATTATCGTGTTATCATACTTTATTTATGCTTTTTTCAATTATGTCGTTATCCTTTTAAAAGGTACACGTGCGCACACAAATGTTATTATGTTCGCAGATTAATTCTTTTTTCCGGTTTCGTACAAACTTTCTGAGCCATGGTCTAATTGTATTTTAAAATACCACAGACAAAGGGGAAAGTAATTTTTAAATAAATCTTTAAAATTGAAATTAGGAAATGACGATGAGTTATAATAAACTCTAACTTTTCTTACAGATCTAACCGACAATATCGTTAGTTTCACTAATGCCCAGTTTCTATTGTCCTCTGATAAAATTTCTACAGCTATTCGATAAAATCATATCTTCAAGCGAAGCCCGGTGTTGTCGAATTCTCAAAAACGTCAAACTCAAACTCAACTCGCAAGCATTTATTTCAAATAAACCAATAACAGGCACTTTTGAATTGTCAAGGGGTCAGTCAGAAAAATGAATCTAGTTGCCCATTCCAAGGCTTAGTAGGTCCTTATGGAGACGAACGGGCAAGAAACTCCACGGACATTCTAAAAAAGTAAAAATAATTAAAAAATTAAATTAAAATATCAATCATGTGTCAAGATTCTATCGAATACTTAGATAAAGTCCTATTACCTCAGAAACCGGGCATAACCTAGGTCCTAGATAGTGTAACTAGTCAGCAACAAAAACAAGCCCAGACGATAGTAAATCTAAGTCTGAAGATAGCTACCATACCCTATCTTTAAACTAAAAACTAGTGTCAATAAAACAAGTCTGCTTATCACAATCTTAGACTAACGTCCCTCCTAGATTGCGCAATCGGCTCGCTGTTTACTACAATAAGTCTTCGACCAACTTCATTAGGTAGTGCCTAGTATGTACATGGCTAGAATAGGAATGAGGACAGTTTTTTTTGTCCGTCAGGTACATTTTTTTCTTTTTTTTTACGTAATCAAAGTATTTTTTTATTAATAAGATAAAGCAAAAAATACGCGTCTAATATTTTTTTATTATCTGACTGACAGACCAAATATATATTTTTTTTTTACCCAGGCACCATCCCTATTGGGACTGTGGGCTAAAATCACATGTGAAATGTAGTTAGGTGTGTACACACCCAGCAAGAAGAATTAGTGGTTTCGTAACTTACCATTGCAAGTTGCCGTATTTCCATAACGTTACACATGTGGGCCGTTTACAAGTGAAATTGTTTATTTATTTATTTAATGCACAATGTACACAACCATAGTTACACGCTAGGCTTAAACTAGTGAGTCGGTACATGACCCTGTTAGGGCGCAGCAAGACAACTTAAAACTAATAATATTACATGTAGTGACTACTTATCACAGTATAAACTTTCACAATTAAATATTATATTCAACTTATACAGGGTGTCCGGTAATTAATGGATAACCTTGCGATAGCATATAATAGACCCTATGGCCGTTCTAAAAAAAATACAAAAAAAATGTATATCCCAAGTAGTAAGTACCCAAGATATAATTTTTTTAGAAAAAAATTCTGTGTAATTTCTAGTCACATTATTTATTGCCTCTCTGTCGGCGGCATAGTCAACGTACAATATTATAACAACAGATAACCGATGGAATTCATTCATTTGTGGTTGTGGTGATGAAAAATGTAAAAAAAGTTAGTATTCTTTTTCAAAAAAATCTTAGTTATTACTTGGGATATATTTTTTTTAGTATTTTTTTTAGAACAGCCATAAGGTCTGTTATATGCGATTTCAAGGTTATCCATTCTTTACCGGACACCCTGTATATAGCTTTATACATAAACTATTATAATTAACACAGATACACATTTGAAGTCTATTTTTTCAATAATTTATCTTCCATAAATTCTTGGATACTGTAGTAACATTTTTTAACAGTAATGCCTTTAACCTGGCTTTAAATACACATGTTGTTTCCGTGGACCGTTCATAAAATTACCATCAGACGTCACTTAAGGTAAGTTAGTCTGATTTCCTAATTATATTGTAGGTTGTTATAGGGCTTTTAAAGAGTACGGAGTTGTTCCTATAGAATAGTTTAGTTTTTAGAATAAAATCGGTTATATGTGTCGATTAAAGTACGAGTATAAATAGGAACTGAGCTTTTGGCTACACTTCAATATTTTTAGGGTCCCCGTTCTGTACCTCAAAAGAAAAAAAAAACTGAACCCTTACAGGATTACTCGTCTGTCTGTCTATCCGTTTGTAGCAGCAAATTTGCTCCGAATCTAATGGACCGATTAAGTTGTTTGGTACACATATGAATTTCTGGTCACAAAAATTCATTTATTTACGTTACACGTTCTTGTTTGGGTCACCAAACAAGAACGTGTAACGTAAATAAATGAATTTTGACTATAGTGGTCAATTTTGGCGGGCAAATAAGAAAATTAAAAAAAAAGTTTTGCAAACTATATACCATGTGACATATCAAATGAAAGGGGTTACTATGGGTTTTTTTTTGTTATTTAAGAAAATAGACGAAAGTTGACCATACCCGTTCCCCCTTATCTCTGAAACTACAGATCCAAAAATTTTGAAAAAAAATCAGAAAATAGTTCTAGATTACAGGAAATCATATAAGAAGTCTATGGTCTTAAAATAACACAATAAATCTTTCATTATTGTGCGTACAAACTTACATTTGCAGTTGGAATGCACGGGGAACATGTTTTTCAACTACAATGTTAAGTTTGTTCCTGGGACAATTCTGTCTCTTCTTTCTTCATCCCAACTACGAAACCCTTCATTGTGCGTGGTTCGACACGCATTTGGTTGTTTTTTTTTAGTTTTAGTGCGATACATTTTTGCATTATTTGCCCTACGCAGGTAATATTCATTGTTTCTCGATTGTCATCAAGGATTTGACTTTTTAGCACACGCTCAGCATTTCTTGAAAAGTAGCCGCCAGAAAAATCTCTTAGTTCAAATCCTTATTTAAAACGGTCATCAGTCTTGCTTGGCCTTTTACAACTACTATTAATGGTCCCTAAACCCCGTTAACTTATCACAAGACCACATTATTTGCTATTAAAACATTTGAGCTCCAAACTTGAAAACATACTTTGATTTTTCAAATCCCTAAAGTCATCTAAGTTTTAACAAATTCAACACGATTTACTTTAAAAATAACTATATCAAGCCCAGTAAAATGTAGAACAACGCTTGTCTCGACACAAAATGGCGTCTAAAATGAGCGGAGTGGAAAGAAAGTGCTGCGGTTACCAGTTGCGAAGCCTTCATACAAACCGATTCCTACCGGCTTGCCTTCGGAACCACCGCTCTTCTTAATGTCTACTATTGCCAAATAATGTACACCTATGTGTGTAACTGTGTATCACATCACATTATATATATTTAATACCAGTTTAATACAGTCATCATAAGATTAAAAACATTACAAAAATGCCAAAATTTTTTTTGTCTTAGTTTATGAGAAATTAATAATTTTTTCTTCGGCTTCCCTCTAATGATAATTGTAGGTGCGCCACTAGCGGTTACCAAGGTTTCAACAATGAGCGCTGCGGTTCCTTTTGACACTCATAATGAAACGTAGTGCCTAGATGCTTTTAGCTACGAGTGAATACTTATTACTTAGTGCCCCCGTGAGACCTATATAGTAGGATTCATAATGGGCAGGAAACCGTCTGGTATTGCCCGTATAAACTTTGCTTTGTTTCCTTATCCTATCGTAAAAATAACAAACATAGTGTCTTCCTGTTTTAGCAATGAGGTTGGCTCATTTTAGCCGTAGTAGCACGTGATCATTTATTTATCCAAAACATAAGTATTCTTATTTTGCCTTAACGGCGTACAAATATAAATAGGTAGCTTATTTTGTTTAGTATAGGATATACAGGGTGTAAGGGACAGCCCTCCGCAAACTAACAGGGTGCATTCAGCTCCTTATTTTGAATCATATTCCACCGAAAATATTCTCAGGATTTTTTTTTAAATCGTATTTTCCGTTACTAATTCTTTAGTTCAATGTAAAATTACATTATCTGTACGCAGCACTCCATTTATGTAAATAAAACAGCTAATATAAAAAAAAATCAGCAGTGGATGTGGAAATACTTAGCGGCCGAAGGCTCGCTGAGCAGGCGTTCGCTATGCGCGTTTTGCCACGTTAACGATACATTGCGTGCGAGGTAATAAAACAAATCAGGTTTATTGGATTCCCATTACGTTCCTGAAATAATTTCAAGTACCGGTCATCTTAGTATGATATACTGAATTCACCCCATCAGTCTGCGGAGGGCTGTCCCTTACACCCCGTATAAGTACATAAAATAATTATATTTTTTTTTCTATTATTCAAAGCAATTAACATATCACATTAAAACATAATCAATCAAATTATATCAAATGTACTACTTACAGAATACTGTTATCAACTCGTCATAGAAATATATACTCTATACATACTACCTACACACAAAAAATAAAATTGAAGTGACTGTTTGTAATGTCAAAATAACAGCTTTATACTAAATTTAATAATAATAATAATAATATACCCGCAGGGCAGCATGTGGCGAGCTGCTGGGCAGTAGCGACCCCACGTACCCTATCTCCCGGGAGAAGTCATGTTCCTCATCTCTGGCTTGCCTTTGTTGGCCGGCTGGAGTGAACACTGACGAGAACTGACCTCCCACCTCATTCTTGCCTTTATTGGCTGGCTTGAGTAGAGATTCGCAAGAGCAAACGTGCTCGGAGGAAGGAAGTAGTCCAGTAAGATGCTGGTAGGGATCTTGACCGTACTTCCGGGATTGTCCTGATAGCCGTGGAATACCTCTCCACTCCTCTTAAGCACCTCAAGGCATGTTGCCCCCTTGTCGCTGTGACACTATGTGCTAGCGACCGTTTCCGGGGGCCCATTGTTGAGTGTGCAAGTCACCCCCTGCCATTTTATCCGTGTATTGTATTTGTCAAACATTGGTCAGGCAGGGGCCATAGTCCTTCCATAGTTTTAGATAACCAGTCCACTTTAGCCATCCAAACCCAATATTTTTTTTTCTCCATATCCTGCAATAGTCCTACACCAACCGGGAGTTGTCCTTGGGTGCACTTGCATAGTGCGCACAAGGATATTCGTCGGTTGGTGCCTCATTTCCATTGAAAGCGTCTAACGGGCCTCTGCGAGTTGGCTTCGGCCCCTCATATGCCTTTCAAAGGTCCGGGACCCTAGGGTCCCGAGAAATATCAAAAAAAATAATAATATATCGTTTATTTAGAAAACAGGGCACATTTACATTAAAATATGTATTTTACAAACAATTTTTACAGAACACAGTTGCTGATTTTAAATGCATATTGAAAGTAGGATACTTATAACAAAAAAACTATTTTTTAAATTTTTGGCCGTCTCTCTGTCGCATGTCGGTTTGTTCCGGCTAATCTCAGATAGCTGATGTTATAAGGAGTAATTTAGAAAAATAATTAGGGTTCGGCGCAAAAAATTAAAACCCATGAAATTGTGAACAAAATCCGATTCAAATAGAGAAGTATTGATACCCACGCGGCCGAAACCGCGCTGGTGCATAGTAAAATTAGCCAGTTAAAAGTCAAAGTATGACAATGAAGGTTGATTGTAACAGGTTAGGGAAGACTATCTTCTGTATATGATGTCGATAGGGTATTGTTATTTACTGGTATGGTCACACTCGATCTTTTCACTCGTAAGGCCGACCACATACAGTCGGAATTCCGTTTTGGAATCCCGTTTTGAAATACTGTACGTGTGTGATGATCCTTGATTTTGTATGAATTTGCTGCGTTCGGACATTCCAAATCGATATTTCGAAACGGAATTCCGACTCTATGTGGTCGGCCTTATAGTATAGGTTTTGGATTCTTTATAAAACATTTGTATACGGACCTAGCCGTTACGAAAAAAATAGAGAAATGGCTTTGATTTATTTACTGGTAATTTCGTCTACGAAAATGTCGAAAACTAAAGTTATTACTTTTAGTATTCTTTTTTCTTTTAACGTTCATAAGATTGCTTATTGTTTCGCTGAAATGATTAATTGCTATATTATCAGGTTGGCACAAAATTAATAAGGCACTTGGTTTACGTTTTATATTTTTTATTATTTTTACAATACAAAAAGCTTAGTCAATGTTGTAATCACCATTAGCATCAAAGACTTCTTGCCAACAATCCGGCAAAGTTTGGATGCCTTTCGTCCAGAACTCTGATGGCTGTGCCTCGAAAAAGTTGTTCAACTCCGCCTCTACATCCGAGAAATAATTAAATTGTTTACCCCGCAAATGTTGTTTCAGGGCTCTAAACAAATGATAGTCCGATGGGGCAAAGTCTGGGGAATAAGGTGGGTAGGGTATCGTCTCCCAGCTCAAGTTTTCCAACTGTTGGCGAACGGCAGATGCGACGTTAGGTCGAGCGTTATCGTGTAGTAAAACTACATTGACTCGTCTTCGTCGTTTTTTCTTGATATCAGCAGATAGTTTGGTGAGCTATATAGTTTGAATATTTGTCAGTGTATAAAGTTTCATTGAGTAATAGTTCATAAAACAGCATGCTTTGCGCGTCCCAGAAACAGCAAAGCATAACTGTTAAGCGGTTCTTTTGAGTTGGTGGCGTTTCTTCTCGAAACAGCCAAAAAGCACGACGTGTATCGTTCTCGTAGTGAGTCCATGATTCATCTCCAGTAACCAGATCAGACAAAAACTCTTTACGTCGGGGTCGCAGCAAAAGTGATTGACAGATAGCGACACGGACTGCACGACTGGCGTCGGTAAGGATGTGCGGTACCCACCGAGCCAAAAATTTTCGATACCCAAGCTCATGCAGATGGTATTCCACGGCGTGGTGACTGCAGTTAAGTGCTTCCGTTAATTCACGACTGGTAGCATCCGGATTCAACTGCAGTTCGCGGCGTTAATCGTCATCATTCACTGCGGGTGGTCGTCCTGAGCGTGGCTGACTTTTAAGGCTCCTGTCTCCTGATTTAAAACGGTTTAACCATCGATACACCGTCGCATGGCTTGTACTTCCAGCGCCCATTGCAGTGTTGATATTGTCAGCCGCAGCCCGCGCACTGTGGCCTAACAAGTACTCGTATAAGTATAGTGTTCGAACTTGTCGCTCGTCCATTTTTCTTCAAACTTACTAAAGCGATCGCGAGGGCGGCTTTATATACCTCCACATCACAAGTACCCAGAATGTTCCACAACATTCTAGAATATCATCGAAAACAATTAACTTGAAAAAGGAAATGTATACTTATAGAGTTTTGAAGAGTGTCTCATTACTTTTGTGCCAACCTGATGCTTAAGAGCGTTTACGAAATGTCTTAATTAAAAGAAGATAATTGTTAATCTCTGTTTCTATGAAAAATTTAAAGTCGGTCGAATTTAGCTGTAACGCTATTTTTAGAAAATGTTCTCAATTAACTTTTTAGGCCTAAGTATTCTGCATAAGCGTATGAAGTTTCATTAAAATCGGTTCATTCCGTATTCAAATGACGTACGTCGTAAACGCTCTTAAATAGAACAGAAATATAACGAAATCCTCCAGAAGTCGTCAGCTTTAGGCAGGATCCACTTTTTATTAAATGTCACCGAGTTATTACTCAGTGACATTCATTCAATGCAGAATTATATTGAATTCTGCTAAAAATATCTACAAAATCTGGACATGATTGGCGTACAAAAATAGGAAAGAAATGCTTAAGAGTAAGATTATGATGATAACGAAAAAATTAATGCGTTCGGTTGTTAAGGTATGCCGACAGTACTTTCCAGAACAAGCTCCTTTACAGAGAGCTCTATAAAGGCTCATGCAAACAGGTGCGACATGCGACGTGACACAAAGGCACCTCGTGTCGCGCTTGTTTGCAGGAGCCTTTATAGAGCTCTCTGTAAAGGAGCTTGTTCTGGAAAGTACTGTCACCATACCTTGTTATTGTTGTCACCAAGCATCGCTACTGTGTTCCAGTTTAAAGGGTGTCGGTAGTAATAGAGCTGTACGTAAAGGAGCTTGTTCTGGAAAGTACTGTCACCATACCTTGTTATTGTTGTCACCAAGCATCGCTACTGTGTTCCAGTTTAAAGGGTGTCGGTAGTAATAGAGCTGTACGTAAAGGAGCTTGTTCTGGAAAGTACTGTCACCATACCTTGTTATTGTTGTCACCAAGCATCGCTACTGTGTTCCAGTTTAAGGGTGTCGGTAGTAATAGAGCTGTACGTAAAGGAGCTTGTTCTGGAAAGTACTGTCACCATACCTTGTTATTGTTGTCACCAAGCATCGCTACTGTGTTCCAGTTTAAGGGAGTCGATAGTAATAGAGCTGTACGTAAAGGAGCTTGTTCTGGAAAGTACTCTCACCATACCTTGTTATTGCTGCCACCAAGCATTGTTGATGTATTCCAGTTTAAATGGCATGGTGTTTAAAGGCACACGACACATTTCAGCTTGGTCACTGCGATGGCAACATAATAATTATGTCAGCAAATATCGTGAGGCGCCGCTGATCACTTATCAACGGGGGAGGTCGCCTTAATCCCATCCAATAAAAAACACCGGCCAAGTGCGTGTCGGACCACGCACAATAAAAGGTTCCGTGCTATGGATGAATTTATCCCAAGAAAAAACTTAACATTGTAATTGAAAAACATATTTTCCCAACAAGGGGAGGGGGGGGGGTATGGTCAATTTTCTTAAACATTAAAATTATAAAAGAAATTTATTTCTCCCAAATTTTCCAACTGCAAATGCAAAAACTTAGAAATAATGAACGAAAAATTGTTTATTCTGCACAAACAAAACGCACATTACAAAAAAAAAAAAAAATACAAAGTACACACAAAAAGTATCCAAACTATCATTTGCAGTTGGAATGTTTGGTAAATTCACATGGTAAATCTCCCAATATGGTGCATATAAGGGTCATATTCAAAATAATTGTAAGTTACGGATAGGAAACAAATATGAATATTATTTGATTGTAACAGAAAAATAACAGAAAGGAATTATTAGGGCAAGTGTTGACAATTGTTGACAACTGCAAAATATGAAAAATGTAGATGTGCCAATATATTGCTAGGTGAGCGATAAGGTTTCTATGGTCTGAAAATAACACGGTAAATCTCCCAAGTTTGTTCTTGGGATAAGTTCATCCCAACTACGGAACCCTACATTGTGCATGGTCCGACACGACGACGATGCCCTTAGCCGGTTTTTGCAAATTGCAGCTCTAGTAGGTTGTATGTAGATCAAAATGTGATACGCGACGATGGTAGTGTAGGTATTAATATTAAGGCGAAAGGATTCTAATGATTATAATTATGTAAAACTATAACTATACTATACTATAATTGTTACGGCCGTGAATCATATTTTAATCAACATACAACCTTCCACTGACCTACAAATTGTAAAAAACGTGAGATAATTTGAATTTCGCGGGCTACTGTGGCGCATCCCCCTTAACTGATTCTGAGACTGCCGACGACGAGAGGCCGGGTACGCGTCGGCGAGGCTGTGCGGTTAGTACAAACGGCGCAAGCGGTGATATACCCAGTAAAACATGCACACACAGACAATACATGGCACAGCAATGCAATACAGGGCACATTATTCGAAAACTTTACATACTTCAAATAAATTGAAGTAAAAAAAAAATGTTTTGGCTAACCTGAGGTGCAGTAAGTATAATTAATATTTTATTATCATTAATGTATATGTGACACCATGTGAATAACGCCTAATCATTCATATCTGTTACGTAACAGAAAAAGTGACGGATAAAATAACGTATATGAATTAATTGCACGTGTCTAACCTACAAATCTATTTATTTCCACACTAATTTAAATGTTATACGAATATTTTATATTTGAAACAATTAGCACAATACAGACATTTTCTAGTATGAGTAATAAAACAGTAAACTTACTAACCGCTATTTTAAACGTCTCACATTGAATATTTACTTTTAAAAGTCTAATTTTCTTCGACAACGAAACGAGCTGAGAAACTATATTGAACAAAATGGCCGATCATTTATTCTTACGTCGTGTAGTGACAGGTAGTGGACTAATGTTGCCAGTATATCAAATTTCTTTATTACCATGGAAATAATATTAAAATATCATAACAGAGAAGAATAACAGATATGTGTAAAATCAGGAGACTCATTAATAAATTAAATTTGAAGAACAATAAATAGTATTTTATATTTTGTTTAGTGAAGTGTTGAAAGTTTAAACAATATTCTCTGAATATAGTTTTTTTTTTTAAACTTTTGTGTAATGGTTAATAGTTAAATTATTTTTTTTAGTTTACCGTCAAAGACGTGGACATTGAATACTTGTATGAAACGGAATCTACGCAATGTTTGGTTTCATTTTTTTTAAAGAATTGTTTAGCTGTATCAAATGTTTCGTTGTTTTTTATTAAGCTCAAATAAACATTTGATCTGTTTGTTTATGAAATTCTAGTCAATTGTATCTCGTTATAAAAATAATTGGGTTGGACAATAAGACAGTAGTAAATATACAATTATTTTGAATATGACCCATAAACGTACGCACAATATTGGGGGATTTACTATGTTATTTTAAGACCATAGACTTCTTATGGGTTTTCGTGTAACTTATAGGTATAGAACTATTTTCTGTATTATTTTCAAAATTTTTGACTCTGTAGTTTCAGAGATAAGGGGGAGGGGGTTATGGTCAATTTTCGTCTATTTTATTAAAAAAAACTATACTTGAGACCCTCATACTAAGCCTTTCATTTGATTTGTCATACGGTACAGTGTGCAAAACTTTTTTTTTTAATTTTCTTATTTGTCTCCCAAATATTACCCCCATATTCAAAATTAATTTATTTACGTAACACATCCGCGTTTAACTATTAAATAATAATATAGTGTTCCGGTGTGTCTGTATCATTGTATCTTAGTTCTCCAAGCACACTCCACAGTCTTACATCAGCACACAATACACGTAGTGATCTGTTCGGCCCCCTATTACCCCGGCAGATTGCTACAGTACACCTCAGCCCAACCCTTTGGGGAAACAAGGCTTGTTGTTTGTAATGTATGTGTCCTGGCTTCATTGTATCGTATTTAGTTGAGGAGTTCCTATGGCCACCTTCAGGCTCCATCATCAGATCAGCTCCATAGTATCATATTTTTGCGTTGTCATCATAGTTATAATATATTTATGCCAAGTTTCAACTCAATCGGATGCCAGGAAGTGCTTGAAAAATAGATGACAATGCAAGTAACTGGAAAACACATACGAGCGAAGCAAACTAAGTAAAGCTTGTAAAAAGTACTAAATCTATACAAATAAATAAAATTGAAGTGTCTTTTTGTAATGTTAAATTATCAACGTTTTACTAAATGCATATTATGGAAGTAAATACGGTACTTATAACAAAAAAGCAATAATTTAAAACTTTGTCTGTTTGTTCGGCCTAATCTCCGAAACGGCGGGGCCGATTTTGACGGGACTTTCACTGGCAGATAGCTGTGTTACGAAAATTAACTGAGGCTACTTTAATTTTAGAAAATAATAAGGGTTTCGCGTAAAATATAACCCCAAGAAATTGTGAATGAAAAGTCGGATTTGAAAATTCTTTTTGGATTTGGTAGCCCAATTTTCGAGGATAGTTAAATAGGCTATTTAACATCACGCTACGACCCTCAGGAGCAGAGCAAGAAGAAAAAAGTCAGAAATAACACTAAGCGAAAACAAAGTAATAACGCGGGAGGGCGATGCAACGCGACGGGTCGGGGGAGTTTTATTAATATTATTATATTTATTTAAGAAGGCACCAAGTCCCAATATGTCCTTTATTAAAATATGGCTGTTATTTTAGTATATTGTGTATCTTACGACTTCCACACGAACGAAGTCGCGGGGCACAGCTAGTAAAATATAAGTTTTTTTTTTTAAAACAAGCTTTTAATGAACTTAAAAGTACGAAATAAAACTATTGTAAACATAGAACTTTAATCATTTTTTAAAGCTCGAGGCGTAAACGTCAATTGAAACATTAATTAAATCCTTCCCGTTTCCGACGCTTTTATCGTTGATATAAATTCTATCTAAAGGTAAGGTAAATAGTTCTCTTGATTGCTTTTTCGTGTTGTTTCTGAACCCAACGAAGTAGTGTTTTGATTTCTGCGGTATAAACAAAAGTATTAGTTTATAAACATTAAGTATTATAAGCTTATCTTGAGTACTGAAAGCCTAACTTTTTCTTTACATACTTATATTTACGCGTAGGAGCTCATGGCTAAGTAATAACAGCCGCACGGGTCGATCGATCAGGTTAAGCTACGCTTACCGCAGTCGATCCGATGATGGGTGACCATCTTTACATATCAAGACCTTTCCGTGCCTCGGAAAGCACGTTAAGGGTCTCAGCACACATATGGGATCGGAAAGGGATCGTCACCGTATCGCCTCGAGCCGTTCAGAATGGTTTGTATTAAACTCCCTACTGCAACGCACACTAATCGGAATAATAACGTAATCGCCTCGCCTCGGAACAGGCTCCGAACTTGAATTCCCGCGCTTACGGCTCATCGTCCCCGCGCTTACGTTTCTCCGTCCCCGCGCTTACGTCTCTCCGTACCCGAGCTCACATCTCTTCGTCCACCCTTTCGTTTGGATTCAAACTGATCTGGTGCCAACCAGGTCAGCCAGGGGGCGGCGAGGCGTAAGCGCGGTGTCGCCTAGCCGTAGCCGAGTTGACGTACAGGCGCTGCTGATACGCTTTCGTTACGTGCATACGGTAGGTTGACGCCTGGTTGACAGCGAGGCGAAAGGCGTTACGGTTACGATCCCTTTCCGATCCCATATGTGTGCTGAGACCTTAAGCCGTTGGTCCCGGCTGCTATTCGTGGCTTTGACAGTCGTTACGGGTCGTCAGAAGCACGAAAGTCTGACAACCAGTCTTACCAAGGGGTATAATCGTATTACTAAGTAACTGGGTTCTGGAGGTCAAGGCCGATGATGACTTATATTGTATGTGTCAATTAATGTTATTATGATGTGGTTTGCATAAAAAATACTTTTAATTATTTTGGTGGTACTTTCTAGACTTCGCGAAACTAGGAAGTTGCATAACAACACTCCTTGTTCAGTAAAATGACTACCAATTTATTTTAAACCACTTCTTACCTACATGCACTAGCTTCGCCCGCGACTTCATCTGCGTGTAATTTCTTGTTATGACAAAAAATACATATATCATATGTGACCTGGTCATGGCGACCTTAGTGAGTACCATAAGATGGATTGCTGGGAGGTTAGGAAGTAGTGAGATGGCATAAAGAGCGTTGTCACATTTTGCACCTCTCTCGCTCACACAAAACCTAATTTTTAAGAATGTTAAATGAAAAAATGCTTTTTTGAAAAATGTAATCAATGGGCGGTCTACAAAATAATATTAATTTAATAGGTAATTATTAAAAACACATTTTTATTGCGGCATTTATTTACATCATCTCAAAAACAGATCATAATACTTAATTACATAATTATGTTTATTAGATAACACAATAGAAATGTGTTTTTTGATAACTACCTATTAAATTAATATTATTTTGTAGACCGCCCATTGATTACATTTTTCATAAAAGCATTTTTTCATTTAACATTCTTAAAAATTTGGTTCTGTGTGAGCGAGAGAGGTGCAAAATGTGACAACGCTCTTAATTCGATTATCACACAATTTTTAAATGTTTCAACCGTTTGCAAATTCAAACTATGCCAGCATTACCGACTGTTTCTGCGGCACCTTTAAATATTTTTTTTACTGTTGTACCTCGTTGGATAGCTAATTAAAAGAAGACGTCTTCGCCGTAATTTGTAGGTGTTGCCAAAGTTCATGTGTACGTATATGATTTTTGAAAATGGTTAGATAGATAGATTCATTTATTTCCCTGAAATATGATATTTTACAGATTTTATAACACATACACAATAGTTCTTCAATAATGATTCTAATTTAATCAATATAAAGAAAATTATTAAATTCCCATTTCAAAAAACAAAAAAAGTACTAAATCAAGAATTGTCTACATATAAAATAACAAATGTCAAAAAAAAATTTAAATGACTAATTGTCTAAATATCAACTTTCAAACGACAACCAAAGAAATTAAATCACAAATGTCAATAGCTTAAAATAAAATTGTCAGAATTTAATTTTCATGTCATGCAACTGTCCCATTTGTCTTCGAAGGTTAAAAGTTAAAAGGAAGAAGCTTATACTTCTTCCTTTAACTTTTAACTGTTCGATGTTTTATAAAATGTAGTTAAATCGAAAGGTTCGTTCAAGTATTAGGTACCCAATGAAATAGCATTGAAGGCCATTTTCAGAGTTTAGAGAAAAGTGATCTTTAGTGAGGAATTCTGGGAAATTTTCTTTTCTCGAATCCCATGAATGTTTGCCTAGGCTTCATGGGGTGCTTAATTGTTGCAAATGGTGCACACTATCACGTCCTGGAAGGAATACGTCAAATTACAAGTCGCCCTGTAGATCAATAGGACACGTTATAAAGTTTGACGGGATATAATCTCCCTTCCATTTAAGTTAACAGCGCGAAGCTTAAATATTCATTTAACTATAATTTCAGGCTGACGTTGTATTTCTTAAAGTATACTTTTCGCTTGTTATAATAAACCTTGATAATAACATCTCAACTTAGATTGTTTTGTCACAAACTTGTTATTTTATGTTTGTATGACTTTAGTAACAGATGACAATTTTCTAAAGGTTAATGAAGTACGTACTTCCTTACAGTTGAAGATTGATTTGCCCTTTGCTGAGGTATTTGTAATTTTGTATGCCTGGGTGGTACCCAAATTCATGAAAGCGTCTGTGCATTCTACCGTTAATGACTAAAAATAGCGCATTTTTAATTTTTTTCGCGGCCATCTAATTAACATTATTAATTCGATGCAGAATAATATGACGAACAAAAGTTAATACACGGTATCCTACCCTACCTCCAATAACCTAACATCAGTCTAAACCGAGTTATACAGGGCAATTTTTTTATCACTACCCAAATTTTCACAGGGTGTTCTACCCATGAATATGATCAACTTTCACTATCATTTTCGGGACCAAATCTGAAATCACGAAAAAAAATCTGCTGTTTCATACAAAAGTTCAATTACCTACTCGACCAAAATGTATGAAACGGCAGATATTTTTTCGTGATTTCAGAGTTGGTCCCATAGTGAAAGTTGTTCATATTCATGAGTAGAACAGCTTGTGAAAATTTGGGTTGCGATAAAAAAAATCCCTGTATCGATAATATATTTTTTTTTAAGTACATAAAATCAAGTTCAAATTATCATCTCAGACTGGATTTGTAGAAAAATCGTTTATCAATTCATTTTTGTGATAGGTTTTTCCGGTACCGACTAAGGTTTCAATGCTGCTGGCCGCGGTATAAAACCAAATGCGCCACTTTCTATAGTGATTTAGTCATTCTCCTTTAAGGTACTTATGCATTGTGTAGGTATTTCTATGACCGCAAAATTTCCACATGCTTACCTTAAATGCCAATTAAGTGCCCTGAAACCCTTTACAGTAGATCGAACACCAATTTTATATGAAACCTATAAGCTTCCTCGTCTCAGTAATCTCTACTAATTAATCTTTTCCATAGCTCATTTGTAATCCTATTAAGTCCCTTTACAGATCCCAAACCACATTCGTTGTTAGTTAACATTTCTCGGAATGTTCTGGAAAATGACGCATTTCGTTCGTTACGAGACACTTTAAAAACCACACTTTATTTCGATTACTTTTAATAATGGAAAATAATTAAATTGCCTAACGCAGCTTTTATTGCGCAACCGAGAATTGTAATGAAAACTTAAATACGATGCTTCGTTTACATAGTGTTATTCGAAAAGTATTTATATGTTTTTTATTCACTCATTTGAATACAAAAATGTTGATGTTTATTCATAATCATAAATATTATTAAAAGGACTTTTTTTGTATAGTTAGGTACTCTTTAAACGTACACGGTCGTAAACTGTTAACCAATAGAAAAAAAGAAAGAAAGACACATATTTTATTTGAGACACGCACAGGAAATACAACAATAAAAAGAACATTAAAACTAACAATATCTTAAACACAAATAAAACAAAAGGAAAGAAAAAAAGAAACGAAGAAGACCTGTGCGAGGCCAAAAAAGGCTCCTATCTCAGCATGAAAAAACAAATACCGAAGCGCTGATATTCTGACAGGGCCCACTGTGATGCCACGGACACACCTACGGACATAAAATAAAAGAAAAAATTAACAATAAAATATATTATAAAACACAAAATTATACACAAATACGGTAATTCAAACATGAATATTTATTACATTTGCCAGATTTTATGACAAGACGGCCATTGCTAGGACAGAGAGACTATCCACAATATTCATTAAGAGAACGAGTACAATTGCCATTTATTATTTATCGACGATAAACGATCCTATTTCAACACAATCTGTGACAAATTGTACAAATACCTGTCTATATCTGTTACTCAAACAAAAAGACGTAACATGATTACTGTCTGACACTATGTGTTTACTGAAACAAAAAGACATTACTGTCACCGCTTAATTATTGATTACCAACATTAAAATGATTGTTTGTGTTATGTTCCTAGAGATCTTTTACTGATTTCACAATTTCGATCGAATTTAAGCATCGTTTACACGAGGTGAGTTTCCCGACCGTCGAGAGGCGAGAATGACTGTGATTTATCGTTCTCTGTGTTCAAAATACCTTTATAATAAAAGTAAAGTCCTGTTGTTTTACGAGTTTCACAATAAATTCCGATTGATAGCTTAGATGGAAATATCTTTTGAATTCCACAGAGTCTGTATGAAACGATGAAGCGTTTACAAGCTATCCCTGACAATAGGGTTCAGATTTGAATAGTACATTAGTGCAGAGGTAACCTACCTTGTCTTCTTATCCCGAATTGGCACTCGAATAGTTCATAGGTACTCAGTCATCCGATTGAAAATAGTTAGATAAGAACAGATTCCGAGATTGTCATCGTCAAATACTCATATTTGAATGCTCATTTTAGATAGGTAGATAATATGTAGATAGAATACTCTTTATTATGCGCACCATCGATGACCCCTTAAGAGGTTGTGCGTTATTTTTGTTACACTTTGTATATACTCAACACGTCGGACTTCATTACTTTCTCTTTGTATAGACAGAATGTCTTCCTGTTCGTAAAACTTAATTCAACAGAAAAGAGCCAAACTTAATTTGAAACTGTTGATAATAAATTGGATTACGTTTGTTAAGAGCACAAGAATCCAATATTTACTATCAAACCTCTCTCGAACGAACGATCTTCGACTGTAATAATATACTTAAACCATTTGGTTTATAGATGAAGACACAGACTAACGTACACTTTGACTTATTTTCTAGATTATCGTTTGCCTTTAAGTTAATTAAAGCCTAGTCAGTGTTTGTTCTTATGCTCGTCTCGTATATCATGTATTGCCAACCTATATCAATCTTTCTGCCTCGCCTTTTCCCAACTATGTTGGGGTCGGCTTCCAGTCTAACCGGATGCAGCTAAATACCAGTATTTTACATGGAGCGACTGCCTATCTGACCTCCACAACCCAGTTACTAGGTATTACGATGCCCCTTGGTAAGACTGGTTGTCAGACTTTCGGGCTTCTGACGACCCGCAATGACGGTCAAAGATCTAAAAATGAGAGCCAGGTCCAACGGCTTAGCCTGCTTTCCGAGGCTCGGATGGGTCTCGATATGTAAAGATGGTCACCCATCCACGGACCGACCGCGGCAAGCGTAGCTTAACTTGCGGCTGTTATTATTTAGCCACGAGCCCTTCACTTCTTACCTACATACAAGCAAATAAAACATTGTTAAACGAAAATCTTTTACACGTTGTAAACAAATAGTTCTAGCTACATTATTTATTTATGTATATAACAAGCATACATGATCAACAGAATATTTTCAAAGTCACTATAGCAAAACTAACTTTATATCCGTCAGATACGATCGGGATGCAATCAACTATCCCAGAAACTTCAAGTTATCAATGTTTTCTAAGTTCTAGTCGCCTCTAATCAAGACAATATTTTCTAAAGCTAAAAATATTTCCAACATATTTCGTAGAAGCAGAAAATATGTAACTAAGTTACTTGAAATTGTTTGTTAGTTTTTAATGTTTTTCACGATGTTAGACGAGACTTGATTTTATTATAAAACAGATCATTAGGTAATCTGATATAGGTACTAACAAAGCTACATTTTGTTAAAAGTTACCACAGCTACGATTCTCGTAGGCTACATTTGCTACGTGTTGCCCGCTACGATCTCGTAGCGGGCTACGCGCCATCTACAGTGGGTTTCGTAATCCTCGGCTTCGTTCATACTCATCCCAAGTTCGAACTCGCCCAGTTTTTTATATGCTTATCAGCTGCATGGGCACAGTTTGTCAGAAAAGTGCTACGATGTAAAAAAACAAATACTTATCACGTATTAACTTTACTATGGCACTCTTGATGTTTTTCTATATATTTTTTTAACAAAACAAACTTAGATTCTGTGCAAATAAGTAGTTATTAATAATTAAGTATTGCATTCCTAGAAATTTTACAATAAGCAAAGCCTACACGTGTCCGAATAAAAGAGTCGTAAATATCAATAACCGCAATGACCGCAATAACCTATTTTTCTTTCTTTCTTTTCTTTCTTTCTTTTCTTTTCTTTCTTTTCTTTCTTTTCTTTCTTTTCTTTCTTTTCTTTCTTTTCTTTCTTTTCTTTATTTTCTTTATTTTCTCTCTTTTCCTTCTTTTATTTCTTTTCTTTCTTTTCTTTCTTTCAATGGGCAAAAGTCGAGGGCATCCTTTGACAAGTCTTTTGTTATAGCGGGTTCTGGTAATTACATACAGCTCTCTCTCTCATTCAGAGAGCTTAAAATATTTTATAATTTGTGATTTCTTAGACGATAGTTTGAATTAATGTATAATAATATACTGTGATTTTTAGCAGAGAACTGTAATTATTGCACAAACTGTATTTTTTAGAGACAAGTTTTAATTATAATATGTAATTAAAGTTTTAATTATTATACTTCGAACTGTGACTTTAACGAGGTTTGATAAACGAATGGTTCTTTTAAATGAGCGTATAATACCTATGTTGTTTATTAATGTTGCTTCTATTTTATGCATGTTAAAAATAACACTAACAACACTTTTCTTACCACCGGTACTTTTGTGCCTTCTAGCTACGAGTATACATGTAGGTAGATATATACGGACTGGGCAGGTTCGAACTAGGGAAGATTACGAAGCCTAATGCTCGTTCAGTTACAGAGCAACCTCATAACTTAATTAATAGGGTAGTGGAGTCACCTGCCCTTACTAAAAGAGCGATGCTCAGAAGGGGTACTTGTTAATTACTGTTACGCAAACTAACATTGCAATATTGAATTTGTCCCAAAACTCTCTCTAACTGAATAGTTTCCTCTGCAGGCAGATTTTTTTTGCGCCTGTTTGGATTTGTGTGTATGTTGTCCGTTATAAAGAAAAGAAAGAAGAAGAAAGAAAATACGTTTATTTGCGGTAAATGTGACGAAAAAAAGAACACAAACACAAAAAAAAGAAACAAGTTGTGGGAAAATATGCGTCACATCCACACAAAACAGCCATATCTCAGCATAATGCTGCGACCCTATGCGAGACAGAGCCCCAGCGCTGATTTTCAGCGACAGCCGGCGTTGTGATGACGTCAGCCGGTGCAGCATGCAGTGAAATTTAAAAAGAAACAAAATAAACACAGAACACTTAAATCTCAAATGTTTATATAAATACAATATTTAAAATGGCAACATTTCGTTCCATCAGCATCGACTCACACGCCGCGCGCCGCCGGTTATGTGGACTAGGTCTTCTTATTTTCAACACTCAGTCGTGCAGTCGCCTTCATATTGAACTAGTTGTACCCCGCGACTTCGTTCGCGTAGAAATCGTAAGACACACAATATACTAAAATAACAGCTACATTTTAATAAATCTCCCTCGTCCCCCGATCCGTCGCGTTGTATCCGCCACGCTATTACTTCGTTTTCGCTTAGTTCTTTTTGCTCGGCGCCTAAGGGTCGTAGCGTGATGTTAAATAGCCTATAACTATCCTCGAGAATTGGGCTACCAAATGCAAAAAGAATTTTCAAATCTCGAATCGAATTTTTGTTCACAATTTCATGGGTTTTAATTTTTTTGCACGGAACCCAAATTATTTTTCTAAAATGAAAGTAGCCTAAGTTACTTCTGGTAACTTCAGCTATACTCGTATGCTAGTGAAGTACCGTCAAAATCGGACCAGCCGTTTCGTAGATTAGCCGGAACAAACAGACAGTCAGACAAAAACTTTAAAAATAGCTTTTTTGTTACATGTACCGTATATACTTTCTTATGCATTTAGTAAAAAATTGTTATTTAGACATTACAAACAGACACTTAAATTTTATTTATTTGTATAGATTAAGACCAATAGTTTTACTAAACAGTGCGGTGTCATACAGTTACACGGCTCGTTTACTCGTTTATTCACATTCAATTTTTCATGGAGAGTTCCACTATACCGTTCCCGTCATAATGGAATAGAATAGTCTTTATTATGTACACCATACGAATTACAGATATAAATGTAGAATGTAGTTATAATTGCATTGAGCTATCGCAGAAAAATACTACAGTGATCAACCATGCGTGACCTTAATCAGTCGCAGTAACTAAGCCAGGGTATAGATTCCCTCTTTGAGGAGTGGCTGGAGAGGCGCCACGGCGTCCTCACCTTCCGCCTGACGCAGGTCCTCACCGGACACGGGTGCTTCGGGAGGTACCTGTTCCGGATAAGGCGGGAGGAAACGCCCGGGTGTCACCACTGTGTGGATCGCCCGGAGGACACGGTGGAGCATACGGTGGAGGTCTGCCCGGCTTGGGCGGAGCACCGCCGTGTCCTCGCGGAAGCGATCGGCGGCGGCGATCTCTCGCGTCCGGCCCTGGTCCAGGCCATGGTACGGAGCGAGAGTGCATGGGAAGCCATTACCTCCTTCTGCGAAGCAGTAATGCTCGTGAAGGAGGAGGCGGGACGCGTGAGGGAGAGGCAAGCTTTGCACCCTCACGCCCCTAGTCGCCGCAGGAGACGCCCTGGGCGTCGGGAATCGGCAGCCGATTCCCGGCCACCGTAGGCGCGGGCTTGCGGACGGCGAGCAATGGGTAGCTCGCCGTCCGGTAAGGACCAGGCCCGAGTCGACGGCGCGTCGTGTTCCACGCGCGCCTCAAAGAGATGTCAGCACTATTGACGGGGTCCGCTAGGGCCGATGCCAGCTAGGGTTGCGGGATGTTCGAAAGAGTTACCGTGGCCCCGGCACAGGCAACAGAAGGAACACGGGTGGGTTTTAGTCAGTAAAAGTCTGACACGCCCTCCCGCTCCGCCCAGAGCGGGAGAAGTCATTTGATGATTTCCCATCCACAAAAAAAAAAAAAAAAAAAAAAGGGTATAGATTAGAACTGTGACCCACCACGCGCGAGCCGAGCGAGCGAAACGAGCATTGCCATGGCAGCGGCTGGCGAGCGCTACAACATAGTTAGTCGCAATTACTTGGCTATTGAGTGTAGAGTATCGACCTCAAAATAGGAATTATTAGAGGTTCACAAAGAGAAGTGCATTTATTATATTAGAGTGTTCAATAATATTTTAGGAAAACAAAATGGGAATTATTTGATGTTCGATTAAATAATAACCCCAATAATTACTGTTACGGCAATGGCAAGCAACCATAGCAATATTGAATTTGTCTTAACAACTCAGAGAGAGTTTTAAGACAGCTGAATAGATTCTTATACGAACAGATTTTGTTTGCACCTCTTCTTAATGTGGACTGGGTCTTCTTCACCTTCACCACTCAGTGGTGTAGTCGCTTTCTCATAATGAATTAAGGCCAATCATTTTACTAAACTGTGCAGTGACACCGAGTTACACGATTGGTTAACCCATTTATACCGAAGCCGCGATCAGCGTAGCCACCTACTGGGTCAAATTAATCAAGTTAACTAGACTTCAAAAACTACGCATCAAAGATCTGACGTCACACAAATTCTGCATCGCGCTACTAGCAGAGTTTACCGCGTGACTTTGAAATATATGACAGAGAAGGTACATATAAGTACACCTCTCTAGTTATCGTCAACCATATTTTAACTACTGTAGGCGTACTATGGGTAGTGTTGGTTATTGCGCAACAGAAAAACTGTTTGCAATTCAAATCAAATTATAATTCACGATCAAATTAATCACACTAGCTATTCACACACTGTAGGTACACGACACAACTATACGGAACGCGCAACAGTTTCTAAACGTATTCACTGCTCGACAGCCACAGACAAACTCTGCTTAACTCTGGTCAACCAGCGTTATGTTGTAGACTCTGTCGAGCGCCGCTTGGTGGCGCTGGCGTTCCAATTAGTCAAGCGACGACTAACGTATTTCCGACATATACAACATCCTGACATCAACCGTCGGACAGTAGCACACCAGACACAACACCTGTCTGGTCGGAGGATCCTCCCTTTTCTATGGAGGATGAGTGAACTTTATACCCTGTTCCTCATAGCTCTATAGTATCATCGATTTGAAAAGAAGATGAAGAATCCATTTATTGACAATCACTTTACTACGGAGCGTTTCCCTGCGTGAATGAATCAGGAATTATGTGATATTCACGGGAGTACCAAGGTTACGGACATACCGCAGGATTGCTAAACATAAGGAGCAGTGGGCGGAAATATATTTTTATTTGCTGAAGCGCACCGCGAACTATGAACCAAAGTATTAAGAGACGCGGCAGCTACATGAGCGAAGCTAAACGAAGATAGCTTCTCGATCCCAGTGTGGAATGCGCCTAAAGTGTCGTTTGACCATTTGTAAGCGACAATGCGATCGACAGTGATGCAGGACCGCGGTCCATTACGGTTTCTCTGAAAATTTCAGAAAAATAGTCTGAAACCAATTTTCTTCGGAATTCTGTTCACTTAGTATTCATAATAAATGGGTATGAATTTGCCAGTGTCAAGACTGTCTCTAAAAATATTTACTGGGTCGTACGAGGAATGGAATATAGGCTTTTGTTATTATTGACCGACTTCAAAAAAAGGAGGAGGTTATCAATTCGACACGTATGTATGTTGTTATTGGAACTGCAATATATTGGCATATGATTATTATTATCTATTAAGGCTTCCAATCAAATATACAAAATTTTATAGGAATGCCCATGCATTTCTTCGAAACTATTAATCGGATTGTATTTTTTTTATTGGCTTACATTTACTTCAACTTGCAAGTTTCATCAAAATTGGTTCAGTAGTTTTCAAGAGATGGCAGGACTAATACGTGTAAGTGTGTAAGTGGCCTGGCTTATTGATACGAGCTACGGGTGCGGTGTCAAAGGGAAAACATCTCAAAACCTTGGGCAAATTCTAGTGCAGTGTTTATAATAAAATTATTAACTACTTATTACAAACAAATATTGCAGTCTTTACTTCAAACTAAAAATAACGAAATAAAAAAGTAATTAAAAAAAATCGACTTTAAAAAGAAATTAACTCAAAATTATTAAATAACTTTAATTTCGAAAGTTGGTCGCAAAAAACTAAAATACAGATCCCAAGACACCGACTTCCGAAATTAAAGTTATTTCATAATTTTGAGTTAATTTCTTTTTGAAGTCGATTTAATTTTTTTTAATATTTCTTTATATTAGAATACAATATTGGAGTTATACATTGACGACAGATGTAAAGCCTGTTTCGAGTGTAAATATTTGTTGAGAAGAAAGTGTTACGTATTAAAAAAAAAAAACGTATTAGGTACTCGTGTTACTTGTGTGTCTTATAAGTTTTTCACTTACTTAGCCTACGTAACTTTAACTTGAAGTAAAATGGATTGTGGTATTACAATATATTTCACGGTTTTAAATTTGTTTCGGAGTTTCATCTCAGAGGCAGACAGGAATACGGGCGTCATTTGGTTTCAACGAAATATAAGTACCTACTCAATTCTTGTATACAATGTCTAAGATACAATAATTACAGAGATAGAAATATATACTTCTATACTAATATTATAAAGAGGTAAAATTTATTTGTAAGTTTGTATGTAGGGGGTAATCTCTGGAACTAACAGTCGGATTTTAATAAATCTGTTTGGATTTGATAGTCCAATTTTTGAGGAAGGCTATAAGCAAATAAAATAACTGGCGAAATGTGTGTGTGTAGGGGCGAGCCTATTGCCATCAACCGGGCATAAGTCCAGACCCCGGGTTGCTACTGAGAAAGTTAAGGGGGAAGCGCTAAGGTAGCCCGCGAAATTCAAAATTTCTTACGATTTTTGCGATTTGCAGCTCGGTGTCTGGATATATGTTGATCAAAGTATGATACGCGACCGTAACAAATATGTATTTACAGAATTATAATATTAGAATTAGTAATACAATTCCTTGAGTTAGTATAATCCTGAAATGTTAAGATTTCATGAAATAGTCATTCAATAGACTTACTTGGTCTTAGAGAGTTGTATTGATGACTTTAATGATTATAATTATGTAAACTCATATTTGTTACGGTCGCGAATCATATTTTAATAAACGTACAACTTAACACTGAACTGTAAGTTGCAAAAAACGTAAGAAAATTTGAATTTCGCAGGCTACCCTGGCGTTTTCACCTTAAATAAAAAATTAAAAAAACTCCCGACACAAACAAAAACATCTAAAAGTAAACAATAATATGTATTGGCTCTTTAAGTTGTACGTAATATTTTGATCCAAGCGTCGTCGTATCGGTGAATAGCTAATGAAAACGCCAAACAGACGAGGCTCACGTTTACATCACTCAACGAAGGTAGAGGAGGTCGCGGAGTACATCAGGATGAAGACCAAGTTCACCTTGAGAGTCGAGAAGTTGGAGTCACCCCATAAGATTAACTTCAAATCTTTTGTGGTGCGAGTTCCGACTCATCACCTGGAAACATTCATGAAGAAGGGATTTTGGACGACGGTTGCGCGGAAGGCTACATGACACCACGACTCAGCGCAAGACGTCGCCGATCCAACGTAGTATACGAATTTTGTAGTGATGTTTTTATTATTACTTTATTTTTATTTTTTTGTATCACTATTTTGTGTGTTTTTCTATGGACCTTAGTTGCCTGAAAATAAAGCAATTATTATTATATTTTTTTGATATTTCTCGGGATCCCAGGGTCCCGGACCTTTAGAAGGCATATGAGGGGCCGAAGCCAACTCGCAGAGGCCCGTTAGACGCTTTCAATGGAAATGAGGCACTAACCGACGATTATCCCTGTGCGTACTATGCAAGTGCACCCAAGGACAACCCCCGGATGGTGTTGGACTATTGCAGAATATGGAGACAAAAAAAAAATTGGGCTATGGGTTTGGATGGCTAAAGTGGACTGGTTATCTAAAACTATGGAAGGACTATGGCCCCTGCCTGACCAATGTGTGATAAATACAATACACGGATAAAATGGCAGGGGGTGATTTGCACACTCAACAATGGGCCCTCGGTAACGGTCGCTAGCACATAGTGTCGTAGCGACAAGGGGGCAACATGTCTTGAGGTGCTTAAGAGGAGTGGAGAGGTATTCCACGGCTATCAGGACAATCCCGGAAGTACGGTCAAGATCCCTACCAGCGTCTTACTGGACTACTTCCTTCCTCCGAGCACGGTTGCTCTTGCGAATCTCTACTCAAGCCAGCCAATAAAGGCAAGAATGAGGTGGGAGGTCAGTTCTCGTCAGTGTTCACTCCAGCCGGCCAATAAAGGCAAGCCAGAGATGAGGAACATGACTTCTCCCGGGAGGTAGGGTACGTGGGGTCGCTACTGCCCAGCAGCTCGCCACATGCTGCCCTGCGGTTTTTATTATATTATTATTATACCTAGCAATAACGAATGTATGCTATTGTAAAAAAGGTTAGCTTCTTCTTTTCATTAGCCGTCACGTGATGCGACGACGCTTGGATCAAAATATTATCTACAACTACAACTTTCTCCATCATCGGACTCTGTTCACCGTCTATCTAAAAACTATTTGTCGAAACCATTCCAATGAGCCCAAACACGACACCTCTGCTGTAAGTTAGTGAGGGAGTTTGGTATCCTGCAAATTCCAGGTGATGCTGCAGCATCAACAGTTGCCGCAGCATCACCTGGAATTTGTACATAGAAACCTTGAACTCAAGGTTACCATGTTCTTCTAATATCATTGAAGTAACACAATACCAAACTTCGAATCGATCGGACCTGTAGAAGATGCTCACATCCATTCATCAACTAGAAAAGAGCTGAATGACTCTTCAAACGGCTGAGCGGATTTTCTTGATTCATAGCTAAGAACATTCTCGATCAAGTCACCTTTCAAACAAAAAATAATAATCAACATCGGCTCAGCCGTTTGGAAGCTACGATGGCGCAGACAGACATACAGATACACAAATACACAAGTTAAACTTAAAACACCCTTTTGTTTCCGTGGGAGGTTAAAAATATACTGTACAAGCATTTTCATGATTAACACAACGTTAACATTTGATTTAAAAAATGTTTTCCTACTCTGGTCAGGCCTAATATTTTTCAAGAGAATAATTTTGTTCAGGTTTGACCTCAAGCTATCCCTATTTTAAAGATTTTTAAAACTTTTTTTTTAATTTAAGATAGGTTTGCTCTTGACTCTAGTCTAGGTCAGAGATGACAGATACAAAGTCGACGATGGAGCAAGCTTACCCAAAGATTAATGGTAGTTGTTTTATTAACAAAACAAAATGGTTTACTTTACCCTCAATAAGTGTTGATTAACATAATAACAAAACAACATTGCTTAGGAAATTAATATGGTGTACATAATAAAGAGTAATCCATCTATCTAGGTATTAGAAGTTTATTATTTCAAGGGCGATCTCAAAAGGATAAAACTTGCCCGTTATACAGGCCTTCCCACGGATATGCCACATGGGGGGAAAGTACCTTGAATATTGTAGATGGAACATTTTACTGAAAAAAGACATTATTTAAATTTAAAAAACAATTTAAACTGCATTCATAGATATTTAAATAATTACATGGTTGAACCGGAAATCGAACCCGTTACACGAGAAAAATTATCAGCCTGTAGCTTTATCATACCGATCGAAAGGCTTCATCACAAGGATTATTTTTTGCCAAATAACATAGTATCACAAATAGGAGGAGCTCGTGGCTAAGTAATAACAGCCGCATGGGTCGATCCATCAGGTTAAGCTACGCTTGCCGGGGTTGGTCCGTGGATGGGTGACCATCTTTACATACCGAGACTCCTCCGTGCCTCGGAAAGCACGTTAAGCCGTTGGTCCCGGCTGTCATTCGTGGATCTTTGACAGTCGTTACGGGTCGTCAGAAGCCCGAAAGTCTGACAACCAGTCTTACCAAGGGGTATCGTGTTACCCAGTAACTGGGTTGTGGAGGTCAGATAGGCAGTCGCTCCATGTAAAATACTGGTATTCAGCTGCATCCGGTTAGACTGGAAGCCGACCCCGATATAGTTGGGAAAAGGCTAGGCAGATGATGAACATAGTATCACAAATAAAAGGAAGACCATGAATTTTAACATTTTTAATACAAAATTAATCAATTTATCAAATGCTCAAAATGAGTCCCTTCCTGTTGAATACAAAGTCGCACTCTTTTGATTATTTCGCTCCCTGTCGATTTTTTTATCTTGTTGTGGTGGATATTTAGAATAATATGTCTAAGTTTTGCTTGTAGCTCGTGGACACTTTCATACTGGTTCTTTTAAACTAAATTTTTTACATAACCCCATAAAAAAAACATCTAACGGGGTTAGATCTGGGGATCTCGGCGGCCATCTTATTTGTCCATTTGTCCCGATCCAGGGATGAAAGTGTTCATTGAGATAGTCCCTTGTTCTGTGACTGTTATGAGCCGGAGCCCCCTCTTGCTGAAAAGTAAGGTTTTGTCGTTCTGCAACCGGAAGATTATTTATCTCATTTCTCAAAATCTCAAGTATTTCTAGTATATCAGCTTTTCATTTTTCTGAACAAAATTTCACATCAAATGTTAAAATTCATGGTCTGCCTTTTATTTTTGACACTATGTTATGTGGCAAAAAATAATCCTTATGATGAAGCCTTTCGTTCGGTATGATAAAGCTACAGGATGATTATTTTTCTCGTGTAATAACGGATTCGATTTCCGGGTCAACCATGTAATTATTTAAATATCTATGAATGCAGTTTAAATTGTTTTTAAAATTCAAATAATGTCTTCTTTCAGTACAATGTTCCATCTACAATATTCAAGGCACTTTCCCTCCATGTGGCATATCCGTGGGACGCCCTGTATATGTCGCAGAAAGAGTAGCCTTCATATAGTTATATCTCTAGGGATATAGCTATAAACCGTAATATGGTTATATGAAAGCGGTTTATAACATAGTTATGTTCACACATCTCTTCAAAATGTAGGGAACAGCAGATTTTTGTTTCGAGATTTCAGATTTACAATGACCCCTTATTAGGATGCCCATGAATTCAATTTCATCTTGTATTACGGATTATTAATTCAAAATTATGAAATACCTTTAATTTCGGAAGTCGGTGTCTTGGGATCTGTATTTTAGTTTTTGGCACCGACTTCCGAAATTAAAGTTATTTCATAATATTGAGTTGGTTTCTTTTTGAAGTCGATTTAATTTTTTTGAAATTAAGTACCTACATTTTTATTTCGTAATCTTTAGTTCTGAGTAAAAACGGGAGCATTTGTTTGTAATAAGTAGTTAATAGTTTTGTTGTAAATATTGCACAAGAATTTGACTAAGGTTTTGAGATGTTTTCCCTTTGACCCATAGATCGTATCAATAAGCCAGGCCGTCACACTTACACGTATTATTAGTCCATATCTTGAAAACTACTGAACAGATTTTGATGAAACTTGCACTGTTCCCTTAGTTGAAGTTAAATGTAAAAGCCAATAAAAAATAATGGCAATCCGATTAACAGTTTCGGAGAAATGCGCGGACAAATTACATACATACATCATACACCTAAAAAAAATGTGGGTATATTTGATTGGAAGCCCTAATAGATTATCATATGTCAATATTTTGCAGTTCCAATAATATTACATCCATACGTGTCGAATTGATAACCTCATTTTTTTTATCGGATAAAAATAGCTACGTGGTTCGTGGTTTAGAATCGCTTTGTTTTGAATCATATTTATGCATAGAAAAGTTTATACGAAGATTTTACGTGTCAAAGTTTTCGAATAACTTTTATGCTTTCCTGGTTCTTCAGAGAGAATACTTTTACGTGGTTAAAATGTTTAGCGGAGCGCCGTACCTTTAAAGTTGAGGCACTTTTGAACCCTCTGAAAACAAAGAAGGTATTGTTTTAACACATTTTAAAAGGCGAGGACCTTCATGACAATTCTTAAGTATGTCCAGTTCATCGTTTTGGCATCAGAGGCTGTATTAACTATGGTATGGTAGCTCAAAATCTTTTCTTTTGCCGTTGGAGAACATCGTATTATAGATAGCTATTAATTATCAGTTAATCAAGTTCATGAAATAATTTTTCATTGAAAATGGTTGAAACCTAATATAAGTATTGTGCCCATAATTTTTTTGTTATAAGTTATTATAAAAAATCGTTTTGCTTAGCCCGAGACATGAATACCAACTTTATTCAATAAGATTTGAATTTACATATTGTAAAGGTCTAACTATATTCAGTTATCTTTTATCATTGATTAAAGCAGCACGCAACATGCTTATTATTGGTTTGATAAGGACGGCATGTTATTTTATGTAGGTAATAGGTAATAAGGGCTGGTGTCCGCAACTCCACGTCAATGCGCGTATTTTGCGTGATGGGTAGTTATTTTATGTAATTTCAAGCAGCGCGCCCGTTATAAAGAACGCTGAACACGTCACAAAAATCCTCGACTCATATCTGATTCGAGGAACCTCCAGACTTGCGACCAAGGGCGAATTTCACCAATGAAACTGAACGCGATCAGCACATCTAAACTACGTTCAAGAGCTGTCAGTGTCATTACTGCAAAGAAAATAATAACACTGACAGCCTTTAAACGTGGTTAATGTGCTGATCGCGTTCAGTTTCATTGGTGGAATCAGCCCCAAGAATGGCGTTTCTGCGGCCGTTGTCATGGCGACCTGAGTTGAGAATGAGTCGAAGAAGTTCTTTCGAACGGACTGAGAATACCGACCTTAGCTGCACGGTTCCTGGACATAACTTATTACTGGTTTATTAGAAATATTATTCATATGAACAAGGGGTTGGAATTGGAACTGTAGTATACTATTGACATGTCAGAGTTGCCACGAAGGTAGGTTCATACAATCAAACGGTGTATGAATAGCCAATCCCACACCCTGATAATTATTATGTGTATTATGCTACAACGTGATCTGTGTGAGATGTGTGGGTAGATTCTACTATTGAATTCAATAATACATCTTGCTTGCTGCTTGCATGCTCATTGGACTGGACATGACTCATTCACGGCGAAGGAAAACATCGTGAGGTAACCTGGAGTTTTAGTGGTCTGACCGCGCGTTTGTAGTATGGCTACCAAATTAAATTAATTCTAACGATTTTTTAATCGAAAATACAATACAACTATTCTATAGCATTTTTTAAATTTTTTTATTTGAGATAGGTTTGCTCTTGACTCTAGTCTAGGTCAGAGATGACAGAGACAAAGTCGACGATGGAGCGAGCTTACCCAGAAGAAGCCTGTTCACTCTCACTTTGAAGAGATCGGGGTTGTATGCGTTCGGAAATACAGACGCAGGCAGAGAGTTCCACTCCTTTGCTGTGCGCATCACAAAAGACATTTGGAAACGCTTAGTGCGAATTGGTGGGATTTCGGGTTAAATTGTTGCGACAAGCACTATAAGTATCACCCAAAGATTATTAAAGTCATAAAACTACGCAAATATTATGTGCGAAACTAGTTTTTTTCAATTTTAAAATCGTACGAAGTTTGTTTGTTTGTTTTACTCCTCGCGTTCGTATTAGGGTCGCTGAACGCTCTGAACGCTGACAGTATGTGGCCTGTACCCTGTAGAAATGACTTATGAGAGGTTTATGCCCAGTGTGCGTACCGCGATAAGCAGAGGTAATTAATTGATTATCGCTTGCGACAATTTATTGGACACTGTAAGGGGAATGCGCTAGTCAGCCCGTTAAATTCAAATTTTCTTACGATTTTTGCAATTTGCAGCTCCGTGTCTGGGTGTATGTTGATTAAAGTATGATTCGCTACCATAACAAAAATGTATTTACAGAATTATAATCATTAGAATCAGTAATACAACTCCTTAAGTTAATATAGTCTTCAAATCTCAAGATTTCATGAAATAGTCATTTAATAGGATTATTTATTTATTAAAACTTTAAGCACAAGTAAAAAAGAATACCGTACAAAGTCTACCTAGCAAGGATTGTCTACTTGGTCTTAGAGACTTGTATTGATGACTTTAATTATGACTTTTATTATTACTTTGTTGATGTTGTAGCAGACATATTGTTACCTTATGAGTGTTCGTTTTTCTCTGTGCTTGTTATCCTGCCTGTATCCGTTTATGTATCTGCTTGTATACGAATCTTGTGTTACTTGAATTAAATATTTTTTTTAATGATTATAATTCTGTAAATACATATTTGTTACAGTCGTGAATCATATTTTAATCACACAACCTAATACTGACCTGCAAATTGCAAAAAACGTAAGAAAATTTGAATTTCGTGGGCTACCCTGGCGCTTTCGCCTCAAAGATACCACAACGCATCAACAAATGAACAGTCTTACAGAATAATCTGGAGATGAATCTGATATTAGCATTTCATTAGCATTGCCTGTCTGTGATGCCTACTCGATTAGACTCGGTACGAGTTAAGACGATTACGTTTCTGTAATTAATCACTCGTCAAATCTTTAATCGATATGGAACAAAGATTTATATGTATGTATGTATGTGGCAAGTACGAGGTTTTCTATAGGTTCTATTTAGATCCTAACTGACGGGCTAGACAGATTTCTATTACAGTATTGAGAATCACGAATAATTTATTTGCAGAAAATACTGGTGCTGCCAGGTATAAAAGTTGGTGGTTTATGTAAAATCCTTAGTTAGTTACTTAGGTAGTTAGTGGGCATGCAATTAGACAGATATAAAGGGTGTCTCAGTAAGAGTGCACTTTTTCATTTTAAAATAAAAACAAGTATTTTATGACAGAGTTGTGATATTTTTATTGTATTGTAAAGAAGACATGTTCCGATTAAGTATGGAATAAAATATCCGGCAAATGACCCCCACGGCTCCGATGACAGGCCATTACTCTTTTCATGAAATTTTCCATGACTTTTGCATAGAGATGTGGCTGTATCTCACCGATGACGCGTTGGATTTCCGATTTGAGCTCAGGAATTGTTTCGGGTTTATTCGCACAAACCCGAGATTTCACAAAACCCCAAAGAAAAAAATCGCACGGCGTTAAATCGCACGATCTTGGTGGCCAGTTGACATCAGAATTTCGTGAGATAATGTGTTCTGGAAATCGTTGCTGCAATAAGTCGATTGTTTCATGCGCCGTGTGGCAGGTTGCGCCGTCCTGCTGAAACCACATGTTGTCCAGATTCATGCCGTCCAGTTGAGGCCACAAGATGTCCGTTATCATATTCCTGTAACGAATGCCGTTCACCGTTGTAATGAGTTTTCACAATTATAACGCGTTGTTCTTTCGAAAAGCGCTCCATTTTTAATAATTGGAATAAACAGAGGTGACAGCTGTCAAATTTCAGAGTTGCCACTTGCATGAAAAAAAAAATATTCCAATTTTAAAAAGTGCACTCTTACTGAGACCTACCATCTTATCTATCATTTTACAAAAGCCTGTATATTAGCAGACTGAGATTTCCAACAGGCGTCGCAATCGTAGTTGCCATAACCGTAATTATTAGATTGAAAATCTATTACTTACTTAACAATATTTATAGCAATCCCAGACAAAACAAATTGAGGTTCTGACAAAATACTAACCACATTTTCGCGAAAATCCAATAGTTTAGGTCCTAGTTCACAGAATAGACAGATTTCTATTATCGAATTCAGATGCCTCACATCTTCGAGGTGCCTTGCGTTTGGCAGATGATTCGTCATCTCCACTAAGGAAAACTCTCGAGTCGAGGACGTTTATGTCAATTTATAACAAGTTTTAACTGTCAGTATCACTGATGGAGGTGGAGTCAACGTGGAAGGTGTTAAATGACTTGGGCTCACTTGCACGTTCACGAGTTGTCCTTTTCAGGGTTAATCAAATAATTCATCTTGCGCCATCAAAAAAGTTAAAAGTTTAACTTTTAAATATTTAACCTACAGATGTGGGGTGGGTTAAGTGACTAAACTCTGGGTTAGTATTATTAATATCAAAATAAATTGAGGTTATGATGTACAGCTGATATCTTATTTTGTATTTTATATTGTGTTCTGTAATTTTGCATGTGGTGTGGTTTGTTTAATGTATTGTTGTTTTCTGATGATGACGAAGAAATCGTTGAATATCAAACTTCCATTATAGAAGGGTTGCAGAACGATCTGATTATTATAATTCACCAAGAGACAAAGATTTTCATAGGTTTGGACTCGAAAAAGGAAGTAAACTCTTTTTATTAAATAAAATTAAACACATAATATATAACTCCAGTCTGCAAACGTGAACGAATGATGCAAATACAATACGATGAGAACAAAATGTCATGCTATAAAATTTAAAGACAAGAAAGACGACGACCTGTCGTAATGTAGTATAAAAGAGATGGGTATACAAGTTCCGTTTATTGTTTCGTTCGTACATTTTTTAGTCAGATTGCATATCAGGACACAAATATTGCAATTGTATTTTATGTTTCGTCGATTGAACTGCAATGTTCCCAATCCAAAAAACACAAATGTCAGGTTAACTAACCCGGTGTTACTTTTTAGTGGCGCAACACGTAAGTAAAAATAATAGTTAAAATGTTAATTACTTAACTCCGAGTTTACGAACTCTACGTTTATTTAATTAAGTCGACTAAACGTGCAAGTTGGCCTTAGAATATGGGTGAAAGACCTATTATTGATCGAAGTGTAAGACTATAAATATCTCCTATATGCTTTGAGTTAACTCCGTCATTTACTAACGGTTTCATGTACTTACTTTGGACGGAGTCCAATTATTGCTACTTTGTAGATAAATAAGCCATTTTATTACATAAGTACCTGTAGTATATACTAACTTAAATAACACGACAAAAATGTCTGTATGAACACATAATTGTTCCGGGTTTACTTGTATACATATACAGAAGAACAGAAGATGCGAGATGATCCCGCACTATACATACATACTAATTTGAGATAACATTTGAGAGAAAAAAAAGAAATTAATAACTTAACGTCACATTCCAGACTTATTTTTCTTATGGTGTCGAATCGGGTTTGGTAAAATAGCAAAGTGATTGCATCCTATTTTGCTATGACATAACATAGTTTATTCAGTATTCACAAGACACATTAGTAGTCACCTTTGTAGTCACAAAGGTGACTACTAATGTGTCGAAGACTTACCTACAAAAATCGACATATCTATATGATGAAAAGCTATTACGAATTTACGTTTGAAATGAATAAAAATCTTCGGCGTAATAATCTATTCGCTTTTAGGATTCAGTATTTTCTTTGTGACGATACTTTAGACTTCAACATAAATATTTTATGCTTCTCTGTATCTACATCTACATAAATAACTCATTTATCTCGCTTTTACTAACATTGTCTGACGAACAACTGATAACTTTTCTCTTGATGATAAAGCCTTTTCTTTTGTGTGATTTCACTTGAATGTAAATCAGATTGATAATAAAATTAGAAGGGCAAATACCTCTTTTTAAACAGAGTCTAGTGATCCGCCCATACTTCGTACGGGAGCAATATATACGACATGTCAAAATGTCGAAAGGAGAATGCCTAGTCTCCATAATATCCTAGGCCCAAGATGGACATCAAATATTAATATAAAATTGAGTGTTTTAAAATCTTAATAGTATTGGATATCTAAAAAACATATTCAAATTGACGCCACTATTTTAGAAATATTTAAAAAAAAATAACGTTTTGAGGTTAATTTTCTATATGAAAAAGTGTCGGACTGTGAGATAATTCAAGAATTTTTCTTTTTGCAACGCTTGATTATTGATTATGATAGGAGGGGTTTTCTTAATATACTTTTATCCAATTGTAGTTAGTAGGTTATAAAAATAACACAGTTTAGTAAATGTTTAGTAAATGTGTAATTTTAGTAATGTGTAGATTCGATTTTGGATATTTAAAATAGTTTTTAAATATCCAAAATTGAATCTGCATTCGAAAGGCTGCCCTTGATCCTTGATTCTAGAGCCAAAGTTGTCATTGAATGTAAGAACAAAAGTCCATAAAACAAAGCCAATTTCGTTCGTAAAAATCCGAATCAAGTCCATATAACAAAGCCAGGTCGCAGTAAAAGATATCGAAGAAAAAACAAAACACATCCACATTGAGCGTAACTGTGCGTTTGCACTGGTGAAACATTTACATAAACATGTTGAAATCTCTGTTTTCTGTCTATGTATTGTCACTAAGCAACAAGCGAAATGTCAGATTCAATTCAGTGTTGACACTATCACGAAAACATAATAAAATTATTTCGATATATCGATTACGTTTTTAAATAACCGATAATAGATTTATTTATCTTATTCTTTTTTTTTTACGAGTACACATTAGTTTTTATTTTGATATGTTTTGTTTTAGTTGGTTTTTAATTACAATACCAGTAAAGTCCCGCCGTTATGCCATTGGGTTATTGTATTATTTATTAATAAATCGATTCAAATCGATTGAATAATGATAATACTTAAAATATCATTTTGATGCTGGCAATATTTGGCCAGCGTCAAAATAAAAAATCTTCTTGTTTTTTCAGTTGAACTTTTTTTAAACTAAATGTTGTAGATTGTAGTGGCGCTCATTTGGAAGAAAGTAAATAAATATTTTTTTATGGCAAAAAATAGTGTGGATACGCCACCAGATCTATACAAGCGGTTAAGTCTTCCTAGGGCGATTTTTACTATTTATAGATTATAGATATACATACCTACAAGGAACAAACATCTGATAAACATGCTACCTCACTGGTGGTTGGTAATGTTTTTAAGTTCATAAAGTGTAAAGTTTTCCTTAAGGCGAAAGCGCCGGGGTAGCCCGTGCAATTAAAATTTTCTTACGTTTATTGCAATTTTCAGGTCAGTATTAGGTTGTAAGTTGATTAAAATATGATTCGCGACCGTAACATAAATGTATTTACAGAATTATAATCATTAAAGTCATCAATACAACTCTCTAAGACCAAGTAATTCTATAGAATGACTGTTTCATGAAATCTTGACATTTGAGGATTATATTAATTTAAGGAGTTATATTGCTGATTGTAATGATTATAATTCTGTAAATACATATTTGTTACGGTCGCGAATCATGCTTTAATCAATGTACACCCAGACACTGAGCTGTAAATTGCAAAAATCGTAAGAAAATTTAAATTTCGCGGGCTACCTTAGCGCTTCCCCCTTAATAGTTAAAGAAAACTTTACAGCCAGTGGTCTAAGATGGGATACTTATGTACTTACAAAATAATTAATTAATTATGTAAAACATTCCAAGCGTAGTGTCTGAATTGGTAAAATTCCGTTAAATAAAATGAACAGAGGCGACATCAGTGGCCCGAGACCGGCTTAGTTAATTGAATTAATGGAAAAGGGGGTTATAATGAAAACCGGGAAAATCAGGGGCATGTAGGTTCATATTTAACGTTTGTATAAAGTTGACGCGATTTAACGAAGCTAGAAAAATCGCGATTTACGTGAACGTGGTTCCATTTGGGAAAATTTCAAGAGCGGGTTTAAATTTTGACAGACTGCTTAGCATATATGTAGGTTTATTTGAAACTAAGTAGCTATTACACGAGGTTTCACTCGAATAATTATGTACTTGCACCCAGTCACAAAGCTTTTTCTTTGTCTTTTTTTGCTGAAATCTGACCATGCAGAAACTTTGGCGTGAATTTCAAACATACGTTCAAACAGATGAAAGTGTTTCATTAAGATTTTATATAGAGATATATGCATATATCACAGAAAGATGGTTGTAGACGTGATATAGTTATATCCCTAGATATATCCAGGGTTGTAGCTACATACCGTAATATAGTTACATGGAAGCGGTTCATAACTATCTTCTAGGAATATAACTAATAGGTTAATACCTATGTAACTGGAGGTTCTATAACCAGCATTTTCAGATTTAATTATCTGTGGATTGGCGCGCAATTCGAAATTCAGATAAATTTTATTCGAAAGCCGTGTTCATTTAATTTCCAATTCAGTCATTTGTTTTTAGATAGTTCTTTGTTTTTTTTTTGAAATTATGGTAGTTTTTGGCGCCATGGATGAACAAAAAATTCTTACAATTTTCGAATACGCGAATATTTCGCGAAATACTGTTGCGCAAACAACACGATACATTAACGACGTGTACGGGCCTAACACTGCTTGCATAAACATGGTCAATTATTGGTTCAATCGTTTTAAATCTGGAAATTTTGAGTTGAAGAACGAGCCTCGCGGTCGGCCGGTATCTATTGTCGACAACGACGAAATGAAGGCGATATTAGAAGCGGACTCAAATCTACGGCTGATCTTGCTGCGGGCCTTGGAGTTAGTGTCAAAACAACATTGAAGGACTTGCGTCAAATCGGAAAGATTAAAAAGCTAGATAAGTGGGTGCCACACGAACTAAGCGACCAACAGCGAGACTTACGCACTTACTTAATCGGTATAGAAACGAAGGAATTCTAAATCGAATTATTACCTACTATGAAAAGTGGATCCTGTACGACAACCGTAAGCGTTTGTCTCAGTGGGTGGACCCGGGTACAGCACCTAATTAATGCGCTAAAAAAAAGATTACTCATAGAAAGATGATGGTGACTGTTTGGTGGACCAGTGCTGGACTTGTACATCACAGCTTCTTACCGAATGGCACAACAGTGACGGCAGATGTCTATTGCCAAGAATTGCAAACAATGATGAGGAAGCTCGCAATTCAATAACCAATACTGATCAAACGCTCTTCCCCGTTGCTTCTCTACGACAACGTGCGAGCTCATACTTCACGACAGACCATCGCAAAGCTACAAGAGTTACAGCTGGAAGCTCTCCGTCACCCGCCATACTCACTGGACCTTGCCCCAACAGATTTCTACTTTTTGCAAAATTTAGACAATTTTTTAAGTGGGAAATAATTCAACACCCGAGAAGCTGATATAGCTTCACAAGACACATGTATTTGAGTCGTTTCAATTGTACCTAAAGGTTTTGGAATCCCTTTGAATACTCTGGAATTCTCAGGTTCTTGAGACAAGGTCACACCGCAAACATTCCTATTACCTTAAGTACCTGTTTAATGCTCGTTGTCTTGTATTTAAATTTCGCTAATAAAGAACGTTTATTTTTCAAAAACAGCATTATGTTTGTAATCCTCGAAGGAGTTAGGCAGACGTATTTTGTACACTCGCACTTCGCTAGTAATATTTGGCATACATGTATTTAATCGAACCTTAAATAATTCCTACTTTGCTTTCCTAAAACAATTATTGGACACTCTAATATAATGACTGCACCTCTTTTTGTGACCCTCAAATAATTATTATTTTGGGGTCCTAAAATACTAAATGGTAGTTCCAAGTAAGGCGCCTGTCCCACCGCCGGCGATTAGCGAAAAGCGAGAGCAAGTTTGGTAGAGTTCTCGCCGGTAAAGTGAACCAATTTTTTGACCGTTTTTTGAGCGAGAAAATAGTCAAAATAGTCGATAGCTAGTCGCTTGCTTATCGACAGTGGGACAGGTGCCTAAATATCATACGAGCAACTTGGATGGAGCGGTGGGTCACAGTTCTAACCTAACTCGTTTGGTCGGGTACCCATAGCTTAGTTACAGCGACCAACTGTGAGAGAAGTAAAGAAAGTAAAAAGAGGCTCAGTTATTAAAAAAGTGTGCATCATTTGAAGCTCAAAATTTTTTTAGAGGTTCATTAATTTTAAAAAGCGTACATCATTCGACGATAAGTTTTTAGAGGCTCAATTAAATATTTCTCGTATATTTTAGTTCCAAGCAAGAAGGGGTAAGTAAGCCTTTAACCGGACTAAACCCAAGCTGTTCCTAATGCAAATTACCCAATAAAAACCCAAAGTTTTCTTTTTGTAGTTTAAAATGTCCTCCACAAACGGCCTTGCTAACTGTCTATTTTTCTTATAATACTTATTTTTCAACGGCGTGAGCTCAAAATAAGGATTAAAAATTATTATATTACATTATCATCTTTTTATTTTAATGAAATATGTCGAAATAAGAGATACCTGCTATTAAAATAAAAATATAAAGGGTGTCTCAGTAAGAGTGCACTTTTTCATTTTAAAATAAAAACAAGTATTTTATGACAGAGTTGTGATATTTTTATTGTATTGTAAAGAAGACATGTTCCGATTAAGTATGGAATAAAATATCCGGCAAATGACCCCCACGGCTCCGATGACAGGCCATTACTCTTTTCATGAAACTTTCCATGATTTTTGCACAGAGATGTGGCTGTATCTCACCGATGACGCGTTGGATTTCCGATTTGAGCTCAGGAATTGTTTTGGGTTTATTTGCATAAACTCGAGATTTCACAAAACCCCAAAGAAAAAAATCGCACGGCGTTAAATCGCACGATCTTGGTGGCCAGTTGACATCAGAATTTCGTGAGATAATGTGTTCTGGAAATCGTTGCTGCAATAAGTCGATTGTTTCATGCACGGTGTGGCAGGCTGCGCCGTCCTGCTGAAACCACATGTTGTCCAGATTCATGCCGTCCAGTTGAGGCCACAAGAAGTCCGTTATCATATTCCTGTAACGAATGCCGTTCACCGTTGTAATGAGTTTTCACAATTATAACGCGTTGTTCTTTCGAAAAGCGCTCCAGACGAGAGGTGACAGCTGTCAAATTTCAGAGTTGCCACTTGCATGAAAAAAAAATATTCCAATTTTAAAAAGTGCACTCTTACTGAGACACCCTTTAATAACCTAACCTAACTAAGTCGAAAAATTCGTCCGCATCGCTGTCGACTGGTAATGTACCCAAGAGACTGGCGGCATTGCCACGTTGTATGGCAATGCTTAGCCTCTAGCCAAGGTAAAAGCCAGCCCTTGCGTCACGGGAAGTGTCAATCAGCCGTTACGAGGTTTCGTTGAACAAACCATGAGCACTCAGACTCCACGGCCCGAGGGCTTCTACCTCACCGGTATCATCTTTTGATGGTTTACTGTGAAAATACGTGCTATTGCAGTAGTTTATCTAAATAACAAGATTTTTCAAACAAACTTTTCGTTTGTTTATCCTGATACTATGAGAAAAACTGTCTTCTAGAGATTTTATCATTTTTATTTCAAAATTTAATGTGAGGTTTGTTGTTTTTGTCATACTAAACATTTAGAAACTAAATTGGCTTCATTCATTTTCATTAGGATGTCAACTTCCTTCCTTATATTTTAAGAGCCCATTATTTTTATTTATAGAAAAGCATAATATTTCAAGCTTATATTTGGTTTCACTGTCTGTAATGAAATCTTGTAAGTTAAATTTGACCCACTTCCCTGTTTTTGATTGAACTGAAATTTTGTATGCATATACAGGGTATAAGGGACAGCCCTCCGCAAACTAACAGGGTTCATTCAGCTCCTTATTTTGAATCATATTCCGCCGGAAATATTCTCAGGAAAATTTTCATTTTCTTAATCGTATTTTCAGTTACTATTCCTTTGCAAATTTACATTATCTGTAAGCAGCACTCCATTTATGTAAATAAAACAGCTAAAATAAAAAAAATCAGCAATGGATGTTGAAATACTCGGCGGCCGAAGGCTCGCTGCGCTGCCGTTCGCTACGCGCGTTTTGCCACGGTAACGATACATCGCGTGTGAGGTAATAAAACAAATCAGGTTTATTGGACTCCCATAACTTTCCTGAAATAATTTCATGTACCGGTCATCTTAGTATGATATTCTGAATTCACCCCATCAGTCTGCGGAGGGCTGTCCCTTACACCCTGTATAAATCCGTTGACAATGTAATATTATTATAACATGGAGCTGATCTGATGCTGGAGCCGGAAGGAGACAATGGAATCTTTGTAATAAAGCTCTTATAATTATGGCGCTGGAAGGTGGCCATGGGAACGCTGTAACAAAACGACGCAACCCCATTGAGTTGGGGCTCGTTTGAGTCGTTTTTACAAGGACTCTAGTCCTAGATGATATCCCGGGTCTGTGTACTAAAAAGTAAAAAATATATAAACGATTTTTTTTTTAAAAGATTGTATTAGTTGTTAATAAAAAAAAAACTAAAAAAATTAAAAAAGAAAAAAGAGGGAGTAACACGCTTTTATTTGAAAACTATTAGGAATAAAATTATTTTTAACTTTTTTGTTATTTTTATTAAGGGTTACCAAACTAAATGGGGGGTTTTTGTAACCATTTATTTCACTATTCCAGCATGTATGTATTTAATTTTTGCATATATGTGTTTATCGACTATTTGATATTAATCACTCTGGACTGAAGGTAAACGCAATTGGGTTACACCTTTATAAAATTTACCTATACCTACTTTTTATATTTTTTTTCTGTAATTCTTAAATCCTAAATAATTTCATTGCAAAATTGCATTCGAAATGTGCGTATTAGGTAATTGAAAACTGGCTGAAAATATTTTTGATGGATAGCTTCATTTAGTTTTAAACAATTTTTATTTGATTTGTCGCGAACGTTTTTTTTTTATTTGGGTTCCCGCGCATTGTTGCGCTCTCTTTTTTCGCATGTAGAATGTGACTCTGTCACTTTCTTATCCTCGCCCAGTTCGGTTTTCCCAGTTCTTACATATCACCTTAACAACTAATAAAAGCTTATTTGAAAAAAAAATCGTTTATTTATTTTTGTTGGGTATTACATAATTAAAATAGAAAATATATCTGAGTTTTTCATTCGTGAAATTAGTAACTTTCTATATTTTTATTTTGTTTTCTACATTAGCTCAAGAAATAAAAACGTGTATAATTTCAACATGAATAATGTAACAATATTTCAATTTGAAATACTTTCCGTGGAGTTTCTTGCCCGTTCTTCTTCAAAGGAACCTACTACGCTTTGGAATGGGCTACCAGCTAAACTTTCTAATTGACCGACACCTTGACTACCTTACTGCTCAATAATTTATTCAATTACCCAATTAAATATTTGTTGTGACTCATTTTTATTTAGTTTATTGCTCAGTTTTTACTGCCGAACTTGGTAATAAACGTGCATTTTGTCATTTTTATTTACCAAAACTACAATAAACAACTACCGCTTTAGATCCAGCACCTTTTAATAATAAGTACAACGTAGAATCTGTAGTAGTACCAGGCACAATTAAATAAAAAACATTTGCTTCACAATGTTTTATTTATTTATTTATTTAATATGTCATTCCTATGGTTTTGCTGAAAGAAACTGAATATTTGAAAGCGTACCTAGGTAGACCTACTCTTAGGACCTGATAAAAAACATCATTGAATCTTACAGAGTCATCTTTGCAATTCTGATATTATATATACTATTTAAAAGTTTAAAGGTGGTCAGTCTATCGCGCCAACTGGCGTGATGCATCCAACATTTAAAAGCCGTTGGCGTGATGGATGTCCAATCGTTCCATTTGACTTTAGTCGTTTGAATTCACGCCAAATGGCGCTATCGTGAATGTCCACCTTTAGGTTAATATGTCAAAATGTGCCTTAAAGAACACAGCAAAAGATAAGACAGTATGAGCATCAAATATAGACCAATCAAATTAGATGTTACGGGAGCCGTCTAAAGAAAATGACTAAAAGTTAGGATGAAGAGAAAAAAGTATAGGCTCTTTTCTTTATGTAGTTATAGAACTACATATGTAGATATCCTTTTAACTTTGCCCTAACATTCATAGATGCTCGGGACTTTAATAGAATTGACCTGTTGATAACATTATCCGCCTTAACATATACTTACATTACCTTTTTACTAGCTTCCGCCCGCGAGTTCTTCCGCGTGAAATTTCTTGTTTTATAACATAAAATATATCCTATGACACTCGGCAATACTGTAGCTTCCCATTAGTGAAATAATTTTCGGAATCGGATCAGGAGTTCCAAAGATTACCCCCTACATACAAACAAATTTTACCTGTTTAAAAAATTAAAATAAATAAGCAACGAGATTTTTTCCGTAAACCTTTTCTTTAAACAAAGATTATCTCAGTGTGAACCTGTTACGTTTAGTAGTTTTACTTTTTAAAAACAATAAATAAAGAAGGATACATAAAATAACATACATAACATCACGCCTGTATTCCCCAAAGGGTTAGGCAGAGGTGTACCAATAGTATCTACACCCACATTTCACCAGTTATGTTAAAGTCCCATGTAATAGGGGGCGAGCCTATTGCCATCTACCGGGCAAAAATCCAAACTCCAGGCCACTACTGAGAAACACACACAAATCAATCAATCTGCAAATAACCGAAATAAGTAGACTAAACACTAAAACCAAACATGAAGAAAACAACTTATCAGAGGAACGGACTGTTGCCTACGGAGTTCCGCAGGGAAGTATTTTAGGACCCCCTCTTTTTTCTCTTTACATAAATGACTTTCCAAAGTCAATTGACCATTCTGTAACACTTTTCGCAGACGACAGTACTATAACTATACCCTGTAATAATAAAGACCTATATAAATGTGACATTAATAATACATTGATCAATACTATACAATGGTTAGACAATAATAATTTGAAAATTAATTTAAGCAAGACAGTAATTATGCATTTTAGCCAGCGTTTATTGACATTTTCCAATCTTGGCATAATATATGATAATATAAAAATTGACACGGTTAATACTACTAAGTTTCTGGGACTAATTATTGACCGCCATTTAAATTGGAAAGATCACATAGATTCTCTGAGTAAAAGAATTAGTAGTAGTGCCTAAGCATTGTACTTGCTGTCACGAAATGTCAATAGGGAGGCGTTATTAACAGCTTACTACGGTCTGGCTGAATCCGTGCTTAGATATGGTGTTATCTTTTGGGGTAACTCGACTAATAGAGAAGTAGCATTTAAGGCACAGAAGAGATGCCTTAGAGCAATGTTTCATTTGAAAACCACGGACAGCTGCAAACCCTATTTTATCATGCATAAACTTCTAACATTGCCATCCATATATATTCTTGAAAGCGTTATGTTTGTTAGGAACAATCCTAAATTATTTCCTCGCACAGCGGATCAATTTCCCAGGAACAGGCGTGACCAAACTCAACTATGTGTACCTGTCTGTAGGACTGCACTTATGCGCAAAAGTGTATTTCATATGGCTCCAATTGTTTACAATAAGTTGCCTAAAAGTTGGAAGGAGCTTAATAATGTACACTTGAAAAGAAAACTTAAGACGTATAATTTAGTAAATAAAGCATATTATAACATTAACGAGTTCCTAGAGGAAAAATTTGTGTTAACATATGTTTAGTTGATTTGATTATTATTTTTTTTTTTTTTGATATTTCTCGGGACCCCAGGGTCCCGGACCTTTAGAAGGCATATGAGGGGCCGAAGCCAACTCGCAGAGGCCCGTTAGACGCTTTCAATGGAAATGAGGCACTAACCGACGATTATCCCTGTGCGTACTATGCAAGTGCACCCAAGGACAACCCCCGGATGGTGTAGGACTATTGCAGAATATGGAGACAAAAAAAAATTGGGCTATGGGTTTGGATGGCTAAAGTGGACTGGTTATCTAAAACTATGGAAGGACTATGGCCCCTGCCTGACCAATGTGTGATAAATACAATACACGGATAAAATGGCAGGGGGTGACTTGCACACTCAACAATGGGCCCCCGGAAACGGTCGCTAGCACATAGTGTCGTAGCGACAAGGGGGCAACATGTCTTGAGGTGCTTAAGAGGAGTGGAGAGGTATTCCACGGCTATCAGGACAATCCCGGAAGTACGGTCAAGATCCCTACCAGCATCTTACTGGACTACTTCCTTCCTCCAAGCACGTTTGCTCTTGCGAATCTCTACTCAAGCCAGCCAATAAAGGCAAGAATGAGGTGGGAGGTCAGTTCTCGTCAGTGTTCACTCCAGCCGGCCAATAAAGGCAAGCCAGAGATGAGGAACATGACTTCTCCCGGGAGATAGGGTACGTGGGGTCGCTACTGCCCAGCAGCTCGCCACATGCTGCCCTGCGGGTTTCTGTATCTCTCTTGGTCTGGCTCCTCACCCTAGACCTGTTCCGGCAAAGTAACCTCTACCGGCACAGACCTAGAGTTCGGAGCGCGCAAGCCCCACCACGACGTCAACGTAGAGATACGGCGATGGGGTGATTATTATTATTATTATTTTTTTGTTTTGTTTGATTAATTGACAATGGTTTAATTATTTTTGGATCTTTTTTTTATTATTATTGTTGACATTATTATTGTATTGTACTGTCTTAATAACTTATTTTTGTGTTAATGTTCTGTTTAATTTTTGTTATTTTAAATTTATTATTATTATTCTTTAATTACTTAATTTATTGTTATTTCAAGAGAATGTTTTAATTAATGATATTTTTAGACATTTGCACGTCACACCATGTGGCAAACATGCCTGTACGTAATAATGTTGTTACCATCTTGCATGTATTTTCTTGTATGTATGACACATGTTTAAGCAAATAAATATTATCTATCAATCTATCAATCTATCTGCCGAGCCTTTTCCCAACTATGTTGGGGTCGGCTTCCAGTCTAACCGGATGCAGCTGAATACCAGTATTTTACATGGAGCGACTGCCTATCTGACCTCCACAACCCAGTAACTGGGTAATACCTACGATACTTCCTTGGTAAGACTGGTTGTCAGACTTTTCGGGCTTCTGACGATCCGTAACGACTGTCAAAGATCCACGAATGACTGCCAGGACCAACGGCTTAACGTGCTTTCCGAGGCACGGAGGAGTCTCGGTATGTAAAGATGGTCACCCATCCACAGACCAACCCCGGCAAGCGTAGCTTAACCTGATGGATCGACCCGTGCGGCTGTTATTACTTAGCCACGAGCTCCTCTACACACACGAGAAACACACAAATAAAATAACGTAAAACAACATTAGAAGAACACAGCACAAAATAAAAATAAAATCAACCTGCCTAGACTTTTTCCCAACTATGTTGGAGTCGGCTTCCAGTCTAACCGGATGCAGCTGAATACCAGTATTTTACGTGGAGCGACTGCCTATTTGACCAAACTCAAACTCAAAGCAATTATTTCAATTAAACCAATTACAGGCACTTTTGAATTGTTAAAGAGTCAGTCAGTTAGTCAGCAAATTGAAGCTAGTCGCCCATTCCAAAACGTAGATCTCTATGGAGAAGAATGGGCAAGAAACTCCATGGACACTCTTTTAAATCAAAATTATTACAAAATCCTGGGTACCTACATTGTTCTTGTTGCTTCTATTTATATGTGAGAACAATGTAAAAAATAAATAATTAAAAACAATTCAAAATATAAGATTAAAAATAAGCCCTGGCAGTTAAGACCTCCACACACAACCCAAATTGGGTAACACGATACCCCTTGGTAAGACTGGTTGTCAGACTTTCAGGCTTCTGACGACCCGTAACGACTGTCAAAGATCCAAGAGTGACAGCCGGGACCAATGGTTTAACGTGCTTTCCGAGGCACGAAGGGGTCTCGGTATGTAAAGATGGTGGTAACCCATCCACGGACCTCCTGCGGCAAGCGTAGCTTAACCTGATCAATCGACCCGTGCGGCTGTTATTACTTAGCAAATAACGTTAGTAGAAATTTTATTTTCTCGTCTCGAAGCTAACTATAGAATAAGTCGCGTGCCTCACAAACACAAAATAAAAAAAATATCAATCTGCCTAGTTTTTTTCCCAACTATGTTGGGGTCGGCTTCCAGTCTAAGCGGATGCAGCTGAATACCTAACATGGAGCGATGGTCTATCTGACCTCCACAACCCTGTTACTCGGTAATACGATACCTCTTGGTAAGACTAGGGTGGTCAGACTTTCAGACTTCTGACTACCCGTATTAACTGCGGTTCACAAACTTCACTTGCTTCTTTATGGCAATATTTATCTCGTAGCGTACTAGAGTATTCCTTACAACAACGTTTATCATTATAATGAGGCCATAACATTTAATATGAAGCACTACGTAAATATAAGCCAACATCACTATGCTTTACTACAAAATTACCAATAAAATTTACGTGTGTGTGTAATGAATAATTTTACTTTTTTATTAAGTCCTTTTTTTGTTATGTTTCTACGATAAATAATTCAACCGAATATATTACTCTGAAATCTTCGTCTTTGATAGGGCATGGATCCCGGAATTCCGAGATTTCGTAACTCCGGAATTTCGGATGATTTTTTACAATATTACAATTCCGGAACTGAAGTAAATATCGCAATCCGATACTCATATAATTATTTGTAACATAAGTTACCACAATAATAAAATTTGCATATTTGTACTCTCTTGCGAAATGTACCGTACCGCGCGCGAAGTTTAAATTCAAATCGCCGCCATCGACGCTTGCGTTTCGTTCGTTTCGTTCGCCAACCAGTATGTAAAATATAATTGTATGCCTGTGTCAAATAAATACAATTTATTTGACACAGGCATACAATTATATTTTAGGTGTTCTTCCTACAAGTGTTGAGAGTGAAAGAGTATTTTCGTGTGCCGGGTACTTTTGTAACCGCCTACGAAGCTCGCTCTCAGATAAAATGTTAGATGCTCTGATACTCTTGAGAACACATTACTTATCAAGAAGAGCGATCTTTTTTGAAAAAGTGATTCTTGTCTTATTTACTTTATATTTCTTTTTAGTATAAGTTGATTTAAAGATCTCAATTTACAAAAAATACGACAACGTAAAGAGTTATTTAATTATTTTTAAGTTTTGTTCTTTAAACCTATTTTCATGATCTCAGAAGAGGAGAACTTGTTGATTTTGTTTATTGTGAGTTGTTGAATCTTATATACATCATAATTTTATTAGATAGTTATTTAATAAGCTACAATGCAATTGCAAATTGCTAGCACACGTTGATTTTGCTATAATGTATATTATTGAAAAGTTGATTATTTTTTGTTATATTTATTAAGAAAAACCTAATAGAAGGCTGTTTAATTGATCTCAGTCAAGAGTTTTGTCGATTTATTTAGTTTTTTAATAAAGATTTGATTTAACAAAACACTTAAATGCCTATTTTTTTTCTATACTTTTTTCTAATTCCGGAACTGGTTCCGGAATTCCGGAATCGAACCAGTAGTATCGTAACTCAGCTCCGGAATCGAAAATCATCCGATATTACATGCCCTAGTCTTTGATCGACCAAATGCGAAAAAGCATTTCCAGCGAACAATTTCCATTACTAATTAACGTATAGTGTTCTTAAACAATATGAAATTGAAGGCCATTTATAAGTTTCCATTATATAAACACAAACGAAAACAAGGTCGGTACAAAATACCTATAACAAAAATTAGGAAATAAATAGTACACGATCGACTAATACAAGCTAAACATCTTTTAGACGCAAACAATTTATTACTTTTCCGTAAAGAAGCTTTTCACCAACAAATGCACACACTCAATGGTATTGATTATATCCAAATCATACCTATTCACTAGACAGTTTATTAAAATTAAAACTTCTGCTCGCACGGATTAGAAACGAATTCTGCCTGTACGCGAACTTAGAATGAGTCTTTTGTTAAACTTATGCAAACAAATAAAGAAAATATTATAAAAAATAATATTTATTTTGCTTTGTGGATTCATGAGATGACGCATAGAAGTATAAAAAACAAAAGAAGATGTAAAATATTTCAAATAAAGAAGAATAAAAATGAAACTATAAAAAGAGGTTTTATACCTTGGCAAATTGGTTTTCTGAGGATTGCAAATGGCAAGATCAGTTAACATATTATTTGGCAGTTTTTTTTTTAATCTGCACTTTGAAGTAACATCTGTCTTATAGACCCGTTACTCTGCAAACCCTTTTTTTTTTTTTTTTTTTGTGGATGGGAAATCATCAAATGACTTCTCCCGCTCTGGGCGGAGCGGGAGGGCGTGTCAGACTTTTACTGACTAAAACCCACCCGTGTTCCTTCTGTTGCCTGTGCCGGGGCCACGGTAACTCTTTCGAACATCCCGCAACCCTAGCTGGCATCGGTCCTAGCGGACCCCGTCAATAGTGCTGACATCTCTTTGAGGCGCGCGTGGAATACGACGCGCCGTCGACTCGGGCTTGGTCCTTACTGGACGGCGAGCTACCCATTGCTCGCCGTCCGCAAGCCCGCGCCTACGGTGGCCGGGAATCAGCTGCCAATTCCCGACGCCCAGGGCGTCTCCTGCGGCGACTAGGGGCGTGAGGGTGCAAAGCTTGCCACTCTGCAAACCCTTGAGATCTCTCTGTATTAAAAGTGTCAGTACCTACCAAATAAACAAAAATAGACGCATGTCTATTTAATCGATTCGGTATAGAAACGTCATTTAAACGATATTGGCAAGCACACATACAATGTTTGCTGTTTCTCTTATTGTTGAAGCCTAAACAAACATCACATGCATATGTGTATTTAGGCGATAAATTTCCTGTTCCCAATTGAATTTGCCTTTAGCGCTACAGTGGCTGGGTAAAAGGTTTCTGCAATATGGTTAAAATCACCTTGTTCGAACATTTTACGCGTGTTTGAAAACATGACCTAGATGTCTTAAGCTACTGATAAGGAAGTAAAAAACCCATGAACTGTTACCGATGCCATTATTTAAATCATCACCAGCTTTAGAGGTTACTGCTGACCATAGGCTTGTCACTCTCATCAAACTGTCCCTGCAAACGTCGTGGATAATTTAAGTATCATTCAACTTCCTGCCTTGTCCCATGTTTGGGGTAGGCGCAATACGTTTTCTCTTTTCATTCTCACTTGACAACCGTCACGCTATCATTCACTCCCTTCTCTTTCATATCATTCCTCACACAATCCTTCCATCTTTTCTTTGGCCTTCCTCCTCCCTCTCCATCCATCGACATTTATATTCATCACGCTTTTAGTCACTTGCGTTTCCAGCCTCCTAATCATGTGCTCATACCGAGAAAAACTAATTTCTTTAATTTTTTTTTGTCACTGGCGCCACTTTCAAACTTCCCCTTATATACTTATTTCATACTTTATCCATTCTTGTCACTCCACATATTCATTTCAACATTCTCATCTCCACTGCATGCAATCTTTTTTCATCCGTCTTCTTCACGGCCCAGCATTCTGATACATACAGTACGACAGGCCTTATCACGGACTTGTAAATTTTATTTTCCCCTTTGACTTGAGGCCCCTCGTGGGTCGCAAGTTGTTCCTGTGACCTGTCGCCATTTCATCCATCCTGAGTTGATCCTGTGCGTTACGTCTCGATCTACTTCACCATCTCTTAGGACAAGCGACCCGAGGTACCAAAAGTCGGAGTAGATCGGTAAGGGCTTTCCGGAGAGAGATATGGGCACAGATCTGGGGAGACCGCCAAAAAACAAATACTCTGTTTTGGTCTGACTTAATCTCAGGCCAACGGTCTCCAGTTTTTCCAACAACTCCTCCAATCTGCTTTGGACCTCTAAGCCGCTCTCGACAACCAGCACAATGTCATCGGCGAATAGCATACACCAGGGAGCCTCTTCCTGGATATCCGACGTAAGAACGTCGAGCGTCCATTAATTATCATCACGAAGAGGTAAGGGCTGACTACCGATCCTTGGTGCAAGCCAACAGCCACATTAAAGCTGCCGGTAGTGCCCACTGTAGACCGGATTTGGGTACTGCATGGACTGTATATCGCTCGATTCAACTGCACATACTTTCCTGGCATAAAGGGCCCACCACAAAACTTCACGAGGCACTCGGTCGTATGCCTTTCCGAGCTCAACGAATACCATGTGCAAGTTTTTATGCGCACTTCTGTATTTCTCGCACAGCTGGCGGATAGAAAAGATGGCATTGTTGTTCCCCGACCAGGCATAAAACTGTATTGGTTTTGCGAAGTTTCACTCTCTTCTCTCAGTCGCCTTTCAGTACCTTTCTCCCGAGCCTTCATATTATGTGACATTAAATTAGCTTTATTCCTCTATAGTTATTACACTCCGCACATCACTTTTGTTAAGGTTCCGTACCTCAAAAGGAAAAAACAGAAACCTAGGATCACTCGTGTGTCCGTCTATCACATCCAATTTGCTTCGAATCTAATGGACCGATTAAGTTGAAAGGTACAATATTAATTTCTGTGACACAAACACGGACGTGTATCGTAAAGTAATTCATTTTGAATCATATTTGGGGGTAAATAACAAAATAAAAAAATAAAAAGTTTTGCAAACTATACCGTGTGATATATGAAACGAAAGGGCTTACTTTGACGGTTTCAAAAAGATTTTTTTTTGTAGTTTAAAATAGTTTTAAAGCTATTTAAGAAAATTGAACATACCCTCTTATCTCCGAAACTACTGAGCCTAAAATTTGGAAAAAAATACAGAAAATATTTCTATGCTTATAGATTACAGGAAAACCTATAAGTAGTCTGTGGTCTTAAAATAGCATGGTAAATCTCTCAATATTGTGCGTACATTTGCAGTTGGAATGTATGTGAGAAAATGTTTTTCAACTAAAATGTTGAGTTTGTTCTTCTCATAATTATTTCTCTTCTTTCTTCATTCCAACTACGGGACCCTTCATTGTGTGTGGTCGGACACGCACTTGGCCGGGTTTTTTTAAAGGTGGGCACCAGCGAACTGTTACACCATTCACCGTAATATAAATAATGTTATAATCTACTTTGTGAATAATAACTGTTCAAATACTTTTGTTACAACCCTGCTCATGGTAATAAATAATATTACTGCTCAGTAATATTATTTTAATAGAATAAAATAGGCAATATTGCCTAAAATAAATAAAATAATAATAAGTGATAATGTATAATAATGCCTGCGTCGTCACCGAGGCAGGCCTAAAAAACGCTGGCGTGATGATTTGGACTCGTTCCTTACTGATTGGACAAAAAAGGTACAGCACAAAGAAAATTGGAAAAGTATGGGGGAGACCTTTGCCCAGCAGTGGGACAACATAGGTTGAACAAAAAAAAATGTATAATAATCCTACTAATATTATAAACGCGAAAGTTTGTGAGGCTGGATGAATGGATCTTTGTTACTCTTTCACGCAAAAACTACTAAACGGATTTGGATGAAATTTGGCACGCAGATATTTTATAACCTCGATTAACATATAGAATATTTTTATCCCGATATCCCTACGGAATCGAGACGTACATGGGTGAAATCGTGAGGCGCTGCTAGTGCTCATATACTTATGAGTATTTTTGTTAACTGTCTAAACTTAGATTTTATATACAAAACTCTATTTCCACCCGACGGCACATGGACAGTAAACCTTGAACGTGTACTGTAAAACCAAGATAAGCTACAGGAAAGGAAATAAAACTTGCAATAAACATGGGGTAAACACTCGCCTGTCCACGCCTACCTAGTATTGTATGTTCTAAAGTACTAGTAGAGCTTAAACTACAGCTTTAAAACAAAATGACTTTGTGTCCATCTTGAAGAACTTAGGATTAACAGCTTCTATTATTTGCTTCTGAGATATAAGTTTTATATTTGTCGTTACTTAAATGGAAAACAGTTAAGTTATCAAACCAATATGTTCTGCGAGTTCTGTTGTACAGTACCTACGTGTACATACCTACTATGAAAAAAGATAAACACAACAATATTACAATTTCAATTGTGCCTACTGTTTGTGGTCAACGTACGAGATTGGACACAAGGACATTACATTTTGATCATAAATAATGTAGCATACCTATTCTTAAAAGAGTCAAATCGAAAAAATCTTATGAAAAACAAAAATACTTTCTTAAAACATTCCAGTTGGCTCGAGCCATTTTTGTGAAGGAATTCAATTATTCAATTCTTGGAACTTCCCTTGACGATTTAAATTGTGATTTATTTTTATTAAATCTATACGGGATCTAATCGAAAAGGTAGCTTGAAGGTCGAATACGGTGTTCAAATAAATGTAGAAAGGTTCATCTCCTTTTCCTTAAAAGTTAAGGCACTATCCCACCTGCCTTCACCCAGTCACAATCGATTAACGTTGAAAGCGACAATTAATTCCAATTGAGATGCTGCTTGGAGCGCCCTAACAACGTTTTCACTCCCAGATTGAAAGGTTGGAAAACAATTTAAGAAATACGGTTATTTATGTTGAGATTCAAAACGTTTTTTGTTTTTGTTTTTGTTCGGTAAACATTTTTCACCTAGATTCTGTTGTTGAAAAAGACTTTAAAGCTCCATTTACACAGTGCTAGTTTATTGCCTATCGGCGCGGCACACCATAAAATTGAAGGGCAATTACCTGCACCGACTAAACAACACGCACAATATTGTTGCACGATACGGGCAAGTTATAGGCCGACCGCATAACTGATGTAGCAGCGCGGCGAGGGAGGGGTGATAGTTGTCACAAGTTGACGAATCACTGAGCTCTGGCATCACGTCACTACACCCCTCCCTCACCGCGCTGCTACCTCAGGCAACGTCTCATTTATGCGGTCGGCCTATAGTTGCCGTTCAAAACTGGTATACTTAGGTGTAAACAGCACGTATAATAATGCACGTGCAATATTATACGAGCAATACTTGAATCATTCGTACAAGGACGTGCAACTCTGTGTTTAGACGAGGTAAAACTTGCATGCAATTATCCTCTTGCAATTTTATTGCCTTGCTGTAAGTCGCATGCAATTTTATTGAATGGCAAAACTTGAGTTCAATTATTGTGTGCCATTTTATCGAAATCGCACGCGTGCAAACACTTGCATGCAATCTTGAATGGCAATAAAATTGCTTTATGGCATTATTGCTCTTGAACTTTCCAGAAACGTGCACCGTGTAAATGGAGCTTAAGTACTGTGTAGTATCCTTCTAAATATGAAATAGTGTTTATCTCATTGTATAGGTACATGCCATCATCAACTTATAAATTAATATTCGTGGAGGTTGGTTGTCAAAGCCAACCGGACAAAACCTCTATAATAGGTACTCTTACTACTTTGTCACCAATTTATTTCTTACTAGCCATTGTCCGCAGCTTCACCCGCGTGGATGTCAATACTTCTCTATTTCAATCGGATTTTGTTCACAATTTCATGGGTTTTACTTTTTTTTTGCGCAAAACCGCGTAATTTTGCGTAATTCTTTTTCTAAAATAAAAGTAGCCTAAGTTGCTCATTATAACATGAGCTATCTGCCATTGAAAGTCCCGTCAAAATGGGTCCAGGTGTTTCGGAGATTAGCCGGAACAAACAAACAGAAAGACAGATTTTTTTTTTTAATTGCTTTTTCGTTACAAGTTTTGTATATACTGTCATATTAAGCATTTAGTAAAAATCTATTATTTTGACATTACAAACATACACTTCAATTTTATTTATTTGTATGTAATAAATAACACCTATGGAATATAACGGGAAGTATGTAATTAGTTATTTTTCTCAAGATGAGCAGCCACTTTAAACTTTTTTCACCTTGCAATCATTCACTTTTTAAACAGAATACTCCGTTATCCTTCTACTCTCAAAGGATACAATATTTATTTACTTACAGAACATATTGTTTACGACAACCTCGTTCTATTTACATTCGTAACTAGCTAAATGCGGGCAGACATCAATCAAGTGCGTACGCCAACAAGTACCAAAGGCCACAAGGTATGCTGCATCATTATCAATCAATCTTGTTGGTTTAGTTTCAACTTCCGACAGATTGTAGAATGCTAGCAACGTAACTAATGCTAACTTGGTAAGATAGATTTATTCATAAGCATAATCAGCCTATAATGTTCCCACTGCTGGGACGCAGGCTTCCTCTGTGTGAGAGGGAGTGGGCCATAATCCACCACGCGGGCCCAGTGCGGGTTGGTAATTGTCACATGTTTATGAATGTTTGGTTCTAGGACATGCCGGTTTCCTTGCGATGTTATCCTTCACTGTTTTAAGAGCAGTGGTGATGGAATAATTTACACAAAGTAAAGCGCCTGTCAGGGTTCGAACCCACTCGCCGCAGGAGACGCCCTGGGCGTCGGGAATTGGCAGCCGATTCCCGGCCACCGTAGGCGCGGGCTTGCGGACGGCGAGCAATGGGTAGCTCGCCGACCGGTAAGGACCAAGCCCGAGTCGACGGCGCGTCGTGTTCCACGCGCGCCTCAAAGAGATGTCAGCACTATTGACGGGGTCCGCTAGGGCCGATGCCAGCTAGGGTTGCGGGATGTTCGAAAGAGTTACCGTGGCCCCGGCACAGGCAACAGAAGGAACACGGGTGGGTTTTAGTCAGTAAAAGTCTGACACGCCCTCCCGCTCCGCCCAGAGCGGGAGAAGTCATTTGATGATTTCCCATCCACAAAAAAAAAAAAAAAAAAGGATTCGAACCCACGATCTACAACTCGTAAGTCACGGCCGTTACAACTGGCCACGACTGCCCTACTTTTATTACCGTCAACTGCCCTGATTTTGCCTCGCGTCCTGTGTTTGCCTAAAATGAATAAATAGTAATATCTTTTTCAACTTTTTATTTTGGGAATCGAAACATTTGTCAGTTTCGGAAAAACTTTTCAAATAAGTCATTAAAATATGTATATTTCTAACTTGTTATTAACTTATTCTATAAAACGTTGATAGCATTATCGTTTGTCATTGTTGATAAATGTTGGAATAGGCAAAGACAGGCAATTTTTTCAACGAGTGATCGTGACTTTGCCTAGGCTAGGGTTGACACCTTTGTTTTTTACCAACATCAAAAAAGGAAGATGTATTATTCTGTGTATGTTACGCGATAACTCGAAGTAATTTTTCATAATAATTTTAAGTTGTTTGAAGGTGTACTGATTTTAATTAATTAATGAATATCAATTCAATTAATTTCTTTTTTTATGGTTTTGATGATGAAAGAGAAATGTTTTTATAGGATACTTGAAAAAAATTACTAGATATCTAGGTACCTACTTATTCTGGTATTCTTTTTAGTTGAAGGACGATCAAAATGGACAAGTCACGAAGAAGATATAAAGACTATGATGAGAGCATATTAAACATCGTCGTAGATCTTGTTCAAAATAAAAATATTTCGTCATACGATGCTGAAAAACAATTCGAAAAAAATAAAAAATGTTTCATTTTCTTATGACACAACCCTACCCATTCTTCGTCAATGTACGGAGATTGTATAAAATGGTGTCCAGACACCAGTGACAGAGAGGTGTCCTAAGTAATTTTACCTACTAAAATACTCCCAAAGTTGGTCATTCAAAATTGGATCGTATTCTCTAGAAGTTGAAACTACATTTTAGACTGTGCCAGCATAAAAATCGATTTTTTTATTTTGGAGTAAATGCATTAGGCAATGTCAGAGACATGAACCATTACTTTGCCTAATTTCTAAAATACCTCAAAAACTTTATTTACATATGGAAATTGACTAAAATAAATTAAAATTACAGAATTCTGGGGTTTTTTATACGATTAAATGTGTACACAACATGGAAATCGAGCATATTATAAGTTTTATTTTACGTTAAAGGCCAAAAATATCAAAATCCGGGCGAAGTCAGGGCAGTTGACGGTACTTGTTCTAATTTCTAAAAGCAAATATATGGGTACTAACAAAAATGAGTAAATATACAAAAAAGATTTGCTTTACGTGTGTGTTCCGAATCAAATCTTACGAACCGGATTCATTACCTCAAAAGTTACTATAGTAAATATAATTTTAAAAATATGGACTGCTTCGATGGTCTAGTGGCCGCAAGCGCTACTGCTGAGCATAAGGTCCTGGGTTCGATTCCTAGGTCGGGCAAAGTGTTATTGGGTTTTTCCGTCTGGAATTTCTCAGTAGCAGCCCGTAGTCAGGATTTGTGCCCGTTTGATGGCAATAGGCTCGCCCCCTATTACAATCAATCTGCCTAGCCTTTTCCCAACTATGTTGAGGTCGGCTTCCAGTCTGACTGGATGCAGTTGAATACCAGTATTTTACATGGAGCGACTGCCTATCTGACCTCCACAACCCAGTTACTGGGTAATACGATACTTCTTTGGTAAGACTGATTGTCAGACTTTTCAGGCTTCTGACGACCCCTAACGACTGTCAAAGATCCACGAATGACAGCCGGGACCAACGGCTTAACGTGCTTTCCGAGGCACGGAGGAGTCTCGGTATGTAAAGATGGTCACCCATCCATAGACCAACCCCGGCAAGCGTAGCTTAACCTGATGGATCGACCCGTGCGGCTGTTATTACTTAGCCACGACTCCTCTCAATTAAGGGGCTCGCCCCCTATTACATGGGACTTAAACATAACAGACGAAATGTGGGTGTACTATAGGTACACCTCTGCTTAACCTTTCGGGGCATAAAGGCGTGATGTTATGTTTATGTTTGTTAAAAAAATATAAAATTTTCGGAACACTTCAACAAACTGCGATTGGCATTTGCTACAGATTATTGCGATAAGGGTCCGATCGAAAATCTCTTGTGAATGCCTACATAAATATTCTTAAGTACATAATTGGCATCTGTGATAGTCGTTGGCACAAATCCAGTTTGAAATGAAAATTTAGAAAATGAAAATCTTCGTTATGAATGAATATGACTTTAAAGCTTACGGTCTATTTGGTTCTTATATCTTAGATTAAATAACACAAAACATAACATAATATCACGCCTTTAATCCCCGAAGGGCTAATAGGGAGAGGTGTACCTATACCACACCCACATTACCACCCACACACCACATTACCCACATTTCGCCAGTTATGTTTAAGTACCATGTAACTGGGGGCGAGCCTAGTGCCATCAACCGGGAACAAATCTAGACTCCGGGCTGCCACTGAGGAACTCCACATGGAAAAACTCAATAACACTGCCCGACTTGGGAATCGAACCCAGGACCCCACGCTCAGCAGTTGCGCTTGCGGCCACGAGACCAACGGGGCAGTCAAATGAACATCTAGGTATCGATTGAGGATAGTGGTATCGCTTTGCGTGGTACCAACGTAATCCTCTTTGCTACCTCTTACAAACCATTCTACTTGGTAATAATCTATACTATATTAATATTGTAAAGAGGAAGAGTTTGTTTGTTTGTTTGGTTGAACGCGCTAATCTCAGGAACTACTGGTTCGAATAGAAAAATTCTTTTAGTGTTGCATAGCTCATTTATCGAGGAAGGCTATAGGCTATAATATCACGCACGCTACGACCAATAGGAGCGGAGCAGCAATGAAAAATGTTGCAAAACGGGGAAAATTCATTCCTTTTGCGAGCTTCTGTTGCGTGCGCTGCGTAAACGGTTAAAGTTACGCAAACATTATGTATGACGAAATTGTTCCTCTTAAAAAGTTCAAAAAAAAAGTCGGCAATAGCATATGTCTATCTTCTAAGGTTGGCTCACTATAACATTTTTAATGGTAATTCAATTTGTTATAAAATAATGCATTACTTGCGAAGGTGTTTTCATAAACATGGTATTAACCCTTTTCCAAATAAATAATGTCATGATCAAGGTTGATTAAGTAAATGTAAATTCCTTTTTAAATTATTCGAGTCCGACGTTCAGTTTAGAAATTACGACAGGTATAAAAATGCTTAAAGTAAGAAAAATGTGCTTAGTCTAATAGTTACCGACACATTTTATTTTTTATTGACTGTTTGATCGCGCTAATCTCTGTCTTTTCAAGTCGGATTTGAAAAATTATTTTTGCATTTTATGGTCCAATTCTTGAGGAAGGCTTTTAGGTATGTAACATTACGCTAGGACCCTTAGAAGCCGAGCAAAAAGAAAAAAGGTAAGAACGAGCGCTAAGCGAAGACGAAGTAACAGCACGGGCAGGCGATGCGATGCGACGGGGTGGGTCGGGGGAAAAAAAATTTCACGCGGACGAACCCGCGGGCGGAAGCTAGTAAATAATATATTCTTTACTGTATTCCGTCGAATATACCGAGACACTTGGCAATCTCATAATACGGGAAATCGTACAGTTTTCGAAGAAGATTACCCGTTTGACGTCAACATGATATTTTTGTAATGTTATTTCGAGTAGCTAAGGAATTTATTATAATTTGAAAAACCCATGCGTCATCATATTAACCCATGTAGGTATTTCATTTAAAATTCTGAATGAACGAACTAATGAAAGTCGTTATGCCTAAAAGTAAGGGATTTCCAAAGCGTCCAAATCTAAGGCGCTGAGCAGACGATGGACAATTTGTCCGCTAAGTATGATAGAACGTATGGAAATCTATGCAATAACGCACACGGCGGATAAAACGACCGCGCCGCGCCGCCGCTGCATAAATCGCTAGATAAACAGACTTTATCGTTATTAGCACATACAAGGACGCTGCTCGACGCTATTGCCTGCATACATACAGGGTGTAAGGGACAGCCCTCCACAAACTAACAGGGTGCATTCAGCTCCTTATTTTGAATCATATTCTACCGGATTTTTAATAGTTTTTTCAGTTACTTTTCCTTTATTTCAATGTAAAATTACATTCTCTGTACGCAGCACTCCATTTATGTAAATAAAACAGCTAAAATCAAAAAATCAGCAATGGATGTTGAAATACTCGGCGGCCGAAGGCTCGCTGTGCTGCCGTTCGCTACGCGCGTTTTGCCACGGTAACGATACATTGCGCGTGAGGTAATAAAAAAAACAAATCAGGTTAATTGGATTCCCATAACGTTCCTGAAATAATGTCATGTACCGGTCATCTTAGTATGATATACTGAATTCACCCCATCAGTCTGCGGAGGGCTGTCCCTTACACCCTGTATATCATTTTGACGTATTCCACGCCGTTTACCTATATGTCAAGTCAGAGAAATTAATTATCAGCATAATTTAAATTGTCCGTTTATAAATCATCAAGTCTGCCTCGATGGTCTAGTGGCCGCAAGCGCTACTGCTGAGCATGAGGTCCTGGGTTCGATTCCCAGGTCGGGCAAAGTGTTATTGGGTTTTCCTAGCTTAGTGGCCACTATTTTCCGTTTTAAGGATTATAATAAAACTTAACAATGTAAAACTACTGTTTCTAATAATAATAACGTAGTCTTGTGCAGCAACGTAACTTGCATATTTCCTGCATTTTCATTCTAAAATAAAAGAACCAAACAAACAACGAGGGCGCCACTGCGCGCGCGGGTTCGCCTTATTTAATAACATTTGGGAAGCTGATTTGCGAATTCCCGAAAGAGCGGAGTTGTACAATTTACATGTATCCAGCGCTGCGTCGGCTGGTTGGAATTCCACATAAGTTAGTAAGAGTTAATATTGCGACCGGCCACAATATTTACGAGTATTATATTAAGTAATACTTGCGTGGCATGCGTCAAGATTCGTTTGTAATACATATCTATTAATAGGGTAAGTAGTGGGTTAGAAATATTCATAAATTAGAAGAAAAGAAGTGTGTATCTATGGCCCTTCTGATTTTATCTTGCAACGTATTGCTACGTAGCCTGCAACGTCAAGAAGTTTCAGCTGCGTTATTCACCTCATTATTACCTTATTAAATACAATGTGTTTTTTTTTATACATATCATAACTCTAGGGTTATATTCTATGAGTATAAATAATACAAAAAGTCCAAGAATATATGGTCCAAAAATGCATAGTTTCGATGATATCATCTACACTAAAAGCTGAAGAGATTGTTTGTTTGGTTGAACGCGCTAATCTCAGGAACTCTTGGTTCTTCAGGAATTGAAAAAACTTTTAGTGTTAGATAGCCCATTTATCGAGGAAGGCTATAGGCTATAATATCACGCTACGACCAGTAAGAGCGGAGCATCAATGAAAAATGTTGCAAAAACGGGGAAAATTTATTCCTTTTGAGAGCTTCCGTTGCGTGCGCTGCGTAAACGGTTAAAGTTACGCAACAATCATGAATGACGGAATTGTTCCTCTTAACCCTAGAAAGATAACCATATTTTGACGGTCACAAAAGATAACCATGCGCTTCGGAGGCGCACGATATATTAATGATTTTTTTAAATGAAATACCTACGTATTGTATTTATTTACTTGATTGTTTTAATTTGTGGTTTATGAACCAATAATAAAAACTTTTTTTTTGTGAAATATTTTATATATTTTAAACATTAAGCTTAATTTAAGAAACCTCTAGAAAAAATCCACAAAATTAAGTCTTCTGTTTACAGGAACATATTTTCAAAAAATAATATATTTTTTCTTAAAAACTAATTATATTATTTCTTACTAACTAATCAACTAAAAAAAAATCTGTCAAAACTATAATCATTTGGCTCAAATTCAGTTTGATAGGCATTATGATCAGGAACAATTATGCGGTGGTCACGACGGGATGATTCCGAAGATCCAGTGGGCTCTGAAGATACAGGCGGACTTACATCGTCTTTATTTTGTGTATCATTCAATTGTTGTGGCACCCCATCATGGATAAACTCGTCTTCGAAATCACTCTGTATGTCATCTTCACTCAAATGATCTTCTATCTCACTGTCACTTCCTTGCTCTCGTTCATTCACGTTCTCTTCCTCTTCAGCGATCAACCTAGATATTCCATCATCAGATAGAGTTCTCCGGTTCGTCATAATGAAGGCAAAAAGACTTCATGCTAAAACAAAGAAATAATCAGTTTTAAACATTTTATATAAGTATAAACAAAATCTTACTTTCACTAAAAGATAACCATGCGCCTTTGGAGCGCAACACTTAGTCATAACTGCAAAACTATGATACTTACCGCGAAAAAACGGCTGTCCCGCGATACTGTTCACCGACCAGTGAGCTAATTTAAAAGAACAGGTAGATACGTGTGCTCATTAGAAAAAGACAGCGTTGTCAAACCAACGCGGGCGCCTCTGAGGCTGATCTTTCTAGGGTTCTAAAAAAGGTCCGCGATAGCATATGTTACAAAATAATGCATTATATGCGAAGGTGTTTCATAAACATGTTATTAATCCTTATCCAAATAAATAGTTTCATAATCAACGTTGATTAAATACTCCTTTTAAATTATTCGAATCGAACCTTTCGTTTAGAAATTCCGACGGGTATGAAAATGCTTAAAGTAAGAAAAATGCGCTTAATCTATTATTTACCCTAATATTTTATATTTTATTGACTGTTTGAACGCGCTAATCTCTGTTACTACCAGTCGGATTTTAAAAAAAAATGCATTTTATAGCCGAGGAAGGCTATATGTTATTTAACATTACGCTAGGACCCTTAGAAGCCGAGCAAAACGAAAAAAGTAAGAAAGAGCGCTAAGCGAAAACGAAGTAACAGCGCGGGCAGCGTATTTCCATTTCCGTGTACATTAGGAGGCAGTAGGGAGGTTTACTGCCTTGAAACACGCACGGGTTTGTCGCGCTAACTGCCTTTACAAAATCGTGTTCAATTCAAGGCACACGTCCTCCAATCGCGCACGGGTTCGCAACACCAACTGTTCTTCTAAACACGTGTTCAATTTAGGGGGTTATTGTAAACTCACCACAACGAAAATTCGCCACATTTAAAAATATCGGTTAACTTGCCACAGTGACAAAATAATTCACAACAGGGATAGTAAACTCGTCACAGGTACGTCAAACTTGTTTTGAATGTACCGACAGCAAAACGAGATTTCTTTTTATTCATAATAATCAGTATTATATACATTAATTTTTCGATAGGTTAGGTTAGGTTAGAACTGTCTACTACGCGCGAGCCGAGCGAGCGAAGCGAGCGGTGCCGCGGCAGCGGCCGGCGAGCGCTGCCTCGAAATTGGTCGCGAAATTTTTCTAAGTATTTTTTAAGTTCCATGCATCGCCTTGAACACGTGTTTGGAAGAACAGATGGCGTTGCAAATCCGTGCGCGATTGGAGGACACGTGCCTTGAATTGAACACGATTTTGTAAAGGCAGTTAGTGCGACAAACCCGTGCGTGTTTCAAGGCAGTACTGCCTCCTAATGTACATGGAAATGGAAATACGCGCGCGGGCAGGTGATGCTAAGCGACGGGGTGGGTTGGAGGAACAAGAAATTTCACGCGGACGAAGTCACGGGCAGAAGCTAGTCAGTCATAATTAAATTAGGTTAATTCTAAGTTTCATTGGTAATACGAGTACCTAATTTATTTTTTCATTTCTTTATTCGACTCTCGCGAATAACACGAGAGTAAAAACATGTTACATAATACTTGATATTTTTAGAGCTCCAAGGGGCTGTAGATTTACGTATTTGATACTAATTTTAACTTGATACCTCCACGCGTTCCTGAGAAAAAAGATCTTGACAGACTGACAGACAGACAGACAGACAGGCGGACAACTAAGTGATCCGATAAGGGTTGCGTTTTTTTTTCCTTTTGAGTTACGGAATCCGTAAAAAGATGGTACCTACCTACAGCGTTGCTATCTATAGGAAAAATGTATATCGTTATATATGCTTTGACTAGAAATTTAGCCAAAACATGACAGAAAAATAACTACCTTTCCAAGTGTGAAGTTGGTGTACTTTGGGGTTGTCTTTTGTAACCTTCACTAGGTACTAGTTAAGTATTATAATTTCAGGTCAATTTAAATAAATGAGTTAAGAGGCTGACAACAGCTAAAGCGCGGTCACTGTCGGACTGCATAGAAAAGAAAGAGAAGCGCGATGACACAACGCTGGTAATTTATTGAAAAAAAATGAACCAATGATCTATTTACAGAAAATCTAAAGATTGGACTAAAAAATTAAAACACTATTACGTTAATATGTTGCTTGTAGAATAATCTGACAAAAAATCAGAATGAATGCATGTATATTAGTATAGTTTTTAATCGTTAGGGGGAAGCGCCAGGTAGCCCGCGAAATTCAAACTTTCTTATGTTTTTTTTTTTCATAATTTGCCAGTCAGTATTAAGTTGTATATTGATTAAAGTATCATTCGCAACTGTAAAAAATATGCATTTACAGAATTATAATCATCAAAATCAGTAATACATCTCCATAAGTTTGTATAATCCTACTTGTTAAGATTTCATTAAATAGTCATTCAATAGAATTACCTGATTTAAAGAGTTGTATTGATGACATTAATTATTATAATTCTGTAAATACACACATTACACGGTCGCGAATCATATTTTAATCAAAATACAACCTAATACTGACTTGCAAATTGCAAAAACGTAAGAAAATTTAAATTTCCTAGGCTACCTGGAGCTTTCGCCTTAAATGAAATTTTTAAAGATATATTCATGATTTTTTCTATCGTATCAAATTAGTTGTATTATGTTTACAACACACTATCTACCTAGCAGATACACACACAACATCACGCCTGTAAATCCCGAAAGGTTAGGCAGGTGTACCTATAGTACACCCACGTTTAGCCAGTACCAGCAGCCACTGTGCCAGTAGTAACTAGTTTACATATATCCTGAAGAATATCATATATGTTTCTGATTTTGTTTACTGCAGGGGAACATAATTATACGAGTACTTTTAGGCATTATAAAACTTGCGTTTGTAGTCCCCTTAAGGTTTTAAGTTTAATGTTTATAGTTTAAACTCAATGTAACTACACCACCAAACTTAAATGAAGATTTTACCCTCAGATTATTAACATCTGTTATATTAAATACTATTATTTTTTAAGATTTAAATATAACAGAGGCGTATAAGTTTCAAATCTCTTAGGTACTATAATGACCAGCCACGATACGTGGGCAGGTCACTATTTATTATATGTGCGGGGTCTCGACTTCGAGGTGTGTTGGGGGAACTTTCTCGTGATATTTATAAATATAAAGACCGTTGCACTAAATGAGCTGGTATATTAGCTTTGGCAGCTATAATAATATTTTAACAAGCAAACACTGGGGCTAATACTATATTGACTCGATACAGAACAAAATCACTATATGTCATTATTTTTCACCTATTCTAAATTCCAATTGAAACCAGCGTTTGTCTAACCAGCCAATGTCATAATCCAAAGAGGATTCTTGCGGAAGGCAGGCTCAACTAAGGCCTCTACATCAGCTACGCCCCCATTGGATAAATTGGGCTACCAGGGTGCCCCATTTTATCCATAGGAAACAAGACAAACGTTGCTTTAATCCTACCTATGCCTATCTCGAAAAGGACCTACGTACTGGTATAAACATAATGGGATCAATCCCTTACAAGAGAAAGCTGGGCTCAGCAAAAACGATCCGCGAAGCTCCGGCACTCTGCCGAGCGTCCGTCACACTAATCTTTAATACGTGCCATAAAGCACCCATATAAGCTAACGTTTTGCTGTCCCAACTTCGTTGGCCAAAAACCAGTACGTCAAAAAGAATTCCAACGTTGTCCCTTAATCGCTAACACATAGTTGTGACAAATTCACAACTGCCCAGATGGAGCTTAATGAAGAAAATTTAAACTAATCAACCTAAACTTTCAACGCCGGTAGGGGATGACCCTAAGGGAGGTAAAAGTCCAAGAATCAATAGTTTAGGTATTGTCCTAACTCATGGTCAAACTCCAGAGGAAACAATTTCAAAATATCGCGGAAATACTAGGCTCCATTGACTGTCAGACAATCCTGACCTAACTGTGGGTCCACAATCGTCAGTTGGACCAGTTGTGTCAACCTGACACACCTCGCAAGGACTATGCCCCGTTAGCAAGGTTGGTTTCAACTTGACTGCTTATCCCCCCCGTTTAAGGCTGGAACCACAGTTTCAATTAACTATTTCCCTCTTCTAATACGTCTTAACAAATCTGGAGGATGACCGTCCTATTCTGGGCCGCGCGCATGTTTAAATATCGAAGATGGTGCACGTAGCTGGTGCACTGGATGGAGAGGCTCAGATGAGGCTCTCGCGCGCTGATGTAGCCCGAATACACTCCCTCAAGCTCTGATTAGAGCCGAGAGGCATGGCGCCTCAACAGCTCCCCCTGCCGCATCCAATGTGGCTCGTACATATGAAACACACACAAACAATGCATTCGAATAACATTACATTCACCAAACTAAAATAATGTGCTAATAAAAATGATGTTTACATCTAAATTACATTGACATGACAATAACAGTTAACTGACATACAAAGAAAATATTTACATGACTTTACAAGACAATCGAAAAGGTTAAATGATTCTTAGAAGAAAAAGTTTCCATTCATCGTTATTAATAAAAGTATCTATAAATAATTTACAAGGTGGCTTATTTAATTTAAAACATTTATATTTTATAATAGAAATTGTCTTTATAAACTTTTCATTTATATTTCTAGGCCATCTTTTGAAATTATTTTGTTTAAAAATAAAGCTTTTCTTTTTGTCATTTTTAATAAATAAATTCTTTTTCTTCGTCGATATTTTGGATGAACTGCGTCTAGCACGCATGCGTCGTATGAGGACACTAAGGATAATATTATTTTTTCGTTGACTATGAGTAGAATTAACTTCTGTTTTACCCATATCCGGTACGCATGTCATGATGTCATCACCATCTATTCCACCATAAATATTAAATGCATTAAGTCCATCTCTGGACAGTGACAAAGGCTCGTCATTCATAATCTCTGAGGTTTTTTCCTCTGAACTAAACTCGAAACATTGAATCTCGGCGTCGTTATTATTGACGGATTGGACGTCGTGATCAATACACTCGCTTTGCTGTTCTAAAAAAAAGTCATTAGGTTTAACACAAGGACGGGGTTCACCAGATACTTCCCTTTCTATCTCGTGTTCTGTCTGGATCGCTTGAGCCGACTCCAGCTGCTCATCGTAGACAGGGCTGCTCTCAATGCAGCTTGGCTCGTAGTCATCATCATCCTCATCGTAGATGACATCTAGTGGATCTTGTGTACTTCCGCTAGAAATTAGGGGTGCATCAACAATTGGCATAATAACATTTTCCGGTTCGGCCTTTTCCGCCGGCTTTTGTGTGATTAGTTCCTCTGGCACCCTACCAAGGGCAATGCCCCTATGGCATTTGCACCCGAGTTCTTCTCTGAACACCTTAATTATATCAATAAAACTCACGCCCTCGCGATAGAAACAATTATAGCATGCTTTAGCAGTGCCTACTAAAGGTGCTCCGAAGATTAGCGCCCAATCTTCATGTGGCCATCCGCTACGAACGGCTAGATTTATGAAATCCATAATAAACTTCTCAAGGCACATATTGTAGCCCGAGTAATATTGAATATCTAGTGACATCGCGCTCGATTATCACTCCTTAATAATAAATATAAATAAACCACTCAACTTCGCATGGGGGCACTTCTCTCTACGTGCCTACAAACTTCCTTACTTCATCTTCAAAAATAATACCGCTTGGCTTTATAAACGAGAGGTCTCGTATCGCTGCAAACACGAATATTGTATGGGGAATTGCGTACAGCGCACTTCGCAGCGCTCACACACGGCGCTCGCCTTGTAGTAATCTAAAACACACGCGAATTATAATATGCCGCCTTGATAATTAGGCGCCTCCACCATTTATAATGACCAGCCACGATACGTGGGCAGGTCACTATTTATTATATGTGCGGGGTCTCGACTTCGAGGTGTGTTGGGGGAACTTTCTCGTGATATTTATAAATATAAAGACCGTTGCACTAAATGAACTGGTTTATTAGCTTTGGCAGCTATAATAATATTTTAACAAGCAAACACTGGGGCTAATACTATATTGACTCGATACAGAACAAAATCACTATATGTCATTATTTTTCACCTATTCTAAATTCCAATTGAAACCAGCGTTTGTCTAACCAGCCAATGTCATAATCCAAAGAGGATTCTTGCGGAAGGCAGGCTCAACTAAGGCCTCTACAGTACCAACTAAAAGCCTTTCTTGTAGTTTTTTCGTAAATCTTTAACTTCGTTTGTTATAAATGTTTTCTCACGATAATTTTCCTATACGTTTACGAAAAATATCGTAAGCTTCTGATTTAACTAGGATTTAATTTATATTTACAATATTTTTGAAGTGAAAACTTCAAAAACTGAAAGAAAGAAAAGGACATCAACTCTGAATTGACTAAAAATTAGCAAAAGTCATGTTAGTAGCCTTCGATGAATAATTGATCGAAGTTAGTAGTAAAGGTTCTCCTTGAAACGCTCTTTCCATTGGTGTATATCTTACGGCTATTGGGCGCCAATAATTCCTTAATTACGGTGCCCATGCTGTCAACAATTGGCTAAAGTCGTGTTTGTAGGCTTGGTTTGTTCTCCTTGAAAACCTCTTTCCATTAGTGTGTATATTATCGCTATAGGACGCCAAAAATTTCTTAACTTCGCCGGTGCTCAAGATGTCACCTATTTAGGTCATTAACTCCGAACTGACTAACAATCGGCAAAAGTCGTGTTAGTAGCAAAGGTTCTACTTGAAAAGCTCTTTTCATTGGAAAATATCTTATGGCTATTGAGTTTCAGGGCAGAAACCCCTTCCCCTTCTCCTTTAACTTGAAATTTTAGGGTCTGGGTTAATAACCTGAGACAGACTAAACTTCTAAATCGTAGGTAATTAAGTTATCTAGTATTCCAGTTTATTTATTAATGTTTGTGTCATATACACTGCGTTCAAGATCTAAATTAGATTCCGTTATCAAAACTACGTGATTCCGAAATAAAATATGTTTTCGTGAATCCGTAGAGAAATCATGTCGGTTCATTAAGTTTATTTATAAGAGAATAATCTTGGGAACGTGTGCCGAAAATAAGTATAGGGGCATATTTATTTGTACATTATATTTTGTATATTTGTGGTCGCAATGATTACGTCGTTCCCTTGGTAGGTGTTAGAAAAGATAACACGAAAAGTAATAGCTGCCTATACATTGCCAAGATGTGGTGGATTAGATATAGATTGCAAGGGACAGACAACTTTTGAAGGAAAGTAAATCTTTTCCTTTCCTTTTTTCTTTTCTTTTGTACCTATTTTCCGAATGATTCGCCTTATCATACATAATATCCTGAAAGTAACAAATCATTTTGATTTTCTAGCACTCTGGCTATAATTTCATGTCTCTCACTTATTTACGCCAGAAGCAATGGAATTGTCATATATGGTTAAATCCGTTTAATTTGCTTCTTTCGTGAGGTTTTGCATCTGCTAAACCTCACAAAACCGCTTTTGAATCCTAAACGCGACGCGACACAAAGGCACGCGAAACGCGACGCGACACAAAGGCACCGAGTGTTGCGTGACGAGCGGTGCCTTTGTATCGCGTCGCATGTTGCGCCTGTTTTTAGGAGCCTTAATTTAAGACATAGGTATTATACTTACAAAATATGAAAACAATGCTGATGCTTGCTTACAAAATTCATTCGTGTTTATTCTCACAGCTTAACAAAACATAAAATATTTTACCGAGTTATTCGAGTATGTAAATCAGGATCTTTTTCCAAAATACATCGTCTTATTTGAGAGAAGCTAAGATTGTTTACAAAAAAAAAAGATTGAAATCTGAGGAGCATGGTCTCAATTTCCTTCGACAAACATAAATTAGATCAGTATTTTCGGCGTATTTGTCATTCAATCTCTTATGTTATGAGCTTCAGTCAATATCTATACTAATATTATAAAGCTGAAGAGTTTGTTTGTGTGTTTGGTTGAACGCACTAATGTGTGTTGGATAGCCCATTTATCGAGGAAGGCTAAAGGCTATAATATCACGCTACGGCCAATAAGAGCGGAGCATCAATGAAAAATGTTGCAAAAACGGGGATTCTTTTTTCCTTTTGAGAGTTTCCGTTGCGTGCGCTGCGTAAACGGTTAAAGTTTAGCAAAAATCATGTATGACGGAATTGTTTGCCTTAAATAATTCTAAAAAAAAGTCCGTGATAGCATATGTCTATCTTTTAAAAAGGTTGGCTCACTATAACATTTTTAATGGTAATCAAATTTGTTATAAAATAATGCATTATTTGCGAAGGTGTTTTCATAAACATGGTATTAATCCTTATCCAAATCAATAGTTTCATCATCAAGGTTGATTAAGTACATGTAAATTCCTTTTTAAATTATTTGAATCCGATCTTCCGTTTAGAAATTACGACAGGTATAAAAATGCTTAAAGTAAGAAAAATGCGCTTATTTATTATTTATTATTATTGCAATTTTTTATTGACTGTTTGAATGCGCTAATCTCTGTCACTACCATTCGGATTTAAAAAATTCTTATTGTATTTTATAGCCTAGTTTTTGAGGAAGGTATTTAACATGACGCTAGGACCCTCAGAAGCCGAGCAAAAAGAAAAAAAGTAAGAACGAGCGCTAAGCGAAAACGAAGTAACAGCACGGGCACGCGATGCGATGCGACGTGGTGGGTCGGGGGAACAAGAAATTTCACGCGGATGAAGTCGCAGGCGGAAGCTAGTGTTCAAATAATTACATCAATATTTGTCATGTTTGTTTACTTGATTGTTACATTACAGGCAAACGCTCCGGTGAGGGAGTGTCTTTAGGTTCACATTCATGTTACAAACTGTATCGATACATTACAGGCAAACGCTCCGGTGAGGGAGTGTCTTTAGGTTCACATTCATGTTACAAACTGTATCGATACATTACAGGCAAACGCTCCGGTGAGGGAGTGTCTTTAGGTTCACATTCATGTTACAAACTGTATCGATACATTACAGGCAAACGCTCCGGTGAGGGAGTGTCTTCAGGTTCACATTCATGTTACAAACTGTATCGATACATTACAGGCAAACGCTCCCGGTGGCGGCGAGGGAGTACTTTTATATTCAGAGATGTCTCTTGTCTTGTGTCCTAAGTTTCTTTTAATAGTCTAAGCAGAATTACTATAAGGCACTTGTATTATTTTTGAGGGGCTTGTGGCTAAATAATAACAGCCGCACGGATCAATCTTCAAGGTTAAGCAATGCTTGACGAGGTCGATCCAGAGATGGGTGACCATCCATTACATACTTCAGTATATAATGGATGGTCACCCATCTCTGGAGGTGTTTCAACACCTCCGTGCAAGTTAAGCAGTCGGTCCTGGCTGTCATTCCTAGATTTTTGACGGTCGTTATGGGTCAGAAGCCGGAAAGTCTGACAATTAGTCTTACCAAGGGGTATCGTGTTACCCAGGTAACTGGGTTATGGAGGTCAGGTAGACAGTCGCTCGATGAAAAATGCTGGTGTTCAGCTGCATCTGGTTAGACTGGAAGCCGACACCAACATAGTTGGGAAAAGGGGAGGCGGATAATGACCTACTTGTGATATTTCCAAATACCATTAACCACTTTAGAAAATTTCCCCGCCATCTTTTACTTATTTGCGTATCGATGCTTAATAGCCGAAAAGGGATGAGCGACATTTTTTGCGAAATCGATTTATATAGGGTGACTGGTAATTAGTGACCGATACTTAAACACATGATTTTACACATGATAACAAGCAACTTTTACTATGGCACCAATCCAGAAATCGCGAAAAAAAAATCAGCTCTTCCTTACATTTATGTTCGCATAACTCGTCAAAATGTAGGGACCAGCAGATTTTTTTTTTCGCGATTTCTGGATTGGTGCCATAGTAAAAGTTGCTTGTTATCATGTGTAAAATCATGTGGTTAAGTATCGGTCACTAATTACCAGTCATCCTATATGTATGGTTAGAATCGGTTTTTTGGCTGTTAACCATCGACAGTCCAAATCTGATCAAATAGAACATAACACCGATGCCTATTTTTTTGGATGGGAAATCATCAAATGACTTCTCCCGCTCTGGGCGGAGCTTGCATGCATGCAAGCATGTCAGACTTTTACTGACTAAAACCCACCCGTGTTCCTTCAGTTGCCTGTGCCGGGGTCACGGTAACTCTTTCGAACATCCCGCGACCCGGCTGGAATCGGCCCTAGCGGACCCCTCCAATGGTGCTGACATCTCTTTGAGGCGCGCGTGGAACACAACGCGTCGTCGACTCGGGCTTGGTCCTTACCGGACGGCGAGCTACCCATTGCTCGCTGTCCGCAAGCCCGCGCCTACGGTGGCTGGGAATCGGCTAGCAATTCCCGACGCCCAGGGCGTCTCCTGCGGCGACTAAGGGCGTGAGGGCGCAAAGCTTGCCTCTCCCTCACGCGTTCCGCCTCCTCCTTCACGAGCATTACTGCTTCGCAGAAGGAGGTGATGGCTTCCCATGTACTCTCGCTCCGTACCATGGCCTGGACCAGGGCCGGATGCGAGAGATCGCCGATCACTCCCGCGAGGACACGGCGGTGCTCTGCCCAAGCCGAGCAGACCTTCACCGTATGCTCCACCGTGTCTTCCAGGTGATCCACACAGTGGTGACACCCGGGCGTTTCCTCCCGCCTTATCCGGAACAGGTACCTCCCGAAGCAACCGTGTCCAGTGAGGACCTGCGTCAGGTGGAAGGTGAGGACGCCGTGGCGCCTCTCCAGCCACTCCTCAAAGAGGGGACTTATCGCCGCAATTGTGGCGAGCCCAATATTACCGATGCCTAACAGTCAAAAAGGGATAAGCGACATTTTTTGCGAAATGGACTTATATTAGTCGCTTATCCCTTTTTGGCTATTAGGCATCGGTATTATGTTCTATTTGATCAGATTTGGGCTTTAAGAGCAATCTTATTATCACAATTTCCAATAAGAGGCAACCCTCGTTACAGCTACCGTCATTTACATACGTTATGTAGAGTGTAGTTGATCCTAAGCAATTTCGAACGTAAGGTAAACAGTTTACAAGACAGAACTATCAACTTTCCCTTAAACCTTTTACCCTGATCCCTCCTTTCACGTCTTACCCTTAACCATTGTGGGTAATTGATGAATGGAACCGTTGGTTTTATTTAATGAAATCATTCAAGGTTTTATGGGAACCTATCAATTACACACACCGACCTACTGTTTTCTCCGTTTGCCACTAAATTTTTTAGAAAAATGCTATCAAGACTCCTGTAATCGAGACTATTCGAGACGGAGCAAGAGAAGAGCGTAGTTGATAAACTTATCTTCAGATGATTTTGATAGGGCAAAACGTGATTAACCCTAGAATATTAATCGTCGTCTGAGGGGCCGCCTGGATTCATTTTTTTTATGGTTAATTTGAAATTGCGGGGTTGTTCATACGTTCGTGCTAACTCGGAGTAACCCGCAACGCATTAGGTATAATGTGATCCCGCGCCCGGCTAGCTTACATCGTTACCAAGATATTGACTATGCGATCGCCTGGGAAGCGATCATTATTATTATAGAGAACATGTTTGACTGAACATTTATATTTTTTATTTAATTTTTTTTGAGGTAGAATAGCTATTTGCTAAGTATTCGATAGTTCATTGTATCGTTACTTTCTTATAAATAACAAAATGACGACAATAACATGCCAAGTCAAACCACAGACGTGATATTATTAAGGATGACCTAAGTTACTAAACAACCTAAATTAGTTGTCTGTGACGCGCGCGGTCGGCATATCCGAACGTATGAGTGAGGACCCATAAACTACACGTGACACCGCCGTGCGCCATTCGCTCACGGTGACTAACACATTCGAAATCCTGCTTCAATCGGAGACGCACGTTCAGAGACGCACGTTCACTTGATCCTGAATCACATAAGACCTTACATATGTAGTCTCCATCATTTTAAAAGACAGTTTTTATTGACTCGTACTTGTTTAAATTCTGTGTTTTCGTAACCCCATACTGGTGTCCAAAGTTCCGGCTTACTATCTGCAGAATTCAATCGTCAATTATCGGTGGCGTTCAAACGTTGGGTTCCGGGCCACCACCTTCCGGCAAATCCGGCTACCATCGAGCTCCGTGCCGGGTAAACATTTTACCCACGTGGCCACGTCGAGCTGTCTACGGGTCTGGCAAGACCATCCCTGGCGTCTGCAGCGTCCTCGTCACAACAAGCTGAGCCAGGAGAGTACTGTGCTACTCCCAAGGGCGTTAAACTAATTTTGTGACCATAAACCTAACCTGCTCCCTATGTTTTCATAAAGTGTATTCTTTATAAGTTGACTATTTACGGGGTTCTATTTCTCTCTCCACGACGTAAACCTTATCCGTCTTAACGTAATTACGTACATTTCAGACTTCTTGTTATTTTTTAATAATATATTTCCATAAGGCTGTGTCAGAAGGTGAGGTGGAACGAAGGTTTAAGATTAATTGTTGGACTAATCAGTTTCTCTGAAAAAAAAAAAGGTTTTGAAATTATGCAAGGTAGAATTCGTTTAAATATTCTTAAACAGTAAAAGCTTGTAAACTTTTAATTTATCTTTAAAATGGCCTGTAAGTAAAGTAAAGTACTAAGCGATGATAAAATAAGATTAGTATTCCAGGGTTAAGAAGATTAAATATCCAGTTTCTCATTTTACTTGTCCCATGTCGCCACGAAGTAAGTACCTAAGATTAGTCAGTCATCAAGATGAAAAGTAGGACTGTCAAGAATACACAGACTTATTTCCATTTTAATTAGAAGCCTCACGAACTGATTATCTTTCATAATTAGTTCCAACCGAAATCTACCCTCAGACAGGAAGGGTTATTTGATCAGTTCAATTTCGGGATCTAACAATGGAGTCAGGTTGGCTTTAATTATAGGTAGTATTCCGCCCTAAATTAATACAATAGAAACCGATATTTTGTTAATCAAAGGAGTTCTGCTATTGACTGGTCCTTTCAAAGATCCTTTGGATGTTAGTGTAATCTATACTAATATTATAAAGCTGAATAGTTTGTTTGTTTGGTTGAACGCGCTAATCTCAGGAACTTCAGGTACGAATTAAAAAATTATTTTAGTGTTGGATAGCCCGTTTATCGAGGAAGGCTATAGGCTATATAATATCACGCTACGACCAATAGGCGCGGAGCATCAATGAAAAATGTTACAAAAACGGGGTAAATTTATTACTTTTGAGAGCTTCCGTTGCGAGCGCTGCGTAAACGGTTAAAGTTACGCAAAAATCAAGTATGACGGAAATTTTTCTCTTAAAAAGTTCTAAAAAAAGACCGCGATAGCGACTATCTTTTAAGGTGGGTTCACTATAACTTTTTTAATGGTTACCATCAAATTTGTTATAAAATAATGCATTACTTGCGACGGTGTTTTCATAAACATGGTATTAATTCTTATCCAAATAAATAGTTTCATAACCGAGGTTAATTAAGTACATGTAAATTCCTTTTTAAATTATTCGAATCGGACCTTTCGTTTAGAAATTACGACGGGTATAAAAATGCTTAAAATAAGAAAAATGCGCTTAGTTACCGACACATTTTATTTTTTATTGACTGTTTGAACGCGCTAATCTCTGTCGATACCAGTCGGATTTGAAAGATTCTTCTTGCATTTTATAGCCCAATTCTTGAGGAAGGCTATAGGGTAGTAACATTACGGTAGGACCCTTCGAAGCTGAGCAAAAAGAAGAAAAGTAAGAACGAGCGCTAAGCGTAAACGAAGTAACAGCACGGGCACGCGATGCGATGCGACGTGATGGGTCGGGGGAACAAGAAATTTCACGCGGACGTAGTCGCGGGCGGAAGCTAGTATTATAATAAGGGGGATGCGCTAAGATAGCCAGTGAGATTAAAATTTTCTTACGTTTTTTGCAATTTGCAGGTCAGTATTAGGTTGTATGGTGATCAAAATACAATTCGCGACCGTAACAAATATGTATTTACAGAAATATAATCATTAGAAGCATCAATACAACTTTCTAAGTTAGAATTAACCTCAAATGTCATAATGAATAAGTCATTCATTATGGTAATTTGAACGTAGAGGGTTGCATCATTGTTGATTTTAATGATTATAATTCTGTAAATACGTACTTGTTACGGTCGCGAATCGTATTTTGATGAACATACAACTTAATAACAACCTGCAAATTGCTACCCTATCTAGCTACTCTGATGTTTTCACCTTAAATAGAAGACTTTGACTCTAACCTCAGCTAAAAGAATCAATCACTAAACCACAACATCGTCAATATAAAGAAAAAGAATCAATCACTAAACCACTACATCGTCAATATAAAGAAAAAGAATCAATCACTAAACCACTATGTCGTCAATATAAAGAAAAAGAATCAATCACTAAACCACTATGTCGTCAATATAAAGAAAAAGAATCAATCACTAAACCACTATGTCGTCAATATAAAGAAAAAGAATCAATCACTAAACCACTACATCGTCAATATAAAGAAAAAGAATCAATCACTAAACCACTACATCGTCAATATAAAGAAAAAGAATCAATCACTAAACCACTATGTCGTCAATATAAAGAAAAAGAATCAATCACTAAACCACTATGTCGTCAATATAAAGAAAAAGAATCAATCACTAAACCACTATGTCGTCAATATAAAGAAAAAGAATCAATCACTAAACCACTACATCGTCAATATAAAGAAAAAGAATCAATCACTAAACCACTACATCGTCAATATAAAGAAAAAGAATCAATCACTAAACCACTATGTCGTCAATATAAAGAAAAAGAATCAATCACTAAACCACAACATCGTCAATATAAAGAAAAAGAATCAATCACTAAACCACTATGTCGTCAATATAAAGAAAAATAATCAATCACTAAACCACTACATCGTCAATATAAAGAAAAAGAATCAATCACTAAACCACTATGTCGTCAATATAAAGAAAAAGAATCAATCACTAAACCACTATGTCGTCAATATAAAGAAAAAGAATCAATCACTAAACCACTACATCGTCAATATAAAGAAAAAGAATCAATCACTAAACCACTATGTCGTCAATATAAAGAAAAAGAATCAATCACTAAACCACTACATCGTCAATATAAAGAAAAAGAATCAATCACTAAACCACTACATCGTCAATATAAAGAAAAAGAATCAATCACGAAACCACTACGTCGTCAATATAAAGAAAAAGAATCAATCACTAAACCACTATGTCGTCAATATAAAGAAAGAATCAATCACTAAACCACTATGTCGTCAATATAAAGAAAAAGAATCAATCACTAAACCACTATGTCGTCAATATAAAGAAAAAGAATCAATCACTAAACCACTACATCGTCAATATAAAGAAAAAGAATCAATCACTAAACCACTACATCGTCAATATAAAGAAAAAGAATCAATCACTAAACCACTACATCGTCAATATAAAGAAAAAGAATCAATCACTAAACCACAACATCGTCAATATAAAGAAAAAGAATCAATCACTAAACCACTACGTCGTCAATATAAAGAAAAAGAATCAATCACTAAACCACTACGTCGTCAATATAAAGAAAAAGAATCAATCACTAAACCACAACATCGTCAATATAAAGAAAAAGAATCAATCACTAAACCACTACATCGTCAATATAAAGAAAAAGAATCAATCACTAAACCACAACATCGTCAATATAAAGAAAAAGAATCAATCACTAAACCACTATGTTGTCAATATAAAGAAAAAGAATCAATCACTAAACCACAACATCGTCAATATAAAGAAAAAGAATCAATCACTAAACCACTACATCGTCAATATAAAGAAAAAGAATCAATCACTAAACCACTACATCGTCAATATAAAGAAAAAGAATCAATCACTAAACCACAACATCGTCAATATAAAGAAAAAGAATCAATCACTAAACCACAACATCGTCAATATAAAGAAAAAGAATCAATCACTAAACCACTACATCGTCAATATAAAGAAAAAGAATCAATCACTAAACCACTACGTCGTCAATATAAAGAAAAAGAATCAATCACTAAACCACTACATCGTCAATATAAAGAAAAAGAATCAATCACTAAACCACTACATCGTCAATATAAAGAAAAAGAATCAATCACTAAACCACTACATCGTCAATATAAAGAAAAAGAATCAATCACTAAACCACTACATCGTCAATATAAAGAAAAAGAATCAATCACTAAACCACTACATCGTCAATATAAAGAAAAAGAATCAATCACTAAACCACTATGTTGTCAATATAAAGAAAAAGAATCAATCACTAAACCACTACATCGTCAATATAAAGAAAAAGAATCAATCACTAAACCACTACATCGTCAATATAAAGAAAAAGAATCAATCACTAAACCACTACATCGTCAATATAAAGAAAAAGAATCAATCACTAAACCACTACGTCGTCAATATAAAGAAAAAGAATCAATCACTAAACCACTACATCGTCAATATAAAGAAAAAGAATCAATCACTAAACCACTATGTTGTCAATATAAAGAAAAAGAATCAATCACTAAACCACTACATCGTCAATATAAAGAAAAAGAATCAATCACTAAACCACTACGTCGTCAATATAAAGAAAAAGAATCAATCACTAAACCACTACGTCGTCAATATAAAGAAAAAACGGAATCCTTGTTTTGGACTCCGCCGCAGTCGTAAAAACTCGAACGCACGAGACGTGATGAACCTGAAGGAATTATATTATGCCAACGCATATTACATGCATGCGTTCGTAGGGAGAATTTTCCCATTTTAATGCTTTCATATGCCGAAAGGCCGTAGCCCATCTACGTCTGTTGATTGTGTGAACATTGCACTGTCAGGCGGGCCCTGCTGTGCACGGGTGCAATGTTCAACATGATGTCTAAATATCGAGATTCCTGTGCTGTATCTAAGTTAAATAGTATTGGCGATGAAGACCATCGCATCAAAATTCATAGCAGAACTAAGCGGTCATACAGACACGACACGAAAAGCGACTTTGTTTTATATACTACTAACACTTTCCGCGCGACTTTGTCCGCGTGGATTTCGTACTTTAGTATCCCGTTAGAGGTAGATTTTCAAAAAACTCTGATATACATAATTATTTATTTTCGGTCTTGAGTATAAATACTGAGTTTCGAGTTAAACGGAGCGCGCGTTAAAATTCTTCCATACAAACTTTGACACCCCCCAATCCCCCTTTAGGGGGTAGTTTAGAAAAACAAAAAAAAAAAACAAACTTCATAATTTACTTGCAAGTAGATAAGTATTTGTGCAAGTTTCAAGTTTGTTAACTCAATTAAGAAATAAGATTTTTCATACAAACAAAAACCCCCTTTTTTTTTTTTTTTTTTTTTTTTTTTTGTGGATGGGAAATCATCAAATGACTTCTCCCGCTCTGGGTGGAGCGGGAGGGCGTGTCAGACTTTTACTGACTAAAACCCACCCGTGTTCCTTCTGTTGCCTGTGCCGGGGCCACGGTAACTCTTTCGAACATCCCGCAACCCTAGCTGGCATCGTCCCTAGCGGACCCCGTCAATAGTGCTGACATCTCTTTGAGGCGCGCGTGGAACACGACGCGCCGTCGACTCGGGCCTGGTCCTTACCAGACGGCGAGCTACCCATTGCTCGCCGTCCGCAAGCCCGCGCCTACGGTGGCCGGGAATCGGCTGCCAATTCCCGACGCCCAGGGCGTCTCCTGCGGCGACTAGGGGCGTGAGGGTGCAAAGCTTGCCTCTCCCTCACGCGTCCCGCCTCCTCCTTCACGAGCATTACTGCTTCGCAGAAGGAGGTAATGGCTTCCCATGCACTCTCGCTCCGTACCATGGCCTGGACCAGGGCCAGACGCGAGAGATCGCCGCCGCCGATCGCTTCCGCGAGGACACGGCGGTGCTCCGCCCAAGCCGGGCAGACCTCCACCGTATGCTCCACCGTGTCCTCCGGGCGATCCACACAGTGGTGACACCCGGGCGTTTCCTCCCGCCTTATCCGGAACAGGTACCTCCCGAAGCACCCGTGTCCGGTGAGGAAAACAAAAACCCCCTTAAAGGTCGAATTTCCAAAAATCCTTCCTTAGGGGATGCTTACTACACAGACATGAACTGCCAACATTTCAAGTTTGTAGCCGCAGCGGTTTAGCCTCTGCGTTGATGAATCAGTCAGGAGGTATAGGTATACAGGGTGTGGCGTAAATAGTGGTCCAACGTTAAGCGGTCGATACACCGTATATTCAACTCTCACATACCACAATTTGAAACTTTTTGTCCATAGATCTCAGAATAAAATATTTTTCTATTCTTTTTTAAAAATGTTGTTTTGTTTTTGGGGAATGGCATCTCGCAGTTCAACCTATAGGAGGTTGTCGACTACTTAACCGGGCTTTCCTGTGGATGCCTCAATAAATTAAGGCCTCCAGCCAGGCTTAAAACTAAGACTAAAAACTAAGCGACTACACGCTAAGGGCACCCCCTGTGGGGTACGGACCTCGGCTTAGGGCGTCGCTGGGAGAGGACAGCAATGGGACATGCTGGATCGGATTATTTGGGGGCAAATTTAGAATTACGGGCTCAGCTGCGCGGGCTGGCTCGAGCAAGGGTCGGGGTTTTTAAAAATGTACACCTTGCTTTACTAATGTGGCTGTAATTTCTATAAATGACATTATTTTTTCATTACTTTTTCGGTTTATAGTTGTGGAATACGTGTGCTATTACATGCAAGTAATTTTGTAAATGTAATTATAAAGGTAATAAAGAGAAATGTGTTTATTTCAAAATGTAACTCAAATGTTTAAAAAATTGTGTGACTTGGGGTGTGAATGGTGTAAAAAAATGTACTACACTGTCGGTGTCCATTATTTGAAAAACTTGTCTAGTTAATGCATATTCTAAAATAGTATAATAATAACTGATTCTATAATTTAAACAAAAGTTGTAGCCATTTCTATTCAAAAAGAGCTGAATTGTACAGTCCAATTAGTAAAGCAAGGTATATAACTTTCAAAAAAGAATAGAAAAATATTTTATTCTGAGATCTATGGAAAAAAGTTTCAAATTGAGGTATGTGATAGCTGAATATACGGTGTATCGTCCGCTTAACGTTGGACCACTATTTACGCCACATTCTGTATATACAGATGGATATAGATTTATACTTATATAGATATTATTACGATTGTTTTATTATTTTAGCCCTATTATTTTATATAAAACCAACTTTAAAATTTCTATAAAAATAAAATATTCTAATTCTCGCATCTCGTAAAGAAATTTAGTGCTTGAAAATAAAATAAAATCACTGTCGCCACCATCTTTGATTTTGCGTTCGAAAGTAAAATTGAAAAGATATCGGCCGTAGCTTTCACAACCAAATAAAGCTGTAAACTGCCTTTTATAAAATGAAATCCTCAAAAACAGTCCATTTTCCTTAAAATGGACTGTTTTTGAGGATTTCATTTTGTGTGGGAGTCCTTGCTCCCACACAAAATTGAATTCTAATGTGTGTTATGGTAACCACGGGCAACGTGCGATGGGAATTGGCAATTTTGTTGACATGGCAATGAGCCTTCTTCGTTCGAAAACAAGATTGGATTGAATATTTTTTTGGTTAGCAAATATGGCTTACCTACTGTGATTTCGATTTTGCGAAAATGTGTGCTGAGTACATTTTGTTCACATCAAAATGAATGTGATGTAAAACTCTGCAGTTTCGTACCATGAGGGCTCCTGTAGCTGGCACCACAGCCGTACCGACACCGCTTCGCGTAACCATGTAGACTGAACACTGAAGCGCCGCCGCCGCGCCGTCTCCGCTTGATTTTGCAATATCACTGTATATTTTTAGTAATACATTACTAGCCACAAACATCGCACGACATCAAGCGACCGGCGATGGAATAACAAAAACAGTTTAAACAATACTAGCGGTGTGGTGGCGGCGCGGCGGTGACGCGGAGGCGGGCTGGCAACGTCGCGTACATACAGTATAGAGGCGCGGCGGCGGAGCGGTGGCGGCGCGGCGACGGCGCCGGCGCCGTCGCTTTGAGCACTGATTCTTTGCCAAATAAGACACTAAACAAAAATGTACTAATTGCTACAACACGACGTAGTGGAAGCTACGACGTGCTACGGTGTCGTAGCTCGTAGCACACGACTTAACATATTTGTCTAGTACTGACCGATACTTGTATGTGTTGTGCAAATTGTAACTACAAGATGGCATGACCATGGTACGGAGCGAGAGTACATGGGAAGCCATCACCTCCTTCTCCGAAGTAGTAATGCTCGCGAAGGAGGAGGCGGAGCGCGTGAGGGAGAGGCAAGCTTTACGCCCTCACGCCCCTAGTCGCCGCAGGAGACGCCCTGGGCATCGGGAATTGGCAGCCGATTCCCGGCCACCGTAGGCGCGGGCTTGCGGACGACGAGCAATGGATAGCTCGCCGTCCGGTAATGACTAGGCCCGAGTCGACGGCGCGTTGTGTTCCTCACGCGCCTCAAAGAGATGTCAGCACTATTGAAGAGGTCCGCTAGGGCCGATGCCGAGGGTCGCGGGATGTTCAAAAGAGTTACCGTGGCCCCGGCACAGGCAGCAGAAGGAACACGGGTGGGTTTTAGTCAGTAAAAGTCTGACACGCCCTCCCGCTCCGCCCAGAGCGGGAGAAGTCATTTGATGATTTCCCATCCAGAAAAAAAAAATATTTTTTGAGCCCCATAGGTGGCCACGTTAATTGCGGCATCACTGGCGTTCATTAGGTCTTCTTTAGTCCAAGTAAACGGGCACTCAGGACACTCCAGCAAGTGGGACATGGTCTGATCAGAAGCACCGCACTTGCATGTTGGATGGGTCAGTAATCCCCCGCTTCGACAGATTTTGTTTGCAGCGGCCTCCTGGATACGCAATCGATTGAGAGCTTTCCATGTTCATAAGCCACTGCAGATCACGACCGGGCGGCAAATGTTACTGGGGGTTGACGGGGTTGGTTATTAATGGTTGGTGGTTGGTTGGTCGCAAATGTTTGCGGAAGCCCGCACCGACGGCTTTTATGCAATTGTATGCAAAAAGACTGCGCCGCTACTGAGGAGAGTGAGGGGCAGTCGGAACAGCATCCTGAAAACTGTAGCTGAGAGCCTCAGCTCTCCGTTTATACAGCAGTTTGTGCGGAGGTTGATTTTTACTATCACTAGGCAATAAGTTATTTTTTGTACGTTACTATATGGATTTTTGTGTCCGAAATAAAGCTATTCTATTCTATTAATAAAAAATAATAATATAAACGTTACGCGCTAACTTTTCTTCACATGTTTAGAAATTTTTGGCACATTCTTAAATTGCATTTGAAATAAGATTAGAAATTTAACTAAACCTTTTTTACAATCTGTTCAACCGATTTTGACTTCTATTGCGTTGGTGGCATGACAAATGGCAGCTGCATTAAATAGTTGGTATTGTAACTACGTTTTTGCTTTTAATGCCATCCTTAGGGCTACGGGATAGAAGTCAAAATCGGTTGAACGGACTGTAAAAAAGGTATATTTAGATTTCTAATCTTAATTCAAATGGAGTATAGTCGTTGTGTACTCGATGTAACTACTTATACATATACCTATCCAGTCTATTGCAGTTCACCAGAGGCCGGAAACCTCTCCTGAAGCTAACCAACAGTGCGTAATGACGTTGTGATTCGTTAATACTATACATATAAAAGGTATATGTAAGTTCCAGTAGCGAAGCTACAACTTCCAATAGAGAGAAGCCGAAAATAAAGTTGTTCAGTTCTCATAAACTCAATATAACATCATTTATTACCTCAATTTAAGTCATTCCTTTACTTTTCTTAAGTTAACGCCTGTATAACTATAGATACGCGATTTTATAATGCTTTTTTACTTATGATATTGTATTAAATACCTGTAATATGACTATGTATATGCTATATTATTTAGTAATAGTAAACTCAAGTACAGTTGTTGTTCCGAAGGGAAGCCGGTAGGAATGGGGTTGTATGAAGCCGTCGCCACTGGTAAGTTCCATGATATGATATCCCCGAAGGGTTAGGCAGATGTGTACCTATAGTACACCCACATTTCGCCAATTATGTTTAAGTCCCATGTAACCATCCATGCTTGATGATACCCCTTATAATAATAATTTACTAGAGACGCACCTCTGCTTCGCACGATTTTTACGCCTTAACAAAACATCGAGATTTCTTTGTTAAATTTAAGTTTAATACTACTGTATTACACACATTAACCTTCCAGAATAGATTTTACCGAATAATATAATATATATTTTTTTTTAACCGCATTAAAATCCGTTGCGTAGTTTAGAACAACAACGTGGTCTCGCAGACAGACACGAAAAGCGATAAAGTCGCTTTTTGTGTCTGTCTGTGTCGATTTATAATAATATGTATAGAAGTTAAGATTACAAGCTCTTGGTTAAATTCTTCTTTTCTGTATTATTTGGATAAGTTCAAGTGTGGTACAATTAATGAAAAAAATACAATATTATGATGTTTTTGAACATCTTAATTAATTAAAAACAGGTTTATTTACTTGATTTACATCTTCATGAAAGTATTTAATTACTTTATTTATGAAACCTGACATATATTAACACCTCATGAATATTTCTGGCCTCGTCATTAGAATTAGCTAGAAGATACTGTAACTTTATTTGAGATATAATTTTAGGGAGATAAATATAGTTTGATGGTGGTGGTGGTGGTTATATTAGAAATTAGGTAAATAGCTAAGCGAGATGCTCGAATTTATTTGTACCACACAACATAAAGTTATCTGGGTAAGCAGTTATAATATGTTTCTCAGTAGTTATTTGTTTTCCTCTGAAAGCCTCCAAGCGTTACATCAAACACGAATATTAAAAAGTAAGTGGAACGAGATTTCGCTCATGTTATTTTTATTAAAAACTTAATCAAAGTGATATAAAATAAGTCGTAATCCTGCAGTATGTTTACTTGCGTTTTAATCCATTTTAGTATTTTCACGTACTGGTTTAAAAGGTCAATATACCCTTACATTTTCATGATTTATTGTTCGTTTTTTTTAGTTAGGTCATTAAAAATGTGAGAAAATGAATTTAAGACAAATGCTTTTCTCAAACGAAGGTAGGCCAAATCAAAGGCCAATCTCGTATATACATATTAATAAAGATAAACGGAGTTTTAACACATTAAGGGCTGATTTTTCAATCGTCAGATAACTTTTACCGGAGGAATAAATATGGCGGTTTGACATATTTTCTATACAAAAGCTGTCAAAACGTCAAACTTATTCCCCAGATATCTGACGATTGAAAAATCGGCCCTAAAACATTTACTTTTACTACCTAATTGGGCAAATACCACCGCAAAACAAAAGAGCGCGATTTTTCATCTGTCAAAAGACGCTAGAGCGGAGAACGATACGCGGTGACAAAATAGAGATGCGCTAGTTGATCGACTACTTTTTAGTCTAACAGTTCGGCCGTCCTGCCATCCTTCGTCCTCGAAGGATCATAAGTGATTCCTCGATGTTCCATCCAACTTGCGCCACATTCCCAAGCAGCAGTTGCCGCTTTCGCAGATGTGGTCCCTTGCAGCAGTGTTGACGTAATAAAAGAGCCTTAAAAGGCAAGCAAACAGGCCCCACACGGCACAACGCATACATGATTAATAATCCATGCGGCAATTACATGACAGCCCCTTTTTTTTTTTTTTTTGTGGATGGGAAATCATCAAATGACTTCTCCCGCTCTGGCAGTTTCGGTAAGCCCCTCACGGCGTAATTACCAAAACCATATCACAATCCAATTACAGCAGTGATAACTACTACGCCTCGCTTGGCAGTCAAAACCTTTGGCCCCTGTCGGAGGTCACATTAGCCCCTAACGGCAGTTACCGAGTTTTGCAACCCTGAGCCCCTCTCGGCAGTTACATTTAGCTCTTATCGGTAGGTACATTCTTATGCCTCAAACGGCAGTTATTATTAGCAGCAGCTTCTCACGGCAGGTATATCCAGAAGCCCCTGACGGCAACTGTCATAAACAAGAGCCCCTAACGGCGATTGTGAATATTCGCACTTTTGGCATAACTCCAACAGTTAAATCAAAACATAAAAAGTGTCTTTTCACTTGCATCAAAGAAAATTAAAATAAAGTTAAAGTGCCTTACAGTCTAACAATACAAATTACACATTATGAACAACAACAACTAGGCAATTATAAGCTTTACTGTGAATGTATAGCAGTGTAAGTACAAAATACAACAAAATTAGTGTTCCTTTTAAAACTACGACACACTTTCATTACTGCGTTAATTAAGTTTGCAATCAAAAGTCAATATTATAACACCCAGACTGAGCTCACCCAGATCTTCATGCAAACCGATATATGCAGAAATCAGCTGTACAGTAAATGGAATCTTGAGTGATCGGGCTTACTGTACAGCAGGGGCGCAGTCTTCATACAACCCGATTCTTATCGGCTTCCCTTCGGTACCACCACTCTTCATAACGTCTACTATTGCCAAATAATATGGTACACCTGTGTTTTTACCACATCACATTATATACATTTATTTAATACCGATTAACACAGTCATCTTAAGATTAAAAACGTTACAAAAATGCCTATAATTTTTTGTTTGAGTTTATGAGAACTGAACATTTTTTTCATCGGCTTCCCTCTAATAATAATTGTAGCTGCGCCACTGCTGTACAGCTGATTTCTGCGTATATCGGTTTGCAGATCACTCAAGATCCCAGCAACTCCACTCCACACCAGCAAACATGAAGGAAAACAAGCAACTCGTGCAAATAAACGTCCGCCAGCCAAACCAAACGTGTCGAAACTTCTCAAGCTCTCAACTTTGTTTGCGTTTGATTAAAAACGCATTGAAACTAAATACAATATAAAACACACCACTTAAATAAGTTCATTAATCAGTTTTATGCACATTTAATGCGTCCAATGACTTAACTTATTACTTTATAAGCGTCTATAGCGCAATTGAAATCAATATACCTACTAAAGTTTTTTTTTTTTTTTTTGTACTTTTATGATCGAACTTCACAAACACTATTTTCGCACGTAAGAAACATCCCATTTCTGAAATCTAATAAAATTAAACGCAGTTTTAACACATTAAAACATTTAATTTTACTAATTGTAAAAATATCACCGCAAAACAAAAGAGCGCGAATTTTCATCTGTCAAAAGACGCTAGAGCGGGGAACGATACGCGGTGACAATAGAGATGCGCTAGTTAATCGACTACTTTTTAGTCTAACACTATAGACTGTACATTGCACACCCACTCACTGTACCTATGCACTGTGTTTGTGTGTGTATGTACTGTAGTATAAAGATTGTGTTAACGCCTCGCCAAGTGCATGGACACATATGCAGACGACGAATTACATCAGCGTGGAATAGAAGTGTGTGCAACCGAGGACTGCAGGCGCGCCCTCTTTAGGTTTTTACTAGTTATTTTTTGACAAGAAAAATATCACATTATTATTTTACACGAATTACGTTAAGTTAAAAACTAAATAAATATATTGCTATATCTAATTGGGGATTCGTATTTTATTAATTTCCATTCAAATACTAATATTGACATAAGAAACTGGGTATCCTAAATAAGGTGAAGTGAAACTTTACGCCTGGACAGCTCTTAACCCCACAAAGCACAAGTCCGATCCTGCATGGAGTATTGCAGCCACCTTTGGGATGGCTCAGCCAAATACCAAATTGCCGCGCTTGACTCGGTGGAACGCAGAGCTAATAGGCTCATGGGCGACGTAAAACTTGTGGATGCCAAGCTTCACAGCTTGGCTCATCGCCGCAAGGTTGCCTGCTTGTCGGTCTTCCACAGATTTTCCTTCGGTTAGTGTGCTCAAGAACTCCGCGACCTCATTCTGCCTGCCCCCTTCTACCATCGAACATCTGACAAGTTGCCATCCCTGCCTAGTTGCTATTCCACCAATTCGCACTAAGCGTTTCCAGTCTTTTGTGATGCGCACAGCAAAGGAGTGGAACTCTCTACCTGCGTCTGTGTTTCCGAACGCATACAACCCCGATCTCTTCAAAGTGAGAGTGAACAGGCTTCTTCTGGGTAAGCTCACTCCGTCGTCGACTTTGTCTCTGTCACCTCTGACCTAGACTAGAGGCAAGAGCAAACCCATCTCAAATATTTTTATTTTTTAAATACTCTCGAATTTGTAGTTCAAATGACCAAATCATTTTCATCTGTAATTTGTATGGTGTACATAATAAAGAGTATTCTATTCTACCTTACATATATCTACATCACTATTGGAGGCAATTTAGTGGCTATTACTCGTTACTTCTATCTTATAATTACAAATTGAGAACTTGTCAAACTCCACTTTATATAAGGTGATTCCGAATTCCGAAACCGGCTGTCAAGGCTGAGTGTTGTCTCACACTAAACTGCTGACGTCAGATATGTCCTCAACCCAAAGTCAATTTGCTCTCGTGTAGCAAACTTTGTGTCACCTCTAAACTGTGTTACCATGTGTGAGTATTTATTTGAGATGGCAACAAGCGGACTATACGATATGAGCAAAGTTACTGTTGTCAATGTTACGTATATTAAACTCTGGTGGGCGTAATTGTGGGCGGCGCTTTAAGGATGACACTCTGTCTGCGGGCACGAAATTAGCGGCGGCCGACCGATGGCGATTGCGGCGCGACGCGGCGGTGACGTAAACAAAAGTATAGCATTCTGAAGAGACGCGCACGAAACGGGCGAGAGCGGCGCGGGGCGATCGAGCGATGCACGAGCGGTATCGGCGCGGTGCCGACGCCTATGCGACGGGAACAAACTTGTTTGATTTCACCGCTCGACGGCCGCTACTTCCTACTTGATCGACCGCCAGTTTCGTGCCCACCCCAAGCTCGCTGCCGTATCACCCCGCCCCGCGCCGCTCCGCAGTCGCCATCGCTCGGCCGCCGCTGGTTTCGTGCCGGCAGACTCAGACCTTCATTAAAAGTAAAATTCTAAACATTTTTCCGTAGTGTGTTTGGCTACAGAATGGTGAATGCCGAAATATTTTTTAACGAGTTTGGCTGGTTTTGTCAACAAGAGTTTGTCAGTAGTAGCTCGCTCCATATTACCTACATGGGACTACATAGCTATGACAAAAATTGAGTTTACTAAATACTTATTTGTTTTGAATGTACGATAACAATTCATCTATAACTACGTTACAGGAAACGCATTTAACCACTGTCGACATTTTTACAAAAAACTCCAAGTTTTGTTCGTCAGAAATACATCCTCTCGGGAGGGACGCGCGCGCGCGAACGAATATAAAGCACTAGCGACCCGCCCCTACTTCGCACGGGTAGCGCTTATATACTACCCAACAATTCTGCGAATACAGACTTAATTTTATGATTAGGTTTGTTTAAAACCGACTACTGAACAGGTGTGGAACTGCTCGTCATAAAATAAATGCCGTCTTTCATATTGATATTTCTGTAACCCAGTAACATAGAATAGGTAAAACAGCTTGAAAGATACTTGAAGAACAAAGGGAAGGTCGCGCACCTTTACTACATAGATAAGAGCTAGTGATAGCAGGAAGTGCAGTGGTGTACTTACCTTATGATGAATAGCATAACATCACGCCTGTATTCTCCAAAAGGTTAGGCAGAGGTGTACCTATAGTACACCCACATTTCGCCAGTTATGTTTAAGTCCCATGTAATAGGGGGCGAGCCTATTGCCATCAACCGGGCACAAATCCAGACTCCAGGCTGCTACTGAGAACGGATGAAAAAACCCAATAACACTTTACCCGACCCGGGAATCGAACCCAGGACCTCATGCTCAGCAATAGCGCTTGGGACTACTAGACCAACGAGGCAGCAAAATGCAGCGCGCGGCGGCGGGGGTTTGATGAATAAATTCCAACTAAAACATACAACATCATAAACTCACGCCCTTTTCTCATGGGGGTAGGCAGAAATTTCAACTCACCACTTGCTACGGTCCTGTCAAATTCCTTTTACTAACCCAAGCTTGAGTAATTAGTTATTCCCGACCCCATTTATTAATGTGACAGAGTTGTCCCCTGATTGTAATTAATTTTATCAATTCCTTAATTAATCATTCCTCTTCCCGAGTTATACATATGACATAATTTGTAAGGTTCCAATCTTCACAGATGTTTCAAGTGGATGATGGCAAAACTATTTGCCTATCGAAAAATTAAGGGAAGGTTTATACTGATTTAAATTGGACATGAGGAATTTTAACTTTGTCTTTAAAGTTCAAGAGCTGGAAACTCCATTGGTGTTGCAGGCTACGCTACTGTAATACACTATCCACCTCCTGGCTCCATCATCAGACCCTAGTTACCAAGCCCAATCTATTGGACTCGACAGAAAGAATCATATGAGCCCAAACTCGAGGGGTTTACTAGAAGCTACTGAAGAGTTCCACTATCCACATCCTGGCTCCATGGTCAGATCAGCTCCAGTATACCAAATTATAGTATTGTCATCTGAACTACATATGCATACAAAGTTTTATTTCCATACGACAATTATTTTAAAATTGACTTCCAAGATTTTTTACATTGATTGTTAGTTACAAGTGAAGCGTGTTAAAAAATAAATATTTAGGGCCTTATTGCGCTTTTATCGTTTCTAACGTCACGATATTATCGTGGTCGTCCTCGTCCACGTCCATAAAATGTATGGAAACCATGCACGCGCGCGCGCACGTGTTACTTGTTATCGAGGACGGTAGGTAATGTAAAAGCGTCTAGATATATTTCTATACATTTTACTTCCATATGTTATCGTGATACCGTGATGTGGACGTGAACGTTCACGATACTATCGTGACGTTAGAAATTATAAAACTTCTTTTAATTTTTTTATTTTATTTTACCTATTATAAAATAAAGTCACTTTTCGTGTCTGCCTATATGACCGCGTTGTTCCTATATACAGCACAGCACGCGCGTAGTTATAAAAAAAATAAACAATAGTTGATAAATTCTCTCCATGTATAGAATTTATTCCGTAAGGTTTATGTGTATAATACATTAATATTCAACTTTCATGTAAGTAACGAACGAAACATAACATTATAACTGGCGAAATGTGGGTGTACTATAGATACACCTCTGCCCAACCCTTCGGGGAAACAAGGCGTGATGTTTATGTGTTATATTTTCATATAAGTAGGTATTAAAGTAATCTCGAAGTTTTGTGAAGTCGTAAAAACCGTGCGAATCACGCAATTCGCTAGTTATAAGTACTTGGATAACAATTGGTTTTCATTACCCTTCATGAATCTTGATATTTATAACTCACTGCTTACTCTATTATTACGAAAAGTGACGTTAGCATGCAACGCAAGTATTACATAATATAATACTCGTGAATATTGTGGCCGGTCTCAATATTAACTCATACTAACTTATGTGGAATTCCAACCAGCCGACGCTGACGACTTTAAATAAGTACAATCTTTCGGTAATTCACAAAACAGTTTCTCAAAAAAGTACTGGGAAGCTATATTTTATTGCTGCACAATATAATTGAAGGACGAAGGTGTAATTGAGGTGTAACTATTGATATTGAAGTCAGTACATAATTGTACACACATCAAAAGTGTCTAGGGATCAAGTACGTTTCAGTTAGAGTATCGCCGCAATTGAGGATAATTATTTTGAATTTTGTTTTGGATCGTTATTGATTCTTTTTAGTGAATTTCACTATTTGAATAAAGAATTCACTTTAAATTTTGATTAAAAATAGAAAGTCAATCAGGATTCCTATAAAAGTGTGTAATAGCGTTTTTAAAAACCCATTACAATTTCTGCCTCGGAACTAAAAAAAATTGCATCGATATGGGCGACGACATCGTTTGACGGAATGTTGCAAGCTGGTTCCAGGCAACGTACTGTGGCTGTCGCTCTTAGCACCACACAGAGCGTCATAAGCCGCCTCTGGACATGTTATCGTATCACGGGCAGCGTGGCCGAGTGACATGGAGGACGATCTCGCATCACCACTCGCAGACAGGACCGGTACGATCAACGATCTTAAGTGGAGTGCCACCGGTATGATTATTGTGGCCTGCACATTGTGCGGAAATGCCAACTCACCCGACCCTTGAGCACTAATCCACCCCCACATATTCACACTAATTCTTCCTGGCTCCCTATTATTTATAATATTACTGTCAGACCAACGTGTATTGTCACTGCGCCACAAATTAAGTCTTCCTTTTTGACACGATTTGAAAGTCTTCTCGTCAGTAAAACAGTAGTCTCCCAATTAAGTCTAAATATTCTCGAGCAAAACGCAACCGTTCCTCCTTATGCCTTTGCGTTAGAAACGGGTTTTTCGCTGGTGTTCGATGATAGAGGCCTTTGGAACTGAGTGCACGGCGAACAGTGCGCAATGACTTATCAAATTCTTCAGCAAATCATCTTGTAGGTATAAAACCATTCGTTTCATATTCACCAACCATAAAGCGTCACTGAGACTGGTTAATAAGTGGCGGCCTACCATTTCTTAAACGGCTCTTAAGACTCCCCTCTTCCTAAAATCTCCTCACCCAACGTCTCACTGTATCTCTCTAAAAAAAAATTATTTCTCTAAAAAAAATTTTGAAGCGCCACTTATGAGAACAAACAAAATTAAAAACAACAAAATAACTTACACAAAATCCGGTTTCATTGGATATTTCAGATATATTACACATATTGTTATGCAAGGCTACATGTTGACCCTGGCTTCAATATTTATATTTGCTTGCATTTTCAATAAAAATCTTCAAACTCAACACCTCTAATAACAATAATACAAACGCTCATAACTAAGTTCGCCAACCAACAATGTCATACCATTCTAACTTCAGTCAGAAAATTGATTTTGTTTCAAATATACCCTCAACTTGTATGTTACTAGTTTAAAACATTCTCTGTCTTTTTCTCATTAGAATAATCAGAAAAAGACTGCGTGCAGCGATAGGCCTATGATGATGACCATATACCGCGCTTTTTCTGTTTGGTTCGTGATGAAAGAGTGCAATATACGGGTGTGTATGTGCATGTGAAATGCCTGAATAGAAGAAGGTCTCAAGTGCGACGAGTAACGATACGGTAGTTTTGTAATGCTGGCGTTGGAGTTCTGAGCGCTACTGCATCCAAAATACTGATCGACGGAATCGTACCATGACCGCCATGATGTTGGCTACGAGGCTTCACAGTTCTTCAGACTTGCTGATAAGCGAACAAACCATCCGAAATCGTTTACGTGAAGTAGGTCTGTTTTCCCGAAGGCTGCTGAGAGTTTCACATGGAGCACCCCGTAATCGTAAGGCCCGTTTACAATGGGCTCGCAAACACAGAAATTGGGAGGACGAAGACTGGCGTTGTGTTTGATTTTCCGATGAATCTCGTCTCGGTTAAACTTAATTTTTACAAAATATGGGGATAAGTTGTTAACTTAAACAAAGGAATTAAAGTAAGAAGTCAGTCTGGATGACTAGATTTGGTAAATATTAATTGGATATTTTTTTATGCTTAAAAATTTACTTGATCCCTAGACACTTTTGATGTGTGTATATACATATGTTTAGGTATTACGTCATCAGGTGTGTCTATACACACATGTAATTGAATGTACAGAATACTTGAAGATAGGTCCTTGTAGGTACCCATTCATTATTATAAACAACTTTCACTATTTCAGGCTTGGTCACAAGCCTGAAATTGCGTGAAAAAATTAGCTGCCAAATCAGCTGCAGTCAAATGCGCAAAGTTGACGAAATGTAGGGACACATTTGGTTTTTTTTCGCGATGTCAGGGTTGTTAAAAAAAAACTATAGGCAGCAACATCCTCCCGTTTACTTAAAATACCAACCTATGCTACGGTTGAATATTCAATGAACCAATGTTAAGAATTTCACATTTAGTTAACTAACTGGTTACCACAGTATAGTATATCTTTATTTGCATAGACCCGTAGGTTTTCTAAATAATCCCTAGATCTGATACACATCATAATAAATTCCTTAGCTGCTAATAACAAAACAAAACTCTCGTGTTGACGTCAAACAGATAATCTTATTTGAAATCTATGAGATTACCCGTATTATGAGATTGCCAAGGGTCTCGATATACGAGTATTCGATGGAATACAATAAAGAATGTATTATATGACCATGAGGAATGAGGGACTTTGTGGCTAAGAAATAACAGCCGCACTCCGTGCATGGGTGACCATATTTATATATCAAGACCCCTCCGTGCCTCAGAAAGCACATTAAGCCGTTGGTCCCGGCTGTCATTCGTGTATCTTCGACAGTCGTTGCGGGTCGTCAGAAGCCCGAAAGTCTGACAACCAGTCTTACCAAGGGGTATCGTATTACCCAGTTACTGGGTTGTGGAGGTCAGATAGGCAGTCGCTCCAAGTAAAAGACTGGTACTCAGCTGCATCCGGCTTGACTGGAAGCCGACCTCGATATAGTTGGGAAAAGGCTAGGCAGATGATACGAGCATGTAGAATGGAGTCCAAGAGGTGGCGAAGCGGATAACGTGGTTGTGCAAAACGATACCCGGTGCCTATTATCAATCGATATGATGACGTGAACTAAACAGATTTTTCTCGGATTCGCGTAACGTCTAATGTCCATACAGGGCATTTTTTTAATCACTATCCAAATTTTCGCAGGGTGTTCTACCCATGAATACGAACAACTTTCACTATGGGACCAACTCTAAAATCACAAAAAAAATCTGCTGTTTCATACATTTTGGTCGAGTAGATATTGAACTTTTGTATGAAACAGCTGATTTTTTCTTCGTGATTTCAGAGTTGGTCCCATAGTAAAAGTTGTTCATATTCTTGGGTAGAACACCCTGCGAAAATTTGGATAGTGATTAAAAAAATGCCCTGTATATTGAATGACTGTTGTTTAATATTAAGACAGGTATGTCCGGGGTTAAATTTCTAGGTGCAAAGTGCTGCTTGGGACTTAACATAACTTTCAAAATGTGGGTGTACTATAGGTACCTCCCTCTGCCTTAGCCTTTGGGAATTACAGGCGAGATGATATGTTTTGTTTTGTGTTATTTAATCTAAGATACAAAACACAAAAGATTCTAATAGACCGTAAGATTTTAAGTCATATTAATTCATAACAAATATTTCCATGTTCCAGATTTTCACTTCAAACAGAATTTGTGACAACGATTGTCACAGATGCCAATAATGTTGGACGTTATGTAAGCATTTACAAAAGATTTTCTGTCGAGCCCTAATGCCAGCAATCTGACTGTTAATAAATATTTATATCCTTTGAGAGAAGAAAGATAATGGGTCATTGTACATAACGGGATACCTACTTATTTTGTTAATAAAAAACTTTTTTACAAAAAAAAAAACAACCGACCTCCAAAGAAAACACTACAAAGAGAAAAATAACTTTAATTTCGGAAGTCGGTGGCAAAAACCTAAAATACAGATCCAAAGACACCGACTTCCGAAATTAAAGTTATTTTTCACTTTGTAGTGTTTTTTTTTTGGAGGTCGGTTGTTTTTTTTTTTTGTAAAAAAGTTTTTTATTTTTCACTTTTTATTGGGTCGGTTTTTAATTTATCTAAGTTACAATAGCCTAATGACAACTGCTCATCACCTTTTACAAATCATTGCTTTTCCCGACGCAGCAGGGCGCTTAATTGTTAAGGAGTTCTCCTGGTACTTCACCATCAGCTCCACTTCACCATATAAATTGTGACGAGCTTATATTGCTTAACAATAATTTTAAAGTAATCGAATCGCAACTCGTGAAATACTTATTATTGAGTTGTTCCGGTGGCCATCTTACCATCTGTGGTCTTCGTCATCAGTTCCATTTCACTAAATGGTGCTTTCCGAGAGCAAATGCATAAGTTACTATAAAAAATACCCAAATCGCTATAGGTGTGACTATAATATTTGCAGAGTTCCCTCGATTTCTCCAGGATTCCATCATCAGATCCTGACTTGATGAGTATGGGGCCACCTGGAGAGTATACCCTTTCAAACAAAAAAGAATTTTTCAAATCGGTCCAGCCGTCTTCGAGTAATCGGGGAACACACTTAAAAAAAAAGATTCCGATGAAATGAGTAAGAACCTCCTCCTTTTTTGAAGTCGGTTAAAAATAATTTATAGCCAGAGTGCATCTCATGATAATTCCAATAAGCCCAAACACGGCTAGGATACATTGTTTTATTACGGAGTTCCGGTGTCTACCTTCCGGCTTCATCATCAGACCAGCTCCTTGGTACCATTTTCATCAGCACTATTTATTTAAATTGGCTTTGTCATTGTCGCTTTACTTCCTTAATCAAGATATCTTATCGCCACCCGTGAAATACTTATCATTGAGGAGTTCCCGTGGCCATCTGTGGTCTTGTCCATCAGTTCCACTTCACCAAATGATATTTTCTGAATGCAAATGCTTGACTTGTTGTTGAAAATGTCAAAATCACTATGTGTTTGCCTATAATATTTGAGGAGTTCCCTCAATTCCTCATGGATCCTATCATTAGAACTGGATTTTGATAATAATGGGACCAATCTGGAAGTATGTCCTTTCAAATAAAAAAAGAATTTTCTAAATCGGCTTATAAATGACGGAGTACTGAGGTAACAAAAATTAAAAAAAAAAAAACAGACAACCGAATTGATAACCTCCTCCTTTTTTTTGAAGTCGGTTAAAAAGTGGATGATTGTTAAGTGAAAAAAGAATCAATTAGGTACATGTGTACTTCCCGTTACATTTCATAGGTATTTTAAGAAAATAAAGGTGTAATTTAAAAAGTGCTCGAACATCCGCGAGGATTTTTCCGTTTGGTGGAAACTGACCCTATTTACTAGTACTGTAGAGGTTTTGTTCGACTGGCTTTGACTACTGGCCTCCGCTAATATCTTATATGTAAGTTGATGGTATATATAATTAAATAAGTCCGTTGATGAGTTAAGCTATGCTTGCCGCGGTTGGTCCGTTGATGAGTGGTCATCTTTACATACCAAGACCCTCCCTGCCTCGGAAAGTACGTTAACCCATTCAATGCGGCAACAAATTTTGCTCTCACTAGCCAGATGCGGCTCGTTTTTAACGTAAACGCCGATCGGCGTGAGCCGCACTTGATGAATAAAAAATAACACGCCAATCGGCGTTTTCAGCACTTTGTTATAAATTAAACTACTTATATCAGGCATTTCACTTATAAATTACATGCACATTTGTCTATGTTTTATTATTATATCTTTAGATTTGGGTAAAATATAAAACGACTTTACATCTCGCCGATTGGCGTGGTCCGAATCTGAGTATGAAACAATAATACGCCTATCGGCGTGCGCCGCATTGAATGGGTTAAGCCGTTGGCCCCGGCTGTCATTCTTCGATCTTTGACAGTCGTTACGGGTCGTCAGAAGCCCGAAAGTCTGACAACCAGTATTACCAAGGGGTATCGTATTATCCAGTAATGGGGTTGTGGAGGTCAGATATAGTCGCTCCAAGTAAAATACTGATATTCAGCTGCATCCGGTTAGACTGGAAGCTGACCCCAACATCGTTGGGAAAAGGCTAGGTAGATGATGATGTATAACGAAATAAACACTATTTCATACTTTTAGGGATAGAAAAACACAGAGCTCGTCTTTTATATACGGGACATAAATAGTCTCTTAATTTTTTTGTGAACAATGTTTCATAGAAACTAATATTTTAGAAGCAAATAGTATAAGCGGTTACTCCTAAGTTCTTCAAGATGGACACAAAGTCATTTTGTTTTAAAGCTGTAATTTAAGCTCTAGTAGTAATTTAGAACATACAATACTAGGTCCGTGTAGACAGGCGAGTGTTTACTCCATGTTTATTGCAAGTTTTATTTCCTTTCCTTTAACTTATCATGGGTTTACAGTACACGATCAAGGTTTACTGTCTATACAGGGTTAGTTTTCAATAACCGGCCAAATTTTCACAGGGTGTTCTACCCATGAATATTAACAACTTTCACTGTGGGGCCAACTCTAAAATCACGAAAAAATATCTGCTATTTCATACAAAAGTTCAATACCTACTCGGCCAAAATGTATGAAACAGCTGATTTTTTTTTCGCGATTTCAGGGGTGTGCCTGTAGTGTAAGTTGTTCATATTCATGGGTAGATCACCCTGTGAGAATTTGGCTAGTGATTAAAAAATTGCCCTGTATATGCCGATCTGGTGAAATAAGAGTTTTGTGTAGACTACTTTTAGTTACCTACGTTTGTAAACAAAAATACTCGTAGGTACCTGTTTATAACATCATCTTTACAAATCATAACTTATATGCACCTAAATAGGCAGTAATAGTAGCTCAATAAATACTTTTTCTTTCTTTCTCAGGGTAGTAACAAAAGTATTTGAACACTTTTTCGAACGAAGTTCTTTAACGCGGTCTGTGGTAGGACTAAGGGCTCCCACTCAAAACAGCTGCGCATTGAATTGTAGATGCGATGCGAATTCGCAGTTTTGTATGGGAGCCCTAAACTGGCTGAAATTGTGACGTAACGAAAATTGTTATGCCATCAGTTTTTATCAAGCTAAAAACTATACTAGATCGCTCTGTTTTAAAAAACAAAAATCAAAAATTTTGACACTTTAAACTTGATACCATACTAGATAGCTCCGTATTAATAATACAGCGAAAGGAACTTCGTTCCAACTAGGGGGTCTACTCCGAAGCGGAAATCTGAAGAATCGGCCGAATGTTCGAACGTTTATTACCACAGTTTTTTTTTATTTCGTTCGGTCGGTTCGGATCCAACTAAACGTCAATAAATTTGTTCGTTGAACAAATGTCAAAATGAAGTTCGGTCGGATCCGAACCGAGCGAAAGAAATAAAATGAAGTTTAGTAGAAAACTTGCGAATGTTCGGCCGATACTTTGTATTTACGCTTCTACCCCCTGGTGTCCCACGAAACCACCCGACTTTTTATCAATACACCGGAAAATAATCTTGAATTTTCGGCTTCAGCGGCGTCTGATTTACTTTATGATTTGACTTTCAAACGGAATAATGTTACAAAGGATAATGAAATTTGTTTCTTGGCAAAAAAATTTCAGTAAGATTCACAAAATTAGAGTAACTTTCACCTGAAATTATAAATTTACTTATATTTAAATTATCGACGATATTCGCTGAGCGGCTGGTAATAGTTTGATGAGAGTGACAAGCCCATGATCAGCAGTGAACTGCTTATGATGATTTAAGTAATGGCATCGGTAACAGTCAATGGGACTTTTACTTCATTATCAGTAACTTAAGACATCTAGGGCATGTTTTTAAACACCGTAAAATGTTCGAACAAGGTGACTAGCGACCTTACCCGTATTGCAGAAACCTATTGCCCAGCCACTGTAGCAGTCAAGCCAAATTCAATTGGGAACAGGTTATCGCCTAAATACACATATCCGCGTTATGTTTATTTAGGTTTTTTTTCACAAGATGTAAGTCACGGGCCCTTCAATAAAAGAAAAAACAGCAAACATTGTACCTATGTATGCTTGCCAATATCGTTTAACTATCGTTTCAGTTGCGAATCGATCAAATAGGCATGTGCCTATTTTTGTTTATTTGTTAAGGTACTGACATTCCCACAGAAAGATCTCAAGGTTTTGCAGAATAACGACTTTCATACGCAAAGTCATGTTATTGCTTATACTCTACTCTATTGCTTGTTCTATACTCAAGTGCATTTTTCAAAATTGCCTTATTGAAGACTTAACAAGAGGGGGCCTATGTTGAAACCATGTGAGACACCATACTATTTAAAATGAATTCAGTATTATTAGTCTTTCTCTCTTATCATTATGTTAACCAGGTAGTCTATAATTAATTTGAAGCGTTTGTCATGTCGACAAATTACCTTGTTTCACGGAAACCGTGCTAAACAATAATGAAAGAAAATCAAACGTTCAAGTTCTACCAAAGAGAGAAAAACAAGCAAATGTAACATAATATCATAAAATAATTTAATTACATATTTATCGTGATAAGCAATGAAAATTGTTCGCGGAAAATGCCTTCGCATTTGGTCGATCAAAGACTAATATATTCGGTTGAAATATTTATTTTCATTAGCAAATTGAAGAAGAAGTAAAGCGTAGTGCTGATGACTTATCTTTTCGTAGTAGTTCATATTACATGTTATTACCCCATTATAATAACGAATACTCTAGTACACGGCTATAGAAATCAAGAGATCAAGCTATAGAAATCAAGAGAAGCTAATGGATCAAGAGATAAACTGCCATAAAGAAGCAACCGTAGTTTATGAATTAGTATATCCATAATTATGTGGTTGTTTAGCCACTTTTTCATTACGGGTAGTCAGAAGCTCGAAAGTCTGACAACCAGTCATACCACGAGGTGTCCAGGGGCGACGGACTCGGACGTCCGTCGCTCCCCGGACCCGAGGTAGCGGCGCGTAGTGTTCCACACGCGCCCCTCTTAAACGTCGCGGGGGGAGTCAAACAACTCACCCCCTCTCGACACGAGGAGAGGCCTACCGTTGGCGAGTCGGCACCAGCCGGGGGTTGCGGAAGGATCGTAAGTTCCCGCGACCCTCGGCGTAGGTGTGAGATGGAACATCGGGGTGGTTTTTACTCAATAAGAGTCTGACAGACTCTTCCACCCGCCCCAGGGCGGAGAACATTTCCACTCCGACAGCACAAAAAAAAACGGCAGATGATAATATTGAGTCACATTTTCAGATAAACATTTGATGACCATTCGTCTTAAACCTTCCCGAGATTATCCTCTTTGAATTCCAAATTTAATTAAGGTTATATTCCTTACATTATTATTATTACTTAAGGAAATAAATTGTGCCCAAATAAATAAATAAACAGATAAAATGTAAGTTTAAATGCTCTGCCATTCACAATTAAACTACGCACGCGTTAATTAATACTTGTAAGAAACGTCTAGTTCGTTTGAACTAGACGTAGAGGCAAAAGGAATTTTCCTTTTGTCTTGAAGTTTCTCGAACCTGACGTAAATTCTAGTACAGTCTGCGAGGCCTAAGCTGAGCTTTGCATTTGTGTGAATGATTACCAAAGGTACAGTCAGGCGACGCGCACACACGCACACAGACGCGTCGCGCTCTAGGCCGACGTCACACCTACACTATCTATGTGCACTCACACAAATGCAAAGCTCAGCTTACACCTCGCGGAATGTACTTGCTTGTTTATCCTAGTTCAAGGTTAATAAATTAAACAGCGGAGGCTTTTTACAGTGTATTTTATAGACAATTAACATTTATATCAAAATTAGTATCTTATATAAGCTATCGACTCTTAAAGTAAGACAGAAATATATTAGAGAATCCTAAGCGATTTAATTTACTATTAATTCAAGTGATCTTTAGAAGTCAAACTTTATTAATATTACTCGTTCGGACTTAGTCGTTTAAAACATAATACACTTACACTGACAAACTTCTCTAAACTTTACACACTAAAAACCGTAGTACACAAGTTTGGTAGTACCACAAAGCATCAACTTTGATCATTACAATAATTATGTCGAATGACAGACACAGATGACACCGAAAAACTGCTTATTAAAAGTTCTTCAACTAAACTTGACTGAACACGAAATGCACTGAATATTTTTTTACCGAAAAATATTTCATAAGTATCATACTTACGGTCCTAACGACGCCTACCAAATCAAAAGGTAACCCGAAATGTCTAACTTTACAGGAAAATAAAACACATTTTTTTTAAAGTCACCACCTTACACACCTTATAATTGAAAATGGTAAATAAGGCTTAAAAGCCAGTTGTTACTTAAGGCGAAAGCACCAGGACGACCACGACGTTTGCAATTTGCAGCTCAGTATTAGGTTGTATGTTGATTAAAATATGATTCGCGACCGTAACAAATATGTATTTACAGAATTATAATCAATAAAGTCATCAATACAACTCTCAAAGATCAAATAATTCTAAGAATGACTATTTCATGTAATCTTGACATTTGAGGCTTATACTAACTTAAGGAGTTGTTTTACTGATTCTAATTATTATAATTCTGTAAAAACATATTTGTTACGGTCGCGAATCATACTTTAATCAACATACACCCAGACACTGAGCTGGAAATTGCAAAAATCGTAAGAAAGTTTTAATTTTGCGAGCTACCTTAGCGCGTCCCCTTAATAAAAATACACATATACAGTATTGAGTAGAGTTTAAGCTGAATTAGTCCTAATTCTAGATCTTACTCTCGAATCTCTCAATAAATTCGACTTAAATCCTAGTTTACCAATTAATGAACTAAAGTTCGTTTCACTAACTTATAAATAATATATTTTTTCCATCCATTACTATCTTCAAAATTAATTAGTTTACTAAGTTAACATTTCTCCTAATTTTAGACGAGAATGAATGTTATTTTTAATTATTTTGTCATATGTATTTTTATTTTACTTTTTGAAATATTTACAGCTATTGTAGATTTCTTGTACATATATTGGGAAAATTTGGTAGTACCTAAAATATTTTGCTACAAACAGCAAAAGGGTTAAGTGTACAAGGGAAAAGTATCACATGACAACCGTAATTACGGTTGCCATGTGATACATTTAAATAAATCACACAAATATTTTAATTAAAACATTTGTGTGATTTCTTTTCATGAACAACCGTGCCTAGTTGAGCTATATGGATATACACGGACCTTTTGGAGCGTGGGCAAATCGGAACTAACACCGCCAATGTGTTTCAACAAAACAATTTCACAAATTAGTGCTCACCAACACCGCCCCCTATTGTCAACGTCATTCGATCGCAAAAATTCAGATTTTCTGCCGTGGGTGCTTTCCTGCAGACTTACTACAATATTCACTTTTTCAGGCACACAGATACGAGCTGTAAATCATTTTAAGTTGTAATAAAATTTTCACGAACAACATTCTCAAGAGTTCTTCTTAATTAGATTTTAATGAAGTACCTACTAAAAGTTATAATTAACAAGATAAACAAAAAAAGTATCTTCCTGAAAAGTTTATAGAAGTTAGTTTCACAGAAGTTAGAAGCAATATTTACTTAATTAAAATTCAACTTGCAACTTCGATAATAATCTTAATTAGTTCAAGGCACCTGTCCCACCGTCTCGACGAGAAAGCGACTAGCTATCAACGAATTTCTCGCTCAAGAAACGTACACAAGATTGTAGGACCCGTGTAAGTAAAAGAGATACATACAGTATGTTAGGTTAAACGAGGGACTTATTGAGGGACGGTATTCAGTATTCGATTTTCGTCCCAAATATGTAAAAAACCTATAACCTTAATTTGTGACGTCATTGTCCAATAAAATATATTATTCATGAACACTGAGCGCACAAGAAGTGAACTTGTAAACAGTAAAGTAATCACGCGGCAAAACACGTGCCGCTCCTGCCAAAATGGAATCCCGTGCGCAAACCCTGCCCCTTTCCTTTGTGTTGTCTCCGATGCACTGACAGGACACACTCCCGCGCTGACAGCACCGCAGTCTATGTGACTGCGCCGCTATTTCCGCATGTCTATTGCGCTTCCGCGGATCGCTTAAACAACCCCGCTTACTTTGCGATAAAGGTGTCCTGTAAACGTGTTGTTGAATAAACAAAATGACGTCTTATTAATATTCCAATGAAGAATGTTGGGATATGGTTCGTGCCTACGCGTTATCTAAAGATAATGTGCGAGGAGCCATTCATTTGTACCAAGAGATGTTTCCCAACCGCCAGATTCCGGCGTACAATCTTAGGTGTCAAACCGTACCGACGCATGCCCGAGGACGAGGAAAGAAGCAAGAAGTCATTTTTGAATACTTCGACCATCACCTACAAGAGAGTATTCGAAATGCTGCAAGACTGTTCGGTGTATCGCATTGGACTGTGTGGAAGCTGCTGCATGAAGAAGGAATGCACCCATACCATTTTAGACCCGTTCAAGAACTCGGGGTCAACGACCACGAACCACACGTGAATTTTTGCCGCTGGTTTTTGTCTAGCGCAAGGGTGCATAAACGTTGCGAGACTTTTTGCGAAATTTTCGGTATGGTTCTGTCTGTTATACAGCAGTGTTTTTTTGTTTGTTCATATTTGTATTAGTATCATGTAAGCATGCACTATTGTGGGTTTGAATACGTCCCTCGTTTAAACTAACGTACTGTATATTAATCGTTGATTGCTGACTGTTCACACCACCGCGCCGGTGAGTACTCGTTTGTCGCAGCGCCAAAAGCTATCAAAGAGAGTACTCGCTCAGCGACTCTCGCTTGGTGGGCAGAACACTCGCTAAGAGACTCACGCTTGGTACTACATACGCATACCAGCGAGTAATCGCTCGTCGCGACCTCGCTGCCCGTTGCTCGCCAACTCGTTTTATCTCTAGGTACTAGTTTCTCGTGAATCGCACAGGTGGGACAGGTGCCCAGAAGGAAGAGTTTTTCATCATTCTTAAAATAGCTTTACAATACAAATAACATTAAAAACCATTACTTAAGTTAGTTTCTTAGAAATATTTATGTTTATCTTATCTAACGGGTACCTTAACCTACTGAAAACAGAAAAAGAGTTATTTACAGAGTTACAATTATTTTTGATTTATACAATTTAATATCTTGCTAACGTTGACACTGTCTCCCCACCCTAAAAGGTTAGCGCGGATTATAGCAGGCCACGATGCAACGCAACGCATTGCCAACATCCTCCTGCATTACCTACCTACGAACATTGAGGCGGGCCGCAGGAGACCGTAGGAGAATTTTCGCAATGCAAATCGGCGGGTCAGCCCGCCCAAATGTGCGCGAGTCTATCCATTGTACTGAATTGAATGTACTCGATGTAAAGAGTTGACTGACATTGCGTTGTGGCGCGGCCCGATGCTACTCCTAATATGCTTTGGTGCAATTTCGCTGCGCTCCGCTGCGGCTTTAATATGCGCTTAGCTTAAAAATACGTTCACGTTTTCGGAAAACTTTTAAAAACCGGTTCCTCGCAATCCCTATCTTCGACATCACTAACGCAATACGGTGTTGGATCCTTCACGAAATCAACTTTACTGATGAATGATATTCTCGATTCTCGCTTGATGCTGTTCGAGTTGACGCTTGGTAGAGTAGTCACCTCCCTACAGATTGTGTGATCCAAATTGATGATGCGGGAATCTCGGCGACCACGGACCTTTCTGCAGAGGAGCGTCTCTTGGAACGCGATGCGGTATCTGAAACAAAAATATGTTTTACATAACATAACATCACGCCTTGTTTCCCCGAAGGGTTAGGCAGAGGTGTAGGTACCTATAGTGCACCCACAAAGTGCAAATATGTTTTAGTAAATTGAAATCCGATTTTTTTGTAAATTGGGTTGCTAACCATCCGTATCCCGAATAAATTGGGGTTAGAGATATATAATAATCTGGATAGAAAATCTGGCCACCCATACTATTCTAAATGCGCAGGTAACTCTCTGTATGTCTGTTACCTTATCGCGCCTTAGTGGCTGAGAAGATTTGGATGAAATTTGGTACACGGATAGACATATGGTTTTGACTTTAGGTAGAACATATTTATTTATTTATTAAAACTTTATGCAAAACTTTATGTAAAAAGAATACCGTACAAAGGCGGACTTAATGCCTGAGGCATTCTACCAGTCAACAGTCAGGTTCAGTCAGTGATGCGGAGAGAAAACATGGCATAAGGGATAGATAACACGAAAATAACGATAAAATACTAGAGTAAATACATAGATATATATAGTTATATACATATATACATACATGATTATAAACGGAATAAACTTCGTCAGGAGAAATGACGACAACATATGACTTATATTAGGAATTTTTATCTCGGTAGTAGGTACATTCCCGTGGGATAATTTCCGGCCTCCACGTGGGAAAGCCGCGGGCAACTACTAAGTCATATAATATTATATTATCACATTATTGATATTCAATTCCAGGACCCTCCGGGGTCCTCTTAGTCCTGAAATAAAGGCTCGTACGATCTAATTTTGGTCAGCACCATAAATAACTGTAGGTATTCAAATTATATTTTAAGCGAACGACACATGGCTTTAAAAAAAACGCCTCGAATAAAGACATAGGAGCTACGTTACTATGTAAGTAGGTAGGAACCATAGCGGACATTTGCGGTAAACCTTATTACCTTAGTAATAAGGTCGGGTTCACCGCAAATGTTCGCGATGATAGATAAAGTAGTTCCCGTAGAATTCGAGTGAAACCTCGTGCAACAGCTAGACTCAAATAAACCACGTTTGATTTTTCTTGCTTCGTTAAATCGCGTCAAGTTAATGCAAACGTTAAATATGTACCGACATGCCTCTGATTTTCCCGGTTTTCATTTAAAGCCCCTTTTCCAAGCCTGTCCCGGTCCAGTGATGTCACCTCAGTTAATTTTATGTAAAGGGATTTTATCAATTCAGAAACAACGCTTTGAATTTTGTGCATAATTAATTATTTATTTTGTAAGTACATTATAAGTATCCCATCTTGGACTACTGGCTGATAGTTAAAGAAAACTTTACACTTTCGTAAGGAAACAAATTTATAAAACATCACGTAGTTAGTTAGGTAGCACGTTTATCAGTAGTTTGTTCCTTCATAATATATCTGACGGAGAAGGTACATCTCTCTAGTTATCGTCAGCCATATTTTAACTACCGTGAGCATGCTATGATAGTGTTGGTTATTCCGCGATAGAAAAACCGTTTACAGTTCAAATCAAAATTATAATAATTTCTTTTTTTAAACTAAGTAAAATCCGAATTCAAATTCAAATTAAATTCATTCAAATTAATTTACTCAAGTGAATGAAGTGAATTACGAATGTGAAATACATTCATTTACGAATGAATGCATTTCACGCGTTTTTTATTTTTCACAAACTTTTTTTTTTTTATTTGGCTCGCGCGTGGTTTACTTTATCAAACAGCCTGTTACTTGTTCATACAATGTTCGTGATTGATCTCCTTGGTGATTGGAACTTTTACAAATAATATCCACATTCTAAATTCAAATCACTTTTAGTCCCTATGGATTAAAAAGCTATTTTAGTCCCTGTTTACGAAGAATAAACTTGCTGTTTTTGAATAGATGTAATAAAAAGGTATTTGCCCTGCAGTGGGATAGTTATCGGCTTTTATTATCCATCTGGTTTACATTCAAGTCAAATCACATAGAAACAAAGGCTTCAATTTTGAGAGAAAATGTTATCAGTTGATCGTAAGTCAATTTTAGTAAAAGCGAGATGAATGAGATAACCTATATAAATACAGAGAAGCATACATTTATGTCGAAGTCTAAAATGTTGTCACGAAGAAAATACTGAATCGTAAAAGCAAATAGATGTTACTACGCCTAAGATTTTTATTAATTTCAAACGTAAATTCATAATTCGGATAATGAATAGATATGTATTTTACGAAATATTTGAACAAGCGACATCTTTTAGGCTTCAACATATTAGTACTACTTTTGTATAGGTAGTTTCTTGACAACGTTAGTAGGTTTTTATACTATATTTGGTATGTAACCACAACCGATTCGACACTATAAGAAAAATATTTCTTTTTTCCTTATGTTATCTCCAATTAGTATGTATAGTGAGGGCTTTTTTTATGGGAAATCATCAAATGACTTCTCCCGGTCTGGGCGGAGCGGGAGGGAGTGTCAGACTTTTACTCACTAAAACCCACCCGCGTTCCCTCAGTTGCCTGTGCCGGGGCCACGGTAACTCTTTCGAACATCCGGCAACCCTAGCTGGCATCGGCCGTAGCGGACTCCGTCAATGGTGCTGACATCTCTTTGAGGCGCGCGTGGAACACAACGCGTCGTCGACTCGGGCCTGGTCCTTACCAGACGGCGAGCTACCCATTGCTCGCCGTCTGCAAGCCCGCGCCTACGGTGGCCGGGAATCGGCTGTCAATTCTCGACGCCCAGAGCCTCTCCTGCGGCGACTAATGGCGTGAGGGTGCAAAGCTTGCCTCTCCCTCACGCGTTCCGCCTCCTCCTTCGCGAGCATTACTGCTTCGCAGAAGGAGGTGATGGCTTCCCATGTACTCTCGCTCCGCACTGTGGCCTGGACCAGGGCCAGACGCGAGTGATCGTCGCGAGAGATCGCCGATCACTTCCACGAGGACACGGCGGTGCTCCGCCCAAGCTGGGCAGAGCTCCACCGTGTCTTCCGGGCGATCCACACAGTGGTGACACCTTTCCTCTCGCCTTATCCAGAATAGGTACCTCCCGAAGCACCCGTGTCCGGTGAGGACCTGCGTCAGGCGGAAGGTGAGGACGCCGTGGCGCCTCTCCAGCCACTCCTCAAAGAGGGGACTTATCGCCGCAATTATGGCGTGCGGATAGTGAGGGCTCATCTTGCATCTTTTGTATGTGTTACTATGTGTAATGAGCATGTTTACAGACACAAATATTCACAAGTAAAAATACCCGGAACAACTATGTGTATGACCATATAAACATTATTGTCATTTTATTGATGATATTCTGACTTTCCGATTCATGTGCATATTGAATTTTTATTATCACTTGCTTAAAAAAAGGTGAAGGAAAACATCATGAGGAAACCGGCCATGCCTGAGAGATATTTATCGACGGCATGTGACGCCAAGTCAGAGGTCACCAGGTTAGTCACTATCCACACGAAAAAGAAAGAAGATTGATAATATTGTTGAGTACAGGTACATAAGTAATAAAATGGCTAATTTATCTACAAAGTAGCAACAATTGGACTCAGTCCATAGTACATGAAACCGTTAGCAAATGGCAGTTTTGGGTAAGTAATATATGATATAATTACAAAATCTCTAATCTTTACAAGATATAACAACTGAATCTATAATTTTATTTGATATAATGATCAGTTAATATAATAAACGATTGATATAATTTTAAAGTAACTAATTTTTATAAGCATTAACATACATTGAATATAAAATCGTTTGATATACCATTCAAAAGACATAAAACCTATTTAGTATAATATGATAAAACGCCTAGTAAAAAACACAAAGCAAAATTTCAGATATACCTACACATTATAACATTGTCTAATTATAAGCATGCAAACATAAACTGACAGCAGGTCGACGGAGCCCCGCTGCGCGGGGCTCCTATTTCTGTCTGCAGGGTTTAAAGGAACCGAACTAAACCGAACCTCGGAGTGCCCCTGACGTCGACCGTCTATGGTTAGGATTTTCGGGTCAGGTTCGGAATAATTCTTTCATTCCGAACCTAACCCGAAAAAAAACCAATAACCACAAACCACTAAAAAAAACAACGGGGCTCCGCTCCGCTCCCGCCTTAGGGTGCGTTTCCACTGAAGTGGAGACGAGCGGTGCTGAGCGGAGATGTGCGTGAATCAACCAATCACAATAGTTGAAATCCTCATCGCGTCTCTCGTCTCGTTTGTGATTGGACGATTCCTGCACGTCTCCACACAGCTCCGCTCGTCTCTGCTTCAGTGGAAACGCACCCTTAGCCTTCTAAACTAACCTATCCGAGTCGGATTGCTCTGAATCGGGGAACCATAATAATGGTCTCAATATATATTTTAAACGATATACCTAATGATTTTCGATTAAATAAACGTTATATTCCAGAACGTTATACGAAATAAGTTTTAGAGTTTAAAAATGTTATATCTAAAGAAATTATATCAACAGTTGGTATAACTCACGTTTATTATATCTTGTGAACGTTATTGAAATGAAAATATACCAAATAACTTTATATGATATGAGACGCACCCGGCAGTTTTGACATTCATAGTCTGTCCCGCACGGTTTCCTGGAATTGACTGACTTGTTACTGTTATAACCATTATTCATATGAACAAAGGATTGGAATTGAAATTGTAACATTCTATTGAAATTTCCATTGACATTGAGTATCCACGAAGGTAGGTTCTTACACAATGTATGATTAACCCATTCCCACCCCACACTATGTCGGTAAGGTATAATATTACTAGACGTGTAATTTGCAGTACTACGTCGTAATCTACTTTGAACCTGACCAAGTATTTCATATTTCATGTTATCAGTGATTTACAACAGTGCAAACACGCAGTGAGTAGCAACCGTATTGATCTTAGCTCGAACTTTGTCTTTATGAGACATAGCCTTTGACTTCAGGTACCCAAATACGAGCCGATATTATAGGCAGTACTGAATCGAAAACGATGAATTCCCAAGGAATCCTTATACTACGACAAATTAAAGAAGATACACCCACATAAAACGTGTCCTTATTAAAAAAGCATATTATATGATCAAAGACTACGTTGAAGACAGGGAAGTTTGGCGCTAATTCATTCTGCACATGTGGCTTCCCTGGTACCTCATTAACAGCTTAACTACGTAAATGTCTATTAACTGCTCCCAAATCACTTTAATTAAATTTATTTTATTGTTTTTTTACATCCTTCCATTACATAATCTTTTCATTATTTCACGTTATATAGTCTTGTCTTTTAAATAGATTCTTTTACCTATATTTTGTAAATGTGAGAACGTTGTAGGCTTAATAAACTGTAGATTTGTAGACCATCTTATTTTCTGTTAAGTACCTGGTACTTGTTGACAAGCCTACACTGTCCTCCCATACTTAAAAACACTGTAATTTGAAAACATTGTAAAAGCCAATTATTTTTAAAAGAGTAACCGTGGAGTTTCTTGTCGGTTCTTCTCCATAGGAAATGACCAATTAGAACCGTGCACCTAACTTCTGACGTTTCATAAGTGCCCATGTAGGCTTCATCATCATCTGCCTAGCCTTTTCCCAACTATATTGGGGTCGGCTTCCAGTCAAACCGGATGCAGCTGAATACCAGTATTTTGCATGGAGCGACTGCCTATCTGACCTCCACAACCCAGTTACTGGGTAATACGATACCCCTTGGTAAGACTAGTTGTCAGACTATCGGGCTTCTTACGACCCGTAACGACTGTCAAAGATACACGAATGACAGCCGGGACCAACGGCTTAACGTGCTTTCCGAGGCACGGAGGGGTCTTGATGTGTAAAAATGGTCATCCATCCACGGACCAACCGCAGCAAGCGTAGCTTAACCTGATCGATGTAGGCTTATGTGAAATAAAATATTTTGAATTTGATAATTACTAAGATTAAAACAATTCAATCCAGCTGCTGAACCCTCTAAAACTAACTTTATTAGCATTGCCTGTCTGTGATGCCTACTCGATTAGACTCGGTACGAGTTAAGACGATTACGTTTCTGTAATTAATCACTCGTCAAATCTTTAATCGATATGGAACAAAGATCTGAGGTTTATATGTATTGTAGCAAAAAAATAAAAATAAAAAGACGAAGATTCACTTTTTTTGCTACGACACGTTTAATTTCGTTTTAAAATAAAAAGAGAAAATAACATTAAAAGGTAAAAAAATTAATGTTATACTAAAAAAAAAATGCAGGTTGACTTGTGTGAAGGGAATAAAATAGAGAACTTTGGACCGATAGGCACGCGAATAACGACAGAGAAATAAAACGTACTATCTAGTCGATTGCAATCACTAATAAGTAACGCTACCAAAACATATCGTTATAAAAAAAAAATCAGAGAACCAAGGTATCTCGCATTTTACAAATTTGAAAATAAAATTAAGTAGTCAATGAATTTTAAAAAAAATCCGCTGAGGGTTACTATCTACAGTATTAAATTAGAACGTAAAATATCATAAAATAAACCGTGGCATAAGTAATTGCGTCCGGCGAGGTGACGTAGACTGTAGGGAGTCGCAGTTCTTTGTTCAGGAACTGGCGTTGTTTGCGAGACCTTCAGCGGTCAAAATGCGGTCCAACTCTCGACGTTTGCCAAGGACGTCCAGCGTAATTTTAGGCCAAAACCTGGAGGCCGAAAGGCGGCCTGTTCAAAGCTGTTCAATCCTAAGACAAAATGAATTAGGGTTAGACCAGCGTGATCAGACTGAACTTCCGATTGAGGAAAACTGTTAAAAGATACGTAGGTACCAGGAAAAAATAAAGATGAATGGTTAGACTCGTACTTAACATACCATTCTCAATATTGCTTTGCCATAAGGTATTAATAGGACGGCAGGGATATAGTGTGCTTCAGATGAAAAAAAACTCGTTAATTTTCCACAAACTGGGTCAGTATCAATTGATTCAACTTTTGCAACTGAAGAAAAAATGGGAACCCATCTGTCAGAAGAAAAATAATTCGAATCACGAAATAAAAAGATAAAAATCGACCAGGCTCAAATACAAACGGAAAAAAGGTTGATTATAAAGAACCAAAAAATTTTGACATGCAGAGTTATGCTGCAGTATGTAAATGTTTATGGTTCAGTTAGATTTTTATTATAAATAGTAACAAGATACCATCAAAGGCCTTTATGTAGGTACTAAAGCAGATGTCACTTTTTGTTCATTTTAGTATTTCTTTCGTCTAAACACAAAATGACTAAAAAGTATAAAATGAATTCATTAGTGAACGAATGATCGAAAAATGAAATAAAAGAAGCAGATACACGTTCATCGTTCTTATGTAATTAAAAATTTTGTCGGTGTCGTGTTTACGTGGAACGAAACAAAAATAACATATTTTATTTGAGTGAACCATTCATTCGAGTGAAGCGTCTGATATCAAGTTAACAGGAGGCGTTGCGATGGTAGTTGCTCTAACCAAAATTAACTAACTGGATATCCATTAACAGATTTTCTAGAATTTTCAGACAAAAAAAAACGTGTTTCTGACAAAATACCAACCATATTTTAGCTAAAATCCAATCTGTACAAGTAAGACTGTAAAATTCCTATAAATTATTGAAAATATTTTTGCATTTAGCGATCCCTGTGGAAGCACTCACTATTTTATACCTAGGCGATAGTTAGGTCCTAGTTCACAAAATAGACAGATTTCTATTATGGAATTCAGATGCTTCACATGTTAAAAGATAATTTAATATTCTCAGACCTTTTTATGTAAATTCAATTCTTATTTAATAGATTTTTTGCTACTCATGTAGGCCAAGCAAAACGATTTTTATAAATAATTATCCTACAACAAAACCATTATGGGCAAAATATCATTAGGTTTCAACTGTATTCAATGAAAAATTATTTTATGAACATGAATAACTGCGATAGGACAAGTTTATTAATTAATTTATTTCATATAAGGTAGCTTCACAGCTGACAGTAAGTATACATAGTTGATTGATTAATAGATAGATGTCTATATTACAATGTTCTCCTACGGAAAAATCAAAGATATTGGGCTACCAACTAATCATAATTAGTCTACGACGTCAAAATAATGAACTGAACATACTTATGAATCATCTATGTATCTATCCATGTTATTATAATGTTGTGAGGCGTGAGCGCGTGCGCGGGAGACGCGAGGGTGAGGGTGGGAGCGAGACAAAACACTAGACATTCTATTATTGTAACAATAATTTTTGTTTCAGGTAGGTACATTGTTTATGCACGCACCTGCGATGCCTTCGGCATAGTATAAAGAGAGGAAGTAGGCTATCTCCGGCACAATCCGCGATATAATTGCCTACTGTCTCAGGGTTGTCACTTTTAGTTAAATTTTAATTCAGTGCCAATAAATTGGCAAGGGTCGGGAAGTTGTATTTTTTACTTGTATTGTCTGGGTACCTAAACGATGATTGACAGATCAAAAGTACCTAGTACATTCTAGTGGGAAAGTAGGCCTACCTACTTCCTCTGTCTGATAGAAAACTAATACAACAAAAAATAAGTAAGTAGGTATGTCATCATCAAGTAAAAATGATATGCTAGAAAAAGTGACTTTCTTACCTTTCCTGTTCAATAGGTAATTTGAACAGAGACAATTCTGGAATCGATGAATTATTAAGACACCCAATCACACAGCAATACGTTCTCCTGCGATTATCACACATTTTTCATTCATTTAGCGGTGCCGAAAAGCCGTGACGCGCGAACCTCGTGCGATGTTAGCCCCGACTGGCGCGCTGCGAAACGGGCCGAGATTTGTTTAAGTGTGCGTGCGGCGACGCATAGATACTTTGGCGCACACATACAAGCCGCGCGCGGTGCGTTTGTATGAAGATAACGTACTTCCTCTCTTTATACTATGCCTTCGGAGTAATTTTTAGGTTATTTCATAATATTTATCCATACCTATATTTGGTTGTATAGTTGCAGCATATGTTAAGTAGTTACTGGTTGTTTTGTTTTGTAACTATTTATGTACTGATAACTGAACCTGACTTGATTTCCGTACGTCTTTTTCGGGTGACCACTGAAAATCAGCGCTGTGCGGTGGGTCCCTCATAGCACAGCATCATCATGCTGAGTGGAAGCCTTCTTGTCACAGTCAAGACGTGCAGCTTCCGACTATTTCTGCTTTGAGCTCGTGATTATAATGTGGATATATTTTGTTTTATTTTTCTGATTATTCTTATCGTTTTGTATGCACGTGTTTCTGTGACAAATAAACCTATTTTTTCTTTCTTTCTTTTCTTTCTTTCTATACAAGGTGGAACAGGATGATTGATAAATGATTTTATTTCTGTAAGTAGGTTTATACAAACACTTTTACACATCAAACATTTTTTTTAAACTAGATGAGGCCGGCGTTTCCTATCTGACTACTCTGAGAAGAAAGGCCGAAACAAACTCAGAGGTCAGTCTCTTATAAAGTCCAGACATAATCTTGGTCAGATCATGTGAAGACCATGTAGGTTGGTGTCTGAAATGGTCTTTTGAGGAAAGAACCACACAGATTCCGGACCTGTCCAGTCAGTGCAAGCATCTGTCAGTAATCGTACAGCTCAACTTAAAAGTTAAGGAGCTCAACGATTCGACGAACAATACCAAAGAAAGGACATTTGGGTAGGCCGCATAATTTACTCAAACTGGCAGACTATGATTAAAGCTGAGAAAAAAAAATGACATTCCTTTAAACCACGTAATGAGGGGGGGGGGGGTATTTTGTAAGGTCAAGAACCTCTGCAAAAGACTAGATGCTATGAAAGACTGAGAAAGGTGTCATACGATTCCACTCTGACGCGCCCCGCCCCGTCCTACAAAATCCTACAATTAGAAAGAATACTTATGCAAATTAAGCATATAATTAGGTCACTCAGTGCAGGGGCGCCCTTTGAGGAGAGCACGTGCTATTTTTTTTTCACGAGACGAGCCGCGCGCGCCTTGTCGTGATTTTATGAAAAGTTTTAGTTGCTATTGACTTGACACCACTGGATTTCTTTTTGTGGGGGGACGTAAAAAACGAGGTGTATGCACGAGAAGTCAACACTGTGGACGATATAAAAATTAAAATAATGAATACCTTCGACTAACTAAACAGAATGGCAGATCGGGGACTTGTTACGTTACGACGAGTCTGTGAAAATTTAATGAGACGATCTCGCTTGTGCATAATGAACAACAGACACTGAAAATTTTAAAATTTGACTATTGAAGGTGTAAATTCTGATTGTGATTTGACATTATGTGATTAATCATTAAATCAGTTATCTTTTAATTAACAACGCGCAACTTTGAGTTTGTGTTGTTCTCCGACTAATGTTGTCCAGATTCATCCCCAGATTATATACATACCTACAGTAAAGTACACGCGTGGAGGTATGTATATACATTCGGCGCACTCCGGGCTGTCAGTCTCGCTAATCCAAGTCACTCACATATTTATTTTATAGATTATGCCGATAAGAGAGAAGCATAAGAACAAACGCAGACTAACTTTAAAGCAAACGATAATCTTGAAAATACATTAAAGTGTGCGTAAGTCTGCGTCTTCATCTATAAACCAAACGATTTATATTATTATAGTCGAAGATCGTTCGTTCGAGAGACGTTTGATAGTAAATTTATTGGATTCTTGTGCTCTTAACAAACGTAATCCAATTATCAACAGTTTCAAATTAAGTTTGGTGCCGCTCTTTTCTGTAGAATTAAGTATTAAGGACTTCGAGGAAGTCCTACATGTTGAGTGTATATAATGTTGTGTGCCCAACTTTAATTCCTGCTTTGATGTACCTTTTTCTTTTTCGGCGGAGAAACCAACCAAATTACACACACGTAAGTTAACTTACAACAACTTAGTTTTAAGACACAAATGAGTATTCAAATACGAGTATTTTATTTTATACAATTCTCAATCCTATTGTCAGGCTAAGCTGGCAAACGCTTTATCTTTTCAGACAGATACTGTACGATTCAAAATATTCTAAACTCTATCAATCGGAATTGTGAAACTCATAGAACATCTTTACTTTTAGTTGTATAAGTGTTTAATCACAGAGAACGATAAATACTGTCACATGGACATTCTCGCCTTTCGACGGCTAGGACTCACCTCGTGTATACGAGGCTTTAATAGTAAAAGATCTCTAGGCACAAAACAAAAGGAATAAGAATTTTAATGTTGGTAATAAATAAAACCGTTACAATAATCTATTTTTGTTTCGGTAACGGTTATTTGTACAATTTGTCACAGATTTTGTTGAAATAGGGTCGTTTTACGCGAGAAATAATAAGTGGCACTCGTTATATATTGATGAGAATTGCGGGTAGTCTATCTGTTCTAGTAATAGCCCATCTTATCATAAAAATCTGGCAAATAAATAAATTAAAAAAAAAATATTCAGAAAAAAAATATACATTCAGTTTGTTTGAATTTGTATACACAACAGAGCACATACTATGAAATATTTATTCTATTATTCATATCTACGAGTATTATCATCTGCCTAGCCTTTTCTCAACTATATTGGGGTCGGCTTCCAGTCTAACCGGATGCAGCTGAATACCAGTATTTTACATGGAGCGACTGCCTATCTGACCTCCACAACCCAGTTACTGGGTAACACGATACCCCTTGGTAAGACTGGTTGTCAGACTTTCGGGCTTCTGACGACCCGTAACGACTGTCAAAGATCCACGAATGACAGCCGGGACCAACGGCTTAACGTGCTTTCCGAGGCACGGAGGAGTCTCGGTATGTAAAGATGGTCATCCGTCGACCATCCGCGGCAAGTGCTGCTTTACCTGATTGATCGACCCGTGCGGCTGTATTACTTGCCTCGTGTAAACTTTTTGAAAATTCTTTGATATGACATCGATTAACTCTCTTCTTCGTATTTATTGACGATTCGCTGTGAAGTGCTACTCTAGAACCTGCGGCCGGTGGGACAGTCAGTTTTTTTTTTTATTAGCTGGGAAATAAGGCTACATTCCCCTGTTGATAAGTGTTCACCGTCGCCTCAGGACAATCGTTAACACGTGTTGCCATCTCGGTGACAAAGCTGAAATATCTCGTGTGCCTTTAATCACCGACACCCTTTAAACTGGAACACAGTAGCGATGCTTGGTGACAACAATAACAAGGTATGGTGACAGTACTTTCCAGAACAAGCTCCTTTACGTACAGCTCTATTACTACCGACACCCTTTAAACTGGAACACAGTAGCGATGCTTGGTGACAACTTAACAAGGTATGGTGACAGTACTTTTCAGAACAAGCTCCTTTACGTACAGCTCTATTACTACCGACTCCCTTAAACTGGAACACAGTAGCGATGCTTGGTGACAACAATAACAAGGTATGGTGACAGTACTTTCCAGAACAAGCTCCTTTACGTACAGCTCTATTACTACCGACACCCTTTAAACTGGAACACAGTAGCGATGCTTGGTGACAACAATAACAAGGTATGGTGACAGTACTTTCCAGAACAAGCTCCTTTACGTACAGCTCTATGACTACCGACTCCCTTAAACTGGAACACAGTAGCGATGCTTGGTGACAACAATAACAAGGTATGGTGACAGTACTTTCCAGAACAAGCTCCTTTACGTACAGCTCTATTACTACCGACACCCTTTAAACTGGAACACAGTAGCGATGCTTGGTGACAACAATAACAAGGTATGGTGACAGTACTTTCCAGAACAAGCTCCTTTACGTACAGCTCTATTACTACCGACACCCTTTAAACTGGAACACAGTAGCGATGATTGGTGACAACAATAACAAGGTATGGTGACAGTACTTTCCAGAACAAGCTCCTTTACGTACAGCTCTATTACTACCGACAACCTTTAAACTGGAACACAGTAGCGATGCTTGGTGACAACAATAACAAGGTATGGTGACAGTACTTTCCAGAACAAGCTCCTTTACGTACAGCTCTATTACTACCGACACCCTTTAAACTGGAACACAGTAGCGATGCTTGGTGACAACAATAACAAGGTATGGTGACAGTACTTTCCAGAACAAGCTCCTTTACGTACAGCTCTATTACTACCGACACCCTTTAAACTGGAACACAGTAGCGATGATTGGTGACAACAATAACAAGGTATGGTGACAGTACTTTCCAGAACAAGCTCCTTTACGTACAGCTCTATTACTACCGACACCCTTTAAACTGGAACACAGTAGCGATGCTTGGTGACAACAATAACAAGGTATGGTGACAGTACTTTCCAGAACAAGCTCCTTTACGTACAGCTCTATTACTACCGACACCCTTTAAACTGGAACACAGTAGCGATGATTGGTGACAACAATAACAAGGTATGGTGACAGTACTTTCCAGAACAAGCTCCTTTACGTACAGCTCTATTACTACCGACACCCTTTAAACTGGAACACAGTAGCGATGCTTGGTGACAACAATAACAAGGTATGGTGACAGTACTTTCCAGAACAAGCTCCTTTACGTACAGCTCTATTACTACCGACTCCCTTAAACTGGAACACAGTAGCGATGCTTGGTGACAACAATAACAAGGTATGGTGACAGTACTTTCCAGAACAAGCTCCTTTACGTACAGCTCTATTACTACCGACACCCTTTAAACTGGAACACAGTAGCGATGCTTGGTGACAACAATAACAAGGTATGGTGACAGTACTTTCCAGAACAAGCTCCTTTACGTACAGCTCTATTACTACCGACACCCTTTAAACTGGAACACAGTAGCGATGCTTGGTGACAACAATAACAAGGTATGGTGACAGTACTTTCCAGAACAAGCTCCTTTACGTACAGCTCTATTACTACCGACTCCCTTAAACTGGAACACAGTAGCGATGCTTGGTGACAACAATAACAAGGTATGGTGACAGTACTTTCCAGAACAAGCTCCTTTACGTACAGCTCTATTACTACCGACACCCTTTAAACTGGAACACAGTAGCGATGCTTGGTGACAACAATAACAAGGTATGGTGACAGTACTTTCCAGAACAAGCTCCTTTACGTACAGCTCTATTACTACCGACACCCTTTAAACTGGAACACAGTAGCGATGCTTGGTGACAACAATAACAAGGTATGGTGACAGTACTTTCCAGAACAAGCTCCTTTACGTACAGCTCTATTACTACCGACACCCTTTAAACTGGAACACAGTAGCGATGCTTGGTGACAACAATAACAAGGTATGGTGACAGTACTTTCCAGAACAAGCTCCTTTACGTACAGCTCTATTACTACCGACACCCTTTAAACTGGAACACAGTAGCGATGATTGGTGACAACAATAACAAGGTATGGTGACAGTACTTTCCAGAACAAGCTCCTTTACGTACAGCTCTATTACTACCGACACCCTTTAAACTGGAACACAGTAGCGATGATTGGTGACAACAATAACAAGGTATGGTGACAGTACTTTCCAGAACAAGCTCCTTTACGTACAGCTCTATTACTACCGACAACCTTTAAACTGGAACACAGTAGCGATGCTTGGTGACAACAATAACAAGGTATGGTGACAGTACTTTCCAGAACAAGCTCCTTTACGTACAGCTCTATTACTACCGACAGCCGCACGTTTTGATTGTATTATAACCGTCGTGATCTTCCTTTTACGCAATTCTTTCGTGTTATTCTGTTATATATTTTTAGCAGAATTCGATTTGAATATACTGAATTACTCAGTGATCTTTAATAAAAAGCGGATCCTACCTTAAGCTGACAGCTTCCAGAGAATTTCGTTTCTTTATTGGGTAAAAAATAAATATTTACCGAGTTCCTTATTGACAGTAGGTTTACAGGCGCAACAAGCCGAAAAAAGCAAAAATATATTACAAACGTTGATAAGGTACCAATTTATTTATACTACTGTGATTTTACAGTCGACTTTGTTCGTTTGCTTTAATGTTTTCGACTCGTTTATTTCTAGGGTTCCGTACCTCAAAAGGAAAAAACGGAACCCTTATAGGATCACTTCGTTGTCCGTCTGTCTGTACGTCTGTCAAGACCCTTTTTCTCAGGAGCGCGTGGAGGTATCAAGTTGAAATTAATATCAAATACGTAGGTCTACGGTCTCTTAGAGCTCTAAAAAAATCAAGTTTCTAAGTCAACGGAATAAAAAATACGGCTATTTCTGCGACATATTTTGATACTCGCAAATAAATCAAAAGGTATAGGGTACTTCCCGTTGACGTAGAATCATGAAATTTGGCAAGAAGCAAGGTCTCACAGCACAAGGAAAGAAAAAAGACTGAAAAACAATAATTTGTAGTTTTATCACACAAAAAACATTATTTTGCGATTACAAATTTAAATTTGCAGTTTCAGAATTAACCGTAACGTATATCGATGTATCGGAGAACATGTTTTTCAACTACAATGTTAAGTTCGTTTTCGGGATAAATAATTCATCCCAACAACGGAATCCTTCATTGTGCGTGGTCCGACACGCACCTGGCCGGGTTTTTTTTTTAAATAAAATACACTATTATTACCATTCCTATTTCTGTTGTATTTAATTTAGCATTTAAGTATTTCAGGGAAACAATAAGCAATCTTTTGAAAGAAAAAGAATACTAAAAGTAATAACTTTAGTTTTCGACATTTTAGTAGACGATAAACCAGTAAATAAACGAAAGCCAATTTTTCTCTTTTATCGTATTGACTAGGTCGGAGGTCCCATGCTTGTGAAGGAGGAGGCGGGACGCGTGAGGGAGAGGCAAGCTTTGCGCCCTCACGCCCCTAGTCGCCGCAGGAGACGCCCTGGGCGTCGGGAATTGGCAGCCGATTCCCGGCCACCGTAGGCGCGGGCTTGCGGACGGCGAGCAATGGGTAGCTCGCCGTTCGGTAAGGACCAAGCCCGAGTCGACGGCGCGTCGTGTTCACTATTGACGGGGTCCGCTAGGGCCGATGCCAGCTAGGGTTGCGGGATGTTGGAAAGAGTTACCGTGGCCCCGGCACAGGCAAAAGAAGGAACACGGGTGGGTTTTAGTCAGTAAAAGTCCGTCACGCCCTCCCGCTCCGCCCAGAGCGGGAGAAGTCATTTGACGATTTCCCATCCACAAAAAAAAAAAAAAAAAAAGTCCCTATAAAATTATTTTATAAAGAATCTAAAATGTGTACCTACCTACTCTTACGAGTGAAGGGATCGAGTGTGACCATAACAATAAATAACAATATCCTACCGAGGTCCCATACAAAGAAACTTCTTTCCTAGCCTGTAATTATAATGAGGGTTTATAAAAATATTGACAGTACCACCACGTGTTTCTACAACTGAAATGAGCTAAACCTCACTGCTAAAGCAGTAAGGTACTATGTTTGTTATTTTTACGTAAGGATAAGGAAACAAAGTGAAGTTTATACGGGCAATACCAGACGTTTTCCTACCCATTATGAATCCTACTATATAGGTCTCACGGGGGCACAAGTAATACGTATTCACTCGTAGCTAAAAGCATCTAGGCACAACGTTTCATTATGAGTGTCAAAAGGAACCGCAGCGCTCATTGTTGAAACCTTGGTAACCGCAGCACTTTCTTTCCACTCCGCTCATTTTAGACGCCATTTTGTGTCGAGACAAGTGTTGTTTTACATTTTAATGGTCTTGATGTAATTTAGAAGTAGGTCATGCTGAATTTGGTAAAACTTAGATATAGATTTATGGATTCGAAGAATCAAAGTATGTTTTCAAGTTTGGTGATCATAGTCTAATATGGATTAGATAGGTTAACGTGAGACCATTAACTTGTAAAAGGCCACTAGCCAAGCAAGACTGATGACCGGTTTAAATAAGGATTGAAACTTTTTAAGTCATCTAAGGGATTAAGCCGGCGGCTACTTTTCAACAAATTTTGTGCTTGTGCTAAGTCAAATCAAATAGTCAAATCTTTTATATCAATGAACTAAGAATAATATTGCCAGATGTGTGCAGTTTAATTGTTTAATTTCTTATTTTTATGACATTGATTTTACATTCTGTGATTGATTACTTAACTCACACACTGACTTATTACTGATCATCTTTTACTCTATACAATTACTAGCTAACGAACTAACTATACAAATAAATATACAAAACAAAAGGAAACTTAGGCGTCGAAGTACTCGTCCGCATCGCTGTCATCCGGAAACGTGCCCAGAAGACTGGCAGCATTGCCACGTTGAATGGCAATGCTAATTCTTTGGCCAAAGAACGAGCCAGCCCTCTGGTCACGTGAAGTGTCGACCAGTCGGCGAGAAATTTCCTTAAAAAGGAGGCGCGCACTCGGGGCCCATGACCCGAGCGTTTCGACCCCAAACGGCTCAAAACTGCAGTTACCAATAAGGTTACAGTATTTGCGCCGCTTTAGAGTCTCAGCAGCCGTAGCAGCGGCGCCAGCACAGCACGCCGTGCTTGGAACATGAGTGTGTATTATATTTATTTCTTGCCTGCATACCGAACTATTATGCTGCGTGTACCTGTACCATGGGAGAAACGAACATCTATACACTGTAAGGACTATTCTTGCTTGCAGCGCTGGGCCGCTATAGTAACTCTTGCTAACAGATGTGGTCATCGTGTGCACGGGATTTTGTTTTCCAATTGGTCAGATGTAAGTAAAGAATTGTTATTGGTCAGAGGTAAGCCTTATGGATATTAGAACCAAGTTTCTTCTAAAAGCTTAACGACTTTAAAATTAATTGTTTATCCCTTAAAACTAACATACGGTAATGTTATGAAACGACGGATACTTTCAATGGTTAGTTTTTATGCAAACACCTTTTCTCGCAGGGTGTGTACAGCCGCGAACGTTCCCGGGCACCCAGTTTTCGCCCTTATTACCTTAGTAATAAGGTTGAAAAGTGGTCGACCGGGAACGTATGCCTACGTACCTAACAGCACTTCACATGTGACTTTAGTCTACATACCCAATTCTAGCCACGTATGTACCACATAATGAAGTTGGACGAAGCCTAATTGCGGTAGGCTGGCGAGCCGATTGCTCAACCTGGGAGAGACATTATTCTAGACTTCTAGAGATCGTGATAAGCTGGCTTGATTAATTGACGCTGTTATTAGGGTTCCGTACTCAAAAGGAAAAAAAAACTGGCCAAGTGCGTGTCGGACTACGTACAATGAAGGATTGCGTAGTTGGGATTACTTGGGATGAAGAAAGAAGAGACAGAATTATCCCAAGAACAAACTTAACATTGTATTTGAAAAACATGTTCTCCCATACAATCCAACTGCAAATGTACCTAAGTGTGTAAGAAACAAAAATAAGGAAAGAAAGAAAATAAATGTATTTATCTCCGACACTGCTGAGCTTCAATTAAAAAAAAAATACCGAGAATAATTTTATATTTTTAGATTAAAGAAAATTGATAAGAAGTCTATGGGTCTTAAAATAACACGGTAAATCTCTCAATATTGTGCGTACGATAAATCGATATTTTAAAATTATTAAAAAAAAACTATTCGAGACCACACACAATAAGCCCTTTCATTTGATATGTCACACGGTATAGTTTGCAAAAATCTTTTTTTTTTATTTTCTTATTTGCCCCCAAAAGTGACCCCCATATTAAAAATAATTTATTGACTTAATTTTTTTTCCGTGTTTGTGTCACAGAAATTGATACGTGTACCAAATTTCAACTTAATCGGTCCAATGAGATTCGAAGCAAATTGGCTGTAACAAGCAGACAGACAGACAGACAGACACACAGACGAGTGATCCTATAAGGGTTCTGTTTTTCTCTAATAATGTAGTATTTACATGTGCATAAGCCGATTGTAAGCTCTAGTGTTCGTTGTTCCTAGACTAACAATTTCTAAGAAGTTAGGATCCGCAAAATCCTAAATAGACTCAAGTTAACTCGTTTTACTGAAAATAATTCACATAAATCTTCAGCGAATTACCGCCATACATCAGTATCACCAAAGTAACATCCCGTCAGAGAGAAGTCAAGCTTTCATAGACCGCAATACCAGTCTGTAGTCGTGTATACAGACTTGTTGCGTCTTTTTATTGCGATATGAATGTATCCTATTGTTCTCAATCAACTCAGCCTATCTCAGTCCACTGCTGGACATAGGCCTCTCCCAGGCAGCCCCATAACACCCTGTCCTCCGCCTTCCACATCCAGTCTGTCCCAGCCACCTTCTTAAGGTGGTCGGTACATCTAGCTGGGGGGCGTCCCACACTACGCTTGCCGAAACGCGGTCTCCACTCTAGGACTCGTCTGCTCCACCAGCCATCGGTCCTTCGACAAACATGGCCAGCCCACTGTCACTTCAGTTTGCTTACTCTGCAGGCTATGTCGGTTACTCCGGTTTTTTTTTCGGATAACTTCATTCATGATTTTATCCTTCAAAGAAATTCCAAGTATAGCCCGCTCCATAGCGCGCTGAGCGACCTTGAATTTGTGGACTAGCCCAACTGTCAGTGTGCACGTTTCGGCACCGTATGTCATAACGGACAGGACGCACTGGTTGAAGACCTTAGTCTTCAAACATTGCGGGATAGGTGACGAGACGTTCTATCCTACTAATATTATAAAGTCTGTATGTTTAGATGTTTGTTGATCAATTCCGCCTCAACAGCAGAAAGGGTGGAAAATGTAAAGGGTGAAATTTGGCAAACGGGTGGACTACAACATAAACTAGGACATAGGCTACTTTTCATCCCGGTAGTACATTTCCATGGGACAATAGAGATGATGACAATTTTTTTTTTGTTCGTCAGGTAGATTATTAAAAAATATTGGACACGTATTTTTCTTTTTTACGTAATCAAAAGATAAAGGCGATACATTGAGTTAAAATGTGGCATTGACGCCTTGCTAGATTTTATACTGAATTGTGACGTACCGAGCCCCCACTCTCCAACATTAATGCGTTTTATCTAACTATTTTTTTATTAATATAATACGTGTCTAATATTTTTTTTATTATCTGACTGACGGACTAAATAGAATTTCTTTTTTTTACCCAGACATCCTCCCTATTACCGACCTTGACGTGGATGAAGCTGGCCAAATCTAGTATCTTTTTTGAAACTTGTCAATTCAAAATTTCTAATATGGCTGCTCAAGTTCAGGAGCTTTTAGGACTTAAAATTATGCCTAATGGATTGAAAGTAGCGCTGAGCAATGTAGAATGAATAATGCATAAGTTTTCGAGCGAATATCAGTTCACTCTCACTGATATTTGATAACTTCAATTAAATATTAAATCCCAGACTACAAAGTCGGAAACTTCTTCTCTTCATCATTTCTTCATTTCGTGTTTCTCATACATAAAAGATAATGTACCGAGTAGTCGATATACCTACCGTAGCCTTCATGCAATCCAATTCCTATCGGCTTCCCTTCGGAACAACCACTCTTCTTAATGTCAACTATTGCCAAATAATATGGTACACCTGCGTGTGTAGCTGTATATCACATCACATTACATAATTATATTTAAATACCATTTTAATACATCATAATATTAAAAACCTACAGTTTTTTGTCTGAGTTTATGAGAACTGAACAATTTTTTCTTCGGCTTCCCTCTAATGATAATTGTTGCTGCGCCACTGATACCTACACTTCATTTATCGTCAAACAAAAAGCGCTTATAACGTTTTCCGGGAACTACATTTTTCTTCTCGATAACTTTTCATACCAAACTATTTTAAACAGTATCCATACCGCATGTTATTCTGCTGCTAACTATTATAAGTTGCGACAGAAGTTCCGTCTATGACATGTTCTGGTTAATAAACGGGAACCAACTCGTGGAACAAATGTTGTTAATTTTAACAGGAGCAATTTACTAGAACTATGTTACGCGTTTTAATACAGTGGCTACTTTTAGTACATACTGGTAGAACATTTAATAAGTTGGTTACGTCAAACTATTGGCCATAGTTCCCTGACCATGTATAGGTAAACTTACACAATAGTATCAATTCCCTATTTCTCCCTTCGGTACACTCATATTGCGGTGAAAACGATACTACCGGAAGAAAGAGATGATGAAAGAGTTAAAATATACATATAACTCCAAAAATCAGCTGTTCCATACATTTTGTTCGCATACTCGTCAAACTGTAGGGAACAGCAGATTTTTTTTCGCGATATCAGGTTTGGTCCCATAGTAAAAGTTGTTCATAATGGTGAGTATAATGACCCCTTAAGAGGTTGTGCGTTATTTAATTAAACCTTGTATCCAACCGTCGGGCAGTAGCCCACCAGACACAACACGTCCTGTCTGGTCGGAGGATCCTCCCTTTTCTATGGAGGATGGATGAACTTTACACCCTGTTCCTAATGCCTCTATGAGACTATCTGTTACATGACACTTGCGAAATGCTTATTTTGGAGTTGTTTGCTTATTTTATTGCCTTTATTTGAGATCTTTTAACTATTGATAGGTATCCATTTCACCATGTTAGATTACACAACAAAACACATAAGTAACACGAAACAATGTTTTTGAATTGTTTTGAGTGCAGGCCATGTCAGTTTAAAAATGTACATGGTAAACAGTTCTTTGTATGTATCTCGCAAATCATCATGAAATAAACGTATTAAATTAGTGTGAGTGTATTTTATTGATACACCAACTGAAATGTACATTGTTTTATTGAATATCGTTCTGACAGATATTGCTGAGTTATTCATGTATAAATTATATTTTTTTTTTTTTACTTTCACTGTCGGTATTTTTCGCCGTAACTTGGAAACAATTGACATGTGCAGACGTTGGAAACAGCAATAAATGTCGAGTTTTTACTTCTTTTGAGAAAACTGATAAAAAATGAAGTATTTATAAAGTGAAGGTAATTTAAAAGACTTGAGCTGCAATTATGCGATAGGAAATACTAGTGAAAAACTATGTCGAAGGTTAGATTCAATGTAAAGAGTTCAACAAAATGGTCGCTGGTCTTTTTTCTCTGCCTTTGTGGCTACAAACATAATTTTCCTTTTAGCAAAAGGTCAAGGACATAAGCCCCGATAGAGTAAATACACCATCAATATGTGGATGTCAAATGAATGGGCGTCACTTGTGTCAATGTTCCCTCTCTGTGAGGTGAGGAAGGTTATTTTTATCCTCAATGCTTGATTAATCTTGGAAGGGTCTAGTGACCTAAGCTTGACAATGCGATTTGTTATTATTGAAGGTGACAAAAATCTATTGTTTCATGATGTGGATGCCAAACTAATGCCAGGAAAAATGAATGCTGACACGTATAACATTTGGCCTGATTAAGATTATGTCTGGACTTTAAAAGAGATTATGACCTCTGAGTTTGTTACGGCCTTTCTTTTTAGAGTAGTCGGTTAGGTAACACCGAACTCATCTAGTTTCAAAAACATAATTTGTTATTGACGTGTAAAAGTGTTTTTTTGAACCAATTTACAGAATTATATAATGTATCATTATCATTTATAATAATTACGAGTCATTTTTGGAACAATTGACTTTATGCTTACAGATAGCAGTTTTTAAAGGGTTCGACGGCATGAGCACGCGGAGTACTACCGCAATGTATATTTCTGAAACCACGCAGCATTGCTGTCCCATATGAAGGCAGAATACTGGTAACCTAACAAATGGAAAAATCAAAAACCCGACTGCTGTCGAAACTTTTTAGTTAAAAAGTTTATAACAAGCTCACTTTTCAAACAGTCACATGGATTCCGTGGCAGTTATTTTAGTTCAATCTCAAATTTGATGCTACCAACAGCATCAGACTGCCTGAAAGTGAGCTAGTTTTAAATTTTTTTAAATAGCTGCAGTCGGGGTCGAATATATTTACCTGAACTTCAAGGGAGTAAGTAACATAGAGTGGATAATACCTCCTCTAAAAACCCGGAATTTAAAAATCACGAATTATTTATTGGACTTTTATATAGTTAAAAATGATTGATTTGAAGAATGATTTTACATTTTTTAGGGTTCCGTACTAAAATTATGTCAAATTCAAATGTTTTGTTTAAAGAAGGTAAAATAAAAGTAAGTTGGTTGGTTTATGTGCTTATTTGTTACGTCATTATCATTATTCCTTGATTTTAGAGGAGGTATTATCCACTCTATGTTACTTACTCCCTCGAAGTTTAGGTAATTATATTCTACCTATTCCGATCTCTGATAATCGCGCGACCTACACGAGTCGATAAACACCTCATGTATAAATATCCCTCCAGATTTCATCCAATAGGATGCTTCGAATGTACCTATAAAGAATCCCACATACATGCGTATACACATATATATACGCGTGAAAAACTTAACCCTGTCTTTGCTGTCACGCTTTCGCTTAAAAATAAACATAAAATTCATACTGTCTCTCACCTGCCACTCATAACATTGTACAGTATGGGGTTGACAGTCGCGGATACGTAGTACAGAGCTCCAGCGACGTTGAAGAGGTGTTCATTGATGACGTGGAACTGCGGCAGGTTGTACCCGTAGATGAAGAACAGGCGCTGCACGTGGAAGGGAGCCCAGCAGACGAAGAATGCTATCACTACTGCCGCTGTGGACAAAATTATGAGATTAAGTTTCGACATTTTTATACAAGAGTTTCCCTTTTGTGTCTGTTTCTCATGATGCATTTGTGATTGAATTTAGAAGAGACAGATTAAAACGAGAGAAATAGGGTTAATACTGCTGAACATAAACCCGAAGAATCGTACTAACTCTAGGTTGAATTCGTAATGTTTTAAACTAATATTAACTTCAGATTCAAATTAGGATATAATAGGTCCTACCTCGTCAAGGCCCGGCGGGCGACTGAATCGCAGTGCGCAATCCGCTGTATTATATAATATTTTATTATTAAATGAATTTAACTATTTTGCAAAATGTAACCACAAATTATTGTTCTTCTATTTGTTATGAACTTTTTACAGATATATTCTTTGGAAGTATTGCTTTCATAAGCTTCAAGCAAAATTAGAAAAACATCAAAAAAATCATCGATTAGACTCCTCTTCCGATTTTTTTTTGATCGAGCGAAGTTTTCGATGTCATGTTTTGAACCACAAAAAGTCAAAGTACATAATAGTAAACTACAATATATGTTTTTTTTTTGCTTTAAACAATCACTATTTGTTTGCTTATTATTGAATCAAAGTGACGCAATATTGGGTATAGGTCGCCTTAACAATGTTATACATATTGGCCTATTTTGTGCTAGAAAAAATAAGTAATCTATTAAATTAGATCTAAACAACATCTAAATAACAATTATAATCACGAAAATAAAGCGCAAAACAAGCTGAAAGATTCTGTTATTTCAGAACTCACGAATAACATACAAAGTTACTAACTTAATATGTATCGTATTAACATAGGATAACTTTTGTTTTGCATAATACTTGGTGGCAAACACCTCGGGGGATAGTTACAGTGTCCATGATATTAGGTCCCAAAGCTAGAAAATTGATATATCTAAAAGTTTAGCCAGGCTAGAATTATAGGCTAACTGAAGATGTTTTTACACTTAGAAATAGCTAATTATTAAAACTATCTTGTTAGGTACAATAAATCTGTTGATGTTGAATAGTAAAAGTTTTAAGAGGCGTAGTTGTGACATCACCAAATTAAAAATGTAGGCTACCTTGCTACGCCGTAGCAGCGTAGCGGTGCCTTTATTTTTATTATGACTGATATTTTTCCAAGCGGCGATGTACTATTAAATGCAAACAAAACAAAAAATATGTCTATCAAATGAATGCCTTAATAATTAATATTAAGTACAGTTATTGAGAAATGTCTCAATGAAATCGTATTTTCTTCGTAGTTGTAAGAGGTAAAGATCTTAGGTTAAGGACCTCACGGATTTTCTCATTTCACAATGTCTTGAAACTAACTAGGACATTATACGGTAACTGACCCCCGGAAAACCCAACTTTTCCCAGTTTTCCGGCTATAAAGGATTCATTACACGCAATGCTTAAACACTGACTAAAATTAATGAGATTAATTAAACCAAGTCGAAAAATTGTAACAAAATTCTGTGGAAAGGAAACCTAAAAATGAGAGTTAGGTATTTTAAACTCCAAAAATGAAGTAAGGCGTGCTTTGACGAAACTGTTTCGAAATTAATTTCAAGTCTAGTCTTTCACACACACACACACACATAACATCAAGCCTGTGTATTCCCCGAAGGGTTAGGCAGAGGTGTACCTATAGTACACCCACATTTCGCCAGTTATGTTTAAATCCCATGTAATAGAGGGCGAGCCTATGGCCATCAACCGGGCACAAATTCAGACTCCAGGCTGCCTCTGAGAAATTCCAGATGGGAAACCCAATAACACTGTCCGACCCGGGAATCGAACCCAGGACCACATGCTCAGCAGTAGCGCTTGCGACCACTAGACCAACGAGGAAGTCTAGTCTATAAAGATAGTATGATATAATTACTTTTTAAAAGTATGTAGTCCGGTCTTACCAAGGGGTATCGTATTACCCAGTAACTGGGTTGGGGAGAGCAGATAAGCAGTCGCTCCATGTATAATACTAGTATTCAGCTGCATCCGGTTGGACTGGAAGCCGACCCCAATATACATAGTTGGGAAAAACCTAGGCAGATGATGATGAAGTATCTAGTCACGAAATCGACTAGTAATTTTATGGTCTACCTATGACTGACCTATATCTTTGTTTCTGAACCAATAACTCATACTCGTACGAACTCATAAAACATGACATTTATGATATTATAATACTACCAGCAGGCCAACTCCTGTACCGTACTTAAAATAAAAGGGCCAAGTGCGTGTCGGACCACGCACAATGAAGGGTTCCGTAGTTGAGATGAATTTATCCCAAGAACAAACTTAACAGTGTAGTTGAAAAACATGTTCTCCCATACATTCCAACTGCAAATGTAAGTTTGTACGCATAATATTACGAGATTTACAATGTTTTTTATTAAGACCATAGATTTGTTATCAATTTTCCTTTAATCTATAAGTGGGTATAGAACTATTTCCAGTACTTTTTTATTTCAAAATTTTAGGCTCATTATTTTCAGAGATAAGGGGTAAATTTTCATAGTTGTCAATTTTCATCTATTTTCTTAAATCACTTTAAAGCTATTTATTTTTAAATTATTAAAAAAATATATTTGAAACCCTTGCGGTAAGCCCTTTCATTTGATATGTCACACGAATTCACACGATACAGTACGCAAAACTTTTTTTTATTTTTTTCTTACTTGCCGCCCGAAAAGTGGCCGACATATTTAACATTAATTTATTTACATTACATTTAAGTGTTTGGGTCACAAAAATTCATATGTGTACCAAATTTCAACTTAATCGGTCCATTAGATTCAAAACATTAGCTGTGACATACAGACAGACACACGAGTGATCCTTTAAGGGTTCCGTTTTTTCATTCGGACGTACGGAACCGTAAAAACGTCAAAAATGTTAGTAAATTAGAGGATTTTTGACGGATTTTGAGACTACCTACATTACTTAAAAAACGTTCAAATTCAAGTCGCAATGCCTCCGCGACAATCAATGTCAAAAAATGTTGAAAAATGATTTGTATGACAGATTGAAACTGACATTAGAATGCTAACGTTCTTAAAAATACGGGAATTCCCCCTCTGACCTTGTCATTGACTATAAAGGGCACAGACGAACAAAGTTATTACAAGACGGCAGCGGCGAGGTGTGAACTTTTGTAAGAGAGAAGCCGGTTTTCACTAACTTACTTATCAATAAAGTAAAAATGAATTTATTAACTTAAAAATAAAACTCTTATTGTAATTCAAAACTAATAAATAGGCGTTTTTGTTGTTTGAATATTATGATGAATTAAATACTCGTAGTGTAACTACATATATTATTTGGCAATAGTAGAGACTACACTACTGACTGTGCCACTTTTCAATAGCGGTAGTGTTGCTGATGCGGACCTCAGAAGGGAAGCCGGTAGGAATCGTGTTATATAGTGCTTTCGCCACTGCAAGACGGTCTAGTAATTGTGCTGATTATGAAAAAATGAAACATTTAATACTCAGTAGTACAATAATCTTAGTTATTCATCATTGTCCTCGCGCTTAAAATTATAAAATCCCAGTACTTAACATACTTTTTGACAATAAATTGTTAATTTCATCATCATAACATCATAACATCACGTCTTGTTTCCCCGAAGGGTTAGGCAGAGGTGTACCTATTATGGTACACCCGCATTTCGCCAGTTATGTTTAGGTCCCATGTAATAGGGGGCGAGCCTAATGTTAATTTAACATTTTTAATTAAAATTGTTTCTTAGACATAAAATTAAACTAAGGCCGCGATGGAAATTATAATTCCATTATTCTAAGAAAAATAAACAAACTACAAATTACTTTGAATCAGTACTCAAATATATTGTAAATTCCGTTCTCAAATAATATATAAGGCCAATTTAATATTTTTAGACATTTTGTAATAAAATTCTGCTAAAGTTACCAACCCAATGATGCGGCTAGACCTGCGTCTATCGTGACAAAGTTTCACACAGTGCCACGATACACGCAGATGTGACCAACCATTATCGGCTATCGTCGGGATAGTTCGGGCTGCACATCTGCGTGGTCGGATTACCGTTGTTCATTTCGACGGACTGCGTAGACGTTCTGTCGAAATAATGGAGTGGAACGACGAAATGGTTTTGGAATTCTTACAAAACTTTGAAGCTGAACCCATCTTATGGGATCCTAAAAATGTCCATAAAAAAAAGAAACTTTATTGAGCATTATTGCACGATAATTTGTTAAAATTAGAAGTCGCTAATGTGACTACCGCATTAGCCCGATAATTTTTTTGCGATTAAAACATACGAAGTTTCGGCACGTTTTGCTTTGTCGCGATAAACGCAGGTGCGGCCCCAGCATAAGCGCTAAACTACTAATCCTAGGGATTGTGACAAGTGACTTTTATTTGTTCGATTTACAAACAGGTATGACTAGATAGATTTATTTGAAAATAGGTAATTTATGAGAGTTTGCAAACAGTTGGAAGCTGTATACGAACCTTTGTATTTGGTTTTTAGCAAGTTTGGTCGCGGATAATCGCACCTTTAGCGTACTTTTACGATGCATATCAATTTGGAGACAATAATTTTATTACTGAGGTAAAAGTATGGACTAGACAATTTGTTATCCAAAACGTTGGTTTAATCAACGTTCATTAAAACATCAGGTTTTTCTTTTCTTGAAAGCTTTTCATAACTCTTAAGTTTTTGCTATATGCTTGAGATAACTTTAACCGACATTTTATAGATCAAGCAAGCAGCGAACTGTCATTTTTCTCTGCATTAGATTGGCAAGCTTATCTAAACTTTTAAAGCTTCCTATTTCCACTGAATGCTTTATCACAGATACGACAGAGACTAAGTGAAGCTCACATGGAAAGCCTTTTTATCGAATTTCCCTAAGCTACGGCTACACTGTCGCGATAACGCAAACCACACTTCGCGCACTCTCTTTCGCACACCGCTCGTCGTCTCGCTGTACAACAGAGATCACGCAAAGTGTAGTTCGCGTTATCGCACAATGTAGCCCAAGCTTTATACTGTCATCAGGGCTAGAACAAAAATCAAACTGCGGATTACTGAGCTAGTATGAGTGAACGATAATTTGCAAAGTAAATTAGTAATTGGGACCTTTAAGCCTGCAATACTCATACTGTGTATGTGTGCACAAAAGCATGCTAATTTCAAGCAGTACACAATTTGCATGTGTTTACGAAGAGAGTATGAATATCATACACACAAGGTGAGCGTGCTATAAATAAGCGTGCTACTTACTAGCAAACAAGTATGCTATTTAATGTGCATATAGCATATCATGTGTATTGCAGCCATAATGGTACAAAGGTGGAGTTTATTTCTACATTTTGTAGCATTCATAATAAAAAATGGTTCCCACAGGTTCGTGGCTGTTTAGTATTGATAAACAAATAATATACACATTATTTTTTCTGCACAATTTGTTTGAGTATGATAATAAAAACAAATAGAACGAATTCAAATGCAAAACAGCATTTGAATACATTTCAATGTAAGAACAACAAAAACGTTTTGTTCAAAATATCTAAAACATCAAAGACTGAAATGTTCATTATATCGAATGGTAATCAAATAGATACTATGACAAACGTAGCTTTGTCCAATGATCATTCAATCGAATGTCTTTTATATCGAGTAAACGATTTGCGTTTGATCTTTTGTAATTTTATGTAATGATAAATTATTTGGCGTAAGGGATTTTGTGCTCGTTTTCCAAAATCAATTATAATGCGTATTTAATTATCTGTGCTTTACAAAGTAATTTTTTTCCAAAGCCGTGATTTTTAACCGACTTCAAAAAAGGAGGACGTTCTCAATTCGTTTCTTTTTGTTTGTTACCTCAGTATTCCTTCATTTATAAACCGATTTGGAAAATTATTTTTTTATTTGATTTTTTTTTACTTCCAGATTTGTCCCGTTTTTATCAAATCCAGTTCTGATAATAGGATCCATGAGAAATTGAGGGAACTCCTCAAATATTATAGGCATACATATAGCAATTTAGGTATTGTCATCAACAAGTTAAGCATTTGCATTCAAAAAGTATCATTTGGTGAAGTGGAACTGATGAAGAAGACCACAGATGGCCACGGGAACTCCTCAATGATAAGTATTTTACGGGTGGTGATAAGATATCTCGATTAAGATAGTTAAGCGACTATGACGAAGCAAATTTAAATAAATGGGTCTGATGAAAATGGTTCCATCAAACTGATCTGATGATGAAGCCGGAAGGTAAGCACCGGAACTCGGTAATAAAACAATGTATCCTAGCCGTATTTCGGCTTATTGGAAGTGTAATGAGATGCATTCTGACTATAAATGATTTTAATGGTAATATGCCGCTTTAAATTGCGCTACTTGTGTCGTATGTTATGTGTGGCCTTGGTCAGAAGACACTTTTCGTAGCCTCGATAACTCCGGCAATTTCTGTCGTCGTGTGGTCGATTTAATAATTTGTTGGCGACGGCATCTAAATCTGATAAAACTACGCCTTCCAGTCTTCATAACAACATAATTATTTGCCTTTTGCAAAGTTTTTATTTGAAAGGGTTTGAAAGGTTAAATACTCCTGAGGTGGTCGCATATAAATTTGCTTAAATACTAATGAGTGGTTTTTGAGTTCGTTTCAATAATAGGTATTTTTTCCATTTAGTGTATGTTGATGATGTTATAATAACTTCTTGTCACCGTTATTTACTTAGCAAGTAGTGGTATACGAATTAGGGTGGGGTAGGTACCACGACTAAAAAGTGAAAAATAAAAACTTATTTGTAAAAAAAGCAACTGACTTTCGAAAACAACACTACAAAGTAAAAAAAAAATAACTTTAATTTCAGAAGTCTGTAGCAAAAAACAAAAATATAAAACCAAAGACACCGACTTCGGAAATTAAAGTTATTTTTCATTTTGTAGTTTTTTTTTTTTTTTGTTGGGAATCCCTTACACCCTAAGTCGGTCGTTTTTTTTTTATAAATAAGTGTTTTGCTGCTGAAGCTGTGACTAAAATCGTTGAGGTTTATCGTTAGATATCTACCCTCGTTATGCCTTTGTAGATAACGCTTAACTGTCTCGGACAGATATCCTGATAACCATACTTTGATCATGATAATCTTCGTGACCTTAATGGAGCAACATTCTGCAGACGCGATGTGTATCGGAAATCTAAATATGATAAAACAAAAAAAAAAATATATTTTATGAATTTTTGTCGGGCCATCGACCGCAGCTATATTGTAGTCACTTAAAATATCAGTTTAAAAAATCAGTTTTTGTTTTTGTGTACACTTCACAGACGTGATGGGTATCACGATAAAATATAAGAAAACAGTCTTTCTGAACTTATCCTTCAAGTAACAACACAAACAGCTGTCGTAGACCTCCCAAAAAAAAACATCAAATCTTTTATTTTTTATTTTATCGTGTTTAGATATCGATACCCATCACGTCTGCGGAGTTTAGCTAGCCAATTTAAAACAACCCTATACCTATTATTTACATTGCACTCATAAAACTAGTATATTTATTTATATACTTACATTAATACTACACATAGTTGTTCCAAAAATATTTGATTTCAGTCTGCGTCCTGGTGACATGGTTTAACAAGTTGTTGCAGTACGTACTTTACAATCATTCAATCTGCTTCGCCTTTTCCCAACTATGTTGGGGTCGGCTTCCAGTCTACCCGGATGCAGCTGAATACCAGTATTTTAAGACTGGTTGTCAAACTTTCGGGCTTCTGACGACCCGTAACGACTGTCAAAGATTTACGCATGACAACCGGGACCAACGGCTTAAAGTGCTTTCCGAGGCACGGAGGAGTCTCGGTATGTAAAGATAGTCACCCATCCACGGACAACCCCGGCAAGCATAGCTTAACCTGATGGATCGACCCGTGCGGCTGTTATCACTTAGCCACAAGTTCATACTATACATAGTTGTTTGAATATTAAGTATGCCTGCAATACTCTTTCTTTTGTTGACTGTACATTATTCAAGACGTGTTGACACGTTGAAATGTTATTCTGTTAGCATGACGCGTGAACTCAGTGAGAACATTATAAGTGAGCATGTGAGAGCAAGCGTCAATATTATGTACGAGCTGTGTAACACCCAGCTTACATTAAAGTATGGAGGATATTCTCATCGAGAAATTTCTTACACGTCGCAACACATAATGTTTTATAGTTTGTAGTAGTTATTTTTCATGGCGACTTTACACTAAGTTGGTCTGTAGGTTCATTGTAGAATATGGATTGTTATTAAAAATACATTTTAGTCATAAAACGTCGTTAAAAGGGCTATTAATCAAGTGAACCTTTAGAAAAAGTTGAACGCTGTAATATATGATAATTACAAAAAAGAGAAAAATATTTCACATTTTAAACATGATTTACTACCATTGCCAAATTTACGTAAAGCCAATTTATTTAGAGCTTACTCTTTAACAATAAATACCACACAGCCGATAGAACCGAATACGGTGAATTTTTGTACACGATTTAATTTTCTTTCGCGCTATAAAAGTGATATAATGATGCCTATATTTTGCTAACAACAAAAGAGAAAAGATCCCGAATGTATGTTTGGAAAATGGTGCGAGCCAGTGATGAAATCTTTTATGCCAAGGTTTTATGTTCATAGCTAGAACAGCTCCATTTAATATTGTAATAACGAAACAATAAATAATTGAACTCTGACACGAAAACGAAGAAACAAAAAGAAGAAAGAAAAAAGAAAGCGCGCACTGAGGTTCGAACCTTCTCCACTTCACGCACACACAATAACAGCTCCCCACTCGTGCGAATCTGCCATCACTGCTTATAATTTTCACTTAAAATTTTAGCATTCCTTTTAAATAGGCGCTGTGGTCGATAATTTATTAAGAAAAAACAAAGTAGATAAGTAGGTAGTTGTAGGTATCTTTATTTAGTGTTGACCACACATGCATCTGATCAACCAACAACGCGCTTTCGTAGTCATACTGTGTGCGCGTTACTGTCTGCATTAAAACATCACACACGCAGAGATAGGCGCAGATCTGACGTACAGGCCAAAATGATCATTCCGCTGGCAGTCCACTTAAGACTAGATTGTACCTATAGTACACCCACATTTCGCCAGTTATGTTTAAGTCCTATGTAATAGGGGGCGAGCCTATTGCAATCCAGCACACAGGCACAAATCCAGACTCCGGGCTGCTACCAAGAAATTCACGATGGTAAAACCCAATAACACTTTTACCGATCCGGGAATCGAACCCAGGACCTCATGCTCAGCAGTAGCGTTATGGAACCAACAGACCAACGAGGCAGTCAAAAATACAACTATACTATATAAAATATAGCGTTTTGTTATACATGTTTGCGACAAGCACAATTAGTACCAATCACCCATAGAAATGAATATTTATTTATTTATTTATTTATATATACTTTATTGTACACCAGATTACACATTACATAAAGATACATCTTAAACTACAAAATATACAATTGGCGGCCTTATCGCATACTGCGATCTCTTCCAGGCAACCTTGGAATGGACAGCGATTTTATGGACATTAAATGGGGTTGTTCTTGGTGCAAATAAAAAGTATATAAGTACAGTATACTATAATAGATACACAGATACATACATATGCTATATAGTAGATAAATATGCCATATAATATATACATAGATACATACATACTAAATATATAAGAGACGAAAACAAAAGAAGACTGTCAGCCAGCAACGAGAACAAAATCACAACGACAAGTAATGTTCCTTCACGAGTCGTTTAAACACAGGCAGCGATTGCGCGCGCTTTATTGGAACTGGTAATGCATTCCACAAACGAGCGGCCTGGACAGTAAAGGATTTGTCAAGAAAAGTTGTGGAATGCATAGGCATTTTAAGCTTCAAGTTATCTGATGACCTTAAGGATTTCGTGTGGGAGTCGCAAAGGAACTGGAAGCGTTTCTTGAGATAGAGAGGGGTGAAAGGGGAAAAGAGCACATTATACAAAAGGGAAAGAATATGAGCATTCAAGTCTTAAAACTAAATAGGTACTTACAAACGAGTATTTCGAGAATTTACGTTACGTGTACTCCGCGCTTCCGCCCTAGGCCTTGAAATATTAAGTTTGTAGGTACAAAACACCCGCCCGTCCGCCCTTCACCACTTCCTTGTGCTTTAAGTGCTTCCTAGTGTTTTGTGCTTTTTTTTTTGGGACTGTCTTATGTAATTTTTGACGTTCGAAAAGTGCTGATTCTCAGCCTAGTTTGAATAAATGACTTTAGATTTTGATTTTGCAACGTAAGAACAAATAAATCAAAGTTCTAAAAGAATACCGACACTGTTTACGAAATACCCTCAGTTTGAAGAAAGTAAGCGCTTTTCAGTAGATTAAACTCCCTCTTATCTGGTGTGCAGCGGCAGCGGCACAACAAACAACGCGCGGCTTCCATTGACAATAGACATGATTTACGTGTATCCACAGAATATATTCTCGTTTCTGTGTGTATGTTTAAGTATTCGTTTAATAAAAAGAAATATTTCTAACTTACGTGACACGCATTTATTTACTGGTTCAGTTTTTGTTTGGGATTGCAGAATACGAAATAAATTGTAAAATCTCGAAACAACCTGAGGAAAATGTAAATTTTTATAATCGACAATTTGGAGTGAATTATCGCGTTCTCGTCATTATCAGCAAGCTATATGACTGCTGGGCGTAGGCGTCTCCAATCGCACGCTGTTTTAGTCCGTTGATCAACAATCTATCGACTCAGCCTCTCGTAGGCCACTGCTGGACATAGGCTGCGCCATGTTTTCGCCTTTCGCATCCCAGCCACCTTTTTAAGGTGGTCGGTCCATCTAGCTGGGGGACGTCCCACACTACGCTTGCCCATATGCGGTATCCACTCCAGCACTGAAATTGCGTAACACACTATCAATCACAATTATGATTAATAATGATTTTGAAGCATATTGCTAATCCATAGCTTCTTATGTTCGAAAAATTTGTCTGCTCAACAACGTAAATAGCGCAATGAATGTTGTTGAACTGTCAAAATGAAACCGATTCCTAGTGTAAGTGTGTTACGCAATTGCCCCGCAGGACACATCTGCACCCTAATTGCGTAACACACTATCAATCAGAATCTGAATCATTTTGAAGCAAACTGCTAATCCATAGCTTCTTATGTTCGAAAAATTTGTCTGCTCAACAACGTAAATAGCGCAATGAATGTTGTTGAACTGTCAAAATGAAACCGATTCCTACTGTAAGTATGTTACGCAATTACCCCCCTGGTCTATCAGCCATCGGTCTTTAGTCGGTCACTCTAATCTAGTCCATCTGCTACGAGCCACTCCGTAAAAAGTATCTTTTTCTGAATGAGATGCCGATTATTTAAATTAAGCTTTAAACATATTTCCCCTGTGACCAATAGTTTTTATTTCCTGTACCGTCAATAGCCCGGATAAATAAAAAACATTTCAGCTAAATCTAAGTAGAGTACTATCCTATTTTTAGGGTACCGTACCCAAAAGGACGGAACCCTATTACTAAGCCTCCGCTGTCCGTCCGTCCGTCTGTCTATCAGCGGGCTGAATCTCATGAACCGTAATAGGTAGACAGTTAAAACTTTTACAGATTGTGTATTTCTATTGCCGCTATAACAACAGATAATAAAAATAAAATTAAGTTAAAAATTAATGGGAGTCCCCATACAAGAAACGTGTGTTTTTAAATTGATGTTTTTTTTTTTCAATATGTAGTGTTAAATATTGTACGGTGGTACGGAACCCGTCGTGTGTGAGTCCGACTCGCACTTCGTCGTTTTTTTTTTAACTCATTACTTATTTATTTACGAAGCAGCAGCTGCGCTGTCAGGCAAATATAAAATCTGATGATATTTTTTTCCGGCATTTTAATCGATTTTCAATAACAGTAAATAAGACGAAAGGTTTAAAAAACAAATCTACCGCACAAGTTTAACAACTTAAACATCAATCAAGTACCTAATATTTTATTACCAAATCAGAAAAAGATTTTCATAAATCTACATTGTTTGTTACAAGTTAAACAACTTAACATTACCAAGTCAGGTGCTGCTCATATTTCATCCAACGCCCCTTTCAAGTTGTACGTGGGAACCAAGTTAGGGATCAATTTAACTAAATTATGGCGACGATTACTACGGCCCACTTGCACGTTCAAATAGCTCGGAGTTAACAGCTAACTCAAGGTTAATCTAATGAGATTAACCCTGAGTTAGCTGTTAACTCCGAGCTATTTAGGGATAACCCATGAACGGAACGTGCAAGCGGACCTAAAGCATTAGCCCCGTCGATGTAACATGTGGCTATTTCCTTTGAGTTCGTCTAAGTGCACTTCGCGTTGAAACAGGCTGTATGTGTGCTTGGTACACCATTTTAGGCCCACAGTAGCTTCGTAAATTCGTAGACAAACTCAATTATTTCAAAACTGGAAATTGAACTGGCGTGTCTCTTGTGACGGCTCAGTTATCAATCGTAGAGGTAAACGTTTTAGTATTAGTGGTAGCAGTCGAGTTCTTTGTGAATGCGCTCGAAGTGAAAGTCAAAGCATTTATTTCAGTTAAACAATTTACAGACACTTTTAAATTGTCAAGGAGTCGGCCAGCTAGTCAAACAGTTGAACCTTGCATAAACGTAGATGTTTATGGAGAAATACGGGCAAGAAACTCCATGGGCACTCGTCCTAGGCAGATTCCATTATTTCTGCCATCAAACAGCGTTTGCGCACAGAAGAAATTTTCAGCCTTTGTTTAGTGGAACTAAAGGCCCATTTACACGATGCAAGTTATTTGTCTATGGCTTACAGTAAAATTAAAGCATCAAAATTACTTGCATCGTCTAAACACTATTTGAACTTTTATTGTTGCCTATACTTATAGAATGCCAGAGGCAATTAAATAGCGCCGTGTAAATCAGGCTTAAATGCTCAGCCACTTGAGCCATTGTACCCCTAAGTACTTGTACTCAGGGGTACAAGCTTTTATAAAGGTTGATCAACGTTGGCACCTTCTGTATATCAAAATTGGAAAATCCATTTACTAAATCGGATTACACATTAATGTTCTGATAATAACTGCGTTTGACATGTTTATTGGATTTACACAGGCTTCAAGGTGCAGAACAAAACGTGTTATTGGACACTGAGAGTAGGTTAGCACATATTATTCTATTATAGGTTTCTTTGTCATTTTCATTAAAAATCATAAAAATGGTATGTTTTAAATAAGACAAAGCTCTACTAGGTATGTTATGATAATAATGTTTGCATCAAGTAAAGTGAACTTATATAAACAAAAACTTCAAATGAGTTTGTGAAAGAAAAGTTCTATCTCGTAATCCAATACTTTTTCTTTTAGTATACCTACATTAACCCAAAAACCCACAAGCAAGAATTTTAGGACAAAAGAAGACCGAAATCAAATATAGTAAGTTCATAAAATAAATGTAGGAAAAAAACTAATACAGCGCACCATTACCTATGCAGATTTATAATATTATACAAGATGTAACATAAACAACGCACAACCTCATATGGGGTCATTGTAATCACCATTATGAACAACTTTTACTATGGAACCAAACTTGAAATCGCGAAAAAAAATCAGCTGTTCCCTACATTTATGTCCGCATGACTCGCCGAAATATAGGGAACATCTGATATTTTTTCACGATTACACGTTTGTTCTCATAGTAAAAGTTGTTCATAGTGATGAGTACAATGACCCCTTAAGAGGTTGTGCGTTATTTATGTTACATCTTTGTATATCTCTAGTATATAAAAGAAAACATAAAACAGTAAGACTAGGACTCTCTTCTCTCACTCTGTGATCATTCTCATCTATAAAATAAAATAACACGCACACTCACAATATCACGTCCCATAAAACTTACTGATAAAAATGTCCTGTCACACTACGACGACGTACATACATAAATAAATATTAGAATTCAACAAATTCTTCTTACTTTGTAAATCGAACATTCACGTCTTATCAATAGCATCACTTGTCTAACACCGATATCTCTTAGTTAAGCAACAAAGTGAGAAACAATTGGTTACAAACGTTAAAAACACTCTCCGTGTCGAAGTTGTCAAAGAAAGTTTAATTAGATATTCTGTTGTCGGCCCGGTTGTTCCCATATGTAATTTAACTTCAACCCGTTTTTAGGATTTACCGGATTTATCCTGTTGTTGATTCACGGTTGAGTTTGTGGCGGCATATCTACATCGCCACAATGGAACGCGTCACACTGACGTCACGCAAAATCCTGCATCGCGCAATCAGAGTTTACCGCGTGACTAGCATATAATACAACATCCCGACATCAACCGTCGGGCAGTAGCCCACCAGACACAACACCCGTCTGGTCGGAGGATCCTCCCGTTCTATGGAGGGTGAGTGAACTTTACACCCTGTTCCTCATGCCTCTATAAGTTAAATAATCTTTAGTGAAGGAAAGGCTGAAAGTTTGGATGTCTGTAACTCAAAGTTTGGATGAAACTTGGCTCACTGATACTATGACCTGGATTAAAAATGGTATCATTTGTATCCGGGTATATGTACACTCCCAAGTAGACTGCCTAGGACGTGACTGAACACCTATCTAATAATAAACCCAAGCGTCCTGGCGATACAGCAATTAGCGTCAACATGTCATTACCAAAAGGTATTCGCTGCCTCTTCTAATTACATCCGTGCTTGATAGATTAGTGAATTCAGGAACAAAACAAACCAACTTAAGATTCGTATCACAACCAACACTTCAGCCGTCTTTGGTCCGTCTGTACCCTGAGTGATTTATCGGATTAGTCAGGCTTACCCAATATACGAATTCTTTTATCGTTATTTCAACGAGCTTTCCTTCGGGATCGAGTTTAATATTTACCAATTTATTACTATTGACTAATATATTCTAAATTGCTTGATTGGATTACCGAGATTATTGATACTTGTTGTAATAATCTGGTTCGCTAATTTTAATTTCGGTAATTTAATAACCTATGAAGGATTTTGTTACAAGAGGGTTTGTTTTCGGTAAATTGTTTAGAATTTCCTCCAATAGATGTTTTGATTAATTTTGCTCTCAAATTATTATAAATATTCCTGTTAACCCCTTCGTCTCCGAAATAAATCTTTAATCTGTAATCTTAAGAGCGGCCAACCCGTCATACTTTTCATACAAACGCTCGTATGTGATTATGGCGTTGTAACACATTTTTCTTAGAAATTTTTGAACTAATAGGTACCTGTGCACTATATCTAGGTTTCCATGAAGGCCAAAAATAAAATTTGGAGAAACAAATTCAGTAAAAGCCTCCAAAAATATTTTTTTTGCACAAATTTCATCTGAACTTTGACCGATCATAATGTACTCATAAATTGAAAAAGTAAAGAAAACTTTTTGATACAAATCTCGCACATGTAATGGAGATTCTAAATTACAAAATTTATTTCACAAAATTTTAAGGCTTACTCAAAAACACGTATTTCCTAGAGCAAGTTTTATTTCCGCACACTATTTTTCGTTCAATGTTATCGCATTCGCACTTGCTTGTTAGTAGTTCTCACTTGCGCTGGATGAAACAACAAGCTTTTCGACCATGCTCGCATTGACGATAGATGGGCCGGGAAGAGCCCAGAGAGCCCTCTTAAGAAGTCTTAAATATTGTGTGAGATAAGCTAGGAGTCAGTGCTAAGGTTCTAAAGCTAATAATGTAACGAATATATATCGAACCCATGACGATTATGACTCGCCTGCCAGCGGTTTAAACTGATCATTGAGCTGCATTTGCTGGTTTCTAATTTAGTGGCTGACAGGCGACAGCATAGCATATTTTTATCAAAGTAAGCACTTCCTAAAAAGATGTTATTAGTAAAAAGAGTTGCGTCGAGCATACTAAATTATGTTTGTACAAGTGTACTCGCGTGTTCACAACAATAAATTAGTCTTAGAGTTACTACGACAAGCTGACACTTTTCTCGATGACCTTGACCGTCGTGAGCGGCAGAGGATTTGCAATTTGCATGTTTATATAATGCCCCTAGCTTACGCCAAGAACACTGCGTAGGTGGGTTTAATTTACGAGTTAGTTCAAGGAAATAAATTAAATCGGGTTATATTTAGACTGAATTGTATATTAATGATAATAATTTATAGGTTCTTCCCCCTTACTACCCGTTCCCGATACTATGCTATAGGGATTTTTAAAGCAGGTGCGGTGCGGAGCAGCTATTTTAATTTAAGCTGTTAATTATAGATCACTGAGGCAAAATTAAAATATTTTCAACACACTTGCTCGTAAAGTAGCTCTTATTGAACCGCTTTTAGGGTCATAATGCAGTGTAGTAAAACATGCGTGCTTTTTACTTAATATTACCGCACTAGTGCGGTTATATGCGCCACAGATAGCTATTTACTAATCGGAGACGTGCGGTTTTTTAATCTCATCAAAGAGACTTCATGCCTTTTTATACTTACTATGTACCTACATAAATAAAATATGACAAATTAACATAATATTACATTTCATCAACATTCTTTCGTGCTCTACATCCAAATAACATACAAAATATTCAGTTTTTATGCTTTTAATACCTATTAGGCTGTTCGACGGCTTCGTGCCTTTGCCTCTCCTTCAATCTCCGAAGACACCGCGATAAAAGGAATCCGCGGGCCATATTTCATATTTTTTTTTACATAGGTAATTAGTTTATGAAACTTTATTTATTTTTTGCCTCGCAAGTGTGTTGAAAAACGTCGTATGAAACGCGTCTGCATTGATCATTAGTCATTACAAATTTGTATCATAATGTACTATTAACCTTTACGCATATCAGCCTTTACGAGACAGGTTTGACCTAATCGTAAATTATATCTTCTTTATTGAATTTTTAGCGAGAAGGTGATTCTTCATCAATTTAATTTCATATAAATTCTGTTCCAATATTTAACTGGTGAGTACTTGCTATCCATTTAGGTACTTACCTCATTAGTTTTTTTATGCATATGAACAATAAAGTACTTTTACAAGATAACATTAATTTTTAGTGTAGTATTATCCAAATCCCAATAATTAACACAGCTGATTGAGTTTGCGTTAGGTATAGAAAAACAGAAACGACATTAACCATTTCTGAATGGAACACCAGAATAGATTTCGACCCACACAAGTATCAGCTGTTGGTGATTCAAATAGGAATACACAACACTATAAATTGGCAATTGTCGAAAGCTCGAGCCAACATCGACAAACTGTTTCAGTGTGTTTAAACAGCACTGTAGGTATGTTTGTGAATGCGAATAAACAATAATTTTGGATGAGTTGGTCTGTTTGTTATTGAGCTGGAAATAAATATAACATAATCAGCCTATAATGTTGGGAACACTGCTGGGACACAAGCCTCCTCTCTTCAAGAGAGTGTGGGCTGTAATCTAAACGCGGGCCCAGTGCGGGTTGCTAGATGTCACATGACTTCAATTTTTTTGGCTCTAGGACATGCCCGTTTTCTCAAGACACCGTTCGATTTCCTTCACCGTTTCGAGAGCCATAAACTACCTATTTGATCAAAATATGTATATATTGGACTTGATCATCTACTAGTCAAAGAAAATACCTATTCATATCGAAAATGATATTGTTCAAATCCAAGGCCGCTTTTTCAATAATTAAATCATTGGTAAGTTCCCGTTTCAATTCATTGCAAGCCGATTTTAAGGTTCGATGAAGTGCCAACACGCGTCCATACACTGAAAAAGTATTGGCATTTGAAACTTCAGAGCCGAATAAAATACTGTTGACACGGTTCAAATAACTCGCCTGAAGTTTCCAATTGCTGAAGTTTTCAATTTCCTTTGCAGGATATTGCAAATACCGACCAGAACTTGTTCCTCTTGCTGAAACTGGCAGCACCTTGGGTCTGACCTGCGCCATTACAACATTTTTATACAGATAACATAATATCACGCCTTGACACAACACAACATCACAATATTTTTATGTCCTGTTTTTATTCAAACAACTTAGAAAATTATGAATTATCGCCAATAAAGGCCGATAGTTACCCGAACAAACCTAAAAATTAGTGAACCAAAAGCTTTTTATTTTTGAAAGGTTTTACAATAGATAAAATAATATTGGATCCATTTTTGTTAATATTTTCCAATTGATCAGTATCGTTTACTTGGTCATTTGTACTTGGTCCATTCATTTTGCAAATAACAAAAAGAAATTTATTTCGCTTACTGTAAAATCATCTAAACGTGAAAAAAAAAACTTTATCATGATTCAAAATATAGGTGCTGAGTTTTTGTTTTGTTATTGCCACTAATATGGTATAACTTGACAGGTATGTAGTACTTATGAAAATAGATTAATAAACAGAATATTACGGGGCTAAAAATAAATTTACAAAATATAGATTTGAAACTCGAGGGTAGAAATAATAGTGTTAAGTCTAGTGGTATAATAAATGAAATTAAAGTATGTAAAGCATGTAAGGTAAAATACTACCGTAAGTGTCGGCATAAAGTTTCAGTAAGAAAGCCAAAGCAAATCTCAAAGGACACCGATTTCCAAACTTATTCACGCAATTAAAGTTTGGCCATGATTACGACAAAGTACGAAAATATTCATGACACCTTAAATCTGCCAGAATAGTAAATTATGATACAAGTGTTCTATGTTGGTCATTACACTCGAGGCGGTATTATTATATAATAAGGGAGCCGAGTGTGTAATGATACGCGTTTCATACGACGTTTTTGAATACACTTGTGAGGCAAAAATAAATAAAGTTTAATAAACTAATTGCTTATGTAAAAAAAAATATGAAATATACCGTTGTGATGACCATATATTTTTATATGGAAAACGCACCAAAGGATTCATCTACAATCTTCTTTAAACTTAGTGTTTTTGGGATTTGAGCGAGGTAATCCCGTTAAGACAATTTATCATATTTTATTTATGTACACAGTAGGCATAAAAAGGCATGAAGTCTTTTTGATGAGATTAAAAAAGCGCACATCTCCGACTAGTAAATTGTTATTTGTGGCGCACATTACCGCACTAGTGCGGTAATATAAAGTAAAAAGTACGCATGTTTAATACACTGCATTATGAACCTAAAAGAGGTTAAATAAGAGCCACTTTACGAGCAAGTGTATTGAAAAATATATTTTTTGGATCTTTGTAACCTACTAGCTTATGCCCACAGCTTCGCCAGCACGAAGGTCGGAAATTGGCCCATGGAAACGTACCTACTACCGGGATAAAAAGTATCCAATGTCCCCAGGTCCCAGGTCTTAGTTCATCCGTGTGCCACATCCAAATCCGTTAGGTAACAGACAGACGGACAGATAGACAGAGAGAGTTACTTTCACATTTATAATATGAGTACCGGACAGCGGCGAGGTGTCAATTTTTGTAAGAAAAAAGCCGAAGCGAAGCCAGTTTTAACTTTTTAGTAGACACTATTGACTATGCAATTTTTTAATAGCGGTACAGTTGCTGATGCAAACCTCCGAAGGGAAGCCGGTAGGAATCGTGTTATACGGTGCTTTCGCCACTGGTACCGGATGTATTACGAAAGACTGCCAAGTAAGTATTTCAGTAGACGAATAGAGGGACGACAAAGGAAGCCATAGTAAAATCGCGACGTGCAAACAAAATTAAAGTTTGGTCGTGATTGCGGCAAAAAAGTACGTAAATAGTCACGAAACTCCTATAAATGTACTAATTTAAATTCAGGGGACCTTTCCTCGTTTTCAGTCACATAATTTCCTTTATTTTTAGCGCAAAAGTTAGGGCTAATGGTGTTTTGAACGATAAACCCAGACAACAACAGTTTTTTGCGTGGATATAATTTTAGAAAAAAAAAGCATTTAGCAAAAAGCATTTCTTTGTATAGTTGCTGGCACGAGTCGTGAGCACAACAAACTCTACTCTTAAACCTAACGAATCTTGTTTCCTATTACGGCAAGTTGCTCACGGGTGGGAGCAATGAAATCAATATATGATCAAGCATATTTATATACAGATAGAAAGCAGAATACAAGAGCACGCTGACGAGGGCAGTTAAAGTTAAAATGGAATTTGTGCTCACGACTCGTGCCGGCAATTAAACGTATAATATTAGGAGAGGTTTTTGCCCTGCAGTGAAACGATTGCAGACTGACATTGTTACAACTGCATTTATCTAAATTCTACAAGCCTGGAAAGACAGAATACATTCTATATCTAATACCCACAAAATACTTATAAGGTTACCCACCAGACAATAGCAAATTTATGTAATGTATGTACGTAAAAGAACCTTAACATTACAGAAAGGGAATGAAAACAATGCATACCTCATAAATTCTAGTTACCACACACATGCCATTGGACCTCACAGAGTGTATACAGCATCTGTGTCTAGACAAGTACAAGCTACTTTACAACGACGTAAAGATCCAGCCAGACAGCTGAGACAGCCCAAAACATTACCTACCTGTAAAAGAGGAAGGTAAGGCCTCACAGAAGGGTAAATTGTGGTCATTTAAAATTATATGGCGCTGTCTCTTTTATTGTTTAGTGGAAGATAGTATAAAACCTGTGTTCAACGTTCAGACATTTTTTTGCTGTAGACTACTACTGTATCTAACCGTTGAGTATTTCAACATAATGGCTCTGCTTGCCCCAACATAGACGGTGGCGAACAGTTTATTCACTGACATAATAGTAGAAGGGTTTCTGCCTCTGCTTTTAATTTTATTCAATAGAATAATAATGCTTAGGAAGTCATAGTTGAGATTAGCACAAAAGTCTTATCTCGCATAAAATCAAATCGCAAAGAAAAGGATTCTACAGTTATTTTTCAGATTCACTTGGATAAACTTACCTAGCATTCTTATGATGGCTTTCCTAGATTTCGCCTGTCGTGTCTCGCCGTGCACGTGACCGTTTAGAAGGCCTATCTTCGTTTTTTCCATGACACGAGTCGATCTGTGAACAAAAAATTTATTAGGTTACATTAATTTCAGTTCAATTTTATAGATCGGTCTTTCGGAGAATCTGGGTTTTGCAACAGAGCATTAGGTATGATTTAAAAAAAAAATAAGTATGGATAGGCCTGGAAAAACAAAAATAGAATAGGATTTGTTTGGCGGCCACATAAGTTAACCAGTTCTTTGGTTCCGAAGGCGGAGAATTCGGCCGTAAGCATAGTAACCACATTACAGAGCGTAGAAAATAAGATAAGATAAGATAAGATTCATTTATTTGCAAAAACATGTGTAGATAATATACATGGTATAATGTTTATTATAGGTGTTACAGGATATTCTTTGGCACAACATGTCTGACCATGGCTGGTGTACAAATTAGGTCGGAAGACCATAAGATTTCAAAAAAGAAAATATAAAAAATAAAAAATAAATATACAAAGTCAAATAATCTAAAAAAAAGCAACAGTTAACATTAATATTAAATTATAAATAAAAAACAATTGGTAAATATTCATGCGATTCAAAATAAATATTATAGTTTCAGTCAGTTTAACAGAGCGATTTGTCATTTAAGAATTCATTGATATCATAGTAGGCTTTTCCTGTCAGTATTTTTTAAAGGTTTTCTTAAACTGGTCTGTATTTAGTTTTTTGACACAGATAGGGATATTGTTATAAATTATCGGTGCTCTGCATACAACGCTTTTATACAGTAGTGCTGTCTTAGCTGGCTGAACACGAAGTTTACTATTATCCCGGCGATTTCGTATTACAAGTTCCGATATTCGAGGAAACAAATGGGGGTTATTTCTTACAAATAAGGCGATTTCCAAAATATAAAGTGACGGCAGTGTGAGGATTTTATGCTTTGTAAAAAGTGGCTTACAGCTCTCAGTACTTTGAATACCAAACATAGCACGTATGCATCGCTTTTGCATTTTAAATGCCATATCTTTATTTGATGAGTTGCCCCAGAAGATAATGCCATACCTTAGGACAGATTCAATAAGTCCATAATAAGCCGATAGTAACACATTAGTGTTGATAGATGGAGCAAGTTGGTACAAAGCATATGCTTGACTACTGATTTTTTTACACAGTGCGTCAATGTGTTCTTTCCAGTTTAGTTTGCTGTCTATAATTAAGCCAAGAAAACGGACATTAGATACTTCCTTTATAGTGTAGTTATCATGAATCAAATTTACATTTAATGGATTATGCAATCTTTGTCCAAAGTGCATTATATTTGTTTTAGATAAATTTATTTTCAAATTATTATTATCAAGCCAAGAAATTATAGATGTCAGTGAATTATTTATGTCAGATTTATAATTATTAATGTCCCTACATGCAATTGAAACTGTACTGTCATCAGCAAATAATGTCATTGGTTGATTCGTTACCTTTGGCAAGTCGTTGATATAGATAATAAACAACGGCGGCCCTAGGACACTGCCTTGAGGAACACCGTATGTGACATTTCTCCTCATGGAGCTGAATGTTTCCTCTTTTTTTTTTTTAGGATTCACTTTAGTTACTACAGTTATCTGTTGCCGGTTCGTTAAATAGGATCTAATTAAATCTAAAATATTGCCTCTTATGCCGTATGCTTCAAGTTTACTAATTAGTATCTTGTGATCTACATAATCAAAAGCCTGTGACATATCGCAATAAATTGCACAAGCTGGAACTGTTTTGTCAACGTGGCCTATAACATTTTGTATGAATTCATAAATGGCCATATTCGTGGTTTTATTATGTCGAAAGCCCTTTTGTTCATTGCACAAAATTTTATTTTTTTCTAGATATGAATTAAGTTCGCCATACAGATATTTTTCGAAAATTTTTGAAAATATTGATAGTAGTGCAATAGGCCTATAATTCACCATTAACTGTTTGCATTCTTTTTTGTATAAAGGTTTTATAACGGACAGTTTCAGATCTTGTGGAAATATTCCAGTTGATATCGACAAGTTCAGAATGTGACTCAAGTGATGGCATATATCTTCATTTACTGCTTTAATTATTTTAGTAGAGATACCATCATACCCCACACTGTTGGTATTTTTAAGGTTGTTTATAATTTTACTAATTTGGTAGGGTGAACTTGAGGCAAGAAACATTGAATTCAATCGGTGATTAATTAAAGACGTTACTTTTTTCCCGGCACCCGGAAGCGGGTTGACTTTTTCAATAAAATAATTATTAAATGCGTTCGCTATTTCTGTCGGATTATCAAGGATGTTGTTTTCATCAATTTTTATTTTATCTATAGATTCTTTTGGGGTGTTAAGTCTAGTTTTGTTTATACTTTTTGAATTCAAGTTAATTATTAAGGTGCCGTACGACCGAATGAAAAAACGGAACCCTTAGAGGGTCAGCCGTGTGTCTGTCTGTCTGTCCGTCCGTCCGTCTGTCACAGCCAATTTGCTTGGAATCTAATGGACCGATTAAGTTGAAATTTGGAACATAAACGGGTAACCTAATATCCTGCGACTAAATCATTTTTTTTTTAATATGGGTTCACTTTCGGGAGGCAAATAAGAAAATTAAAAAAAGAAACTTTTGCAAACTGTACTGTGTGACATATTAAATGAAAGGGCTTACTGTGGGGTTTCAAATATCGCACCTTCAGAACAGTAGTGACGTATCTCAAAAAAACATTTTTTTGGGAAAACGAAAACAAAGTTTTGAAACTGCAAACTGATGATGATTTGACCTTTGAACTTATTCTTTGAACTGATTTAATTAATTAATTTTGTATGAAAACCTATCAATTATTTGATTTCTGTATTAAGTTAAGTTTATCTTTTGTGAAATATGAGTAAAAAAAGATCGTAACTCGATTTCTTAGATTTTTGAGTTAAGTCACTACTATTCTGAAGGTGCGATATATTGTGTTTATAATTTTATAATAAATGGTTTTTAAGTTATTTAAGAAAATTTGTCATGCCCTTATCTCTGAAACTACTTAGCCTAAAACTTTAAAAAAAAAAAATACAGGAAATAGTTCTATGTATACTCGATTACAGGAAAACCTGTAAGGAGTATATTTCTTAAAATAACATGGTAAATCTCTCAATATTGTGCGTACAAACGTACATTTTTGCAGGTGGAATGTATGGGGAACACGTTTTTCAACTATATTGTAAGTTTATTCTTGGGATAAATTCATCCCAACTACGGAACCCTTCGTTGGCACTAAGCCGATTTTTTTTTAATATGATGATAATGCATTTGGTCGTCACCAAAAATAAATGCTTATACAACTTATCGACAGAACTATACCTTACGCCAGATAAGCGTGGAATAAAAGTCATTAACCCCACTTGTACTAAAAAGTCTCGAAACTTAAATGCAAACAAAAAAAACATGCCACGTGCATGCGTCAAGGACGCCTCGTACCGCTATACGTTTGTTTTGATCGTGTTAGCGATACTGCGTTAACATTTTGCGTATCGTTTTGAAATATTGGAATACATTGGTAGAAGGCGTCAACGACTTTTATTTTTTTCTTATCTGGTGGGGACTATACTGACCTAAAAAAGTATTTAAAAGTAGTTAGGAAAACCCTTTCTAGAGAGGTTCTTTATTTGGGAATAGTAACGTTATAATGTAAAAAAAACGTAACGTTATAATGTTAAATAGTAACGGCCTAGTGATATGGGGTAATTCAGTGGATGTGGACAGAGCATTGAAAGTACAAAAAAAAATGTATCAGAGCCATGAGCGGGGCAGAATATTTAGACCATTGCAGGCCATTATTTAAATAATTAAAAATTCTTCCACTCCCGTGCCTGTATATTTTTGAGGTTTGTTTATTTGTAAAAAAATACCCACATTTATTCCTATTAAATGAACGAGTCTCCCAAAGACTGAATAAAAAAAATGCCGGGAAATTGCTAGTACCTCCTCAGAGATTGCAACTATACAGTAGAAATGCCAGTTGTATGACAGTAAAAATTTATAATAAATTACCATCTGGTTTGAGAATGTTACCAATGAATAAATTCAAATGTAAAATGTTTACTTGGCTCTTAGACATGTGTTTTTATTCCGTTAATGAATTTTTAAATCATACTTTTTGACATTGTAATTAATATTCTATGCTATTAGTATTTTGACATTATAATTAATATTTTGACACTAGAATTTGTATTTTTGACATGCAAATTTTTTGTTTTTTTTTGTCTTGTTTTGTATTTTATGTTTGACAAAATAATTAATATTTTGACATTACAAATAATCCCATTCAATGAATCCAAATCAATATTATTGTATCAAATTAAATATATAAATTCAAAACAATTATACTAATTTAATATAACTTTTATTGTAATGTCTACGATTTGCATGCACTTAGCTTATTTAATTTTTCTACACCAGCAATGGTAGTATATGTGAATCAATGTTTAATTTAAGATCTCAATGTACCATATACTTAGAAATAAATAAATAACTAACTAACTAACTAAAATGTTTTATGTGCTAAAGGAAAGCACCGTAGCCGTTTATACTAAGGAACAAAATAAAAGTAGCATAACGTAAAGGAGATTACATTTCTAACCAGTTAACTTTTCAATAACGTTGCTTCAGCGATATTTCAGTACGTTTCAGGCATCGTAAGTACGTATTCAATACAAGACGATAGCTACCCAGTCTTTAAGCTCTGAAGCACACGTATTGCATTGACGTGCCGTGTTTTCATTTTCTTGGTAAATACTCTTATCGAATTTTGCTACCCTGTACCTAGATACTCGGTCATTGCACAAGCTGACTTTGAGATTTCATTGGCAAACTTTCAGGGGAAAATACTTATAAATATGAAGAACTTTTACTAAGAGAGTAACTACGACATATAAAAAAACAGCAGTTTTTTTTATATTTTGATCTCCACGCGTAGCATGACCACCATCGAAACAGGTTTTGTCGACGGAAGGATAGACAAAATGACACATCGCCATGCTTAGACGTTTTTTTTTCTTTTTGGCAATTGAGCCGGTGTGAGAAATCTTTCTACAATCTGTCATTTTGTCTATTCTTCCGTCACCAAAACCATTATGGTGGTCATGCTACGCGTACTGGTAGAAATTAAATTTTTTTAGACGGCCATGTAAATTCTTGAAATTCTAGTTTCAAAAGAACTACTAGATAATTAATTGTGTCTCATGAGCTGAAGCTTGATGAGTTGACAAACAAATTAGTAAACTCCTGTAGGTAATTAGTGTTTAGGGGATACAGTTGTCAATCGTCTTGATTAACAACAGGTAAGTACCTATTTGTAATAGGATTTCACTGAACGCCCATGTAGCGCCAAAAGTGAGTGGGTGATCAATTTGCATCACATTACGGTTTAACAGCTTTGCGTGTACTAGGTACCTAAAAGCAAAATGTGATCGTTATTGAAACTTCAGTTGTAGTTCAAGCTGCATAGATTTTTGATACTATCATTAAGTTAAAAGATGAAACGCTATAGATTTCGGGGGATATTTAGTAGAGTCAAGGTAGGACACTGTCTAGGGGGGAATAAAAAGGTATGTTATTGCACCTTGCATGAGCATAATTGTCTTTGTATTTGACAAAAAAAAAAAACTCAGTTCCGTTTACCTGGACAGAGAGCCCGGTTAAAAATCTTATGTACTTCACTTTAACCCCTTAACTAATATTATTGGGGGACTGTCATGTGAAATTTTGACGTTTGAAAAGTGCTGATTTGAGAGTTTGAAAAAAATACTTTTGATTTTGACGCACTTTGCTTAGGATCTGGTACATTTGCGCAAAAAACACTTGCGCAGAAAGACATTTTCGCGAGTGGACTTTTGCGCGAATGAACTTTTGCGCGAATGGATTTTTGCGCTAAAGGACACTTGCGCGAAAGATACTTAAGCGAAAAGACATTTGCACGAATGAACTTTCACGCGAATGGATATTTGAGTGAAAGACACTTGTGCGAAAGACACTCGCGCGAAACCACTTGCGCGAATCCACTTGTGCGAATCCACTTGTGCGAAAGAATTTAGAAAAGCTGATTCTTTCATAACATCACGCCTATATTCTTTTAAAGGGTTGGACAGTAAAAAAGGTACAATAAAAAAATCTACGACAGTAACTATGGACGCCTAATTTGTCAATTTACTTCCAGTCTGTCAGTGCAATTCGCCGGTTATGGCCAAGTTACACTTGACCAAATCAAACCAGCACTTTTCAAACGCCAAAATTTCACAAGACAGTCCTCCATAATATTTGTTAAGGGGTTAAAGTGAAGTTCATAAAATTTTTAACCAGGCTGACTATCCAGGCAAACGGAACTGAGTTTCTTTTTCGCACAATTGTCCTTTCGCGCAAGTGGATTCGCGCATGTGACTTTCGCGCAAGTGGATTCGCGCATGTGACTTTCGCGCAAAAGTTCATTCGCGGAAAAGGCCATTCGCGTAAATGTCTTTTCGCGCAAGCGTCTTTCGCGAAAATGTCTTTCGCCCAAGTATCCTGTTACCCTTTTCGCAAATAGCTGTTGCTGACACGTGCACAATCTATGTGCACTTAGCACTAGAGAACATAAAGTGATATGAGTGATGTGAGTGAGTGAAGCGGGTGGAAGGTTTATTGGATGCTGTAGCAGATGTAAACCGAGACTTAGATGCAATCAAAAAGTGGTCTGATAGTTTTGGGGTGTCAGTGAACCCCTCAAAGTGTCAGGCCATTGTAATTGGAAGCTCGCGCATGATGGGTAGGGTGACGCTTAGCTCTCTTCCTCCTCTCATTTTCAATGGTACCGTCATACCCATTACCCCTACTGTGAAAGATCTCGGTTTGCATCTTGACTCGACGCTTAGCTGGCAGCGCCAGGTCTCTAATGTTAGTCAAAGGGTCAGCGGTACTCTACGATCCCTGTATCGTCTGAGAAACTTTTTGCCCGCTAAGACGAAGACTATGCTTGTGCAGACTTTGATTTTCCCTATCATTGACTATGGTGACGTGTGCTACTTTGACTTGAATGCGGTGTTGCTGGATAAGCTTGACAGACTGCTTAACAATTGTATCCGGTTCATATTCAACCTCAGAAAATATAACCATGTGTCGAGCATATGTCGGTCTGAGCTCAAATGGATGCACATTCGCCAGAGAAGAAATTTGCGTGCTTTGACCACACTTTTCTCCCTTCTTAACTCCTCCTTCTTATCTAGTGTCTCACTTCCAATATCTATGTTCTTCACACGCTAAGAATCTTCGTTCTTCTAACAATCTTCTCCTACTCTGTCCTTCTCATACTTCTGACTTTGTTCATTCTTCCTTTCATATTCAGTCCATTCTTCTTTGGAATGCGCTACCTCTTGACATCAGGACGGCCACCAGTCGGTATGCATTTAAGCGGAGATTGCGGAGTTATTTTCAAAATAAATAGCGTAGAGTCATCTCAAAACCTCTCTGTCTTGAATTTGTATATAATATATATATAATATATATATAATATAGGTATATATTATAGGTATATATTATAGTAAATATGTATGTATGTGTATTATAAGTTTATAACTTATTTATGTACAAATTGTTCCATTTCTAACAGAGCACCTGCCATCTAATCTCTTCACCACCCTTGGTTGACTGGTAGAGAATACCTAAGGCATTAAGTCCGCCTTTGTACTTTTTAAGTGTGAAAAGTTTAAATAAATAAATAAATAAATATGAAAATAAAGTCAGGAAAAATAATTGTTTATCAAATTGACTACCAACATAAATTGTCTGTATATTCAAATTACAACTGTATTAAATGGCAAATTGACGTAGTGTATCAATTTGACAAACAATTAATTTCCCTGACTGTACTTAATCGATCGAGAATATCGCAGCTTAATTTATGAATCTAAAATGTAGGTATGCAAACGATAGCTAAGTGAAAGCATTCAACTGCAATGCGAATCTATTACCAAATGTAAATTTGTATCAGGCTTAATTAATTGGAAAATCACTTGAAATCTCCCGACACAAGATTTAGAAGACATTGACCTTCACAAATGCATTGCAGAAAGTCCCGAGAGAATTTTGCTAACCACTTGATTTGACTTGACACTGTGATTTATCAGACGTATCGTAGTATCAAGTACAACCTACGCTCATTTAAATAGAAATTATAATTATTATACTCCGACCACAAAAGTGTTGAAAGTTACCGCAAACAGCGAATTTAATTAATTGAAAGGTCATTGGGAAATTGGTTAGGAAAACTGTAATGTTTATAATATCTTAGCAAACAGAGCTTCAACTCGAGCTAGACTATTATTGATATTTTTTTTTTATTTGAGATGGGTTTGCTCTTGACTCTAGTCTAGGTCAGAGGTAACAGAGACAAAGTCGTCGATGGAGCGAGCTTACCCAGAAGAAGCCTGTTCACTCTCACTTTGAAGAGATCAGGGTTGTATGCGTTCGGAAACACAGACGCAGGCAGAGAGTTCCACTCCTTTGCTATGCGTATCACAAAATACATTTGGAAACGCTTAGTGCGAATTGGTGGAATAGCAACTAGGCAGGGATGGTTACTTGCAGTACGTCTAGATGTTCGATGGTAGAAGGGGGCTGGTGGAATGATATGCTAAAAACGATCGTTTATCGTATCGTCCATTCTAATAGAAAACTAGCTTTTGCCCGCGGCTTCGCTCGCGTTAAGAAGTATAGTTTTTGCGGCTTTACTTTTGTTTAGCGTGTGTAAAAAATAGGGCCTACAAAACTTCTTTGTACACAATATTCTTAACTAATCTGTCATTAGGCGCTAAAACTATTAAGCTATTGGGTGAACTTACTCGTGAGCAAGCAACATAAAACTGTCCATGAGAGAAGCAATGTTCTCTCAAGTCAATACCCGCAAATTTGAGAGTTCAAACTAATACATTTACATCCTCCATCATCCCTTACTTTATCCCCATGGGGGTGGAATTTATCAAAATCCTTTCTTAGGGGATGCCTACGTCATAGTAGCTTTATGCATGCAGTCTTAGCCCGATCGGTTTAAAATTGACAAAGTTTCATACAAATTTTCATCCCCTATTTTATCCCCTTGGGGGTAGAATTGATCAAAATATCCTTTCTTAGGGGATGCCTACGTCATAGTAGCTTTATGCATGCAAAGTCTCAGCCCGATCGGTTTAAAATTGACAAAGTTTCATACAAACTTTCATCCCCTATTTTATCCCCTTGGGGGTAGAATTGATCAAAATATCCTTTCTTAGGGGATGCCTACGTCATAGTAGCTTTATGCATGCAAAGTCTCAGCCCGATCGGTTTAAAATTGACAAAGTTTCATACAAACTTTCATCCCCTATTTTATCCCCTTGGGGGTAGAATTGATCAAAATATCCTTTCTTAGGGGATGCCTACGTCATAGTAGCTTTATGCATGCAAAGTCTCAGCCCGATCGGTTTAAAATTGACAAAGTTTCATACAAACTTTCATCCCCTATTTTATCCCCTTGGGGGTAGAATTGATCAAAATATCCTTTCTTAGGGGATGCCTACGTCATAGTAGCTTTATGCATGCAAAGTCTCAGCCCGATCGGTTTAAAATTGACAAAGTTTCATACAAACTTTCATCCCCTATTTTATCCCCTTGGGGGTAGAATTGATCAAAATATCCTTTCTTAGGGGATGCCTACGTCATAGTAGCTTTATGCATGCAAAGTCTCAGCCCGATCGGTTTAAAATTGACAAAGTTTCATACAAACTTTCATCCCCTATTTTATCCCCTTGGGGGTAGAATTGATCAAAATATCCTTTCTTAGGGGATGCCTACGTCATAGTAGCTTTATGCATGCAAAGTCTCAGCCCGATCGGTTTAAAATTGACAAAGTTTCATACAAACTTTCATCCCCTATTTTATCCCCTTGGGGGTAGAATTGATCAAAATCCTTTTTTAGCGGATGCCTACGTCATAACATCTACCTGCGTGCCAAATTTCAGCCCGATCCGTCCAGTGGTTTGGGCTGTGCGTTGATAGATCACTATGTCAGTCAGTCAGTCACCTTTGAGTTATATGTATATATTTAGAAGATAGGCAGTCAACCTGCTACTAGCTGGCTGACCAGCGCAGCAAAGGGTGAGCTTTTCTGATATTGTTCGCGTTGACAAAGTAAGAAGAAGGTAAAAAATCCACCTACGTGACTTTTAGTACACTAACTAGCTGTTGCAAGTGGCTTCGCCCGCGTGGATGTCAGTACTTCCCTATTTGAATCTGATTTTGTTCACAATCCCATGGGTTTTAATTTATTTGCGCGGAACCCTAATTTTTTTCTAAAATGAAAGTAGCCTAGGATACTTCTTAGGTATAACATCAGCTATCTGCGAGTGAAAGTCCCGTCGGTCGGTCAAATCGGTCCGGCCGTTTCGGATATCAGCCGGAACAAACAGACTTACAGACAAAACATTTTAAATTTGTTTTTTTGGTATACTTAAGTAAAGTAGTAGTAAAAAGCTGTTATTATGACATTACAAACAGACACTTTAATTTTATTTATTTGTATCTATACTATATACTATTATTTCCTTTATTACGATAAATACATAAAAATTATATTTTTAAATATTAGAATATAAAGATTATAAAAAAAAACATTTAAAAATATAAAAAAATAGTAGCCCACCGGTATCGGGAACAGGGTCCAAGCTACCGGCGGTGGGCACGCCACAATTGCGGTAGGCACGCCACAATTGCGGCGATAAGTCCCCTCTTTGAGGAGTGGCTGGAGAGGCGCCACGGCGTCCTCGCCTTCCGCCTGACGCAGGTCCTCACCGGACACGGGTGCTTCGGGAGGTACCTGTTCCGGATAAGGCGGGAGGAAACGCCCGGGTGTCACCACTGTGTGGATCGCCCGGAGGACACGGTGGAGCATACGGTGGAGGTCTGCCCAGCTTGGGCGGAGCACCGCCGTGTCCTCGCGGAAGCGATCGGCGGCGGCGATCTCTCGCGTCCGGCCCTGGTCCAGGCCATGGTACGGAGCGAGAGTGCATGGGAAGCCATTACCTCCTTCTGCGAAGCAGTAATGCTCGTGAAGGAGGAGGCGGGACGCGTGAGGGAGAGGCAAGCTTTGCACCCTCACGCCCCTAGTCGCCGCAGGAGACGCCCTGGGCGTCGGGAATTGGCAGCCGATTCCCGGCCACCGTAGGCGCGGGCTTGCGGACGGCGAGCAATGGGTAGCTCGCCGTCCGGTAAGGACCAAGCCCGAGTCGACGGCGCGTCGTGTTCCACGCGCGCCTCAAAGAGATGTCAGCACTATTGACGGGGTCCGCTAGGGCCGATGCCAGCTAGGGTTGCGGGATGTTCGAAAGAGTTACCGTGGCCCCGGCACAGGCAACAGAAGGAACACGGGTGGGTTTTAGTCAGTAAAAGTCTGACACGCCCTCCCGCTCCGCCCAGAGCGGGAGAAGTCATTTGATGATTTCCCATCCACAAAAAAAAAAAAAAAAAGCTACCGGCGGTCAGGGCTCCAGAGAGAGGAACCTCCTAACAATGCGAGCCGTGTCCAGAAGTACCGCTTTCTGAATCAAGCCCTTAATCCAGCTGCCCAACGAGAGCCTCCTTAGATGTTGGTCGAGGCTCTTGGCAATTAAGCCATTGGCTGATACAACTATCGGCACAATGATCGCTGAGTCCACATTGTCTATTATTATTATAAAGATGAAGAGTTTGTTTGTTTGGTTGAATGCGCTTAATGTCAGGAACGTTGTTTGAACGAACGAAGTTTGAATGGAAAAAATATTTTAGTGTTGGATAGCCCATTTATCGTTATATATAACATCACGCTACAACCAATAGGAGCGGAGTATCAAAGAAAAATGTTGCAAAAAACGGGGAAATGTTTGTCTTTTACGCTGCGTAAACGGTTCAAGTTTAGCGAAAATCATGTATGACGGAATTGTTCCTCTTAAAAAGTTCTAAAAAAAGTCCGTGATAGCATATGTCTATCTTTTAAGATTGGCTCCCTATAACTTTTGTAATGGTAATAAAATTTGTTACAAAATAATGCATTATTTGCGAAGGTGTTTTCATAAATATGGTTTTAATCCTTATCCAAATAAATTGTTTCATAATCAAGGCTGATTAAGTACATGTAAATTCCTTTTTGATTTATTCAATTCGGACTTTTCGTTTAGAAATTACGACGGGTGTAAAAATGCTTAGAGTAAGAAAAATGCGCTTAGTTAATTAGTTACCTTACACATTTTATTTTTTATTGACTGTTTGAACGCGCTATTCCTGTCACTACTAGTCGGATTTGAAAAAAAAATTGCATTTTATAGCGCAATTCTTTTTTATAGTTCAATTTTATAGTCCAATTATTCGTTACATTTGAGGAAGGCTATAAGGTATGTAAAATTACGCTAGGACCCTTAAAAGCCGAACAAAAAGAAAAAAAGTAAGAACTAGCGCTAAGCGAAAACGAAGTAACAGCGCGGGCAGGCGATACGATGTTCGACGGGGAGGGTCGGGGAACAAGAAATTTCAATCGGACGAAGTCTCGGGCGGAAGCTAGTGTAGGTATATATGTACCTATAAGTATAAATGAACAATGCGGTAACTATTCTACAAGGCTGCAAAAGACATACAGAACCTACCATAATGAATAGAGCTGCCAACTTTCAAAAATGCCAGACCAGGAGATTTGACGAAAACAGTAAAAAAAAAACAGTAATTACACAATCATATTTATTAGAAAAATAACGGAACTAGGTAAACAATACTTATACAGTTCCACTATGTCTAGCTTGATTCTTAAAATTATGTTTTCGAGGACTGTGTTTTTTTTGTTTAGGTTTTTTTTTAACTTTAAAAATTCTTGACACGTCATGATAAATATAATTAATTTTTACTCTTAACTCCGACTTAACCACATCGACTGATAAACAGTTTTGCTCATCTGTCCATACGTTCCCCATCAGGGAAAAAACGCGTTCAAATCGTTACTAATGGGGATAGAGAATTTTTTTCCAAGAATTTTCGGTATTTCAGTAAGATTTGCTCTCTTCAGTACCCGAGCCCACATTAAATCCACCGGTAATATTGAAAAATCTCGTGATTGTGTGAACTGTGGATGTATTTTCATTGATTCATTGATCTTGTCGCGCCGCCGCGCCGCTGCGGGCGCTGCCGGGAGCCGTGCATGACTGAAACGGAGCGAGCGATAGGACTTCGCGCCCTCCCCGTCTAACCCGGAGATATACGATATCACCCCGTAGCCCGGAGATGCATCATTCAAACCCGGAGTATCCAGGTCAAACCCGGAGGGTTGGCCCCCCTATGCCTTATCACGTAACTTGGCACAAAAAGGCCAATTTCGTTAAGACGCAGTGCGGTGTCAATCTCACGAATAAAAACCTCAGGATTCACGCCTTACATAATAAACGGAAACTCCCTAATGGGGTTAGGAGCCGAGCAAAAAGAAAGAAAGAAACGAAAACTAAGTTATAGCGCGGGCTGGCGATGGGATGCGACGCAATGGGTTGGGGGCTGAAATTTCACGCGGAAGAAGTCGCGGGCTGAAGCTAGTTATTAATAACGGCAAATTGAATTTGCTTCGCGACCCAGCTATCGATAGAAGTTTTTTTCCGTATTTTTAAATATAATAGAGTGGGCTAAAGATGTTCATTGTTTTAGAATAGTCCAAATAAAGATGCATTTATTACCAACTACCCTAATTGCGTAACACAGTATCAAACACAATATGAATGATTTTGAAGCATATTGCTGATCCATTGCTTCATAATAATATGTTCGAAAAATTGGTCTGCTCAAATATAAATAACGTAATGAATGTTGTTGAACTGTCAAAATGAAACCGATTCCTATTGTGTTACGCGATGGGGAAGGTCGGTCGAAGCTAATTATAGATGGCGTCACCATAGCTAGGTCCCTATTTCCTACAATCAATTTGGCATTTCGTTCATTAAATCTATTGTGTGTTCATTCACGAGTTTGGTTTTATTCCACCATATTTTGAATCAATATTTATTCGACACGGAAAGCGTCAGAATTAAAAACCTTAAATATTGTTTATTTCCTTGTAATAACTTTCTTCAAAATGTTTCCGACTTTACCCGAACTGTTTTTTTTTTTAATCTCTACGAATAGCTTTAAGCCACCATCTTCTAATTTTAGGGTCTCTCAGGAAATGGTGGACTCCAATTTTGGAGTATTTAGTAACATAACAACGCGTCATTTTCGCAAAAATAAAATAAAACCACCTCACGCCTTGTATTACTAGCTTGTGTTGGGAGCTAGCTAGAGCTACGATAGCGCCATTTTGACAGTTAGCTATGTTATACTTGGGCGTCGGGAATTGGCAGCCGATTCCCGGCCACCGTAGGCGCGGGCTTGCGGACGGCGAGCAATGGGTAGCTCGCCGTCCGGTAAGGACCAAGCCCGAGTCGACGGCGCGTTGTGTTCCACGCGCGCCTGAAAGAGATGTCAGCACTATTGACGGGGTCCGCTAGGGCCGATGCCAGCTAGGGTTGCGGGATGTTCGAAAGAGTTACCGTGGCCCCGACACAGGCAACAGAAGGAACACGGGTGGGTTTTAGTCAGTAAAAGTCTGACACGCCCTCCCGCTCCGCCCAGAGCGGGAGAAGTCATTCGATGATTTCCCATCCACAAAAAAAAAAAAAAAAGCTATGTTATACAACAATTTTATATATGTGCGTCACTTTCACGTGAATAAACAGTTTTTCTTTCTTTTCTTTCAGTTGCCTACCCCATTTCCTCGCTGTTCTATAAAGTTTTTGTTTTTAACAGTTTTTGTGCACATTTTACGTTCTTTCGAGTCTGAGTCTGCTGCCCGTAAATTCCATTTGCTTTTTATAGGGTCTACTAACTGGGGACCTAACAGTATTTTTTTGTTTTTAGCAGTATGTCTGCGTTTAATGTTGGACACTAAATATGTCTTCAAGAATACTATCTTCAAGAATTACAGCCTGTTTCATTAGCCACCATCTTCTAATTTTAGGGTCTCTCAGGAAATGGTGGACTCCAATTTTGGAGTATTTAGTAACATAACAACGCGTCATTTTCGCAAAAATAAAATAAAACCACCTCACGCCTTGTATTACTAGCTTGTGTTGGGAGCTAGCTAGAGCTACGATAGCGCCATTTTGACAGTTAGCTATGTTATACTTGGGCGTCGGGAATTGGCAGCCGATTCCCGGCCACCGTAGGCGCGGGCTTGCGGACGGCGAGCAATGGGTAGCTCGCCGTCCGGTAAGGACCAAGCCCGAGTCGACGGCGCGTTGTGTTCCACGCGCGCCTGAAAGAGATGTCAGCACTATTGACGGGGTCCGCTAGGGCCGATGCCAGCTAGGGTTGCGGGATGTTCGAAAGAGTTACCGTGGCCCCGACACAGGCAACAGAAGGAACACGGGTGGGTTTTAGTCAGTAAAAGTCTGACACGCCCTCCCGCTCCGCCCAGAGCGGGAGAAGTCATTCGATGATTTCCCATCCACAAAAAAAAAAAAAAGCTATGTTATACAACAATTTTATATATGTGCGTCACTTTCACGTGAATAAACAGTTTTTCTTTCTTTTCTTTCAGTTGCCTACCCCATTTCCTCGCTGTTCTATAAAGTTTTTGTTTTTAACAGTTTTTGTGCACATTTTACGTTCTTTCGAGTCTGAGTCTGCTGCCCGTAAATTCCATTTGCTTTTTATAGGGTCTACTAACTGGGGACCTAACAGTATTTTTTTGTTTTTAGCAGTATGTCTGCGTTTAATGTTGGACACTAAATATGTCTTCAAGAATACTATCTTCAAGAATTACAGCCTGTTTCATTGCTACCTATAAATTCAGGCTTTAAGTTCAGCTAATGTAAAATTTCGACGTAAATTCTTCACCAGGCTACAGTCACCAGCATAAATACATAATGCACTTAAGCAAAATTCAAAAGCGATTTTGCCATGAAATATCGATTTCAACTTTTAAAAAAGACCTATTCCATAATAGTAAGGTTTAAAAATGACTGTGTTAGGTACACAGTAATTACGTAACCTTCCGTAAATGTAAGGTAGATATTTTTGCACGTGACTGTACGTGCGCAGAAACTTTCAATTGTGTCTACATTCAAAGATTAACAATTATTATTAATAAAACAAAATAAAAAATAATAATTAAAAAAAAAACCAAATGCCTTAAGTTTACGCTGCATCACGTTAGGCAGGTGAAAACTAAGGTGTTGATAAAGGGCGAAGAATTGAATCCTGAAGATAGCACAGTATTCTTGGGCTTAACTTTGGATGCTAAGCTTCAGTGGGGCCCACATATAGATAAATTGTCAAAAAAGCTAAGCTCTGCAGCATACGCTGTTAGAAAAATTCGTAATTTAACTGACATAGAGACAGCCCATTTAGTGTACTTTAGCTATTTTCATAGTGTAATGTCATACGGTATTCTGTTGTGGGGAAATGCCGCCGACATTCAGACTATCTTTGTTTTGCAGAAAAGAGCTGTTCGATCAATTTATAAGTTAAGTCCAAGACACTCTCTCAGAGAGAAATTTAAGGAGATTAATATAATGACTGTGCCTTCTCAGTATATTTTTGAAAATCTTTTATATGCCCATAAAAATATAAAATTGTTTAAAAAATACAGTGATATCCATAATATGAACACTAGGAACAAACACAAATTTGTTGTACATACCTACAACAAGGCTCAAGAAAATAAGTGGCTCGTTCAGATGTCAATGTATACGTTTTTATAATAAACTTCCAAGCCCCGTTCAAGATCTGAGCCTTAATAAATTCAAATCATTTATTAAACGTAAGTTGTGCCAGAAAGCCTTTTATACCGTCAAAGATTACATTGAAGACAAAAAGCCGAGCTGCTCCAATTATTATTATTTTTTTTTAAATATATATACTGATTTTTTTTGTTCTTTTCTTTTTGCAAATTTTTTTTTCTTATATACACATTGTCATTGATGAATTTTATATATACAATGACATGAATATTTACTTTGTAAAATGTTATATTATTTTGATTACTGTGAATGTGAAGACTATGTGGGTCCTTGTTTTTTTTTTTCTATGCTTTAATCATAGTTTGCCAGTTTGAGTAAATTATGCGGCCTACACAAATGTCCTTTCTTTGGTATTGTTCGTCGAATCGTTGAGCTCCTTAACTTTTATGTTGAGCTGTACGATTACTGACAGATGCTTGCACTGACTGGACAGGTCCACTCAATCTGTGTTGTTCTTTCCTCAAAAGACCATTTCAGACACCAACCTACATGGTCTTCACATGATCTGACCAAGATTATGTCTGGACTTTAGACGTTTGTTTCGGCCTTTCTTCTCAGAGTAGTCACATAGGAAACGCCGGCCTCATCTAGTTTAAAAAAAAATTTTTGACATGTAAAAGTGTTTGCATAAACCTACTTACAGAAATAAAATCATTTATCATTTATTTACTTTCATTTACAATAAAAACATATAAGGAGGAGAGGCTCGTAGCTAAGTAATAACAGCCGCACTAGTCGATCGATCAAGTTAAGCTACGTTTGCCGCGGTTGGTCCGTGGATGGGTGACCATCTTTTTATACCGAGACCCGTCCGTGCCTCGGAAAGCACGTTTAGCCGTTGGTCCCGGCTATCATTCTTGGATCTTTGACAGTCGTTACGAGTCGTCAGAAGCCCGAAAGTCTGACAACCAGTCTTACCAAGGGGTATCATATTACCCAGTAACTGAGTTGTGGAGGTCAGATAGGCAGTCGCTCCATGTAAAATACTGGTATTCAGCTGCAAACGGTTAGACTGGAAGCCGACCCCTACATGTAGTTGGGAAAAGGCTAGGCAGATGTTGAAAAGAAAATCAAATAATTGTTCATGACAATATATTTTCCGAATCTCGGTAGTCACAAATGGAATTTCCAAACTTCTGAAGTCGTTATTGTAATGTGATATTAAATCAACATTCCTAAAGTACTTACAAAAGTATTTTTTACGTAAAAGTATATTTAAATTTCTATATTTTTAAACGGTTCTGGAAATGCTACATCGTTAAAAGTAAATGAAGTTTGAGAAATCTGTGTTTCTGTGCTCAGTAAGTCAGACTACATAAATATAAAGTACTAGCTGTTGCCCGCAACTTCGCCTGAGATCCAGGCTGAAAAGTAGCCTATATCCTTCTCCAGGTCATGGTCTAGCTGTGTCAAATTTCACCCAAATCCGTGCAGCCGTTGTAGCGTTAAAGCGTAGTTAAAATTAGGTAAAGCGTTGGATAGTGTAAGTGGAAAAATAACAATATTTGGTAATTCTTTGTTAAGTATGAATAAAAAGATCGTTTTCAAATGCAAATTTTAACCGAGGAAGGAGGATTTTATGCATGACTCTTAATTGTAACAGACTGTGTTCAGCACTGGACGGTTACGATATGAGAGAATGTTATCACGCAAATGAAATGCGCTATAATACTCTTTTTAACCGACGAAAAAAAAAGGAAGAGGTATAACTTTTTACGGCGAAGTTCGATTTGAATGATTCTTGTTTTATTCGATATACCCCGAAATTGGTCCCATGTAAAATTTATAATTTTGCTTATGTGGTTTTTAAGTCAGCTTCAATAATACGTATTTTTCAGACCGTCTATGTGGATGATTATACATCTATACAAATAAATAAAATTGAAGTGTCTATTTGAAATGTCAAATAACAACTTTTTACTAAATACATATGAAAGTATTTACGGTACTTGTAACAAAAAAGCAATTGTTAAAATGTTTGTCTATGTCTGTCTTTTTGTTCCGGCTAATCTCCGAAACGGCTAGACCGATTTTGACGAGACTTTCAATAGCAGATAGCTGATGTTACGGGAAGTAACTTAAGCTTATTTTAGAAAAATAATTAGGGTTCCGCGCAAAAAAATTAAAACCCATGAAATTGTGAACTAAAAGTCTGATTCGAAAAATTATTTTTGCATTTGGTAGCCCAATTCTCGAAGATAGTTATAGGCTATTTACCATCACGCTACGACCCTTAGAAGCCGAGCAAAAAGAAAGAAAACGAAGTAATAGCGCGGGCGGGCAATGCAATGCGACGGGACGAGGGAGTTTTATTAAAATGTGGCTGTTATGTTAGCATATTGTGTATCTTACGAATTCCATGCGAACCAAGTAGCGGGGCACAGCTAGTGTTCTAATAACTTCCTGTCACTGTAATTACATAGCAGGTACTTAGTGGTATTTGTGTGAGGTAGGTAACAAAACAAAAAAGTGGCTAAATAAAAACTTTTAACAAAAAATAAAACCGACTTCCAAAAAAAGGAAGTCATTATATTTTTTTGTAAAAAAGCATTTATTGTTTGTAAAACTAGTCGCCGACCAAAACAGATTCAGATTACATCTTCTCTTGTTTTTGCTTAAGTAATCATATGCCGCGATCCGACTGATGAAACGTAACATGAAATGAAATATTTCAATATGTCATATTAATATGTTACATTGCATCAGTTAGGACGCGTCACACGCACGAACCGCGCATCTGCTTCGGTCATCATTAACGAACATGCTCCGCGCATCTGTTTCGGTCAGTTTACCGCGAATACGAGAAGCGTTTGAATTTCTGACCACGCATCTGGCTTAAGATTTTTTTTATTATAAAACTTTTCAATCTGTGGATTCCACAAAATTTCACGAGCCCTGTACGCCGCGATCAAATGCAGTGCATTTTCTTCACTGCACTCACTCCGCGCGCGACTTGTAATGCTTGCAGCATGCGTTAAAAGACTGAGACTGGTGATTGAGATAAAAATAACTTTATTCTCAAAGCGTGTTAGTAATACAGTGGTATGTTGTAGAGTTGATACAATAATGCGTGTTGAATTATATTTGGGTTAGCTTATATATTAAGTCTTATCAGTTAATACAGTAGTGGGGGCAGGACGTTTGCCAGCATAACTTATTTATATTTATTACTTAACTTATAACCTATTCCGTTTATTCCGTCGCCGTCGTTATCGGGATCGTCGTTATCGGGTCGTTAGCGTTATCTTTATGGATAACTGTCTGGTCTCGTTATCTTGACTCTTCATTTATAATCTATTCCGCTTATCCCGTTGTTATCGGGTAATAATGTCATCTCTATTGATGACTGTCTGGTCTCGTTATCTTGACTCGCGCGAAGTGCACAGGTTCGCGTCGCGCGCGCAAGGCGTCCAGACTGAATGTTGATATATGAGAATTTGTTACCTTGCATGATACATTGCAGCAATGCTGACGGCAAATTCTTTCATTGTATGTTACATTTCAACAGTCTGTACGCGGCAAAAAATTAGCCTGTGTTTATAGGTACTCTTGTTTACCTGAAGAAGCAAGAAACTCAAAGAAAATGTACCTATGTACGTGCGTCATTACCAAAGGAACTTCGGGTAGTAACAAAATCCCTCACGTCGTCAGCTTCATACCAATCCAATCACGTCTAATAATAATCGAATATCAAATTACATACACGAATACAAATCAGTAACCATCTCTGTTTATACCGTAAAACATATTGGTTCCTCTATCGGTCCGGAATTTGCCCAAAAATAAGATCAATGTAACTTAAGCAGATGTGAACAGACATTTTGGAAATCTTGTTAGAATGTCCGACACTGACAAATTACATGTACAATAGTAGGGGAATTCATTGTCCAACGAATGTTCACTGAGGTGGGAATGCGACAAGCGCCCTTTATGCCACGTAATGAAAGACTGCGGCTTGTCCTCTGAATAATTTATATGTGTGTGTGTGTGTTGAAATTGTGTTTCAATAATTATGTTCCTTAATTATGTTTTCGGTATAATTAAATATCGTTCTATGTAATGACAAGGTGAACGTTCGTCGTACGTCGTTCGCAAAAAGCTAGGGACGTTGCTATCCAAACCCAGCTGGACCGAGAAATTGTTTAGATAACAAGTAATGACCGTCGTATTGTGTTGTTCTACATTTTTCAAAAGATAAGTAAGCAGTATGATGAAATCTATAGACAAATGTTAACTATCCAATAAGACTTTAACATAAAGCTGTGTAGGAAGACGTACCTAAAGGGATTATTATGATTAAGTAAGATACCAGCTCAGAATCAAACACCTTCAAATGTAATGTTATGAGATACAATTAAATTTCTACTCTTACCGACTTCTAGGAGCTAGGTCGACAGTTGAGGGCCTGTAATCCAAGTAACTACACTATGTACTACTCCCTAAACTAAATCCCTTGAACATCTTACAAACCATTGCTCGGACACATGATTGGCATGAAAATGATAAGGATAGCCTAGCTAGGGGCTACGTAGGCCTATAATTTTCAAGTATTTAGTCAGGGTTTATCAAATGTTTGTGATGAGTTTGGGGCCAACAATGGACGTTGGACAAGGAGATGCCTCAGCGGCCGCTGCTAGAGACGGCATTGTCAACACATTTGATACAAAGAAGCGTGTCTCCGTTTTCACGGACTACGACACAAATGACGTACAGAAACTGATGGCTTTGAATGGTGTCCGCGACAGTTGTTGTGCGCAGTTTCGACGCCACGCATTTTATTACAGTCCGGCTGTCGAAAGAATGCGTTCTTGACACCTTTTAGTTTCATACTAATGAATTTGTGTTTTGCGAATTTGATCCTTATTACAACTAGAAATTGTCCAACTGACAGGTCTCAGGAACGCATTTTCTCAGCGGCTGGACTGTAGTACAGCCGTTTCTAGACGCTGCCGGGGCGTAACGTTTCCGTGCTCTGTGTAGCCAAGGTATAACGTATATGCTATATTAAAAACTAATAATAAAAAGAAATACTAACAATGTGTACCTTATATGATACCCCATTCTCGCGTATAAGCAGAGAATAAGAATAGCAGGCACGAAGAAGAAGAATATGCTGCTAAGTTCTAGAAGTGGAGACGGTGCCATCAGCGCGCAGAACGCAGAGTCCAGCGATATGTTACCGGAATCTGAAAACAAAAAAGTTTTTAATGAAATAAAAAGTAGAAGCAATTAGGTATTATAAGTAGATAGCACTATTGTAGAGGAAGTAATTTATGATTAGTCAACAGATTGTTGTACAAGTTGATAACAACCGCAACTTTTTAATCTATGTTGTGCGTGTGCCGAGTTGTCAATTCTTGTAACGATAGTATTTGCTTCTCGACTGCATAGCAAATTGTTTTGTAAACGGAGAGTAGATTATTGTACTTGGAAAACAAGATTATTCATGACAAAAATTTTATTAAAATAAAAACTAGCTGTTGCCCGCGTGGATGTCAACACTTCCGTATTTGAATCGGATTTTGTTCACAATTTCATGGGCATTTTTTGCGCGGTACCCTAATTCTTTTTCTAAAATAAAAGTAGCCTAAGTTATTCCTTATAACATTAGCTATCTGCCAGTGCAAGTCCCATCAACATCGATCCAGCCGTTTTGGAGATTAGCCGGAATAAACAAACAGACAATTTTTTTTTTGTTATAAGTGCCGTATATATGCATATGCATTTAGTAAAAAGCTGTTATTTTGACATTACCAACAAAAACTTTGATTTTATTTATTCGTATGTATGTAGGTAGAAATCAATTTACGGTTTGGTAAACGCATTACAGAGTATTTATATAAATACAATCTGCTGAACAAATCACCTCTGAGTAGTCAGTATCATAAGTCATAAGCACTGCTATGTATAAACTGAGCAACTTATAGTAATTTTCTCCCATTGATTGTAATTTTATGTTGTTACGAACAAAGTTTTTTGGAACCTATATTATTATGGGTCTATATCAAAGTTCGACGACAAAATCGCTTTTGAAATTTGCCAAGTGTATACAATTGTACATATTAGTGCTCGTAACTGAACATGCACAAAAACAAACATTTACGTTTCAAATGAGGGTTTTCTGAAATGACGTTCATTAGGTGGCAGCACTGAGACCTCAGGTCCGAGTATCTGTCAAAAGTGTCAAAGCGCCCATATTTTTTTAGTCGTGACTGAATTATGAACGAATGAATGATATGCATGATGAACATCATCATATATATTTTATATTCATTGTCGAAATGGATAACCTCTTGTCAAAGTGGCGCCAACTGGTGGCGCGAATTTACATGAAAACCCTCATTAAGGAGGTTTTCGGCATTGGGTTCAAAACAGTTCAAGATTTTTTTATATTCGAATTTGAACGAAGACGTGTCTTACGAGACTCTTAAATGACTTCAAACGTTTTGCAAGTCGAAACGAACTTGCTGATGCAGTCACACGTGAGAAAAGAAAGGGATAACTCGGTAACAGCTTGGAACGTTCTTTTAAAACAAAACTAAAAAAAATCCTATTGAACAAATATCTACATGCCATTGAAGATATTTTGTAGTTCCTATCTGATTATTGTTTTATTTCAAAAAATTATATTATGATATGATTTACGTAACTGAATTAATTTTGTAAAATCAATGTTGTTTGTTTTTGTTTGTTTGTGTAAACATACAAATTATTGTTAATGAATAAATGACTATGACGATGTCCCACACAAATTGGAGTTGATGTGTAACTTAGGTTGAATTACACCAATGCAACTGAACGCGATCAGCACTTCTAAACCACGTCCAAGAGCTATCAGTGTCATCACATTTCTTGAATATTGACACTGACAGCTCTTGAATGCAGTTTACACTGCATTATACTGCAATATAGAAGTAGTATATGTATTTAGATGTGGGGTGGGTTTACTATATCTTCATGTAGTCCAATATTACAGTTTTTTGACGTAATAGAGACGTGGCATTCATTTGCCATTTGCACAGGTTCTTTTGCTCAACGGTGCTTCTGTACCTGCGTAACTTGAGAATTAATTTCGCTGCCTTTTGTTTCGCTCCAGAAGGAGTCTGTCAAACTATTTCCGACTCACATGAAATACTGAAACATCAATCTGAAACTGAAACTCAATAAGTAAGATGTAGTTCGGAATAATTAGACAAAAGAAGCCTAGTTGCCTGCAGATATTATTTTTGCTCTACGTTAGGTACTTGGTAAGGCTAAAGGAAAAATAACAAGCCGTACAAATGGGTTCCGTTCGAATGGAATGAGTTCTGCCGTTTGTTTCGTGTTAGGTCCTTGAATCAGTCCTATCAAGCTTGAAACAAGTATTCAGTTGTACTCTTCTATGTATTACTTTCATTTCTTTGTAAGTTGGAGTATCCTCGAATGTATGATAAGGCGTGTTTTTTTTTTTAGAAAATATTATGAATATTGAGAAAAATTATGCACAAATTTTACCGGTATCACGTTTCTTAGACAGTTAAAATATTCAACAGAATAACGTGGAATATTCCTGTGAGATTGTGAATCATATTTCTTTACGTGACGCTCTTAACAACCTCATGTTTTTCGCATCTGATACACACATTAATCTTCTTGTATGTAAGCTTGAGAATTACGAGTATGTAGTCTCGTGTTGTAAATTGTGACCTGTTAGCTGGTGAGTAGCTATAATAGCTTATTTTTCTTATGTGATAGACGCATGCTTTCTCGGGACCGTAATTGTGACGTTTTTAACTTGCGTTTGAGGCATGCCGCATGTATCAATGTGCCTTGTCTGACAGAAACGCATGCTATGTAGTTTTGCTATAATTATGACGATGACGACGGTGCGATGAGACAGGGTTTGAGTATGATTGATTGCAGTATCGGGTCAATAAAAGGCGTATTTTAAAACTGTGTGGTGTGTGTGTGGTGTGCTTTACTTCTATTACTTTTGACTACTCATAACGACTGTCAAAAATCTACAAATGACAGCCGGAATCAACGGTTTAACGTGCTTTCCGAGGCACGAAGGGGTTGGCAAAGCCATCCTGACAAAAGCTTCTCAGTAGATAGATCCCTATTTTATAATGCCATTTTCAACTTTACGAGTATAACAACATCGAACAATAGAGCCACGCGAGTTCTCGGGTAAATCTAAGAAGACACAAACTGCTAACTCACTGACTAACACCGTGGTGATCCATTCCTGTCATGTCATACATCATACTCGCAGGAACATTATAAACAGCTGTGTCAGCATATTACGTAATATTAAGCCTTGTTTTAGATTGATGTTTACCTCGGGACGATGTCGTTTTGCCTTTTATTACTCTTCAGGACATAAAGTAAAAGAAAAATAAAATGCTGTAGGTACTAAGGCTATTTGTAAGGCTACGCACGTTTTAAAAGTTGACCGTTGGTCAAGGGTCTGGTTTACCTTTTGTACAAAAGACAATTTTATTTAATTTAGCTGCCTGCCTCCTTCCCTTAAATATGGCGAGGGAGTAATGGCTGATCTTTGCGTAATGCTCGTGAACGGGTGCTGCTTGTGGTGACTGGTCGTCTTGCTGATCATGGTTTTGTTATTGTTATTAGTAATTAATTGCTTATTTATTTTTCTTCCATGGTCCTAGTTTATCATTTGTAACTTTGAGTTACAGCTATATATAGCTATTTATTTTATGCCTGGACGATTTTATTTAGGTACACGTTTCTAGTTTTATTTAGGCTTTCATTTCGGTTTACTTTTTTAATTTTTATTTCTGCTTGAGTATAGTTTTCGATGTTTTTTTTTTGTTTGTATATTGGCGTGTGCTAACTGACATATGGAATTAGTAATTTATGAAAATGTTGCATAATGAGAGGTATTAATACACAGGTTTTTAATAGTTTTAATACCCAGTTATGTGCAATTTCATACACTATTTTATCTATTCTCATACATTGGGATTGAACATATTAAATAAAAAATCATATCCTTTTTTACATTTGCCGTGCCATAAAGTCGTGATAGCATTTATCATGCTATGTATAATTTTCTCGACTTTGCTGGTAATAGATTATGAATTATTTCCGTCGCCGCATCTAAAATATCGGGCGGAGTCATATTTTCTTCACATTTACTGATATCAGATATTTTTTAGCAAGAACAAAAGAAAATTTCCACGAAATTCAGTACAATAAAACGTATGAATGGCGCTAAAACCCGGCACATCACCGCGCGCATGCGCTAAAGCGGCGCTGCGACAGACAAGTACAAATTGCAATCAAAACTTTTTTGTAATGCTATAAAAATGGCGCGACCCGCATATGTGTTCCATTAGAAAAAAAAAATTGATGGAAACTCCTTGGTGATATTAACTTTTTGGATTTGCCCTGTATCGTAATGATACAAAAATATTTATCTACTCTCATATCGTAAAATTCGAATTATAAACTGCAAAACGAGTTTATCGTAATGACATAGGTACTATAAACACAATACCGAAATTTAGAAATAGAAATGCACCGCTTCACAAGGTAAACAATGCCCTTATCTGTCTTAGAACTGCTAAAAATGTACTGAAATTTTACATTATACAGGGAATTATAAGTCTTAGTTTCATACTGCTTTTAAATGCCGCGAATTTTTTCTCGTTCATTTTGTAAATTGTGAAATTTTTGAGTAAACAATTCGTACCCCACTTTTTGCGTAACATTTAGGTAAATAATTTTGGGTTTCGGAGAATTTCGGTACTTGCTTTTATAAAAAAAAGGTTTTACTGTGAGTGGCTATCAGCCGTCGTTAACCCTGTATATACGATACTCTCATTCAAATTCAAACCGTTGTCGAATGGAAAATTTTACGGATTCAATTATCACTGGACGAGTTGTGAGGAGGAAAAAACAAATAAAATTATAAACATTTACTTTACAGAACTGAAAAATGAAGGTACCTACCAAGGATAATGGACATCATTAAGTTTCAAGAATTAAGACCTTTTCAGCGCTATAACCTTTTTAACCTTTTTTTTTATAACCTTTTTCTAACTAACCCTAACTTGCCCTTATAAAGGGCAAGTTATTAATAAAGGAATTAAGAAATGTTATTCTTGAAAATTTAATCATTACCTACCGTTATTTAATTATTATGGTAGGTACGAGGAGGGATCAAAAAGTAGTGAGAACGACATACTCCTTGGTAAGAAAAAAAATAAATACTGGCAGGCATAGCTCAGATACATTTGTAATATTAATAACGAAAAAAATCTTCGATGCTCTTTTGTTTTTTTCTGAATGTAGTCATTTGTTTGCTTCGTGTCGGAACGTGTTCTCGAAAATGGAGAAAAACGAAGTGCGAGCCGTTATTAAATACCTCTGTTTAAAAAAATTAACGACGCAAGAGATTAATTGCGATTTGGAGGTAACATTAGGAGTATCTGCTCCGCCGTATTCCACTGTCGCATGGTGGGCTTCTCAATTTCGAGTAGGGAGAACGAGCACGGAAGACGAACATCGTTGCGGCCGTCCATCGACGTCAGTCACCCAAGAAAATGTTGCGAAAGTCGAGAAAATTGTATTGAGCGATCGAAGAGTTACCTTCCAATACTTAATTCAAGAAACGGGCATTTCATATGGAAGTATTCAATCCATATTGAAACAATCTTTGAATATGAGAAAAGTCTCCGCAAGATGGGAGCCGAGAATGTTAACTGACAGTCAGAAACAAAATCGACTTGACATTTCGAAGATATTGTTGAACAAGTTTCAAGAAGATTCTGAAAACTTTTTGTCTCGGTTCGTAACAATGGACGAAACATGGGTCCATCATTTTGATCCCGAGACAAAACAGCAATCTTCGCAATGGAAACGGCCATCAACACCGACCCGAAGAAGTTTCGTGCTGTGGCATCGGCTGGCCAGGTTATGGCCTCAATATTTTGGTACTCAGAAGGGATATTGTTGATTGATTACCTGAAGCGTGGAACCACTATTACAGGCCAATATTATGCAGATTTAATTCCCAAGTAGAGGAATGCCATGAAAGAGAAAAGGAGAGGGAAACTTCGAAGGGGCGTGCTGTTTCATCACGACAACGCACCCGCGCACAGGTCGGCAGTTGCGATGGCTGCCATTCAGCAAGCTGGCTTCGAATTGGTTGACCACCCCCCTTATTCACCAGATCTGGCGCCTAGCGATTTTTATCTGTTCCCCAAATTGAAAGAATACTTAAGGGGAAACAGGTACGAAGACGATAACGAGGTGATGGATGCCGTGGAGAGCTTTTTGCAGGACCAAGACAAAACTTTTTTTTTTAAAGGGATTGAAGCCTTGGAAAAGCGCTGGACTCGGTGTGTAGAGAGACTCGGGGACTATGTGGAAAAATAAATTATTATGTTATCAATTAAAAATTATTAATTATATTCTATCTCATTCTCACTACTTTTTGATCCCTCCTCGTATTATGCGCGGAAAGGCCTTGAGGATTGTTTTAAAAGTCCGAACCATTGGGACCATTTGATGGGACTTAGAAACTTAAGCAACATAACATAACATCACGCCTGTATTCCCCGAAGGGTTAGATAGAGGTGTACACATAGTACACCCACATTTCGCCAGTTATGTTTAAATCCCATGTAATAGGGGGCGAGCCTATTGCCATCAACACTTTGCTAATAAAAACCCAATAACACTTTGCCCGACCCGGGAATCGAACCCTGAACCTCATGCACAGTAATAGCGCTTGCGACTACTAGACCAACGAGGCAGCAAAATTAAACAAATTGATCTTGTTACAAGTATATCTGTTAGCTGCGTTCGCCGTTTGGATTTGTGCCAAATTAACGCACAATCAGCCTGTAATGGTCCTACTGCTGGGGACTCAGGCCTCTTCTCGATGAAGAGGGAACGGGCCGTAATTCACCATGTGGGCCCAGAGCGGCTTGGTAGATGTCACATGTCTTCGATTTTTTTTTGGTTCTAGGACATGCCGGTTTCCTCACGATCTTTTCCTTCACCATCTTTGAGCCCAGTTAATCGCAATTGATGATTTTTTACATGGGACTTAAAAATAACTGGCGAAATATATGATAGATAGGTGTTAAAAACCTCTGACTCATACATGCAGTCACGCCTTCTTCCCATGGGGGTAGGCAGAAACCACAGAATACCACCTGTTACGATCCTTATACATATACATACTTTATACTTCATATTGCTTCGTTTACATTCATTACATCTGGGGGTCTACTCCCTAAGCACGAAATCCGTAGTTTGTTCCTACTCCGTAATACTTACGGATATAAGATTAGTTCGGTTACCGAACTAAGAATGAATGACAACACCATTTTACAGTTGTCCCTACCCCCAATGTATGAATGGCGCTACATGCTTCCGTCCGAATATTTTAATTTTACACTTGTTTTGACGTATTAACTACTTTCGGACGGGCCCGTATCTTCGTTGACGGACTTAGGGAGTAGACCCCCTGGTCATACACGCACACCTATTGCGAGTACTACGTACCTGACCTTTCTGAAGAACATCACCGATAAGGTCACTATTGTATTCCTAGGGCGGCCCCTCCCGGCGTTTCCACTCACATCTGCCGTGTAAATACCTGTAGTTAGTCTCCTTTCATTCACCCTCTCAACATGACCAAACCATCTAAGCATACTCTTTTCAATTTTTGCCACCTACCTTCTTTGAAGAAAACAGGCGTGATGTTATGTTATAGAGTAAACTATAAATAAGCTTACCACAGCTGCCACAATTTGTACCGGTCTTAACGCCAGACCGTCATAGTATGAAACGATAAAAACACTACGCGATAGAAACTATCGCTACGGACTAATTTATTTACGATTGCACAGAACCCCGACTGTACCCAGTCGTCGGTTGTAGCCTAGAATCTAATAAGACGATGGAAAATTGAAACTGTATCGTACAATATGTATTTATGATAAATTAATCTCCTGGGTCCTGTGATGTTGTGTTTCGATATGCAGCTGAGAAATTCCTGATAAAATACTTTGCACGACTTGCACGACCCCCCTGGTCGTGCAAGTCGTGCAAAGTATTATCGTAAAAAGACTCCTTGCGCAACAGCAGCAGTCGGAGACATGATTTTAGAACAACCAGCAGTTTTATTAATTAAAATTAAAACAGCTAACAAACACTTTTATGTACATTACTTTTCTGTTTTAGATACATTTGACATCATAAAGTAAGTACGGTACAAATGTGCAAGCTTTTTAATAAATAACAAGCCCTTGATCGTTCCGAAACCCGTTAATTATTACCATAAACCCTTGGTAATTATCGAGCTCAGTATAAATTTCGATAAACCTGAAGACTGAGCAATTAAAATAATCCGACTCGAAAGTCTGCCGAGATTTTATACTAAGTTTGGTGGATTGATTGATTATAAAATTTTGTTCATTACATAATACAGTACAATGAACAGCTCTTTTTTTAATAAATTTATTTTTAAACACCATAGCGTCTATTACTGCACTCTGATGATAAGAGAGTGCGACAATTCTTAGGGTTTGTTTCAAATTAGATATCCGGATAGGCGCTATATTTTAGATAGATGATGAAACAATTTGTAACATATAAAAATGCCAATTCGGAGCGCTACTCGGTCACTTCTGCCATAGGGCACGGTACAGACCTCGACCTCGGACGGACCTCGGGTCACTTCTTTTTAACCGACTTTCAAAAAGGAGGAGGTTATCAATTTGGTTGTATGTTTTTTTTAATGTTTGTTACCTCAGTTCTCCGTCATTTATAAACCGATTTGGAAAATTCTTTTTTTATTTGTAAGGACATACTTCCAGATTGGTTTTCAGATTCATTTTTATGAAAATCCAGTTGTGATGATAGGATCCATGAGGAATTGAGGGAACTCTCCAAATATTATAGGCAAACACATAGCGATTTTCTTCAACAAGTCAAGCATTTGCATTCAGAAAGTATCATTTGGTGAAGTGGAATGGACGAAGAAGACCACAGATGGCCAAGGAACTCCTCAGTGATAAGTATTTCGTGGGTGGCGATAAGATATCTCGATTAAGATAGTTAAGCGACTATGGCGAAGCAAATTTAAATAAATGGTTCTGATGAAAATGGTACTGTGGTGTGCGGTCTCGACTTCGAGGTGTGTTGGGGGAACTTTCTCGAAGATATTTATGAATATAAAGACCGTTGCACTCAATGAACTGGTTTATTAGCTTTAGCAGCTATTATAATTATAATATTACAACAAGTAATCACTGGGGCTAAAACTATATTTTTTCGATACAGAACAAAATCACTATATGTGGAAGGCAGGCTCAACTAAGGCCTCTACAGTACCATCGAACTGATCTGATGATGAAGCCGGAAGGTAGGCACCGGATCTCCGTAATAAAATAATGTATCCTAGCCGTGTTTGGGCTATTGGAATTGTCATGAGATGCACTCTGGCTATAAATGAATTTTAACTGACTTCAAAAAAGGAGGAGGTTCTCAGTTTATCGGAATCTTTTTTTTTTTATGTGTGTTCCCCGATTACTCGAGGACGGCTGGACCGATTTGAAAAATTCTTTTTTTGTTTGAAAGGGTATACTTTCCAAATAGTCTCATTGTCATCAGGTCAAGATCCGATGGTGGGATCCTGGAGAAATCGAGGGAAATATTCAAATATACACACCTATAGCAATTTGTGAATTTTTTGTAGTAACTTGTGCATTTGCTCTCGGAAAGCACCATTTAGTGAAGTGGAACTGATGACGAAGACCACAGATGGTGTGATGGCCACCTGAACCACTCAGTAATAAGTATTTCACGGGTTGTGATTCGATTACATTAAAATGATTGCAAAGCAATATAAGCTCCTCCCAACGCATATGGTGAAGTGGAGCTGATGGTAAAGTACCAGAAGAACTCCTCAACAATTAACGTCCCTGCATCGGAAAAAGCAATGTTTTGTAAACGGCGATGGGCAGTTGTCATTATTAGGCTTTTGTAACTTAGATAAAGTACAAACCGACCCACTAACAAGTGAAAAATAAAAAAACTTTTTTGCAAAAAAATCAACCGACTTCCAAAAAAAAACACTTAAAAGTGAAAAATAACTGGCTAAAACCTAAAATACAGAACAAAAGACACCGAATTGAGGTCACAAAATGATGACGCTATTTATAGCAACAGTTAATTACGTCTTAATTAATTGTCGCTATCACAAAATTTTGAACATTTTGTGATAGCGACAATTAATAAATGTAACTGAAATAACGTAAGTACTTTGAAGTTAATCAAAATGGCTTCATAATTACCAAATACTGCCATTTTGGTTTTTGAAGAAATTGTAAACTGAGATTGCTCCCTTTTGTTAAGGTTTTTAATTAGTTGTCTTAGAAATAAGATGAATGTTAAGTGAACTTTACATCAAAGAAACATAAAGCTCGTCACTCCAGATGTCAACAGTAGCGTACCAGGGGCGAAGCGTTCATACAACCCGATTCCTATCGGCTTCCCTTCGGAACAACCACTTTTTTAATGTCTACTATTGCCAAATAATATGGTATACCTGTGTGTGTAACTGTGTATCATATCATATTACATAATTATATTTTAATACCAGTTTAATACATCATAAGATTAAAAACTTTCAGTTTTTTGTCCGAGTTTATGACAACTGAATCATTTTTTTCTTCAGCTTCCCTCTAATGATAATTGTAGCTGCGCCACAATTTTCTTTTTCTGGTTTTTATTGGCATCTGTTGCTTTCATCAACCAATCAACTCTGCCTACCGCACATAATCCTATTCCAAATTAGTCGTTGCATACAAAACTCATTATCGCGCGACCTCCAACATGCGGTAGATACTCGAATACCAACGCGAACGCAACAGCACAAGCAGCTTTTTTTTAACTAATCAGACTCCTCGATGCCGAAAATCGCAGTTCACATTAAAGAGGTCCGAAGAGTATTGTGCAGTCTAGACGTGAACAAGGCCAGTGGGCCTGACGGCATTCCAGCGAGAGTGTTGAGGCAGTGTGCGCCTGAACTGTCTCCTGTGTTGACACGTTTGTTCCGCCTTTCTCTTAAAAAAAGGACGGTACCAAAATCCTGGAAGCTCGCAAATGTGCAACCAGTGCCCAAAAAGGGCGACCGTGCAGACCCTGCCCATTACCGTCCGATCGCCATTACCTCCATTCTGTGCAAGGTTATGGAAAGGGTACTGAACAGTAAGTTGCTGACCTACCTTGAAAATAATGATCTCCTCAGTGACCGTCAGTATGGCTTTCGCCGGGGACGGTCAACTGGCGATCTTCTTGTGTATGTCACGCACTGCTGGGGCGAGGCCATCGAGAAACATGGTGAAGCACTTGCTGTATCGCTTGATATCTCGAAGGCCTTTGATAGGGTCTGGCACGCTGGTCTACTCAGCAAGCTTCCTGCTTATGGCATCCCTGCTGATTTTTGTAGCTGGATATCAGACTTCCTTAGTGAACGGTGATCAGAGTAGTCATTGACGGCTGCTCTTCCGACCTTATGGCTATTGATGCCGGAGTTCCTCAGGGGTCTGTTCTCTCTGCAACTCTTTTCCTGCTACACATCAATGACTTACTTCAGTCTGGTATTGTTGGGTACGCAGATGACAGTACAGTTCCAAAAAGAGAGATACTTGTCCAGCGCAAAAACCAGCGGGGCCGAAGTTCGTTCCTTGAGAGAGGCCATGGTAGAGCGGACAGATCTGACCTTAAGCCTTGTCTCCCAGTGGGGTGATGATAATCTGGTCTCTTTTAATGCCACCAAAACACAGGTGTGTCTTTTTACCGCTAAAAGGAGTCGTTTCGATCAAACTCCTACTTTTCGGGGTATATCTGTTCCTGTAACTGATCGGCTCGAGCTCCTAGGCATGGAGTTGACATCATGTCTCAACTTCGGTGCCACCATCGAGTACAAAGCCCAAACTGCGGCCAAGAAGCTGGCCATCCTGAATAGGGTGAAGCGATACTTTACGCCTGGACAGCTTTTAATTCTCTACAAAGCGCAAGTCCGATCCTGCATGGAGTATTGCAGCCACCTTTGGGATGGCTCGGCCAAATACCAACTTGCCGCGCTTGACTCGGTGGAACGCAGAGCTAAGAGGCTCATTGGCGACGTAAGACTGGTGGATGCCAAGCTTCACAGCTTGGCTCATCGCCGCAAGGTTGCCTGCTTGACGGTCTTCTACAGATTCGGTCTTCGGGGAGTGTGCTCAAGAACTCCACGACCTCATTCCGCCGGCCCCCTTCTATCAGCGGACATCTAGACGCACTGCAGGTTACCATCCTTACCTAGTTGATATCCCACCAATTCGCACTAAGCGTTTCCAAATGTCTTTTGTGATGCGTACGGCAAAGGAGTGGAACTCTCTGCCTGCGTCTGTGTTTCCGAATGCATACAACCCCGATCTCTTCAAAGTGAGAGTGAACAGGCTTCTTCTGGGTAAGCTCGCTCCATCGTCGACTTTGTCTCTGTCATCTCTGACCTAGACTAGAGTCAAGAGCAAACCTATCTCAAATAAGAAAAAAAATAAAAAATCAGATATGACTTTCATTGGGAAAGTTGTTCAATATGACGGACAATCATTACCGAACCTAGCATCCACGAGCTACACGCTCAAGCGACACGCATCTTACGACAGCAACTGCGGAGAACACAAATGAAAAAAGTTGTTTAGAGCATGCCACGAGTCACCGCGATGCGACTTGCGGAGCGACGGTACTCATACGAAGGAAACAAGTGACACGCGCGCGTGTCGCATGACGCAAGTCACATCGCTCGAGGCTGTCAACGGGACCTTTACGCAGGCAAGTGACAATCTTCAGGAAAAATAGAATTCTGATACCTACAAGACGCAACATTGCACGTTGCAGTCATGACACAAGATATTGCCCTATCTGATGAAACTGGTGATACCACTTCTGACGCATGCGGTTCTATGGCATGTTGCAAGATTGGCTCATTGAAACCGGCTTCAGTGCTTATACTAATGTCGTGCGGTGTCCCACAGGGATCTGTTCTGGGACCGCATCTGTGGGACATCGGGTACGACTGGGTGCTGCGCGCCGACCTCCCTGGTGGCGTCAGCGTAGTTTGCTACGCTGACGACACGCTGGTCCTGGCGCAGGGGAGGTCGCACCAGGCGGCGGCCGAATTAGCGGCACGCGGGGTTGCGACAATCGTAGAGAGGATCCGGCAATTAGGACTCGAGGTGGCCTTGCACAAGTCTGAGGCCATGTGTTTTCATGGTCCTCGGAACGCGCCACCATCGGGTTCCCAAATAACGGTAGGAGGGGTTCCCATCGGTGTCGAGTCGACGATGAAGTACCTGGGACTCGTCCTCGACAGCCGGTGGAATTTCGTGGAGCATTTCCAACGTTTGGCTCCCAGACTGGAGCGGGCCGGGGCTGCCTTGAGGCGGCTCCTGCCCAATCTGGGGGGTCCAAACGCCTCCTGCCGGAGGCTCTACGCGGGGGTCGTGCGGCCCATGGCCCTTTACGGAGCTCCGGTGTGGGCGCGTTCCGTGAGGCGGCGACCGGTCCGTCGGTTGAACGCGTCCCAGAGGGTCATGGCCATCCGGTTAGCCCGGGGATACCGCACGGTCTCCGGGGAGGCGGCGAACCTCCTGGCCGGATTACCGCCATGGGATCTGGAGGCAAAAGTCCCCGCGCACATGTGGGAGTGGCGCGAGGAGGCAACTCCGTTGCCGCGAGAAATCGCGGCACGGCGGACAGAGCTCCGGCAGGATCTCATGGCGGCATGGAGAGTGCGATTGTCGCAACCCAGCGCTGGGCACGCCATAATTGCGGCGATAAGTCCCCTCTTTGAGGAGTGGCTGGAGAAGCGCCACGGCGTCCTCACCTTCCGCCTGACGCAGGTCCTCACCGGACACGGGTGCTTCGGGAGGTACCTGTTCCGGATAAGGCGGGAGGAAACGCCCGGGTGTCACCACTGTGTGGATCGCCCGGAAGACACGGTGGAGCATACGGTGGAGATCTGCCCGGCTTGGGCGGAGCACCGCCGTGTCCTCGCGGAAGCGATCAGCGGCGGCGATCTCTCGCGAACCTGGTCCAGGCCATGGTACGGAGCGAGAGTACATGGGAAGCTATTACCTCCTTCTGCGAAGCAGTAATGCTCGCGAAGGAGGAGGCGGGACGCGTGAGGGAGAGGCAAGCTTTGCACCCTCACGACTCACGCGAAATTGGCAGCCGATTCCCGGCCATCGTAGGCGTGGGCTTGAGGACGGCGAGCAATGAGTAGCTCGCCGTCCGGTAAGGACCAAGCCCGAGTCGACGGCGCGTTGTGTTCCACGCGCGCCTCAAAGAGATGTCAGCACTATTGACGGGGTCCACTAGGGCCGATGCCAGCTAGGGTTGCGGGATGTTCGAAAGAGTTACCGTGGCCCCCGCACAGGCAACAGAAGGAACACGGGTGGGTTTTAGTCAGTAAAAGTCTGACACGCCCTCCCGCTCCGCCCAGAGCGGGAGAAGTCATTTGATGATTTCCCATCCACAAAAAAAAAAAGTGCTTATTCTACAGAAATTAACGCCACGTTAGTGACAATGGGCATTATACCGTGTACTTTAGACTTAGTATTCACTAGAGAAAAGTGGTGTTTTCTTTTGTTAAGAGAAACGTTTGACGATCAAAGAAAATCATGCCAGTGAAAAATTTATTTGAAAAAAACACTACGAATAGGTAGCTCGTAGATATTTTTGCGACAAGCACATTGTCCTGCAATTACTGATAAATAATTGCTCCCCCAAGACAAAGCCACTGTAATAAAAAAGATGTCTAAAGACAATTTATCTAAAAGAAAAGCAGCTGCATTCTCAAGGATGAACGTGCCATTAAAATGAATAATGGTAAGATACGATAACAATTATCCGATGATAGTGGTCTGTTGAAAGCTTCTCTGTTGTGGACATCTATATTTATACATACATTTATTTCAGTACATGGAGGACTTACAGCTAATAAAAACAAACAAAAAGGAAACCATAGCACCAGAGAGCCAATAACAAATCCTCACGTATAGAATTATATAATAACAATTTATGGTGTGAGCAAAAAAACAAAAACACATCGCATAAATTAAAGTAAGAAGCAATATAAATACTTGATTTGCAATAATACGACTGAAATAAAAGAGAAAGGATAAACAATAAATACAAATAGTAATATATAACCTACCGCTACTTGAAAAATTTGAGGCTTAAGCACCTTCTGGCCGAATTCACACTAATTGTGAATGGATCAAAATCTCGATGTTTTGTCAAGTCGTAAAAACCGTGCGAAGCATGTTCGGGTCGCCAGTTTTGGATAAAGCTCATAATTTCCTCCTGTTGAGTTGTTGTGATTTCCTGCTCGTTGAGCGCATTGAGTGGCGAAGTGGTCAGGCCCGCTACGACCTTTCTGACTGCCTCATATTAAATTTTACCGCAGCCTAAGCTTTAATTTTAGTATTGCTGGTACGACAAAATAAATACTTTCATAATAGAGAACATATACTTCCCGCGCGACTTTGTCCGCGTGGATTTCGTATTTTAGTACCCCGTTAGGGTTGATTTTCAAAAAACCCTGATACACGTTATTCTTTATTTCCGGTCATAAGTACATATAAATACTGAGTTTCGAGTTAATCGGACCGCGCGTTAAAATTCTGCCATACAAACTTTGTTTAAAAAACAAAAATTACTAACTTCATAATTTACTTAGAGAAGTGTTCGTGCCAAGTTTCAAGTATATTAACTCAAGAAATAAGATTTTTCATACAAACAAAATCCCCTCTTTCACCCCCTTTTTTTTGTGGATGGGAAATCATCAAATGACTTCTCCCGCTCTGGGCGGAGCGGGAGGGCGTGTCAGACTTTTACTTACTAAAACCCACCCGTGTTCCTTCTGTTGCCTGTGCCGGGGCCACGGTAACTCTTTCGAACATCCCGCAACCCCGGCTGACCCCTTATACTGACCACTTTTAAAGGTCGAATTTCCAAAAATGCTTCCTTAGTGAATGCTTGCAACAAAAAGGCATCAACTGCCAAAATTTCAAGTTTGTAGCTTCAACGCAGTGGCTTAGGCTCTGCGTTGATGGATCAGTCAGTCAGGAGAAGTAATTATACATGTACCTATAGATGTATAGGATGTTATTTATTTATATAAACTTTATTGTAAACCAGAAAAAATATATAAATTATACACTACAAACATACGTACGCCCATTGTACGTATGTTTGTAGTGTATAATTTATATATTTTTTCTGGTTTACAATAAAGTATATATAAATAAATACCTCCTCTTGTTATTATCACAAATAACATGGCTGTTATGGAAAATTAAATTTAAAAAATCTATAAATAAAGACTTGTCTTACAATTTCAAACTATCTCAATTATAAATACAAATACACGGTCATGTCGTGCAAAGTTTAATTGGGTTTTTTCTTTTAGAATAATTTTTGTAATTGGTATGAAGTCTGATAAATGAAGATGGGCTCTGGTGCAATTTATGTTGAGACTTCTCGTCAACGAAGAACCTTACAGATTTTTACAGATTCAAGTACCTTGGTACCTACTTATTTAATAAGCTTCAGAACACTTTAAGTTGAAGAATAACTAGAAGATATAAGACTGCCTCGTTGGTCTAGTGGTCGCAAGCGCTACTGCTGAGCATGAGGTCCTGGGTTCGATTCCCGGGTCGGGCAGTGTTATTGGGTTTTTCCATCTGAAATTTCTCAGTGGCAGCCCGGAGTCTGGATTTGTGCCCGGTTGATGGCAATAGGCTCGCCTATTACATGGAACTTAAACATAACTGGCGAAATGTGGGTGTACTTTAAGTACACCTCTGCCTAACCCTTCTGGGAAACAAGGCGTGATGTTATGTTAATAACTAGAAGATTCCGGCGCTTTTTTGTAAGTTACTTTCTTTATTATAAGATAAAATCACGTCTGTAATCCCCGAAGGGTTAGGCAGAAGTGTACTTTACTATAGTCCACCCATATTTCATCGTTATGATTAAGTAAATGTAATAGGGGGCGACCCTATTGTGAGAAATTTCTGATGGACAAATTCAATACCACTTTGCCCGACTCGGGATTTTTTTTTTGCAATTATCTTTATATCCGTTTATTATTACTGTATACTATACTCGTACACACCATGTCTGTTTAATGGAGGTGTTCCTGGTACCCACATAATCATAGTAGGTAGACAGTTGGTGCGACCACGGCTCTACCTTGATCATTTATGTACCTGTGCATTTCTGGGTTTCTACATATTTGAATTATTTTCTTGGTTCATCCTTTTTAGACCCCTTTTTTAAGTAGTCGGGTTATAGTTTTTTTAACTTTATTTTTTATTTGATACTTTTCCGTTTCCCGATCGGACATATACACTAGCCGTGCAATATCTACATCGTCGCATTCTAACGAATAAAAAACTAAAACGACTGGACCGCGCGAACTGTACGACCGCATTTTAAACATATATTTTGACTTAAACATTATAATATATATACATATTTGTAATGTGCTCGCCGAGACCTTTCTTTTGATACCAAACGCGTGATGATTATCTCAGTTTAATTTTTTCGCGGTTAGAATCTTAGGTTTAAATTCCGTCGTATAAAATTTTGATAAAATTTATATAGCCTATGTTACCCGGGCCATTACTACGAATCTATTAACACCTAATTCATTAAAATCGGTTCAGTAGTTTAGTAGGCGCTACGGTGGTACATACAAACATACATACATAGACTGTCAAAATCATTACCCTTCCTTTTGGCTTCGTCGTAATCGGGTAAAAAGCTAACTTTTGCTCACGTCTCTTGCCACCGATGTTAAAAATTATGTAAACAACATTCCTAAATCGGTTCGCCGCAAGATCAGTTGACAATATTACAAATAAAATCAGGACCAACATAAACAAGCTGGTAGGAATGAAAATATTGCCTACTAATATTTTCTTTCCCTCGAACCGTTTTTATGTTGTATTTTTCCTTTAAAGATACAAGATAAAAACGATTCACTGAACTCTCATCCATTCTCATAACGCATCTTCAAAACAAATGAAGGTTAACATTTGGACAAAAACCCATAAACTACATACTCAAACTATTTTTGCGTTAAGTTTCCTTGACACACTTCCTCTGAATTGGGATATCGTCTCGCAGATAAGTGATCCGCCATTGCTTCTTTTGTTTTTGTGTATTTTCGTCTTTATGGCCATAACATTTTACTATACATGTTAACAAACTGTGCTGAAAGATTGTAAATGGACATGTTTTTATATGAAAAACATGTACTGTTCCGTGTTGTGACAGATTTATGTGATACCAGCAGGTTTCCTTAAGTAATCACTTAATCAGAAATGTTTCGCTTTGCTGAAGAGGTCGTGACATACTTTGGGTAATATTTTAGTAAGTGGGCATGTGTGATTGCATGCCTTCATAGCTGTGGCGAAAAATATAAGAAGTTATCAAGGGGAGTATTAAGGAAACAGTAGAGAGGTCAACATGGAACGCCATTAAAAATAATCCTGTGGGGTTATTGCCATAATCACTACGCTTAGCAGCTGCTACTGTTGGTATCTCATCATCTGCCTAGCCTTTCGCAACTTGGTAAGACAGGTTATCAGACTTTCGGGCTCCTGACGACCCGTAACGACTGTCAAAGATCTATTGTACGAATGACAGCCGGGACCAACGACTTAACGTGCTTTCCGAGGCACGGAGGGGTCTTGGTATGTAAAGATGGCCACCTATCCACGGACCAACCTCGACAAGCGTAGCTTAACCTGATCGATCGACCTGTGCGGCTGTTTTTACTCAGCCACAAGCCCCCCTACCCCTACTGTTGGTATATATGATTTCGAAAATATACTGTTGCTCGCATCAATCCCTTATAAGACCCACTCTCTTAGTGCACCTGCAGTACACACCCTATACTTTAACTAAGGCCGCGTTTACACCAAAGTCGGCCGCAGACTCTGAGCGTCCAGTACAAAGTGTATGAAAAAACATCTTCAAACTGACCGTCCTTTGTTTTTCATACATTTTCACAATCACGGCGGCCTTTACTATCATCCCATATGTTCAATCGTCAGTGCAGTAGACTGTGCCTTATCTGATTGTCAGTCAGTCACAACTGTTTTATAAGAAGCACAGATTATAATTCGGCTCCTAAACTTCCTTAGAATGAGATCTATCAAACAGTTATGAGTTATGATCATTCACAAGTTACAACCACAACCTCATCTTCTCTGTGACTTTATGAAGTTTCTATGCTACGTCTAACATCCCTTATATTCTGTCAAGTCTTGGTTCAATATTACTCCCTCTGATATTGAAACTACAGAGTCGCTCCTATTTGTATATTGGCAAACGATTTCGCTAGTCACCTGACCTTGTAAAGGAATTTACTCATTCATTTTTTTCATTGTTCGTGTCTGAAAATGTTTTAAGAGGATCAGAAGGCTGGCATGACTGCCTCGTTGGTCTAGTGGTCGCAAGCGCTACTGCTGAGCATGAGGTCCTGGGTTCGGTTCCCAGGTCGGGCAATGTTATTGGGTTATCCATCTGGAATTTCTAAATAGCAGCCCGGATTCTGGATTTGTGCCCGGTAGATGGCATTAAGCTCGCCTCTATTAAATGGGACTTAAACATAACTGACGAAATGTGGGTGTACTATAGGTACACCTCTGACTAACCCTTCTGGAAATACAGGCGTTATATTATGATCAGCAGGCAAGAAAATTAGGAATAGAGGTTTTTTTAGCTTTATAGGACATTGCCGAAAAGCTCCATAGGTATTTAGAATTTTCATCACCGAAATATCGATAAATTGTTTGGAAGTTTTTGGTCAGAGACAATAATTATGGTCTTGTTTTAATTAAAGGCAGATCCCGTTTGGAATCTAGTTAGATTTCAGTAAGTTACTGGTAAAAATTTGATCTTTTAGAAGTTTCTACATAGTGCCAGATCCGATTCAAAGCTGTTTTGTCTTTTAGTTAATACATATATTATTTTAGATATTGCTGTAATTAAGGAGTTATGTGATATTGTGAATGTTGTGTACACCTGTAATTCGAACTTAAGAAATAATAACACTTACCTATTAAATTTTTCTTTATTAATGTGTAATGTATTGTGCTGTTGGAGTACCTATTCTAAATGCATAGATCCCAGAGCATTACCTAAGTTTCCATTCTTGGCTCAAACTACTTACCCGGCTAAGCCTAATACGCGATGACGTCAACGATGCTCAAGCCCCGGGAGAATTCCGATGGCACGGTACGTTTGTGACTGCGCTCACAAAAATTGCCATACGATTATTTTTGGTTTAGAATTATTTATTTGACGAGAATATCTTCCATACCATAGAGTAAAACTACCCACAGCCGACATAAGACTGAATTATAGTAATTTTATCCGTGCGTGAAACGCGCGAGTCACCAGCGCCGAAAAGGCGCCGGTGGGGCTTTCGCGGTTAAACTGAAAAGAAAGTTATTCATAAAAAAACACTTTCCGGGTCCTTCACACGTAGGTCTAAGGGAATCACGTAAACGGTCAAGGATATTGTTATTTTAGGCCCCGGCTATAACGCCTTCGTGATTGAAACTTGTATAGGAGCTTATTTACAAGCTTTATATTAACTTGACTGCCTCGTTGGTCTAGTAGTCGCGAGTGCTACTGCTGAGCATGAGGTCCTGGGTTCGATTCCCAGGTCGGGCAGAGTGTTATTGGCTTTTTCTATCTGGAATTTCTCAGTAGCAGCCCGGAGTCTGGATTTGTGCCCGGTAGATGGCAATAGGCTCACCCCCTATTATATGGGACTTAGACATAACTGGTGAAATCTGGGTGTACTATAGGTATGTGTACACCTCTGCCTAACCCTTCGGGGAAAAAAGGCGTGATGTTATGTTATATTAATTTGTTTCCAGTTACTCCCATTGTCGTCCATTTTTCAAGCATTTCCTGGCATCCATCGGTCCATTAGATTCGGACCGTTAATCGGTCAATTAGATTCGGAGAAAAATGGCTGTGACAGACGGACAGACAGACATACACAACAGGGATCCTATAAGGGTTCTGTTTTTCCCTTTTGAGGTAAACTTACGTAAACATAGAACTTTAACATTTTCTAAAAAGCTTGAGGCGTGAACGTCCTTCTACACTTTAAGATCTCAAGCTTTTAAGAAACTCTAAAGTTCTCACGAGTCACGTAAATTAATTAATTTTGAATATGGGGGTCACTTTTGGGGGTCAAACAAGAAAATTAAAAAAAAACTTGCAATCTATACCGTGTGACATATCAAACGAAAGAGCTTACTGTGGGGGTCTCGAATAAATTTCATTCATAATTGTAATGTTATTTGTGAAAATTGACAAAATTTACCATACCCCCCCCCCCCCTTCTCTCCGAAACTACTGAGCCAAACATTTTAAAAAATACAGAATATTGTTCCATAGGTACTTATAGATTACAGGAAAACCTATATGGTCATAAAATAACACGGTAAATCTCTCAATATTGTGCATACAAACTTACATTTGCATTTGGACTGCATGGGAGAACATATTTTTCAACTACAACGTTAAGTTTGTTCTTGGGATAGTTCTGTCTGTTCTTTCTTCATCCCAACTACGGAACCTTTCAAATGCGTGGTCCGACACGCACTTGGCCGGTTTGCTTTCGCTAGCTAATTTAATTTGACCCTGTTGTAGGCAGGGTTAAATTAAATCGGTGTCGATATCTAAACATGATAAACCAAATAATAAATTAATTTGATGATTTTTTTGGGGTCATCAACCGCAGTGTATTATATCAGTCTTAAAAAACGGGTTTTTGTGTTAATTTAACAGACGTGATGGATATCGATATCTAAACACGATAAAAAAAACAGATTTCTCAACTTCAAGTAACACCACCGGCGGTCGTTGACTCTAAAAAAAACAATCATCAGTTCAAATCTTGTCGTGTTTAGACATACTTACCCATTATGTCTGCGGAGTTTTGCTAGCAAATTTAATTTGACCATGTTTTGAGTAATGAAGTAAGTTGGTGTTAAATAAAAATTCATAATTGCAAAAAGTATTTTATATCATAAAATAAATAAAGGTGTCTCTATTCCATCTATGTTCGCTGTTCTAAAATCAAAATACAATAATGTTAGAATTTTGCGTCGACGCGCGACGCTCGGCTCGCTCGCGGCAAATGATCGCGGAGTGGCGGGGTGCATGGGGCGGAGCTTGCGTGGAAATTATTTTAGAGTGCCTGGTCTTAAAGAAAAATTACAATTTTTTTTTTTTTTTTGTAAATTTTGAGAACACAACTAAAACGTGGAAAATAAAAATTTATTAAACAAAAAATCAACCGACTTCCAAGGAAAATACTACAAAGTGAAAAATAACTTTAATTTCGGAAGTCGGTGTCTTTGGTTTGGTATTTTCGTTTTTTGCAAACTTCGTTTTCGCATAGTGTTCTTTTTGACTTATTCTTTTTGCTCGGCTCCTAAGGGTCATAGCGTGATGTTAAATATCCCCGAGAATTGGGCTACCAAAAAAAGAATTTTTTAAATCCGACTTTTTGTTCACAATTTTAGGGTTTTATTTTTTTGCGCGGAACCCTAATTATTTTTCTAAAATAAAAGTAGTCTAAGTACTCCCCGTAACAATCGGTCCAGCCGTTTCGGAGATTAGCCGGAACAAACAGACAGACAAAAATTTTTTTAATTGCTTTTTTGTTATAAGTACCGTACATTCTTTTATATGCATTTAGTAAACAGTTGTTATTTTGACATTATAAACAGACACTTCAATTTTATTTATTTGTTTATATAATGAACTTATTGATGGCTGTAAATCCATACTTCCATACTTACCTAATATTACGAATGCGAAAGTAACTCTGCTTGTCTGTCTGTCTTCAGGTCTGTTACCTTTTCACGCCTTATCGGCAGAACGGATTTCGATATTTGGCACACATGTAGACCAGGACCTAGGTTAGACGAAGAATATTTTTTATCTCGGTAGTATGTTCCCGAGAGATAATTTACGAAGCTGATATCAAATAAGGGGTGGGACACACGTGAGGTGTCGTTGACGTGATTACGTGTAATGAATTACAATGTACCTACATTTAAATTCATCACACATAACCACGTCCTAACTACCTACCTACTTGGCATTATCATACAAACAGAAAACGCGGGTCTAATTTTACTTCCGAAAAAGTTGGCTGAAACTGTCGCCAAGCGTGAAGCTGAAGACCATTTTCGTATGTGGTGACGGCGACAATTGTGAAAAATTTCGACCGTAGCATAGATTGTGTCGGTCAAAACTGCTCGACTTTTCTGAGGCAGCACATAACAGAACCTAAATTAACCATCCTCCATAAAGCCCGGACTCCACCGGATCTCCGAAGCGGAGACGAGAAGAGATGTTTTTCAACCAGGGTGTATCCACCGAAGCTGTGCGGAGATGCGTACTGGCTAGACTGGAGTGAAGATTTGTGCTGGTTAGAGCGGAGATGTGTGCTAGCTAGAGCGGCTGGCGGGTTGTGCGACGCGGGGGGACCTAGCGGCGCCGCTCACTGCAAGCCATTCACATCTCTTCTCGTCTCCGCTGCGCGTCGTCGCCAGCTTGCGAGGCACAGCTCACATCTCCGCTTTGGACCGCCGCCCAGCTCAATCTCGGTGAGGCACAGCTGATATCTCCGCTTCGATCGCGCCATAGCTGAGTGCAGCGAGATGTGTGAATAACGATATTCTATTGGTTGTTTAAAACACATCTCCTCTCCTCTCGTCTCGTTTCCGTTTTGGTGTAGTCCGGGCCTAAAACATAAGTCTGTTGCGTGTCAACAGAAACTTTTAAAGAAGAAACTCCTCATAGACAGTGTCACTTTGACGTAACCTCAACTATACGGTTGTAATTACTGAGGAAATTTCGAAGTGGGGTTGTTATGTAACTCGAGAATATCATCAGCATCACTCAACGAATTACGTTATGAGAGAGAGGGAGACCTTACTCTTATTTTCATGTTATCAGTTGTTCTTCTATTTCAACTGTGATCTTTGGAATTTGTCGGATAAGGTGAACAAAGCAGTCTTCGTTATTTAGGGAACTTCGGGCACGGTCCCCTGCCATCTATGGTAACATGATTAGTATTTTAATGAAAGATTTTCATGTTTTTATAGGATAGAAGTTTAATAGAGCACGTACCTAAACACCTCAACAAGAAATGGAACTGACCACAAATGTTGACTAATACCCCACATTAAAACCTTATTAAACGTTTATTATTGTTACACAGAATTTACGAAGACAATGGAGACAACTAGAATTTGTATGTTGCTAACCAAACAAGGTGGAGCACATAGATAGAGCACTTGGTTATTATGATGCCACACAATGAAATGTCCACATGAGAGGACATCAAAAGAAACTCAATTTGTATTTGTTCTCTTGTTTGTATCTGGAAGGTGAGATAGTATACTTGTAGACCTACCCTTGTTTCATGATCAAGCACTCACGCCTTCTTCCCATGGGGATAGGCAGAAACTACAGATCGCCACCTGCTACGATCCTTACCTAGATACTCATTTTGCCTCGTTTACATTCATACATCTGGTCATACACGCACGCCGGTTGCGAGTACTAAGCACATGACCTTTCTGAAGAACATCACCAATAAGATCACTATATGTCTTCCTAGGGCGTCCCCTCCCGGCGTTTCCACTCACATCTGCCGTGTAAATAACTTTTGTTAATTGACTTTCATTCATCCTCTCAACATGACCAAACCATCTAAGCATACTCTTTTCCATTTTTGTCACTAGTTTTAATGAAGTAGTTTTATTAAAGTCTGGTATCTTGATTATATAATTAATTTTGTCTAATCCTAACTGTATCTATACATCTTATAAACAAATAAATATAATTACAAGTGTCTGTTTGTAATGTCAATATAACAGTTTTTTACTAAACGCATATGAAAGTATAAACGGTACTTGGAGTAAAAAACAACAAACACTGGCAGATAGCTGATGTTATAAGGAGTAACGAATTAGGGTTCCGTGCAAAAAAAACCCATGAAATTGTGAACAAAATTCGATTCAAACAGGAAAGTATTGACATCCACACGGGCGAAGCCGCGGGCAGCAGCTACTCATAATATAATATTATAAATGCGAAAGTGTGTTTGTTTGTTTGTTACGCTTTCACGTCTAACTACACAACCGATTATTATGGAATTTTTCATACACGTTGTCAGGGGTACAGAAAAGGACATAGGGTACCTATCATCCAGATAAAAAGTACTATTCCCGAGGGATAGAAAACCGTAAGCGAAGCCACGGGCAAAAGCTAGTTTTAAATAATTTTATGTTTATTTGTATTGACGGATAACTTATGGGTATGTATGGGTGATGCCAGAATACGCGCTAGGACGTGGATTTGCGGACACCAGCCCCATACACAATACAATATAATGTGTGGTGCAAATTATAAATAACATAACTTCATCATCATCATCACACCTGCATTCCCCGAAGGGTTAGGCAGAGGTGTAGTTAAATTACACCCACATTTCGCCAGTTATGTTTAAGTCCCATGTAATAGAGGGCGAGCCTATTGCCATCAACCGGGCACAGATCCAGACTCCGGGCTGCTACTGAGTAATTCCAGATGGAAAACCCCAATAACACTGCACGACCCGGGAATCGAACCCAGGACACGCTAGGCGCACTCCGCATTTTAGGTATGAAGCTACAAGTACACGGCGGGCACATCTTGCCGGGCCAACGCAGTGGGGCAGCCGCGCGCCGCCGCGCGCCGCCAGCCGGGTCTCACGTTAGTTCGATATTCAATCACGCGCGTTCGTCGCTTAAGATATTAACTGAAATGAAGGCAAAAGGATATTGCATCACATTCGGCTGCTTAAATATGATAATAACAAGGATCCGAATTAGTAGCGAACAGAATAGATTTCTTAAAATTAAATCAACTACATAAGCATATTTCAAATTAGTAAAAGAAATCCTAAGCGCACTGGACCAAAAAAAAATCCCAGTAGCAGTATATTTAGATATGAGCAAGGCGTTTGATACGGTGGACCATGATTGCTTACAAATTAGAACAATATGGAATAAGAGGGCCTGCGTATAAATGGTTCGAAAGTTACTTGAGGGGTCGACAGCAATGCACAGAGATAAAACAAAATTGTACAAACACGAATACCCAAAAAACTTTTACGTCAACATACTTGGTCAACCATTATGGTGTACCACAGGGCAGCCTACTTGGTCCTTTACTATTTATAATATACATAAACGAATTGCCAAAATCAACTGACCAATTCACTGTCCTTTTTGCTGACGACACTACTATTTTAACTAAAGAAAACAATAGATGACGTTATACGGGTAACAAATAAAGCTCTGGTGGATATTGTTGAATGGTTGGACTCGAACAACCCGAAAATAAATTTGACTAAAACTAAATTTATGACATACACTACAGTTAATAAAAATAGGGAAATCTCTAACATAAATATAAAACACCAAAATCATGATATTAAAGAAGCAAATGAAATTAAATTTTTAGGTATGGTTATTGACAGACTCTGTAATTGGAAATCTCAAATAGACAGTGTATGCAAAAAAGTAAACAAATTTGTGTTTGCACTTAGAAAAATAAAAATTCTGACAAATATAGAAACTGCTCTGATGGTTTATCATAGTCATGTTTGCTCTGTCCTAAGATATGGACTGATTATATGGGGTAACTCTACAGACGCCCAAAGAGCATTCATTGCTCAACAAAAATGTATTAGATCGATTTTTAACCGTAAGTGGACAGATTATTGTCGACCAATATTTGTGCAACAAAAATTGCTCACACTTCCGGCATTATACATATTTGAAATTTGTAAATTTGTAAGAAATAATCCATCACTTTTCAATAACGACGATAAAGCTCCATTTAAGAGAAAGGTCGTTCAAAAACCATTTCTCATCCCAAAAAATCGGCTTAAATTGTGCGATAAAAACTGCTACAGTATGGCAGTTAAAATATACAATAAACTACCTGTAGGCATAAGAAATCTATCAAACTTGGAATTTAGCAGGACTCTCTATAACTGGCTTTGTGATAGATGTTTCTATTCAATCGATGAATTTAAAGCTTTAAACTTGGGTAGTAATATATAGGAATAAAGTATTTTTATATTATAATATGAGTATAACTGCATGATGCTGTGTCAACTGATATAATTTTGATAATTGCAGTTACAATTTTAAACAATTATTTAAATTAAATCGTTATTTTATCAATTCATTCAATTACCAATTTTATTATGAATTAATTTAAAACCTTCTACTATTTTAAATTAGTAAGTATTATGAATTTATTTTAGACGTCTTCAGTCTTAAATGCTTTGAATTATTTTTAAACTACTATACAATTATTATAAATTAATTTTGAATATTTAAGTATTGCAATTATCAAATATTGGGAATTGACAGGGTCTCGTCTCGACTCGACGTATAACTAAGTGACTCAAATGATTTTAATGACCTACTGTTAATCAAGTTTAAAATTGCATGTAAGTAGATATATTCTCAGTTTAAAAATGTCAATGTTCCTTATTACTAGTTATTTTATTATTTAATTTAACATTTGCACGACCGAAAGGTTGAATATAGCGTAACAAACAAATTGTATAACATCTAATGTACATCCTATATTCAAGGAAATAAAGTTATCATTCATTCGAAACCTCACGTTTTTCACACTTCCAAAGGACATCGGAAGGTAAAGAAATGCACGTCTACCTATAGATAATTAGTTATAGGTAGGTACTGTAGAGTTTTTAACTGAGCGTGCCGTTAGCATACAACCTTCGCGAGTTTAAACATTGATTAAATTAAGAAAACAAACATTGATTTTGAAAGTTCGAATAGTAGAAGAAAAACAAGATAGTTTGACAGTCAGCCTCCCGGCCCTCACTGGTGTAGATATACAAGGTGGAACAGGGGGATTGACATTCCTTTAAACCACGTAAAGAGAATCATGTTCTTTGCCCGTATACAAAAAATCAATCAAATCCAATGAATACTTTAGCCACAGAACATTATTTTTCATTTTGTTATTTTTCAACATGATGTAGATCTGAGTCCGTAATATAATAGGTAAACATTGCCGCCGCCGCGCCCCGCACCCCGCACCGCACCGTTGCTCAGTGACTTTGCGTAGATAAAGCGTGTTTACATTTTATGCAATTGATTCTGCTAATTATTTTGTTTGAAAACTGCAATTTTTAAATTTTCCACTAACTACTAATCTTCGTGTTTTAAAATGTTTCGATGGATGAGTACTATGCTCGTTTTCATTTAATGTCGTACGTCCAGAAACACGTTGTATATTGAAAATAGGCGTGTCTTGTATATGCGCTTTCAACGAGTGAAATTAATATAAAAATATACTGCTTTGTTGAGTTTGATCTACAGTAATATATAGGTAGTCTATCTCTCACATACATTACAATGGACCCAACATAAAATACGTACAAGGCCGTTACGGGACCCGAACAGACTGTTGTCTGCTCGGATCCCGTAACGGCCTTGTAAATTATTACAGTACCTACCTACCAAATGTTTACATTAATTACCCGTAATTAAGTAGTAAGAATATTTATTATTATTATTATAGTATAGTTACGTAGCTACTTACAGTATATATTTACAAGGTCAGGTTTAGCTTTGATAAGTATAGGTAGGAAAGTACTGTAGCAATCTGCCAGGGATACTATGGGACCGAGCAGATCACTACGTGTATTGTATGTTTACGTAATACTGTGGTGTGTGCTTGGTAAACGTAGCTACGATAAATCAGACACACCGGAGCACTATATTATTATTTAATGTTTATAGGAAAAAGATAAAGATATATTTATTGCATAACTGTGTACATTAAGTTCTTAATCATTATATTTCTTGTTTCAACAGTCTACCCAAGTCGGATATGCAATAGTATTTTAACAAATTAGGTAGGTACTTACAAAAATGATTTTTTATCAAAAAACTCATGCAGATTATAAAATACATTATCAATTAACATTTTTTTCAATTTATTTTTAAACATATTTTCATTTAATTCCTTAATTGCTGGTGGTAACTGATTGTACACACGAATAGCAGTAACATAGGTACTTTTATAATACATCATATTGTTAATAACAGGTAAATTAATGTAATATTTATATTGTTTCCGAATGTTTCTTTTAGATTGAGATTTGAAATTGAAATATTGCATATTGTTTTTAACAAATACACATAATTCGAGTACATAAATACCAGTCAGTGTTAGGAAACCCTCCGTTCTGAAGACATCTCTTAATGATTCGGTACTATACATGTTATATATTGTCCTAAGACATTTCTGGAGAATGAATGTAGATTGTACATTTGTCGAGTTCCCCCAATATATGACACCATAAGTTAACAGTGGGTACACATTTCCAAAATAAGCACATTACATGAAACGCGCTATTTTACCACTGACCCAATATAAAACAAATTGTCTGTCCTATCAAATTCAAAACTATTCTATCTTTCAAAATCAATGCTTGTCTTTTAAATCTATCAAACAACTCGCGAAGGTTTCATGCTGGCAGGCCCGATTAAATCCTCTGCAGTACCTATTTAAATTGTATTTTTTTATTCTTGGCAGGTAGATACCATGGACTAACTACAACTACCTAAATATTATGTAGTAAGATTTTGATTATGTACACAACAGGGTATTCGTACATACTTTTTTATTTGCCCAATTACATAGGTACTTATTAATAAACTACCTGTGCCCCGCGACTTCGTTCGCGTGGATGTCGTAAGATACACAATATACTAAAATAACATCCACATTTTAATAAAACTCCCTCGTCCCCCGACCCGTCGCCAAACTCGCCAATCATCGCGTTGAATCGCCCGCCCGCGCTATTACATCGTTTTCGCTTAGTGTACTTTCTGACTTTTTTCTTTTTGCTCGGCTCCTAAGGATCGTAGCGTGATGTTAAATAGCCAATAACTACCCTCGAGAATTGTGCTACCAAATGCATAAAGAATTTTTCAAATCCGATTTTTTGTTCATAATTTCATGGGTTTTAATTTTTTTGCGCGGACCCCTAATTATTTCTAAAATAAAAGTAGCCTAAGTTATCCGCCATAACATCAGCTATCTGCCAGTGAAAGTCCCGTCAAAATCGGTCCAGCCGTTTCGGAGATTAGTCGGAACGTACAGATAGATAGAGAGACAAAAATGTTAAAAAATAGCTTTTTTGTTTTATGTACCGTTTATACTTTCTTGTGCATTTAGTAAAAAGTTGTTATTTTGACATTACAAATAGACACTTCAATTTTATTTATTTAAATATACATATATCGACGGTTGAAAGGTAATAGGGCATAAGCGACATTTTGGTCGAATAAGAGTTACGAATGCCATCCTAAATAGCGAAAAATTTTAAGTAGGATGGCATTCATAACTCATTTTCGAACAAAATGTCGCTTATGCTCTATTACCTTTTAACCGTCGATATATGTAGATAATGGAGACTAAGCAAATTAAAGTATTAAAAACCTAAAAGAGATATTTAGTTTCATGGACAAGGTACACAATAACGTATGCCGCATGCCTATCTTCTTAAGTAGCAGACATTTTAGCATAAAATAGTATTCTGATGTAAAATACTAAGTAAGTACCGAGCCTAGGTTTATTTGAAATGTCATTTGTTCGCAAAAGTAGGTTAATGGGCACATAACCGCCGGGCAATTGCGTAACACATTATCAATCGGGATCGGTTTCATTTTGACAGTTCAACAACATTCATTGCGTTATTTACGTGTTGAGCACAGAAATTTTTCGAACTTATGAAGCAATGGATTAGCAATTTGCTTCAAAATGATTCAGATTCCGATTGATAGTGTATTACGCGTTGGGTGCCACTAATTAAATATTCAGAAAATGAAATGGAATTATTCTCAGATTAATTATTCTTTACACGAAGACAACCATTACGTAGTCTGAAGGTATAAGAGTTACGTGATAGAAAGAGAGGCAACTTGTAGGTGAATATAACTACTTGTAGGTAGGTAATTAGCGCTGTCCAACGTGAATTGCACTTTATTGTGTCGTGGAAAGATTCGCTATTTATTTAAATGATTTTGCGGAGTGAATCCTCTGTACTACTCTGTGCCGTGACCTCATAATCAGCAGCAGCGATCGCGACTACTAGACCAGCGAGGCAATCCTTAAATATAAGTTAAATAAAAATAAATAAGAAGTGCAACTTTGTGTCATCGACTATACTGCTTTATAACGGCCATAAAGATTGATTACCTATCATGAACTGCTCTGATTAATAAATTGAAATTTCAATATGACTATTGCAGATAAGGGTACAATTTATTGCTGTCAAAACTTTTCTCATCTCGTTGATAATATTATATTATATTGTAGTTTTAATTTAATAATACTGATGGCTGCTACCGTTAATATCATTCTACAGACTACAATACATTTAAAACAATGAGCTCTTAAGTATTTCACGCCAGTTTATAAAAGGACTAAGTTTAATAAATCACTTCAAAAATAAGAGAGTTTTCTTGTGTTTGTGTTTCACAAGATTGAGCAGTGGTGGCCCAGTGGTATCGGCCCTGACTTACGAGTTGTAGGTCGTGAGTTCGAACCCAGGCAGGCACTTTACTTTGTTTACTTGATTTTATCACCACTGCTGAGGAAACCGGCATGTCCTAGAACCAAAAATTCGCGGGCCCAGTGCGGATACCAGCCCGCACTGGGCCCGTCTGTTTCAGGACATAATTATTGTTAATGAGTTACCTAGTGTTCTAAACTGTAACCTCGTCCCCCATTTAGGAACATATTCTTCAATGGCTAACACAGTCAGTCAATCAGCCACGGATAGGTGTTATATGCATCAGTATTTTCAGGATACACTGTTTACAATAGAATTTCATTGCGATGTCTCTCATCATTTCTGCATATTGAACGGATATCGCGTATCTAGTTCATTCGTCGGTCATCAAGTTCACTTTACCTACTGCATGAGTATCGAAACATTTCAACTATAGAAACATTAATTCTATCACAATCGATAGAAGTACTCTAGTTTACGAGTTTATTCTGAACTAGCTGTGCCCCGCGTCTTCGTTCGCGTGGAAGTCGTAAGATACACAATATGCCAAAATAACAGTTACATTTTAATAAAACTCCCTCGTCCCCCGACCCACCGCGTTGCATATGGGCCCGCCCACGCTATTAATTCGTATTTGCTTAGCGTTCTTTCTGATATTTTTTTTTCTTTTTGCTTGATCACTAAGGGTTGTAGCGTGATGTTAAATAGCCTATAACCATCTTCGAGAATTGGGCTATCAAATGCAAAAAGAATTTTTCAAATCTGACTCCAGTAGTTCCAGAGTTAGCGTTTTTTTTTTTTTTGTGTGAAACCCTAATTATATTTCTAAAATAAAAATAGACTAGTTACTCCTTATAACATCAGCTATCTGCCAGTGAAAGTCCCGTTAAAATCGGTCCAGCCGTTTCGGAAATTAGCCGGATCAAACAGACAGACCGACAAACATTTTTTAAATTGTTTTTTTGTTATAAGTACCGTATATACTTTCATATGCATTTAGTACAAAGCTGTTATTTAGACATTACAAACAGACACTTCAATTTTATTTATTTGCATAGATCCAGTGAAGGTCTGCCGCAATTTTATTGCAAAACGAGAACGTGTGGAAATGGTGGTAAACTAAAGCTGCAGTGTTTCTTTGGACCTAACGCTATTTGTGAAGCGAAAATAGAAACTGTTCGGTAATACGTAATATTAGGTAGATAGTAGATAGGCACTTGTTTTATGTCTTTGTATGATATGCCAAGCAGCGTTTGCCACCTGTCCAATCACATGCGATTAACAAGAAGTGAGTAGAACTAGCAACTAAAAATGAGTGCGCGACGGCGATGAGCGATTACTCGCTGGTATGCGTATGCATGTAGGCGAACGTTCCCAGTCGACCACTTTCAACCTTATTACTAAGGGAATAAGGGCGACAAGTGACCGACTGGGAACGTTCGCGGGTGTATTAGCCGTGAATCTCTCAGCGAGTGTTCTGGCCGCCAAGTGAGCCTCGCTGAGCGAGTACTCTCTTTGATAGCTCTTACGCTCAAACGAGTACTCACCGGCGGTGTGAACAGTCAGCAATCAACTATTAATATATGTGACGAAGAAGGTACATCTCTCTAGTTATCGTCAGCCATATTTTAACTAACTACTGTGGGCGTGCTATGGGTAATGTTGGTTATTGCGCAATAGAAAAACCGTTTGCAGTTCAAATCAAATTATAATTCACGATCAAATTAATCACACTAGCTATTCACACACTGGTAGGTAACGACCGTACTATACGGGACACGCGACAGTTTCTAAACGTATTCACTGCTCGACGACAGCCACCGACGAACCCTGCTTAACTCCGGTGACCAGTCGACGAGCATTACGTTGTAGACTCTCTTGGTGGCGCTGGCGTCCCTATTAGTCAAGCGACGACTAACGTATTTCCGACATATGTATATATTTTACTTACACGGGACCTACAATATTTTGTACGTTTCTTGAACGAGAAAATCGTTGATAGTCGGTTCCTCGTCGGCAATGGGTGTTGGTTGCCGGTGTAAATACAGGCACAAGAAACATTTCTGCTGTATACCCGGGTTGGCCTCACATCAGTGATCTCTCTGGTATTGCAGATCCATTTAGCATCAAGTAGGTCGCCTGCTGTTTGCCACCTTTGGATTTTTAGAGTGCGTTTATGTGTGTTAACAAGACAGTTATCATCATCATCCACAGTCCGTTTTCACCCACTGCTGAGCATAGGCCTCTCTTTTCTTGTGCCAATCCCCACGCTCCTGTGCCAGCGTCAACAGTGTCGTCTGCCCATCTCTCCGCCGGACGACCGACGCTTCTTCTTTCAGTCCTTGGACGCCACTTGGTCACTGTCTTACTCCACCTGTCATCACTGCGCCTTGCCAGATGCCGTGCCCAACTCCATTTGAGTTCCATAGCTCGTTTTCCGATATTGAAAAGGTACGATATGGCAGTACGTCAAACGTATCCATTTGCGTTTGAAACGGAGCTAATAAAACAAAATACTTGACATGTTTTTAGATAAAAGTTTTATCGATAACATTATTGATATTGTACGCAGAATATGTGCTTTGACGTGGACTTGTACCTACATTTAAATCCAAAGCTTTATAAAACACTTATTGTTAAAATAAAACTTTTACTTAACTATCGAAAAACACATGAAATGACAATAAAAAGTCTCTGATAATCCTAAAAATATTGAATTATATTACATAACTAGCTGTGTCCGCAACTTCGTTTAAAGCGGTGCAAAATCGGTCCAGCCGTTTCGGAGATTACCCGGAACAAACAAGACAGACAGATAGATAGGCAAAAATGTTAAAAAATTATTTTATGTTATAAGTACCGTATCTACCATATGCTGTTATTTTGACATTACAAACAGATCTTCAATTTTATTTATTTGTATAGAAGAGTTTCACACTTCACATTAAACAAAGTATCTTATTACCAGAGGTCGGAATTAGGTAGAGTTATTGATGTACTTGCATCGAAATGTTGATATTAATATGGATCTTCCCGGGATTTCTAATGGACAATCCCGTGTGGCCAACAATATTACAAATAAATAATAATAAAAACCTCAGAGATAGACAGACAAATAAAACAAAGATACTTAACATACAATTTTTATTAGTATTTACATTAATTCACAATACAAATTATTAATAGTCTTAAGCAAATTCTCATACTTATACCTCGCCTTTTTTATAAAGAAGAAAATACTTTAGCGTCTAGCCTAGACTCGTGAGGGTTTGCTTATTCAAACGGCCCATCAGAATCATTTTCCTTGTCCAATTCATTCAAAGTACCACTAAGATTTGAAGTATCCACTTTATTCTTTCGCTGTATGAAATCAGTGTGAGTACATAAATAACTCTACCTAATTCCGACCTCTGCTTATTACTTTTCATTAATATTAGGATAGGTACCTACTTACTCAAAGACCACGATTCGATCTTTCTACTTGACTGAAACCGAAAGTATTACTCTCTCACAGTACAAATGTCTACATCAATTTAGGTGAAATACTTTCGTAATACTATTAACCCATTGACTTTGAGGTAGACCTAGAGACTGAGGATTGTAGGCAGTAGAAAGTCAGGGTTAAATACTGTGAGTTGTAAAGTCCGATTTATGGCCTTGTTTTAGAGTTAACACAGAAGATTAAGTAAGGTACATAACGTCAATTTGCTTTACGGCTAGTTCACAACTTTTCCAGTAGAAAACAAATGGGAAAAGTTAAAACAAGCTGGTGTAGTCAGTTTTAGGTTAGGTTAGAAATGCGATGTAAAAAAACCACAACTAACCAATAACAGGCTGCGAAAAAGTGAAAGCTATTATTAAAAAAGAGATTATTACAAGTAGGTACAAACAGTGCTCTGCTCTGCATAAGCCGACCCCTCTTCCCCTCTTCTTTTTAAGAGGGGTCAGGTAATGCAGAGCACTGACCGTACCTACCTCACTCACAAAAATGCTCATATACACGAGCGGCACGTTTCGATACTCGTCGGCGGCAGCCGTATGTTAATTCGCGGGCGCGGTGGCGGGTGCGGTCACGAAATATCAAACACATTGCATACCTACTATGCAAGTGCTCACGTACAACACGCAAGTGCGGTGTGTGAACACTTTCATAGTATGGAATGTGTTTGTTATTTCCCGCTCCCGCGAGTTAACGTGGACAAGCACGTAGGTGCGTCGACGTCTGCAGTTGCCTCGGCCGTTGGCAACGAGTCAGCCGCTCTTGTATTTGACTATGTGCTCATGAATACACGAGCAGCACGTTATTAACACCACAACCACACCGACCAGCCGCCGACGTGTCTACGGCTGCAGTTGGATGCGTCGGCGGCTGCCGTCGACGTGTCTACGGCTGCAGTTGGACGCGTTGGCGGCTGCCGTCGACGTGTCTACGGCTGCAGTTGGATGCGTCGGCGGCTGCCGTCGACGTGTCTACGGCTGCAGTTGGATGCGTCGGCGGCTGCCGTTGACGTGTCTACGGCTGCAGTTGGACGCGTCGGCGGCTGCCGTCGACGTGTCTACGGCTGCAGTTGGATGCGTCGGCGGCTGCCGTTGACGTGTCTACGGCTGCAGTTGGATGCGTCGGCGGCTGCCGTTGACGTGTCTACGGCTGCAGTTGGACGCGTCGGCGGCTGCCGTCGACGTGTCTACGGCTGCAGTTGGATGCGTCGGCGGTTGCCGTTGATGTGTCTACGGCTGCAGTTGGACGCGTCGGCGGCTGCCGCCGACGTGTCTACGGCTGCAGTTGGATGCGTCGGCGGCTGCCGTCGACGTGTCTACGGCTGCAGTTGGACGCGTCGGCGGCTGCCGTTGACGTGTCTACGGCTGCAGTTGGACGCGTCGGCGGCTGCCGTCGACGTGTCTACGGCTGCAGTTGGACGCGTCGGCGGCTGCCGTTGACGTGTCTACGGCTGCAGTTGGACGCGTCGGCGGCTGCCGTCGACGTGTCTACGGCTGCAGTTGGACGCGTCGGCGGCTGCCGTTGACGTGTCTACGGCTGCAGTTGGACGCGTCGGCGGCTGCCGTCGACGTGTCTACGGCTGCAGTTGCCTCTGCCGTTGGCAACGTGCTGCTCGTGTATTACGAGCACTTAGGTACATTAGAGAAACATGTATCTTTGAAATACTAACCTAGGTGAATGTTTTTCATAAAACATGAATTAACAAAAAAATACAATTAGGTAGGTAAATGTAAAAACTTAAAAAAAATGTAGAACCTCTACAATGTGTCTGTACACAGTGTGACGAAAATTAAGGGTGAGGTACAGACCATCAAACTGAACAACTTTCTCCCGGGGACCAACATCGTAATCGCAAAAAAAATATCAGTCGTCTCATACATTTGTTCGAGTAGGTATTGAAGTTTTGTATGGGATGACTGATTTTTTTTTCACGATTACGATGTTGGTCCCCGGGAAAAAGTTGTTCAGTTTGATGGTCTTTACCTCCCCTTTAAGTTTTACTATTCCGAAACCAGACACCCTGTATATTTCGACTGTATATCGTTTATTTAGTGCCTGTCATTGTTATTTATGCTATATTTTTGGGGAGGGGGCTTGTGGCTAAGAAATAACAACCGCACGGGTCGATCGATCAGGTTAAACTATGCTCGCCGTGGTTGGTCCGTGGATGGGTGACCATCTTTACATATCATGACCCCTTCGTGCCTCGGAAAGCACGTTAAACCGCTGGTCCCGGCTGTCATTCGTGTATCTTTGACAGTCGTTACGGGTCGTCAGAAACCCGAAAGTCTGACAAGCAGTCTTACCAAGGGTTGTCGTATTACCCAGTAACTGGGTTGTGGAGGTCAGATAGGCAGTCGCTAACATGTAAAATACTGGTATTCAGCTGCATCCGGTTAGACTGGAAGCCAACCCCAATATAGTTGGTAAAAGGCTAGGCAGATGATTGTTATTTATGCCTTTTCTTTCCAAAAATTACATTTAAAATTCATTACATAATATCTTAAAATATTAATTTGTTTTCAATTAAAAACTAGTTAATTCGTTCATAATAATTTAAACATGCGTTTTAACAATAATTAGACAAACAAACATATATGTTTAAATAAATAAATTGATTAAGTATATAGATTAAATATAATAAAATAAATTTGCTTCATAACCGTTGTTGTTGTTGTCCAATTCACATATTTGGGTGCACATTTAAGGGCCTATTTAGTCCCTATATATTCTTATCTTCTTCTCGTATTGTCACTTTAATCCATCCGAAGGGTGTCTATAAAAGATCGCTTTTAGCGATAAGAGTGTCCATTGTATCACCCTATGTAAAATTTCTACATTTATATCTGTAGTTTTTATGGTGTACATAATAAAGAGTATTCTATCTATCTATCTTATGTATTGACGTCAAACAAAAAACAGACATATATTAAATTCAAACAAATAGAGATTTAATTTGTTCAGTACAATTGTGTACTGAACAAATCCCTACTGAAATAATTTGGACATCAACATTATATTTACTAGACAGTAAATAAATATTTTCTTAAACGATGTAAGAAACCCTTCTTGTAAACCTCAATGTGGAGAAAGACAAATGAAGATATAATGTAGAATTGTAGATGTTTATTTACTAAAGCCTCATTTATGTACACGAGGACAATTACTCAACCGACCGTCAAAAGGCGAGAATGTCTAGCCAGGCAAACTGGCCTATCGACGGGCGAGAAACTTTATTCGTGTAAACAAGGCTTTAAACTGTTTACGTCGGTAGGTACGTACAATGGTAATACACGGAGTAAGGGACAGCCCTCCGCAGACTGATGGAGTGAATTCAGTATATCATACTAAGATGACCGGTACTTGAAATTATTTCAGGAACGTTATGGGAATCCAATAAACTTGATTTGTTTTATTACCTCACACGCAATGTATCGTTACCGTGGCAAAACGCGCAAAGCGAACGGCAGCGCAGCGAGCCTTCGGACGCCGAGTATTTCAACATCCATTGCTGATTTTTTATTTTTGCTGTTTTATTTACATAAATAGAGGGCTGCGTATAAGTCATTTTACATTGAAATAAAAGAATAGTAACTGAAAAAATGATTTTTAAAAAAATGAACTTTTTCAACAGATTCATTCATTTGACATTTTTTAAATGAATGTGGATGTACTGTAGGTACGCCTCTGCCTCACCCTTCGGGGATTACAGGCGTAATGTTAACTAATGTGTATGGGAACATTTTCCTGAGAAATTTTCCGTTGGATTATGATTCAAAATAAGGAGCTGAATGTACCCTGCGGAGGGCTGTCCCTTACACCCTGTATATTAGGTAGTCTTGCTGTCACAAGACGTTCTCTGCCATTCAACCTTTGAACCTTTGGTTACATCTATGTGCACTTAGCCTATCAACAAGCACAGTTGTTTACCTCAGTATATTCTGACACATTACTCATGGTGGCTTCCATGTGTTGTTGCAAATAGGAATCCTACTTAATCTTAATAGGCAAATGTGTAATAAATCTATGTTGATGGATTGCTGGAGGCCTGCCAGCCGGGTTTGCGTGGTGTTAAATTTAACCAAACACTCCTTTGTTAGAAATGCATTGGGCAAAGATATAAATACCTATGTCTAGATAGACAGTCAAAGCTGCGAACTCGTTGAAAAGAATAGCGTCTAACTGTTCGCCGCAATTTGCACGCACACTAGCAGCGCGACACTATCTAGACATATACAGGCTGGTCCATTTATAGTGGTCCAAATGCTGTCAAAACTACTGATTGTCGCGGAACATAGTAGCTTTTCGATGAATCATTGGCATGTCCTAGACCCAAAAAAAAATTTGGGCCACTATAAATGGGATTCATGTTGTAATATATCTGGCTTATATGATGTGTTCGTTAATTATTATTATTCTTCGGATAGGAAGATTCCCTTTACTACACTTATCGCTGCTCAATAAAAATATCAGTAGACTACCAGCATTTCTTTGAAGGCCAATCGGGGAACGAACTCCGGGTACGCCGGATCGATCTGAATTCTTGATGTTCTGTTCATTGATAATTTTTTAACTGTATTTTTTCTTTCACTTAATGACATTACAATGTTTTATTAACGAGCTGTATTGCATTATGTCAAATAATTTAATTTTATGTTTCGTTGTTTTGTAATGTTAATTACTTTGCTTTACTATTGTATACATAGAATCAAGTTCTTCTAACTAAACAGACAGCTGTGCTGCTGGGGAGTTTGTTACGCTGCTTCTTCTTCCCAGCTAAAGCACTAGCAAGTGGTGAAGAGCGGGCGTTTTGGGGGACTGTCTTATGTAATTTTGACGTTCAAAAAGTGCTGATTCTCAGCCTAATTTGAATAAATTATTATTTTTTACTTTGATTTTGATGCCATTCGGTCGACCACAATCAAGTCGCACTTTAAGAATAAGCATTTATCATAATTTAAATCCGATTGATAACTTGTAATCAAATATTGTTTTTAACTGAGAAATTCGATAAAATTCTTCCTCATTACCAGTGGTCTCGAACGTCACAGAGCGAGATAGGTAAAAAATCGGTATATTTGTACCCAAAATCGGTATTTGACAAAAAAAATACAATATTCAATCAAATTCGTTTATTTATTGAAAAAAAAAAACTTACAGACTAATTTATAACGAGAGCCCATATCGGTAGAAATACCGAAAAATCGGTAGGTTCGAGACCACTGCTCATTACCCCAACTAATTAACACTAACGCTTATCATAATTATTATTAGCACCATAAATAACGTCTCCTGTGACGTCATACAATGATAACCGCCCCCTCGTCTTACAGCCCTTTAGCCCCTATTATGACACTCGGCTGGTTTCTACGTTGTCATAAAACGTGGTGGAAATTGCGCTTTACGCGGTAAAAAGGCTTGTTTTACATTGTAATTGGTATCTTTGAAACAGAATAGGTATGTCGTGTCTTTGTAATAGAATTCTTAAGCAATGTCAAACTACAAAAGATGTTTTGTTTATTATCTGGCTAGCTTTTTCCCAACCATGTTGGGGTTGGCTTCCAGTGTAAAAGCTGATGCAGCTGGATACCAGCATTTTACATTGAGTCCCTATCTATCTAAATGCCAATTCTCGTTATTAAAAACATTCAAAATCTATATAGTCGCGATCTCATCGTAGCGACTACTAATGTCAAAAATCCCAGATCAGAATGCGACTGTTATAAAAAATATGTGAATTGCCTTCTCTGACCTCCACAACCCAGTTACTGGATAACTCGATACCCCTCGATAAGACTGGTTTAAATAGGTTATATTCAATATGAAAACTGGACAGAATTTGATTAAGAGTTTTAGGAATGTTGGAATAAGTTTCACCTGTTCGAAAAGTTATATCTGTCTTACACAATAAGACTTAAAACCTCTTCATTCCAAAATTTTGGCAAGTATAAAACGTCTACCTACTACATTCTTCATAATAAAATGAACAATACATATAGAGCTTGCCTGTTTAAACAAAAGGAAAATACAGATAAGATAAATCAAATTACTAAGGACTACTAGGACAAAAGTCTTTAAGTTAAGTTTGGTGAGGACAAAAAAGTGCTGACTAAAATATCTTGATAAACAAGAACAAACGCGTAGAGAGAAAATCTACGGAATCTTAAAAAGGAATACCTAATAGAAAGTCTACCTTTTACTTGTCTCTCTCAAACTACTTAGGTATGTATAAATTATTCTGTATAAGTTCTCACGTTTCTACAGACTTTCCGCATTTTAAATTCATACTTGTGAAATAGTAAATGTGAGACCGGCGCGACGCGACACCGGTATAACAGTTTCTATGAAAACTTAATGGAAATTGATCTACTGGGGTCGCGTCGCTCCGTCGCGTCGCGCCAGTCTGCATGAGCCCGTATAAAGATTTTTGTTACTTTATCACGCATAAACGGCATTGTTAGGCGACATATTTCGATAAAATTCAGCACACAGAGAGCCCACATCCTTTTTTTTTTCCTTCAGTTGCCTGTGCCAGGGGCCACGATAACTCTTTCACATCCAGCGACCCTGGCTGACATCCTGGATTAACGAATAGAATACTTAACCCGGATAAATGAAGAAGTTCTCTAAAAGCTGCAGAAAGCCGCCTTCAGCAGCTAGTTGACAGTTAATTAACTATTTACAAGGATTAAACTAAGAGAGGACTGGTTTCAAGTCTAAATTGAAGAGTGATACACCAATATGTTATTTTTTATTTAATTTTCTAAGTAATACCTACATATGGAATGCAATAAAGAATTGAGTATTGAGAACTCTTTTACCAAGAACTCATTAACTGTATTATAAAGAACGCCTATATCATGAAAGAAGACGCGTTCCTGCTTAGATTGAATAATGATCCCACGAGCTAAAATACCTTCTTTTATTTAGGTAGGTAATTATTATCCACTGTGGGCTTGCATGGAATTTAAACATAATTGGCGAAATGTGGATTTACTATAGGTATTTACACCTCTGCCTAACCCTTCGGGAAACACAGGCGTGATGTTATGTGTTATGTACTGAAACGGATCGGGTTACCTACTGAGAGATTCCTGATGAAAAAACTCAATAACACCTTGCCAGACCCGGGAATCAAACCCAGGATCTCATGCTCAGCAGTAGCGCTTCCGACCACTAGACCAACGAGGCAGTTATAATAAAAGTATTTTTAGGGTTCCGTACAAAAGGAAAAAATGGAACCCTTATAGGATCATTTCGTTGTCTGTCCGTCTGTCTGTCTGTTCGTCTGTCTGTTTGAATGTCAGTCTGTCAAGACCCTTTTTCTCAGAAACGCGTGGAGATATCAAGTTGAAATTAATATCAAATACATAGGTTTACGGTCCCTTGGGGGTCTCACAGCACAATTAAAGGAAAAAGTGCGAAAATCTATAATTAGTTTTATCCTATAAAAAAAAATTGCGATTACTAACTAACATTTGCAGTTGGAGAATTGACCGTGACGTATATGTATGTATTCGAGAGAACATGTTATTCAACTACAATGTTAAGTTTGTTTTTGGGATAAATCATGACCCTTGAAAACCCTTCATGGTGCATGGTCCGACACGCACTTGGCCAGTTTTTTTTAAATAAAAGAAACCTATTGAGTATGCTGAGTCTAGTTTCGTATTGTAAGAACTCGTTCCTAAATACATGAATGCAAAATATCTGTTAAATGGGGCGAACAAAGACTCGTAAAATTACTGTATAGCACACTTGCTCGCACAATATTCTCAACAATTTTCATCGAATATTTAACCTATTTAATTTTATTTGCCGCAAAATACGTAATAACGAATGTCTCCATTCATTTCATTAAAAAAAAACTTTTTTACAAAAAAAAAAAACCGACCTCCAAAAAAAACTTTAATTTCGGAAGTCGGTGTCTTTGGATCTGTATTTTAGGTTTTTGCCACCGACTTCCGAAATTAAAGTTATTTTTCACTTTGTAGTTTTTTTTTGGAGGTCGGTTGTTTTTTTTTTTTTGTAAAAAAGTTATTTATTTTTCACTTTTTAGAGGGTGGGTTTTTAACAAAAAAAAGAATTTTTCAAATCGGTCCAGCCGTCCTCGAGTAATCGGGGAACACACATAAAAAAAAAGATTCCGATAAACTGAGAACCTCTTCCTTTTTTGAAGTCGGTTAAAATTAATTTATAGCCAGAGTGCATCTCATGACAATTCTAATAAGCCTAAACACGGCCAGGATACATTGTTTTATTACGGAGATCCGGTGCCTACCTTCCGGCTTCATCATCAGATCAGTTCGATGGTACTATTTTCATCAGAACCATTTATTTAAATTTGCTTCGTCATAGTCGCTTAACTATCTTAATCGAGATATCTTATCGCCACCCGTGAAATACTTATCATTGAGGAGTTCCCGTGGCCATCTGTGGTCTTCTCCATCAGTTCCACTTCACCAAATGATACTTTCTGAATGCAAATGCTTGACTTGTTGTTGAAAATATCAAAATCACTATGTGTTTGTATATTTGAGGAGTTCCCTCAATTCCTCATGGATCCTGTCATCAGAACTGGACTTTGATTAAAATGGGACCAATCTGGAAGTATGTCCTTTCAAATAAAAAAAGAATTTTCCAAATCAGTTTATAAATGACGGAGTACTAAGGTACATACAGCCGAATTGTTTGAGGAACATACAACCGAATTGATAACCTCCTCCTTTTTTGAAGTCGGTTAAAAAAAACGAGCCTAATTTGATTGCATACTCCAGGATAGTTTAATCATTACTATGATATTGGAATATTAAGCAAGGAAAATTTCAAATTACACGCTGTAAGTACCAACGAGAGTTGAATTAAGTTTGAACGTGTATTACCTAAAGCGCGTCTCGTAAACTTCGCCCAAGACTAGAATGCATCGTGTCACCTTTAAACATATTATATCCACAAACTTATTATTATAATCTTCTCTCTCTAAAGTACAGTCATTATATTCTACTTGGTGTTTCTGAATGAAGAGAAACTTGGCCAGGTGTGACCTTTCCCGTGACCTTTAGACGAAATACTTTCAAAGTAAGAGGACCCGTACCTATCCTGAAGGTCTGATTAGCCCGTTTATGAATAGGCTGGTTTTTGTACATTTGTTCAACCAATACCAACGGCAGGTTTGCTGGCTGTCAGTAAAACTGCTGTCAGTTGAAATTTGACAGCTGATTTACTTATCGACTCTATTGGGCTCTCTATGCTATAAATGTAGCGCACAACTCAATGGTAGCGCCTCAGCACAGTCCCACTCTGCCGCCTGTGGCGACTGGACGTTCAATATGAGTTGTTGTGTACAGTTCGGGTTTAGACCCAAAGTCCTAATAAGCAGTGATAGGAATAGGTAGTGCTAATTTGCCTAAACTTCGAGGAAGGAAGTAACATGGAGTAGATAATACCTCCTCTAAAATCCCGGAATCATTTTAATGACGTTTAAATCCCGGGATTTAAAAACCACGAATTATTTATTGGACTTTATTTATAGATAGATAGAATACCCTTTACTATGTACACCATAAAAATTACATATATAAATGTGTGTGTGTAACCCTAAAAAATATTATGATTTTTCAAATCAATAATTTGTAACTACAAATAAAGTCCGATAAAAAATTCGTGGTTTTTAAATCCCGGGATTTAAACGTCATTAAAATTATTCCGGGATTTTAGAGGAGGTATTATCCACTCTATGTTACTTCCTTCCTCGAAGTTTAGGCAAATTAGCACTACCTATTCCTATCACTGCTAATAAGTGATACTTGTTGACAACATACTCTCAGAAGGAATTTTGTTAAAACTTTCGCATGTTTTTATTACAACTTCTAAACAATGTTAAACAAAACAAACAATATAGTATTTATACAGTAGCTTACAACTAGAAAAAGATTAAACTGTTGCAGTCCCTTTTGTTTTGTCAGTTCCATATATTTCGCTTAGAGCCATATTGCATTGTGGTTATATTTTCTCTGCAGGTCCCTAAGCAACCTTAACTCGACTCTCTAAATATTACAATCAGTCCCTGTAGTATTGTTTTGCTTACATACATTTGTATGAAAATCTGTAGTCTTTGACCGTAGGATATCTTACTAAGTATTCAACCTTTGTAACCTTTTGATACATTCGAATGTATGAATTTGATACTAAATAATAAATTTGCCTATGGTAGCCCACGAAATTTTTTTTTTTTTACGAATTTTGCTATTTGAAGTTCAGTGTCTGGGTGTAAGTTGATTAAAGTATGATTCGCGGCCGTAACAATTATGTATTTACAGAATTATAATCATTAGAATCAGTAATACAACTCCTTAAGTTAGTATGATGTAATCCTAAATGTTAAGATTTCATGAAATAGTTATTCAATAGGATTACTTTAATGATTATAATTCTGTAAATACATATTTGTTACGGTCGCGAATCATATTTTAATCAACATACAATCTAATACTGACCTGCAAATTGCAAAAAACGTAAAAAGAAATTCGCGGGTTACCCTGGCGCTTTCGCCTTAAGTGAATAAAAGAATGGAATTACACAAGGACACGTGTATCAAGATTTCATAACGCAGAAGGCAGGTACAACAGAGCCACTTAAATGGCCGAAGTAAAACAAAAAAAGAACAGGACAAAAAAACATGTGGCTTAAGGAAATATTTAGGAAAAAATGCGCAACATCCGGTTTGTTAATAAAATCTGGCATTTTAGGCTCACATCGAGACATGGGTCCAACCCGTCCAACACGTAGGGAATAAGAGACTTTACTGAAATCGGCGACCAGAAACATTATTTAAATAAAGAAACGGGTTTACCCTGGGCCCTAGTTGGAAAAGGACTTGCTGAAATCAGCACTTACTTATTCACAAAAAACATCCAACTCTTAACCACCCTTTGCGTGTGAAGACACGCAAAGGGTGGTTAAGAGTGGGGTGTGGCAGAAATAGTTTCAAAGATTTTAATACTTGATTGAAGAATCGAGTATTAAAATCTTGGAAACTATTTCTGCCACCGAAGTAAAGTTCTCAACGAACCTCACTCAAGTGACCGCATTATAATTTAAAAGGGCACTCATTTGTTTTAATAAAAAGTAAATAAAGAAAGAAAGAAGAAAAGTTTATTAGGCACAGTACCATATGCAAGGAACACATTTTAAATCTAATCAAATCATCACGGTATCACTCCGCGACTAGTTGATCAAACTACTAGACTCAAACTCAAAGCCTGTAAATGATTTTCAATTAAATCATTTACAGGCACTTCTGAATTTGTCAAAGAGTCGGTAAATCAGAAAGATGAAGCTAGTTAACCATTCCAAAGCGTAGTAGGTTCTTAAGGAGAAGAACGGGCAAGAAACTTCACGGACACTCTTTAAAATCAAATTAGATCTATTTATCTAAATCCATCTGCCAAATTATGGCACTTCTCTAATATTGACTGTCACAGCAATTGAAAAGCCCGATGATAATTAAAATAAGGTTTTATGCATTCTCAATAAACTTACTTGGCGGATAATCCCTGTAGCTGATCTCACTGTACACAGCAAATGGCGAGGCACACACTATGGATATAATCCAGAGTATGAGAATAATCCTTGAGGCTCTGGTCAGGCCTGCCATAGTGTATAGATGGAGTGGATGACATATAGCCAGGTATCTCTCTAGAGAGAACGCTGATATCGTCAGCACTGAGACGTAGGTAGCACTGAAACAAATGAAAAACAAATTGTTAATGTACGTACGTTAATTTTTATTCTAGAACATTTTACAAAATTTATTTTGTGTCCTCTTACGATGAAAATTGAATAAAATACTAGAATAGTTTCTTGGCGTTTCTAGGGACGTGTCAGAGGGAAGAAATTAGTATTAGGCAGCTAGGGACTCTCTATTGAAATTTAATATATTAAAAAGAAAAAAAAAAGATATTTTAAATACTGGAAGAAATGTGAGACTGTACTATAGTTCTTTATGATTAAAAAAGACTTGATATATCTATTGTGTCTCGATCATCAAAAGGAAATGTAGGTAGGTATTCAATTGCTTTTAGAAGCAAAAAAAAATATTTAAAAAAATAAAAAAACATGTCTACCTGTGCCTTGTCAAAAAGTGAATAAAAAAATTTAACAAAAAATTAAAAACAAGCCAAATGATTTTTGTGCTGAATGGGCACAAGGTAAGTACTAAATAGATTATAATATTTACTGTGCAATTAAACCGCCATTGTGCCCAAAAGTGGAATACTGAAAACCAATCTTTTCTGCGAAGTCGGGGGGAGTACTAACCTTGTGCCCAATTCAACACTAAAATCATTTAGCTTGTTTTTAAATTTTTTGTTAAATTTTTTAATTCACTTTTTGACAAGGCAGTCATGTTTTTTTTAATTTTTTTTATTATTTATTTTTTATTTCATACCTTTTAGTCATAAAACGATATTTTTGCAAACGCACAAATGCTACGAAAGATAACTTTTATTTTTCAGGAAATCGATATCGCGCAAATAATAACGCGAAACTATTTCTTTTATTTTGGTTTTTTAATTGTGATTAACATCTCTGAGGCGATTTAGTTTTAACAAAAACCAAATGGGTCAACATCCAAACTTTCGCATTTATAATATAAACACACACATACACGTATACGTATACGTTTATACATAAAGATTTTATCTTCAGGAAGCAAGCATGGAAACGAATAAGCCTATTTTTATAAATAAATAAAATAAAAATAGTATACGTCAATCAATCTGCCTAGCCTTTTCCCAACTATGTTGGGGTCAGCTTCCAGTCTAACCGGATGCAGCTGAATACCAGTATTTTACATGGAGCGACTGCCTATCTGACCTCCACAACCCAGTAACTGGGTGATACGATAACCCTTGGTAAGACTGGTTGTCAGACTTTCGGGCTTCTGACGACCCGTAACGACTGACAAAGATTTACGAATGACAGCCGGGACCAACGGCTTACCGTGCTTTCCGAGGCACGGAGAAGTCTCGGTATGTAAAGATGGTCACCCATCCACAGACAACCCCGGTAAGCGTAGCTTAACTTGATGGATCGACCCGTGCGGCTGTTATTACTTAGCCACGAGCTCCTCAAAAAAATAGTATGCGTAGTCAAATTATTATATTAAAAAAATATTCCGTTTTTTTCATGAACCATGGTTCCCCCATTATTTTTTTAATTTTCGCCAGCCAATGTTTACCTGGGATAATGCAACGCTTCTAACGATACCACATACATTGATATCGCTTAAGCCGTTTAAAAGTTATGGTGGAATTCAGAAACTCACAAACATACATGAACCCTGAAAACATAATGCCTTTTTTGGCAGTCGTGTAATAAAACGAAAAAGATATATAGAATAAAAGTCTAAACATGAAAATCCCAGACGACTGAATATTTACATAATAAAATTTAAAAAAAGGATCCCGTGTAAAATCACTAGAGATTACAATTCAAATAAAACATACGAGAGCTATGATCAGAAACAGAACCATTAAAGTCTGATCGTCTATGATCAAAGTACACGAAACAATGAAAATAATATAAAAGAAACATGCTGCCACTGGAAAAGCTCATTTAAACATGAAGAGAGTTTCTCGCCAACCGAGAGACGAGAATGTATCGTAACGTTGCGAGTATCGCACTCATTGTGTTTACACTCTGCACTCGGCAAAACCAAAACTTGTCTTTCGCGGAGGCTTCCAATTACCAAAGGCTACGCGATTCTTAGTTTTCGACATGAGTTCATCGTACGCACTATTACACGGGTTAACTTTTTATCCCCTTTCGATAACTCGAGAGGGGATAAAAAAAAATCACCGACAGATAGATCGGCGTTAGCCTATTTGAAGCGAGAAACTTTCCTGGTTTACATGATCCTAAAATGTCACCAATTTTTTTTTTTATGTTGTCACTTGCCAGACCGCCAAATCACTTGCGGGGTGCATTAGGGCGGACACAAATAAATGCTTTGGGTGGACATTCCGTGATAAATGATTATTTAGAAGAACTTTACTTACCTACTTTTAGTTTGTGGGTGTTACAAGGGTATTGGGATAAAACGATTTGAATTCAACTGACGTACCTTTTCAACTATTATTTTCATTCAGTAGCCATGAAACCGTTTTGAGTGGAGAAAATTTAAATGCTGCTGATAGAAGTATTTTACGAATGAAGGTTTCCTTTGATAACTTTCTTTAGGGTCTTACGGGTTAAGAGGGGACGGAGCCTTTTTTTATGGGAAATCATCAAATGACTTCTCCCGCTCTGGGCGGAGCGGGAGGGCGTGTCAGACTTTTACTGACTATAACCCACCCGTGTTCCTTCAGTTGCCTGTGCCGGGGCCACGGTTACTCTTTCGAACATCCCGCAAACCTGGCTGGCATCGGCCCTAGCGGACCCCTTCAATGGTGCTGACATCTCTTTGAGGCGCGCGTGGAACACAACGCGCCGTCCACTCAGACCTGGTCCTTTCCGGACGGCGAGCTACCCATTGCTCGCCGTCCGCAAGCCCGCGTCTACGGTGACAGAGAATCGGCTGCCAATTCCCGATGCCCAGGACGTCTCCTGCGGCGACTAGGGACGTGAGGGCGCAAAGCTTGCCTCTCCGTCACGCATTCCGCCTCCTCCTTCGCGAGCATTATTGCCTCACAGAAGGAGGAGGGGACGGAGCCTGCGAGGAATTTGAAAAATAGGTATTTGAAGAAACTATTGCCATCGCGCTGCGCCCGAACAACCGAGTTATTAGTGAGATAGGGATAGCTGCAGCTCAGATCGATTATATCTCAAAAATTTTGACGAGATCGCCGTTTCGTATTCCCCTTTTTTCTCCCCGAAATCTGAGCCGATTCAATTATTTTTTACAAAAAGTTTTTAAGAAAGAGTATTTCTAGGTCCCTACCATTTTCTTTTATGTTATAAACTTTTCGAATTGGTCTGGTAGTCCTCTAATCACGGTGGTAAAAATGGGGCATTTTTTGTAATTTTTGATGGGTCATATTTTCTTTATTAATTAGTTGCTAAAAAATGGAAATAACAGGGACGTGTCTACAGCAGAACTTGATTTTATGAAAAATAATTGATTGCTCTAGTGGCATTATTCAGGAAGAAAATAGGGGAATACATTTGTATGGAGAATCGCAGGCCCTGTTCCCTCTTATGGAATGCTGACCTTTGTTCTTACCTACAGGAAGCCGATCTGTATGACCGGCTTCCATTTCGTTTTCTTCAATACTTTAAAAATTAAAGAAAATATAAAATTCCTACTTTTTTAATCCCCATAAAACATTTCAAAAGGCATTAATTACATTAAAAGATTCATAACATCCTCCTTTTTGGAGTCGGTAAAAAATAACATTTTACAACTCCACGTTATGCAAGCAACAAAAATATTCAACAAAAAATTAAACTGGCAACATTGTCTGTACTATAAACCGTTCTCATGAAATATGAAACGTATTACAGCTGACGAGCTTATTATAAGGTTTTCAAGAAAATATCGTAAGATTTATGTGGTTCTAGATAATACTATGTTACAATAAAGTGCTCGATTTTATTTGTATTTGTATTACGACAATCCTTTTTACAAATATGCTTTTGTTATTTGTGGAAAGTAATGTCCAGTGTACTTTGCTGTTGCCGTCTGGGTGAGATTAAATAAAATGTTGGAGACGAAAACAGAGTAGGAAAATATTCTTTTTATTTTTTCAACTATTCAAACATGTATTCTGGGATTAGATTCATAACTAGGCCGGTGATATTTTTGTACGGATAAACTGGTACAGTTTTTTTTATAACTTTTTGATTTATTGAAGTTTGCCATCAAGTTCACATAACGTCGTTTTTTAACTCTGATTAGATTAAATTAATCTAAAGAACTTTCTTTCAAAGCAAATCCATCATGTTTTTTGTTTATTTTTCATGCAAAACAAAAACAAGATAAAAAAAAAAACGCGGAAGGAAAAAATACCGGACAAGTGCGAGTCGGACTCGCACTCGAAGGGTTTCGTACCACCGCGGCACAATATTTAACACTACATATTTTTTTTAAATACTAAACGAAAAATATTTTTCATCTTAAAGAAATTCACTTTTCCGTGATCAATCAACGTGTTCCTTTTGATATCCTATAACTCTGGGGGTCATTGCACTCACTCATCATTATGAAAAACTTTTACTCCAAACACGAAATCGCGAAAAACAAATCGGATGATCGATGACATTTTGACGAGTTATGTGAACATAAATGTAGGGAACAGCTGATTTTTTTCGCGATTTCAGGGTTGGTCCGATAGTAAAAGTTGTTCATAATTATGAGTACAATGACCCCCTAAAGTTATGGGATATCAAAAGGAACACGTTGTACACATCGTGGGGAGTCAAAACTGCACATAGAATATTTTTGAAAAGTGATTGCTACGAGATCTGGGAACGATTCTAAGACCGAAAATATAGTTTTTAAAATTTTGCATAGATATTCTCTATAAGTCTGGTCAGTCTGAAGGCTATAAATTATCACGCAATTTCTTATGGGGGATGAGCAATATTGTATTATGTTCATATTATTCTATAGTTTACCGCAAATTGTAAAAAGACCAGCCAAAAAGTTACAATATTGTAGATAGCAACAGATAGACGATAGTTGCATTTTTGAATATAATAGAGTTAAATAAATCTCTTTATTATGTATAATGTCGTGGCCAAATCTAGAATTGATCATTTATGATGCGGTCTGGCCAAATCATTGGATACTTATTAACGGTATGAACAGTTAAACGCACGACTACTTCATGATGTGGCCAAACATTAGTGATCATATCGTAAAATAGTTAGATTACCCACCGGTAGAGGCATTGATGTCGCTTTGTTTTTGTTGTGCATCGGTCCTAAAAACACTAAGAAGCCAAGTAACTGCGACCAACTTGGATGTAGCGCTCGCCGGCCGCTGCCGCGGCACCGCTCGCTTCGCTCGCTCGGCTCGTACGCGGTTGATCACAGTTCTAACCTAAACTAAACCATTTGGTCTGGGTGCCACTAGCGCCGTGAAATGTAACTATTTTGCGATATGCCAGTGGTAAGCTGGTGAAATGGCCAGGCAGATCACAATATGACCGATACCCTACATTAATGATATGGCCAAACATCGACTGACATATTATTAAACGGTGACCCGTAAACCATTTCATGAAACGCAACCATTTCATGAAATGATCAATTCTAAGATCTAGCCACGACATATACACCATAGTAATTACAGATGCAAGTGTAGAAGTTTTTCATGGAGTAACTAACACATGGGCGGTCTTATCGCCAAAAGCAATATAAAAAAAACGATTATCATCACGCTATATTCTTATATATCTCTTGATTGACTCATGACATACATAAAAACGTCTGTTTTAGTCAAATTTCAATAAAGCAAATAGCTGAACGACGACTGCTTACCAAACCTATGGTTGTAAGTTCGACTCCCGGCTATTGATGTTTTTTGTGATTCTTCTTTTTAAATTTTGTTAATACTATTATAATAATACTAGCTGTGTCCCGCGACTTCGTTCGCGTGGAAGTCGTAAGATACACAATACACTAAAAATAACAGCCTATAGCCGGGTCGTACCGGACATGTCTAGCTCTCGACTGCCTTACTATTGGCTAACCGTCAGAAGGACATACATTGACATCTGCCGGCGGCCAATCACGGGCGGCCGGGTAACCACTCAGAGTTGCCACATATACTTCAGTGTTGCCGTACGCTATAAGCCATATTTTAATAAAACTTTCGTCTCCCGATCCGCCATTAATTCCTTTTTTACTTAGCGTTCTTACTGGCTTTTTTTCTTTTTGCTCGACTCCTAAGGGTCATACATAGCATGATGTTAAATAGCCTATAACTATCCTCGAGAATTGGGCTACCAAAAGCAAAGAGACTTTTTCAAATTCGACTTCTTGTTCACAATTTCATGGGTTTATTTTTTACGCGGAACCCTAATTCTTTTTCTTAAATTAAAGTAGCTTATGTTACTCCTGATAACATCAGATAATATCTGCCAGTCTAAGTCCCGTCAAAATCGGTCCAGCCGTTTCTGAGATACAAACAGACAGATAGACACACAACGTTTTTAAAAATAGTTTTGTTATAAGTGCCGTATATACTCGTACTTGCATATGCATCTATTAAAAAAACTGTTATTTTGACATTACAAACAGACACTTCAATTTTATTTATTTATATAGATACATAAATAAAAGCTGACACGTTTGTTAATGGTTAATGGCTTTTATGACATTTGGCGAATACATGAAATATAAATATTTGTACACCATAATTATGTTGTGGTAAAATGTATGGAACTTAAAAAATATTAACTTCATGCCATGTAAAACTACATTCTTGAAAATAAATAAATTCTGATTGTGATTCTGATTCCGTCACAGCGTGTCGCAATAATGAGGGTAATGAAAAATGTCAAACAGAAAAAGTTGTGGAAATTAATGTTTAGCATTCTGTAACACACACATTGACACACAGACATTGACATTGACTTTTCTGTGGCCGGATCTATGATAGAAAGTAGGTACCCAATTATTATTATGTGTTATAGTTTATGGGATCGGGCTTCCCTTCATCAATACTGTTTCTGTGTTAATTCGAGTATTATAAAAGTATTGTTTTGAGAGGTTCTGTTCGTTTGAGTTCATTAGGCATTTTATGGTTCAACCTTTATTTATTTTTTTCGGGGTGTAAAATCCTCATCGATGTACTCCGCCTTGGGGCGGGCGGAGGGGTCTGTCAGACTCTTACTGATATAGCCTTCTTCAAGAATTGGACTTTATAATGCAAAAAGATTTTTTCAAATCCGACTGGCAGTGACTGAGATTAGCACGTTCAAACCGTCAATAAAAAATAAAATGTGTCGGTACCTAATAGACTAAGCGCATTTTTCTTACTTTAAGCAATTTTATACCCGTCGTAATTTCTAAACGAAACATCCGATTCGAATAATTTGAAAAGGAATTTACATGTAGGTACTTAATCTACCTTGATTATGAAACTATTTATTTGGATAAGGATTATTACCATGTTTATGAAAACACCTTCGCAAGTAATGCATTATTTTATAACAAATTTGATTACCATTAAAAAAGTTATAAGGAGCCAACCTTAAAAGATAGACATATGCTATCGCGGACTTTTTTAGAACTTTTTGAGAGGAACAATTCCGTCATATATGATTTTTGGGTATCTTTAACCGTTTACGCAGCGCACGCAATGAAAGCTCTCAAAAGGAATAAATTTTCCCCGTTCTTGCAACATTTTTCATTGCTGCTCCGCTCCTATTGGTCGTAGCGTGATGTTATATAGCCTATAACCTTCCTCGATAAATGAGCTATCCAAACTAAAAGAATTTTTTAATTCGAACCAGTAGTTCCTAAGATTAGCGCGTTCAACCAAACAAACAAACAAACTCTTCCTCTTTATAATATTAGTATAGATAAGTATAGATATATATTTAAATTATACCTAAATAAGTAAGTATATATTTGTGAATGACCGCACTGTCGCATTGGGTACATACACCTATAATGATAATTGTAAGGGAGATTTTAATAAATAAAACAATATTAAAAACCAGCAATGAAATTGAAAACCAAGTAGGTAATCTCGTGCAATAAACATTTAGTTAACGACCGCTACCAAACAGCAAGGAAACGACCAATTGACATTTAGCATTCGCACTAGCTATTCAATTCGTCGTCTGCAACGATTGCTGTTGGAAACTAAAATGTATCTTTTTAGCTCAGAACACAATTTTAAAGATCTTGTTAAGTACTGATAAAAGGTTAGCTTTTTTAGTTAAAATTTTCTAAATGATGACTTACGAGTAAAACTCAGAATTGAAAGTTGATTTTAATGGTCTCTATTTAGAAAATAACCCAACATAGCTTTTATACTGATAAACATTTCACCAACTTTCATCAGCAGTATCACGCCTGTAATCCGTCAAAGGGTAGGCAGAAGAATACCTATACTACACCCACATTTCTACAGTTATGTTTAAGTCCCATGTAATAGGGGGCGTGCCTAATTATGATGATACTTAAGTACTTATTTTCGTCCTGTGTAGGTATTTTGGCAGTCAGTCCTAATTCCTATTACCAGCCTGACATTAGCTAATCCACGTATGTACAGTCTTCGAGCCAGCACGAGAAAAGCGAGACTAAGAAACAGATGAAAACTCCAAATTTAAGTATCACTAAACATTCCGTCAAAATCAAATGAAATTATTGGTTTGCAAACATGGGTAATTAGTACATTGATGTTAATTATAAGATTTCTCCGTGTTCTATCGTCAGATGGGCATGCAACTCATATATTAAAACCGCAAATCATTCAAAATCATTACCGATTTCCCCAATGTCATATGCTAATGACTTATTACGTATTCAAGGGAGGCAAAATTTGCATACTGTTTGATAATATCGCATATTTACGTGGGGATACGTATCAAATTGAGTTTGCTTGATTTAATTATAAACGTGCTGGTAATTGTATTTTGTTTTTGGGTCATTACTGGCTGATTTTTCGGGCGTTAAAATTAGTGAGAGTAAAATAATTTATTATCATTAGAGACACAAAGTGCTTTCAATAGCCTGTCACTAAGACCAAGTAAAATCTTAACATTTGAGGATTATACTAACTTAAGGAGCTGTATTACTGATTCTAATGATTATAATTCTGTAAATACATATTTGCTACGGTCGCGAATCATACTTTTATCAACATAATCCCAGACACTGAGCTGCAAATTGCAAAAATCGTAAGAAAATTTGAATTTCCCGGGCTACCTTAGCGCTTCCTCTTAAAGACTAAGGCCCGGACTTGCGAGCGATAGGTCGTGTTTCGATTGCACGTGTTGGCGTAAACCTCCTTGTAGCATAAACCTAATTATTTAGCTAAAACGACCTACATGGTGTCTGAATTTTTTTTCCATTTTTTCTGTAAGCAAGTTTTTCTAACGGCCTGGTAATGCATCATCATTTATCAAAGTTAATTGACATCTTTATAAGGAAGCGTTTGCCATCTCAATATTACATATGCATAAACCAGGGCCCGAAACCGGTATGATAAATACAGGTATTTTTTCGGTTACAACATTTATTTTACAGGTATTTTTAAGGTTACCTTAGTTCATAATTTGAATACAACCAATATGAATAACGGTAACCGAAATAGAAACCTCTTACACGTGCCCGTCGTTTGTACTTGAATTCGGATTATGTAGAAAATTTCCGAACATTTGTGGTTTCAACGTGTGTTGTCTAGCTACTGTTATTTAGATATATTTACCTAAGTTGCATTTACGTAGAAATCTGACCTTGTTTTAGGGATGACTTGGAGAAACCTGTCTAATTAAATGAAGATTAGGTATGAACTTGAAGTTAGCTCCGTACACGATAAAGTGGCATCAAAAAGTGTACTAAACTAAATAGGTAAAGTACATACCTATTTGCTGGTAATAATTACATTAAGGCGACGATAACCGACTTTTAATGGTTTTAAACTGAAGGTAATGTCTAAACGACTAGTGTTAATGATTTGGAAAAAAAACATTTTAAATTAGAGCATTTTCTTAATAACTTAATATGTGAATATTTTAGATTATGTTTAATTACTAAGGGTGAATTCGAACAAACTTTTATTCCTAGTATAAGTCTAATATCCAGCGAATATATTTTTTTTTTGCACATTTTCTATACAAAAACTATCAGACGTCAATTTTATTTCGCAAATAAAAGATTCTTAGGTTAAATCAATCAGCCCATAGTGTAATTAATTTGTAAAATTATGTCTGTATTTTTATGAAACCTTCACCATTTTAAAGATACTTAATTTAATAATTTATCTTTTAGTATACGTGTTTTAATATAATACCTTTTGTTTTACGTGTAATAAATTAATAATGCGTATAATTTGGGACAGCGCTCCTTAATGGGCGAGTCCTATCACTGAGTGGACGTACGACACGTTGCGTGAGCTCAGCACAGAACACGCAAGCTATACACTCAAGGCCGTTGGCATATATCTGCGTCTTAACCAGAACGTAAGATTCAGTAAAAATTTTCAGCACAGGTCAGTTCTTAACTTTTTTAAGCTATTTTATAATATGACCGCAGAAAAAACCATGTAAAGTTCATAACCGAGTCTAAGTAATAGATCAAAGTTTAACTAGGTATAGGCAGGTAAGTACAAAATACAGTGCTTCAAATATTTGCAAAAATAATTATGCACTTCGCTCGAGCCATAATTTTCCCTCTTCACATTACCGCACTGATGCGACTTCCTGCATCCAGTGATCCAACTTATACAACAGTATACTGTGACCTCGATAAGAGTGACAAAGTACTTACGCTTCAGAGATCAGGGCCCTCAGTTTGCAGAAGACGATACCCAAACTGTATGGATATTGGTGCCAGTACACCGACAGATCATTTGGAAGACCTGAAACAAAAAAAAAACACGCGTTTCATTAAAAATAGAAAAATAGTCGTTGATTTGCAAAGATAAATTTTACCTAGAAGAATATTATGTTTTACTAGCTTCCGCCCGCGACTTCGTCCGCGTAAAATTTCTTGTTCCCCTGACCCACCCCGTCGCATCGCATCGCCTGCCCGCGCTGTTACTTCGTTTTCGCTTAGCGCTCGTTCTTCCTTTTGTTCGTTTTTGCTCGGCTTCTAAGAGTCCTGGCGTAATGTTACATACTCTATAGTCTTTCTCAAGAATTGGACTTTATAATGCAAAAAGAATTTTTCAAATCCGACTGGTAGTGGCAGAGATTAGCGCGTTCAAACAGTCAATAAAAAATAAAATGTGTGGGTAACTAATAGACTAAGCGCATTTTTCTTACTTTAAGCATTTTTATACCCGTCGTAATTTCTAAATGAAAGGTCCGAATCGAATAATTCAAAAAAGAATTTACGTGTACTTAATCAACCTTGATTATGAACCTATTTATTTGGATAAGGATTAATACCATGTTTATGAACACACCTTCGCAAGTAATGCATTATTTTATAACAAATTTGATTACAATTAAAAATGTTATAGTGAACCAACCCTTAAAGATAGACATATGCTATCGCGGACTTTTTTTTGAACTTTTTAAGAGGAACAATTCCGTCATACATGATTTTTGCGTAACTTTAACCGTTTACGCAGCGCACGCAACGGAAGCTCGCAAAAGGAATAAATTTTCCCCGTTTTTGCAACATTTTTCATTGATGCTCCGCTCCTCTTAGTTGTAGCGTGATGTTATATAGTTTGTAACAGGTATATGTGTATCTTTATATTTAAATAAATATGTATTCCACGATTTCTCATAATTGCACCTACCACTGTTTGTCTCTGCATCACCCAAAGGTTGACTGGTAGAAAATGCCTATGGCATTAAGTCCGCCTCTGTACATTTCTGTGCATGAAGTATTAAATAAATAAATATAGCCTATAGCCTTTCTCGATAAATGAGCTATCCAACACTAAAATATTTTTTCAAGTCGAACCAGTAGTTCCTGAGATTAGCGCGTTCGACCAAACAAACAAACAAACTCTTCAGCTTTATAATATTAGTACAGATAGAACAGACTCTTTCTGTTAAAACCTTGAAAGGCATAAAACCAGACCACATACCGCCTTGGAGACTAACCTTAGACCCCTTCAAGATCATTTGTCATCTATCGAACACTAGGATAAACCATTTTCTAACATACAACACAATTACTCCTTTACCCAACCCTAACAAGCTGTTTATGTTTCCAGTTTTAAAGAAAACGAAGGAAACATTTCAAGGTTCTATCCTTCTATAAGGAAACTCCAAGGTCCCATACTTCAGTGTGTTTCAGTAACGAAGTATATTACGTGATTAGATGATGCATTTACCGGCAGATGTTGTAACAACATACCATAACAAGCTACACCTAATACAGTATGTAGGCAATGTGTATCGTTATGGCTATTGCAAACAGTTTTGTTCGTACGGTTTAGTACACCATTTGCGAACCGTTTGGGAACGGCTCCTGAAACGCAATAAATACGAAACTAGGGCGGGAAAACTCTTTGTAGCACGTGGTGTTTCGCTGTGCAACGATAACGTACACTACATGGATTACATGGAGAACTACATGGATTTGTATGGGTGGAATGTTGATAATACCGTAATCATTGAGCTAGCTACGTTTCAAGCTAAATGAAATACTACTAAATGTTTTCGTCACAATTAAAAACTCAAAAAAGAAAAAAGTGCACTGAAGTTTGACATTAGCTATCCAAAAAGAGTATCCATTGATTTCTGATATTCTTTTTAGAGAGTTTTTGTTGCAGCCAAACTCGACCAAACTTGCCAAACTTGTTTGTTTGTTTGTTTGGTTGAACACGCTAATCTCAGGAACTACTGGTACGAATTGAAAAAATATTTTAGTGTTGGATAGCTCATTTACCGAGGAAGGCTATAGGTTATATAACATCACGCTACGACTAATAGGAGCGGAGCATCAATGAACAGTGTTGCGAAAACGGGGAAAATGTATTCCCTTTGCGAGCTTCCGTTGCGTGCGCTGCGTAAACGGTTAAAGTTACGCAAAAATTATGTATTACGGAATTGTTCCTCTTAAAAAGTTCTAAAAAACAGGCCGCAATAGTATATGGTCTACCTTTTAAGGTTGGCTCACTATAACATTTTTAATGGTAATCAAATTTTGTATACAATAATGGATTACTTGCCAAGATGTTTTCATAAACATGGTTTTAATCCTTATCCAAACATATAGTTTCATCATCAAGGTTGATTAAGTACATGTAAATTCCTTTTTGAGTTATTCAATTCGAACTTTTTGTTTAGAAATTACGACGGGTATAAAAATGCTTAAAGTAAGAAAAATGCGCTTAGTCTAAGTATTAGTTACCTACACATTTTATTTTTTATTGACTGTTTGAACGCGCTAATCTCTGTCACTACCAGTCGGATTTGAAAAATTCTTCTTGCATTATAAAGTCCAATTCTTGAGGAAGACTATAACAACATGCACGTTACATGGGTATGTAAACATTACGCTAGGACCCTTAGAAGCCGAGCAAAAACAAAAAAAAAAGGAAGAACGAGCGCTAAGCGAAATGCGATGCGACGGGGTGGGTCAAAGAACATGAAATTTTACGCGGACGAAGTCGCGGGCGGAAGCTAGTTAGAATATTTATTTATTTATTTATATATACTTTATTGTACACCAGATTACACATTACATAAAGATACATCTTAAACTACAAAATATACAATTGGAATGAATATATTCGGCTACAACAAAAGTCTGCGAGTTACATTATTAGTAACCTAACTGGTAAATAGCAGAAGATACACAAACATAATCCAAATGCATCGATCTACCTAAGCCGACATTAGTTTTATTTTATCACTATCCACTTGATGCTAAGCAATACTGGGGACGACTGCATCTCGTGTGCGCTTGCCACGTAATGAGTACCTAATTTTACTTGTGCAAAACATATGTATAGTCACATTTTAAAACACTCAAGGAAGTAAAAACGGTCTAGATTTGTATAGAACAACGTCGTTGCAGTGTGTAAAGATTGATAAGAACACTTATATAATTACACCAAGTGACACTAAGCTATCCGTATGATTCAAAGCATCATACAGATTGATAGGAGTGATTTAAACATTCATACGGGTCAATTCATTCAAGACACGTGCCTCAGAAAGAAATAGGTACCTACGTACTGTGCTGAAACTTTGAACGTCCACTTCTACGGTTCCGTAGCTCAAAAGGAAACACGGAACCCTTATAGGATCATTTAGTTGTCTGTCTGTCTGTCTGTATATCTGTCTGTCAGTCTGTCAAGACCCTTAGGAACGTCATCAAGTTGAAATTTACTTGAAATACGTGGGTCTACGGTCCCTTGGAGCTCTTAAAAAATCAAGCTTCTAAGTCAACGCAATAAAAAATACGGCCATTTATGCGACATATTTTGATATTAGCAAAAAAATCAAAGCCTTATCCCGTTGACCTAGAATCATGAAATTTTGCAAGAACCAAGGTCTCACAGCTCATGTAAAGGAAAAAGTCCGAAAATCGATATTTTGTATTTTCATCACATTTTTTTTTGTGATTACAAACTTACATTTGCAATTGAAGAATTCACCGTGACTTAGATCGATGTACGGTAGAACATGTTTTCAACTACAATGTTAAGTTTGTTCTTTTTATTTAAGATAGGTTTGCTCTTTGACTTTAATCTAGGTCAGAGGTGACAGAGACAAAGTCGACGATGGAGCGAGCTTACCCAGAAGAAGCCTGTTCACTCTCACTTTGAAGAGATCGGGGTTGTATGCGTTCGGAAACACAGATGCAGGTAGAGAATTCCACTCCTTTGCTGTGCGCATCACAAAAGACATTTGGAAACGCCTTGTGCGAATTGGTGAAATAGCAACTAGGTAGGAATGGTAACCTGCAGTGCGTCTTGATGTCGTCGGTGGTAGAAGGAGGAATTAGGTCGTGGAGTTCTTGAGCACACTCACCGAAGATAAATGAATGATGAAGAATGATTTTTGGGATAAATTCATCCCAACTACGGACCCCTTCATTGTGCGTGGTCCGACACGCACTTGGCCGGTTATTTCGTAATAGTTTACCTCATCATCATCTGCCTGGCCTTTTCCCAACTATATTGGGGTCGGCTTCCAGTCTAACGGGATGCAGCTGAATAACAGCATTTTATATGGAGCGACTGCCTATTTGATCCCCACAACCAAGTTATTGGGTAACACTACCCTCCACTCAAATCTATATTTCGCTGATTTTGCCGTATGCTTTCAAGAGTAAATATCATACGAGCCCATAACGACAGATACAACTCTTACCAGTTCGTATATTTTATTACTTCTTTAAATACAACACACGCTTATCGCAAAAAGGAGCGTCACGATCAAGCTCAACAAGTTAGAAAACAAAATTAAAGCCAGAAACAACTTTATCCAGTTCTTATCAAACTAACCATGTTTCGTTCAAAACAACTCGAGCCTACACAACGATAAACGATGGAAAGATAACAGATTAAAAACTTAAATTGAAAAGCAATTTACTGAAGAACGTTACGAACAATTTAGGTTTTAATTATAATACATATAAAACACAATCTTAGAGCCTATTTTTCTTTTGAAAATAGGCACAGACCGATAATGATGTTAAATGTTGTGTGAAAAAGCATTTTAAGTTAAAACAAAATGGCCATATTTCGATTCTAAACAAATTCCAAGATGTAATGGAAAAACTCAAAACGTTTTTCGCTCAAGCGTGATTCGCAACAACATTATTTGATCCAGTAGGATGATTCGATACGTCGGATTTTACCTAAAGAGTTTTCGATCTAGCGTGCAATTCAAAACGGTTTTTCACACCTGCGTGTGTCGTGACAACGTCATTTGAAAGTTGAAACTACTTACATAGTAGACCCCATAAATTTAGTTCAAAGATTATTAAAGCTATTAATTTAAGGAAAAAGCGCCAGGTAGCCCGGGAAATTCAAATTTTCATACGTTTTTTGCTATTTGCAAGTCAGTATTAGGTTGTATGTTGATCAATATATGATTCGCGACCGTAAAACTATGTAAAGTTTGTATGTATGTAATAATTAAAGTCATCAATACAACTATTTAAGACCAGGTAATTCTATTGAATGACTATTTCATGTAATCGTGACAATTAAGGTGTGTCCAAACATAGCGCGGCATTTGAGCGCGGCAGCCGCGCTCAAATGCCGCGCTGTGATTGGACGACTGCCGCGCGCGAACGCTTCTGTCAACCTGCCGCGCACAAACATTTGCAGTGAACATTCGTCAGTAGTTGTGTTTGGACGTATATCTGATGCGTATAAAAATGGACAGCAAAACATCGATTCATTTGATTGAAATGTATGGATCTTTTAATGTGTTATGGATCCTCGACAAAAAGAATACCATAATAAAAACAAACGTGAAGACGTATGGGATGAAATAGCCAACAATTTAGATCTTCCTAAGAAGGAATTAAAATCTAAAATGAAAAGTCTTCTAAGCTCATACAGACGTGAAAGAAATAGGGAAAAACAACCAATACCACTGGATCAGGTTAGTTTTTGCTCGACCTTATAGTAAATAGAGATTCGGTACTACGAGCTTATATCAGCTGGCAATATATTATTGAAATCATATAAAAGTTTTTAACATATCTGAAACATCTTTTTTCTTATTTGACGTTTTGACAATCGAAGGCTAGAATATGAGTCTCCTGTTGCCAAATACCTCAAAGTTATAGCAATCTCTCTTTTGTTGTGATTGCTTTACGCCAGTGCGTATCTTCTTTTTTAATATGCGGTTCAACCAAGCTATGTAAATGTTCAAACTCCTCCAAGGACAATCTTAAAAACTGTGGTGTTCGGTAATTAATTTCGTAATTTATTGATTCACAATTCTGTAACCTCCGCTGATAAAGTGGTTTCATCCAGCATTTTCTTATTTTAATAGGTTTTTTCTTATTCCTTCTTCGCAATTTTCGAATAATAAGCAGAGCTACGACACACGCAACTGCCTTCATTTTAGTTCTGATGCCAACTGAAGTGCGCGGCGTGTCTCGGATGTGCCGCGCAGTACTGCCGCGCAAACATTCGTCGGTGTAGTCCTAACTAGAGCGCGGCAGAAATGTGTCCTGCGAACGCCGCGTGTTGCTGCCGCGTTCTTGCCGCTCAATGTTTGGACACACCTTTAGGATTATGCAAACTTATGGAGTTGTATTTCTGATTTTGATGATTATAATTATGTAAATGCATATTTGTTACAGTCGCGAATGATACTTTAATCAACATACAACTTAATACTGAATTGCAAATTACAAAAAACATAAGAAAGTTTGTATTTCGCGGGCTACCTGGCGCTTCCCCCCTAAATAAAGTTATTTAGAAGATTAAAATATAACTAGATTTACCAAAACAAACCTAAAATAACTTAGCCTGTCTGCCTTTTTTTTGGGTGGGTAATCATCAAATGACTTCTCCTGCGGGAGGACGTGTCAGGCTTTTACTGACTAAACCCCACCCGTGTTCCTTCAGTTGCCTGTGCCGGGGCGACGGTAACTCTTTAGAACATCTCGCGATAGCCATAGCCTGTCTGCCTGAAATCTAGATTCATTGCATTGAACGAAAAAATCACAAAAGTAACCTATATCTATTCAAATTACTTTAACATCGTTAACATATTTTTTGCAAAGTAAAATATATTATACCAGCTGTTTCCCGCGGCTTCGCCCGCGTGGATGTCAATACTTTCCTATTTGAATCGGATTTTGTTCACAATTTCATGGGTTTAATTGTTTTTTGCGCGGAACTCTAATTCTCTTTCTAAAATAAAAGTAAGTAAGCCTAAGTTACTATTTATAACATCAGCTATATGCCAGTGAACCCGTCAAAGTCGGTTCAGCCGTTTCGGAGATTAACCGGAACAAACCAGACAGACAAAAATTTTCAAAATTGTTTTTTTGTTATAAGTGCCGTACATACTCATATTTTCATATGCATTTTGTAAAAAGGTGTTATTTTGACATTAAAAACAGATACTTAAATTTTATTTATTTGTATAGATTTAATTCTCAGGAAGTCAGACATGTTAGGTACAAAGGCTAAGGCAAATAAAAGATCCTAATCCTGATGGAAGGCTATGCTTTAAAATACAAAAAAAAAAACTTAAAAGGGTCTATTATTTCAGACGAAGGTACTCACGAAATATTAAGAGCTTATAGCGAAACGAAACAACAACTAGTTAGCCTAAACTTTCAGGAAATTGTGTTACGAAGTTATTATGAAAACAAAAGGACAAAGTTGCTGCAAAGTTTTGTTCTTTACGCCAAACTACATTATTATGAAATGCCCCACACCTATCTCCGACAACTAAACATGATCCTTTATTTTTGGGCTTAGGTTGGCTATATTTACCTTCCTGCTTAAGGCTCTTGCAAACAGGCGCGACACGCGACACAAAAGCACCGCGTGTTGCGCGACGAGCGGTGCCTTTGTGTCGCGCGCGATTTGCAACGCGTGTCGCGCCTGTTTGCAGGAGCCTTTAAGTAATTAGGTAGGTTACTATAGTTAATAATATACTATAATATACCTTTGTTTTTATTATCTTACCTTACCTACCTAGCTAAGTACGTATTTCCTAAAGAAGAAAAACGCTTACATCTGCACTATACAGTGTGAGTCTTTATAATGTGCACATATCGAAATGAGGGAATCTATGCTTAATTTTATCGACGGAAAAAATGTTAAAAAAAATCTAAATATTTATTAATATTTTTTATGGATTTTTAAAAAAAATTGTTTGCTTTTGTGACCCCAGTGTATACAAAACTGTGTAACTTTTAAACTAAACGATTTATCACGATGAAACAAACTCCATAATGTTTGGAAGTAATTAGGTGTCGTCATAAAATAAAAATTATGGAAAAAAATAGCCACATTTAAAAATAAACATTTTTGTTTGGCAAAAATCTGATTTTTTTTCATTAATTTTTACAAAAATTGTAAAATTTCTCAATAACATGCCCCCATCACCTTCTTTTTTTATAACTTTAAGTTATTCTTCATTGTATTAGGAACCTAACGGTAAAAATTGCATGTTTTTAACTCAACCCCAACATTTTTTATCAACTGTCAAAGAAAGGCCCAACGCATAGCTATTGTTTAGCAGGTAGATAAACTTTCTTTTGAATGTGCGCAGGTCGGGGAGGTAGGGCCAGCCAAAGGAACTTGAATTATGACAGATGTCAGACTGGCAGTCGCTCCGAATTATTCGCCGCTGCTACATGTGTTTCGGTACTTTCGTTCGCTGGACTTTCATAACTTTCGTTCGCTGCTACATGATGCCGCGTTTAAGTGAATTTTCCCCGGCACACATCGCCGACATACATTTTTACTATGGAGTGGGACAAGGAAGTGCCAGAGCTGCGCGCGCGGCTTACATAGCTGCGTATCCTAACAGGCAACCAGTGCCATCTGCCCGAAACTTCCAGAAAGTTCACAGAAGGTTGTCGATCACTGGACTTGGATCAAGTAGAGATCGTCGCGAGCCACCTCAAGTAATTATTGATGCGGCTACTGAACAAGCAGTATTAAGTGATTTGTTTGCTGATCCATCCATAAGTACTAGACGACTGGCTCTTCGTCACGGAATATCCCAAAAATCAGTGTGGCGTATTTTAAAGAAAGAAGGATTGCATCCTTATCACTATCAAAGGGTGCAACATCTACATGAAGACGTAGACTGGCGTCCAAGGTGTGTGATGTCCACATGGATTCAAAGAAAAACCAGAGCAAACCCAAACTTTCCAAGAAAAATACTATGGATGGACGAAGCGACATTCACTAGAGACGGTATTACTAACTGTCGAAATTTACACAGATGGTGCCGCGCAGGTGAAAACCCGAAACTGAAACGGTCATCTACTTTCCAAGTAAGATTTTCGATAAATGTTTGGGCTGGTCTTATCGATAACATGTTGATTGGACCAGTCATATTGCCGAGAACGTTGACTGGTGAAAGATTTTTAAGTCTATTGAGAGATGATATGCCTCAGTTATTGGAAGATGTCCCACTGGCTGTGCGTCAAAGGATGTTTCTTCAGATGGACGGATGTCCTGCCCATTACGCTACAAATGTAAGAAGATTTTTAAACGAAAATTATCATGACAAATGGATCGGCCGGCAAGGACCTGTAGGGTGGCCTGCGCGTTCACCCGATTTGACGCCCCTTGATTATTTCCTATGGGGGACCATGAAGCAACGCGTCTACAGTACCCCCATCAACAGTGAGGCCGATTTGCGTGACCGCATAATAAACTGTGCGAATGATATTCGCAATGATCCCGAAATGATAAGGAGAGCGACACACCAAATTCTAATTCGCGCGGCTTTGTGTTTACAACAACGAGGTGGACATTTTGAGAACCTGATGCATTAAATTTTGTATTTAATAATAAATGGGTTTCAATTGAACTCTTTTGCATTAATTATCATCCCAAACAAACCACCCTTATGAGAACAATACGATTCCGCGTTCGGAGTGCCATCTTTGAAACGACCCGCGCGCATTCACAACAAAGTTAACAAAAAAAAGTTTATCTACCTGCTAAACAATGTGCGTAGCTATGCGTTGGGCCTTTCTTTGACATTTGATAAAAAATGTTGGGGTTGAGTTAAAAACATGCAATTTTTACCGTTAGGTTCCTAATACAATGAAGAATAACTTAAAGTTATAAAAAAAGAAGGTGATGGGGGCATGTTATTGAGAAATTTTACAATTTTTGTAAAAATTAATGAAAAAGAATCAGATTTTTGCCAAAAAAAAATGTTTATATTTGATTATGGCTATTTTTTTTCCATAATTTTTATTTTATGACGACACCTAATTACTTCCAAACATTATGGAGTTTGTTTCATCGTGATAAATCGTTTAGTTTAAAAGTTACACAGTTTTGTATACACTGGGGTCACAAAAGCAAACAATTTTTTTTAAAAATCCATAAAAAATATTAATAAATATTTAGATTTTTTTTAACATTTTTTCCGTCGATAAAATTAAGCATAGATTCCCTCATTTCGATATGTGCAGATTATAAAGACTCACACTGTATTGTAAATTAAAGTCGCTTTTCGTGTCTGTCTGTGTGATCGCGTTGGTCTTCTAAACTACCTACGCAACGTATATTGGTGTGGTTTTCATTTCAGGATCATTTAGAGATTTTATTCTGGAAGGTTTATGTGTATAAAAAAAAAATTTAAAAAAAACATTTTATTCTCAGACAACCAAGGTCCATAGTGTTAATTACAAAAAAAAACTTAACAAGTATGTTAGTAGGTACAGAAATAAAAGTGGAAAATAATGTAGATTCATCACGACATCACCCCGCACGAACATGCAGATTGATGAATCGATTGAACACAGACGCGTCCAGCCTATCTGCTATCATTTCCAGCAAGCTGTTGCTACCCCTCCGCACAGTTTTCAAGACTGACGCTATTCTCTTCCGCATTATTGCATAGAAATCATCTATATGCGCGTCCGCAAACAAACCTGAAGCACTACAATACAAGAACGCGGGAGTCGCAACAGTGCCCTGAAAATGGTATTGTATTGTACTTTGGGGGCATTGTAGGCACTTTGTGTGTACTTAACCCAAAGACCACTCGTGTAGAAATTTTGACAATACGCTTTAAAAAGCGTCAATTTAACGTCTACCGTACAGCGAGCGAATCTACAGGGTGTGGCGTAAATAGTGGTCCAACGTTAAGCCGTCGATACACCGTATATTCAGCTGTCACATACCACAATTTGAAACTTTTTTCCATAGATCTCAGTATAAAATATTTTTATTCTTTTTTTAAAGTTTTACACCTTACTTTACTAATTGGGCTGTACGATTCAGCTCTTTTTGAATAGAAATGGCTACAACTTTTGTTTAAATTAAGAAGTCAGTTATTATTATACTATTTTAGAATCTCCATTAGTTGAACAAGTTTTTAAAATAATGGGCACCGACAGTGTCGTACATTTTTTTTACACCATTCGCACCTCAAGTCGCACAATTTTCTACACATTTGAGTTACATTTTGAAATAAACACATTTTTCTTTATTACCTATACAATCACATTTACAGAATTACTTGCCTGTGATAGCACATGTATTCCACAGTTATAATCAGGAAAAAATATGATAAAATAATATCTTTATTAGAAACTACAGCCACATTAGTAAAGCAAGGTGTACATTTTTCAAAAAAGAATAGAAAAATATTTTATTCTGAGATCTATGGAAAAAACGTTTCAAATTGTGGTATGTGATAGCTGAATATACGGTGTATCGACCGCTTAACGTTGGACCACTATTTACGCCACACCCTGTATGTATGTGCCAGCACGTTTCCCCGACAGTGCCCTCCGTTCTCTCTCTACATCGTGGTCATCAGTCACGATGTGCCCTAGGTAGCTGAACTGTGAAAACAGTTCAACTGTTCTCCATTTAAAGAAATGGATGACAAACTATTTGGCCTTTTGTTGTTTCCAGCACATAAAAATTAAAGTAACTAACATATGTATAATAAATCTCGATCTTTTAGCATCTCGTAAAAACTGTGGGAAGTAGGGGCGGGTCCGGCACCCTAATTGCGTAATCTATTAATTTTTTGAAGCACGTAATCTATCACGATTTTGAAGCATATTGCTAATCCATTGCTTCATGTGTTCGAAAAATTTGTGTACTCAACAACGTAAATAACGCAATGAATGTTGTTGAACTGTCAAAATGAAATCGATTCCTACCTACTGTGTGTTACGCAATTGCCCCGCGGGTCCCTAGTTTATTTATTAGTCAATAATTCCTAATTTTCGTCTTTATGTTTCAAATGTTTTTCATGAAAAGGACTTTTAAAATTCTAACTAGCTTTCACATAGATTATAAAATTAAAACACCAATACGAAGCTCTTAATTGGACCGTAAACATTTGGTAGCTTAACTTTAAAGTGTTCATTTCAGATTCCCTTTTATCCTTGTTTAAAATCAAGTTCAACATAGGTAACTCTAGGACAGATCCTGAATGATTTTGAATTTGTACTAAAATATTTTAGGAGAGCTCGAATATTTCTGGAATCAAAACGGGATGGGATTATCAAGTTATCACACCACGGCCGTCTTTCACGTCACATTAGAGTTGTGACGTGAGCATGTCGCATGTCGCGAACCCGTAAGATTTTCCCCTACCAAAAAGCGCTCAACGGGCCTAAAGATGTTTTCACTTTTAAAAAAAAACTAAGTAGAACAAACATCGTTCTGTTTCCCATGACTGAACAGCGTGATCATCAAATCAAATCATCATCATAGTCGTCATTACCACAAATAAAAACGACAGGCACATATATAATAGAACCTTATAGGGCATACATAGGGGTAGACACTATAGAAATCCAATTAAATTCATAAACTCTTGTGACAAGCAGGAACAACACAAAAAGCAAAACATTGATATCGATCGCGGTCAATAGTGTGTTCTCTGCGTATCGACCGATAATACCTACTTTAAAGGTACGTAGACGTTCCCTTCCCGGTCGACCACTTTTCAACCTTATTACTAACGGAATAAGGGCGAAAAGTGGGCGACCGGGAACGTTCGCGGGTGTACACACGGCTACATATCAAGCTATACATTTCCAGTTTAAGCTGATCTCGCATTTTATAGGATTTCCGTACAATGAGAGGTGAGTTTATACTGGAAATGTGTAACTTGTTATGTAGCCGTGTGTACCTATTTGGGTGCAATGGCGGCACTATATGACTGTATGATTGACGTTTGCATGCTTTTTATTATGATGCTAAGCTAAATGTGAGGAAACAGATGCCATACTACATGTTGTTGAAGTCGTACCGCTGCTGGAACTATAATTTATCGAATCAGAAGCTGTATTTTTGACAGGGTTGTGTTTTTCATGCGTAAGTATCTATGTATCTTTGTATATTTGTATGTTGGATTTTTTATACCCTCGAAGCATCCTAACGGCTGGATGGATTTTAACACATGAGGTATTCAGGTGTCAATCGACTCGTCTAGGTCGCGCAATGGATACATACCGGCTCGGTTTTGAATCAAAATGGCGGATTTTAGACTTCAATAATTACAATCTGTCAACTGTCACAGGCGCCATCAAACAGTGCCGCTGGTTTAATTGGTTTCTTACGTACCTATTATCAATAATAAATCCCATGTTTCCGAAAGCCAATTTATTCATTTCTATTACCTATGTGGTCAAGTAAATTGATTGACAATACTTGTTAATTCTGACAAAATTATTGCGGCGTGTAGGAATAGTACCATGGGAGAAACCGAACATCTATAACACCGTGAAAAAAAATCACGTGCACACGATGACATCAGTGGTGCTATTCTGTTGCTATTCTGTATAGATCCCAGAGTTTTATTAAAATGTGGCTCTTATTTTAGTATATTGTGTATCTTGCAACTTCCACGCGAACGAAGTCGCGGGGGACAGCTAGTAATTAAATAAATAACGTAAACAGAAAAACAAACTTCATGTTTAGGCCTCCTTTTTCATCTATGTTTATAAAAAAAAATATCTATGGTTAGATTATTACTTTATATAGTGTATTATCTATGGGTTAGATGACTGATAATTTTATTAGAAATCCGGTGTGTACAATCCACTGATATAATAATTTTGTGATATCCGTTCGTCAGGAATATTCTGTAATAGATAGTAACAATGCATCAGTCAGTGAATCAATGTTTTGCCATTAGGTAGTATATGCAGGAACGAAGGGGTTAAAAAAATATGAAAATTTTCCTGAGAATATTTTCGGTGGGATATGATTTAAAACAATGAGCTGAATGCATCCTGTTAGTTTGCGGAAGGCTGTCCCTTACACCCTGTACGTAGTGCATAAACTTTTACACCAATCTTCTCGTTTTAAAATTTTGAAATATCTTCCACAAAAGCTTACGATGTTTTCCACCTTTCCTCAAACATTTCTTAACCATACCAGACGGTACACATTAATTACTTAGCTAATGAAGACATTAGCATACATCGGTCGAGGGCGTAGACTTGCGCAAAAGGTAGAGAAGTATACTTACCAAACTGGGCCAGATGCGTAAAAAGCTACTCAGAATACTAAAGCTAGGTGGAACACATCTCTAGCGTGCTAAAAAATTATTGTAGGGCCGTATTAGCCACGTAGCAGTTGCAGCTAATGCTACAGGCCTCACGCTTTAGGGGGCCACGGGCTTGGATGTACATAAAAGCAAGTCTTGTTACCTATACCAACAGTAGGTCTAATGGAATATTATGTTCGAAAGGTCAAATCGACGGCGAAGTACCAATACCTCCTAACTGACATCTTTCGAGGAATTGAGAAATTTGATTTTAAAACATGCGAATAACGCCTTTAAATTCAAAACGATAAATAAGTGAATTTCTCGAAAAATTGTCAGTTAGGAGATATTGGCACTTCGCCGTCGAAATTAAATGTAACCTCTCCAAGGCGGGATACTATATACATTTTCGAGCTCGCTTCGCTCGTTCTTGTATCCAAATTTCTCTTTATTCTTCTGTTTTCCTATTTATGTCGTACAAAGCAATTCCCATTTCTATATAAATTGTCAAAAGAACCTCGAAGAGGCGGGGTGCTAAAAATTTTCGAACTTGCTTCGATCTCTCTCACATTTTCATTCTTAATCTTTTAACCTTACTTATCTAACCTATCCAAGGTGCTAAAATTTTCGAGACAGTTCCCAATTTCTACCATAGAGGGCACCTTGGTAGAATTTGATACAGGTCCCGCGCTGGCTTAATCCAGCACTCGTTATGTGTACCTAAGTAATTAGGCCTCAACACCTGAATTTGAAGTCACTACAAAGCCAAGAGAAAACTAATTAGGTCCCGTCACGAGCATAAATACCTTACACTTCGCAAGATTCAAAAGAGATTTTCTTCTAAAGAATTGATAGATTTTTTTTTATTGTTACGAACAAATACTTTCGAAACCATAATGTTGTGAAAAATAGGTATTTTCTCAAAGCTGCAATTGTTAATTCACGAAACTATAGAATGCTTTAAATTCTCTGGAAATATTCCTTGTGACAATGAATGTTCTAAAATATGGTTAAGAATAGGAGCTATGACATGAGCACTTGCCTTAATAATTCGTGTGGAGATAGAATCATAACCTACTGCTCTGGTGTCATTTAAAGATTTTATTGTATTAATGATTTCTTGCTCTGTGGTCGGTCTGAGAAAAATAGAATAATTATTTATCTGGTTTTGAGTCTGTTGTTGTTTATCTAGAACATTTAAGTTGTGATCATTGGCAATATCGATGAAGAAATCATTAAATGTTGATGCTATTTGAGTAGGTTCTTGAATAAGTTCCCCGTTGTGCTGTAGTGATGTTATACTATTTATTGTCCTAACACTATCATTTTTATCTTTTATAATGCTCCAGGTAGCTTTGCCTTTGTTATTTGCTTGGTTAATCAATTTTTTATTAATATTTTTCTTTGACCATACAATGCATTTTTTAAGTAATTTTTCATAAGTATTATATTTTTTTGTGTTTCTCTTCTGTTTTATGTCTGTAATATGAAAATCTCAAATATCTTCCATTTGCACTAGAGTGAGTGAGTAGTAGTAGTAGTAGTAGAGTGAGTGAGGACTGATTCCTATGATACCTCAACAAAAGTTAGTTGGACCTGTCGTTCTTCAGTCTAGAGAGTTTTATTAGAACGAAATTATTCCTTTTTTTTATATGTCATAACTCTAGGGTTATATTCTATAAGTAAAAGTAATACAAAAGGTCCTAGAATATGTGGTCCAAAAATGCATAGTTTCGAAGATATCATCTAGACGCTCGTTGTGTGTAGGTATCAAAGTTTAATTGATAAATACGAGTAATTAATTTTCATTCATAACAATAATTCATAATTAAAGCTAAGAAAAAGCGACGTTGTCATATTTCACGTAAGGGTGTTTTACATTAATAATCGTGACTTTGTCGAATTATTTTGTATGAAAAATTAAAACAAAAAAAAATGATAATTGAAAAATAATTCATATGCCAGTTGATTCTTTGATATGGTATCATTAATACCCTAGAGTTATGACATATTAAAAAAAAACATCTGGTATATTTGGCCAATTCGAACTAGACCGAAAAAATTTTGATCGCCACGATTTTTTTTTTCATTGATTTACTCTCAAGGCAAAAGGCTAGGCAGATGATGATGTGGATAACTCTTAAACGTTGTTAATTTATTTCATTGTGCCTGTTCTTTAATACTTAACATGTACAGAGAATGGAACTTCATTCCAACCGGGAGTTCCGCGTGACCTTTCTTTGTTTTTAATACCTAGTCTAAGTATCTGTGAGCTAGAGAAGTATATATATTTTTAACCTCGTTTACCAGACCACCAGGTCCGGGGTCCGGGGTCTGGTCCTCGGTACCAGAGACGTACCCCCTGCCGATCTATTCTGTACCTAAACATCACGCCGTGAACACTTAGGTGAAGTGAGCTCAATCCTGAGTAGAGTAAGGTGGGATGACAGTTCACATCACGCTCACTTCACCGAGATCTTTACAGAATAGCACCACAGGTACGTATCTATTCTACTTTATTACATATTCAATTTCATCAAAATTTATAGGTCTCCAAAGAGTGCTCGTAAAAAACTAATGTAGGTAACCGCTATTAATTAGATTCCCTTTAATAACTAAATAAAATTAGCCTAGAGTTCTGGTTTAAGTATTTATGTAAGAGTTTTTTACGTGCAGAAAATAAGATTCGCCTAAAAAACAAGACAAACAAGGCAAGATAAATATCTAACGGTTTAAAAATATGAAGTAAATCCTTGAACCAATATGAAAGAAATTTTTTTTTTACACTAATTTATGTAAAACGCAAGTCGGTGTGGTTACGGAGAGACCAAAATAACAAAGTTAAAAAGACCTGATAAAACCTTGATAGATGCGTACTTCAGCCAGTTCATGATAACTTCAAAAAAACGCTAAGCTCAGACCTCCTAAGCCTCTAACTAATTACCTATCTATTAATGTATGTGCAATATGTAAAGCAATATTTTAATTTACACACTTAAGTATCTTAGAAATAATAGATCTGTGCTAATCAAGGAGATTACTATAAAGAACATACTAATTCCATTGTGCTAATACTTACCAAACATCAGCAGCAATAAATCGCTAACAGCCAAACTGAAGAGGTAATAGTTGGTCGCAGTATGCAACCCGGGATGCTTTACAATAACCACACAAACGCACGCATTACCGACCACTCCAGTCAAAAATATTACGACTAATATTACACTGATCGGCACTATTTCCTTTAATGGTAAACGTCTGGATCCCATCAACCACCAAAGCATTTCTTCCTCACTACAGTCAAAATGAGATAAATTGTTGCAACGATTAAAAAAATCGTCATAAGTCTCGTTTCCTCGAAGGAATAACTTTGATTCCATTTTTATATGTTCGTCACAAAAAGTTTTAAAAGTAAAATTTTCGGAGATTAAATAAAAAAAATTGTCTATTACTTTCACAAATATTAGTAACAGCTCAAAATAATTGAAAATATACCATACTTCAAACGGTTTTACGAAAAGTTGGTAATATTGGAAACCGCAGCGAACATGACCGATTCATCCGAATTCCCGCACGTACTGATACAGCTGAAACTGAAACTTCCAGGACTACGGAAAATTATTCGATGGTAATGGACATGTAGAGTTTTAGGAAGACATTAATATATAGTACCTACTTGGGCACAAAAGATAATCACTAAGCATTTTGGTTTTTTTAATTATGTATTTCTGTACAAAGATTATATTTTTGATAAATAGCAATCGAAAATGTTTTTGTGTTCATGCCAGTTTTAATGAGTTATTTAGATTAACTCAATAAAACACATCGTACTTTTTAATCATTTTGAATTCGTAATCAATTAAACAAATAAGTAACATCCAAATCAGTAACATTTTTAATACGCAAAACCTTCTCGTTTGAAATCTCCCGCTATTTTTTCCCGCTAAAAATGTTTGAAGTTTCCATGAAAGATTATCGCCTCACTGATTTAGTCGATTTTTCTGTCTGCCTTATCTATGATCTCGGTAAGAACGCAGAGAATATCACGCCATTTCTCATCTGTGAATTTTTCGCCGCGCCCGTAAACTTTCACAGATAAAACAACGTCAAATTTGTATGGATTTTGTGAAATAAATTATCAAAAATGCTATTTAATTTTGTGCTCGTGTTTCTATCTTAAATAGAGTTAAAACTGTAAATGCCTTGCGGACTAAAGCTACGAAGCATTTAATATGTCTTCTCAAATCAACGACGAAATTGCGGACATAGCTATGACAAGCACTGAAGCAGATTCTTCACAAACACACGGGCACGAAGGTAAATAAACAATTTACAATTATATAATAACAACAAACAATTTCAGTAACTGTACAATTGTTGCCGGTAAAAACATACTAGTTGTATTACTTTTTAAGTTCAGCAAAGATGTCCAAAACATTAATTGTACAATAACTTCTGTTGACTGTTTTAGAACATTACAAACAGAATAAATACATGATTTCGTACTCAGCCTTAGTTAAACTCATCTCATAGACGTTAGAGCTATAATACATCCAAAGATAGAACATAGCCTAGGCATAATTACAAATTCAGCAAAAGTTAAATCACAATTTTGATTCTGTTTAGCAACATCAAGTGTAAATGCAGACGATGCATCGTCAAGTAATGCTACCACGCCAGCAGGCAGTGAGGGTCAGGCCTCCAGGCAATCAAACCTGCAGCGCATTCAACAGAGGAAACAGCAAGTGTATAACTGGCCGCATAATAAGAAGCTACTCAAATTGGCTATTTACTCGGAGTGCCAGGTAAGTTAGATGCAATATGAGCTACTTATAATAATAATTGTTGTTTTAAATGGGAACCATATGATATTAGTCATCCCAAGTAGCAATAGGAAGAAATAAATGAATGTAGTTCCTTACTTAACAGTGAACAGTGTTTGATTGTCTCAAAATGTCAAATTGTTGACCCAGATAAGTGCGGTGCCCTAGAAACCACAATACTATGTTGCAAAATGTGCAAAAATGTCATAAATGAAATTGTTCCTTGTAAGCTTTGTATATAATGAAAAAGAAAATGTTTTAGCTGGAATTTAATATTACTAAGCCATTTTAATAAGTTAGTAGACTCAAACATGAGCACTGCTACTTAAGGCGTAAGCGCCAGGGTAGCCCGTGAAATTCAAATTTTCTTACGTGTTTTCCAATTTGCAAGTCAGTATTAGGTTGTATGTTGATCAAAATATGATTTGTGACCGTAAAAAGTATGTATTTACAGAATTATAATAATTAAAGTCATCAATACAACTCTTTAAGACCAGGTAATTCTATTGAATGACTATTTTATGAAATCTTGACAATTAGGATTATACAATCTGGAGTTGTGTTACTGATTCTGATGATTATAATTCTGTAAATGCATATTTGTTACGGTCGCGAATGATACTTTAATCAACATACTACTTAATACTGGCTTGTAAATTGCAATACCTGGTGCTTCCCCCTTAATAACTACGACAATTCATTGGGTTTAGTTCAATTGTAGAGCTAGTAACTTGAGATCACAACATCATGTATTGGATCATAACCAATATTTTTCGAAGTTCATTAAGGCTAAATAATGAGTTTCTCCCCAGACACCAGACTGCTCATGTAATGGATGGAAGACTCCTGCGCCTCAGCAGACAGTGAAAGGCAACCCACGAGCCGACAACCAGCCTCCAGCCAACTTCAATGATCCATGTCGGAACTGCAATCATGTACTAGGTTGGTAATGACATACAGTCATATATACTCGTGTCTTTTTGTCACATAAGCATAGGTAGTAACTCCAGAATGCCACATGATAAGGAGACATTTAGACATGAATAAATAATTTTGAATTTGAATGTTCCTAAGAAAGGAACAGTACTAGTTTGCAAGTGCTATGCACCTGACCTTTTTAAATAACATCACTAACAAGATTAGTGTCAGTGGCATACACTGAGCATCTGTGACTTCCTTGTGAACAGACATTTTATAAAAAAATACATAAGGCAGCCCGCCTTATGTATTTTTTTATATCCAAATATTTGCTGATTCTCAGCCTAATTTAGCCATCAACAATATAAATTCTCTTATTTAACAATGTGTGTTTAGCAAAGTTTTATCATGAAGATAAGTAGATATCTTTGTGTTAAAACTTGTCAAACAAATGCATTTCTTACCATGCCATGACCTAGAACTTCAGGTGCACAATACCTGTAGAACTCCACCATAACTACTGCCATATTTTCAGAAAAACATGTAACTCAACTACAAGGCCTACCAGTGGCTGAAGTAAACCGGCTACTTGGTGCTGTGGTTGATGTGGAGAACATCTTCATGTCCATGCACAGAGAGGATGACCATGACACTAAGCGGGTGTACTATTATTTATTCAAGGTAAGTAACCAAAGTGCTATTGTTTTGCAGCCCTTTCAGTAGAAGGCTTTGTAAACTTAAACAATGAAGTCTTAACCCAGCCAATCCTTATTTTGCCAATACATCCACTGTTACAATTCAACCCAGGAGACAAACATCGGAGAACAAAATCAGAGACCAATTATATGATTGTTGTTTTGTGTACAGTATTTTATGAAGCTGGACGAGTATTGTAATCATGATCTTAGAACATTTTAGAGATAAAATAATAATGGCGCGTTTATTCCCGAAATAGGCAAAGATGTATAAGTATGTTTAGCCTGTAATTCCCAAGGTCAGTTTAAATAATTAATAAATCAAAATACTCTTCCCCAGATACTCCGCAAATGCATCCTAACCCGTTCCCACCCGCGGATCGAAGGTCCACTCGGCCAGCCACCTTTCGAAAGGCCTTCAATAGCCAAGGCCATCACAAACTTTGTACTCTTCAAGTTCAACAGCCTCCCGCAGAGGGAATGGCAGACCATGTATGATCTGGCCAAGATGTTCTTACATTGTTTCAACCATTGGAACTTTGAGACACCAAGTGTGAGGAAATTGGTAAGTTTTTAATTATTTCATGTTATAACTTCAGTGAAAATATTTTTATTAGGTAACACCTGGATGAGGCTGGCACAGGAGCGTGGGGATTGGCACAAAAAACGAGAGGCCTATGCTCAGCAGTGAGTGAAAACGGGCTGTGGATGATGATGAACGCCTTTTATATTAAATTTTAACTTTGTCTAAAAATACAATTTATGCTTTACTTCAGAATTACTTTATGCAGTTTGATAATTTTGTTAGTAACATAAAGTTGGTCAGAAATGCGACCAAATTCCAACACAATAAGGCGCTGAGCAGATGATGAGATAGTGGACAATTTCTCCGCGACATTAGAACGTATTGGTAATCTATGCAATAAAGGACACATAGGATAAATAGATTCCCAGGATTTCCATAAGATTCCAAATTGTCCGCAGACAAATTATCCATCGTCGGCTCAATGCTTTAATAGTGCATAAATAATGATCTAACTGAAGTTAATTGGCAATTTCAAGCTACAAAACTACAATCAGTACCTCGACCGATACTGTTGCAATTTTTCAGTATCGCAATGTTGAAATGTAAACAATGAATATTTAATTTCAGCAAGTGTCGAACCCTGAAGACATTTCCGCATACCAAATCAATTACACAAGGTACGTTTGTTTACTATTATGTTTTCTTGAGTCTGAAAAACTTTGTAAGTTATCAACTTGTGAGTGGTTGACTTTTTGGGTGCTGTTTATTATAAACTTCGTTGTTCGACAAATAATGATTTTTGTATCCTCATATTCTGCTGATCTACACAGTACACCACTGGATTAAAATAGCATCCACATAGTACACGCGTTATGAACCGAGTCGTGGGGCCATAAATGTCTAGCAATAAGAATGTGCAACGCCTCATTACGCACATCATTATGGCACTCCATAAGCTCCATAAGTGCGAGCGAGACAGACTAATAACAATGATTTATGGCCCGACGACTCAGTTCTTAACGCGGCGACTATAGTGCCATGCTTAAATTAATGTAGGTCCAGTACACAGTCAGCCCCGCACCATCTTTCTGATTGCATTGCAGATTCCTTTAATTCTTACCGATACAAGAGCAGACCACCACAAACACGATATTTCTTTCGATTTCGTTATGATGACAAAAATTAGATACGCAAAAACGAAGCAGCGAAACGAAGCGTAAGCAGAAACTACAGAACGCCACCTGCTACGATCCTTACATACTCCTCCTCCATACTCAATACATACTCCTTTCACTTAGTTTACGTTCAAACATCTGGTCATAAACGCACGCCGGTTGCGAACTAAAAAATGAATCAATAAAATAATCTAAAGTGTATTCAATCTTTCAGATGGCTAGTATTCTGCCACGTCCCCGCGTTCTGCGACTCGCTGCCTCACTACGACACGTCGCTGGTATTCGGTCGTACGTTACTACGGGCCGTATTCAAGTCTGTCTGTCGGCAACTGATGGATAAGTGCCATTCTGAAAGGGACCGTATGCCGCCTGAAAAGAGGGTAAGTCAATAAAACAAACCTTCCAACACTGTTGAAAGACCTAACAGCTACACTTGAAGTATTTCACATACACCATGAAAAGGCTCAGATATTAATTTGTCATTGTGTGCTTATATGCTACTCAATTACCACTTAACTAATGATTCAATCAACATTTTAATAGCTTAATATTAATATGCAGCGATCAGAGGCAAATTGTCTTTCCTCGTTCTTACTTTCTTAATCGAATAAGGTCATACTTTTTGATAAAGTAGGATGGTCCTAGGACTGGAGCAATCGCGCATCTGTATTTCAAAATGTCGAGTAAACTCCGCTACGATCAGGATTCGATGACGACACAATACATTATAAAGTAATATGTTGACCATTGAGTTTCAAAAACAGCTTTATATTATTTTTATTTCTCACCAAAAGAGAAGGCGGATGGTGATCAAGAAATGGATAGAGATAGTCTCTCTCCATCTCTTTCAGATATAAATTGAACGGTGCCAAAGTACAACTGCTTGTCAAAATATTATGTGTGACTTTTTTGTGCAGAATAAACAATCTTTCTTTCCTTCTTGAAATGCTCATATTCATGTTATCTTAATAGTACCTACACTTCTTCCACAGGTTCTCGTTCTAACCCACTTCCCTCGCTTCCTGGCGTTGCTCGAGGAGGAGATCTTCAGCGCCAACTCACCTATATGGGACCCCGAGTTCAAGCAGATCCCACCCAACCATCTGCAAGCCATATTCGATAATAAGAACCGTGAGTTTTGACTTATACTAAAGCCCCATTTACACGATGCAACATTCTTGCCTGTGGCATACAATAAAATTGAAGCAACAAATAACTTGCATCGTTTAAATACTGTTTAGATGGTGCAACTTCTATTGTTGTTTCAACTTATGGTATGACAGGAAATTAACCACCGGCACTATGTAAATCTGACTTTATTCTGAGTGCTTATTTGAGATGTAGTTACTACTTGATGGAACTGTTTATATTTTTTGAAGACTATAGCAAACTGCTTTCACGTATTTAGCAAACGGTTCATTCGTCGTGGCATTCCAACGGTTCCACTCATTTCTTCAGCCAATCGATTCTATAAGGAACAGTATCGGTTAAACTATTGAGAATGTTTATAACTAGTTTTGTTTGGTACAACACAATTTACTTTCACAGCTGGTAGGCGCGGCGAGTTCGAACGTGTGACTGCTTCGGGTGATAGCAAAGATGGCTTCACTACGGTCACACTTTCTTCTGGTAAAATAATTTTTAAAGCAAAATATTATGATGAAAATAAACTATAATATCACCGAACTTGGTAGAAAGAATCTTAATTGCAGTACAATGTAGAACATTCTCATATCAATCCATCAAATCTATCTACAATCTTCTAACTACGAACTAACGAGGTTCAACTGTCATTTCTGTCATTTGCCCAATCTATTAATTAATAACTTCGTCACCAGGTTCCATAAAAACGGAAGGCGGTAAACGCGCAGGCGATACACCGAGTACTGGCGCGGCCAAGCGCAGGCGCATCGCGGACGAACCTGCTGATGACGTCAGCGAACGTACTGTCGCAGATATTGTCGCCACCATCACCGACCCCAACTATATGTGTGGACCTGATGTGAGTATTACACATACGAAATTACATTTTAATATGAGAATAATGATCATTTAGGGCCTAGGGAAATGGTATCGAATTAAAAGTATCGATACTACTTAGGAATCGAATTAAAAGTATGTATCGATTCTACTCGGGTATCGAGGCCAAACCTTCAATACAAATCGAAAATTGAAAAAAAGTATTAGATGCAATACAGTTATCAAATCCAAAGTTTTGAACTCGAATACCGAACCAAGAGATTACGACTCAAGTATCTAAAGAAAAGTATCGATACTATTCAGTAATCCTTTTTTTCGCCTCCCTTCTTAAGTTTTACCTGACAAATTTTCCCTAGCTAAACTAAGTGAATGAATGAAATTCACTGACCCCAGCGTGATTTGACAAGACTCGATTACTCAAATGAACCCAAAGATTCACTCTAGCCCCTGGGGCCTCATGTTTCATGGGGCTACAGAGACCATTGCATGTCAAGGAGTAGACCGGGGGGCGCGATAGTGGAAGACGTGCCCTTCGGATATGGAAGAATTATTAGAGCCGTACCGGTATGCATCCTAAAGTAGGCAATGGAATTGTGGAGAGAGTGGTGAAATTTATCTATGGATGAGCATCTTTTAACGACGTCGCCGCCAGATTAGTTCAGGTCCAGCTTCACCGATGAATCTTTTGGCGGGGTTAAACTGCTTTCTCGACTCTTCTCTTCTTCGTTCCGATGAGTTGTCAGCAGCAGTGTCCAGGGCGCGCTCGGCCCGCTCCTCGTTGTTTATGATGCGGTACAAGTTCTACCTGTAGCGCGCCGCTGTTCACCTCAGGTTGACGCGATTGGAGATCACGTTAGGGTCACCACTCTGGGGACATATGTGGAAGGCACTCCACCCGTCCCCAGAAGAGACCAGGAGAACAGAAGCGAAACTCCAACGCGGAGTCAATACCACTACAATTGTCACACGTATTATAGTTAAGTTACTCACAATAAAACGAGACAGAGATAAAAACCCGTCAGGGTGGCGCGCAGTCCGGAATTTATGAGTTGCCCTCTTGTTTTTCTGCAGAAATATTTTACGGGGGTACCTGAGTCGACCGCCCGAATCTCGAAATGTCTAAAAATAGAATGCGTACTCAAACAAAAAAAACAAACTGTAGCACCCTTGAACTAAAAAACGGTTTTGAAACACTATAAGCACTGCACATGATATTAATTCTCACACACGCATTATATCTTAAAATTAGTTACACTATTTAGCACATATATAACACATTAGTAGGGACAAAATAAACTGCCGAAAATGATGGACCTAATAATTTTTACTAGCTGCCAAACGTCAAACGTAACACCGTAAGCCTGAAATATGGAAACCTGATTCAGTGACTGAGCGTCTAGCAGGCAGGTAGTATATGAAGTAGTGAGCCCTGCGTATCTGTTGTCGCAATCCCATCCAGGCCATCCTGACAAGGCGTGTGCCTTGCAGAACGAAGCAAATCCCTAAATCCCTGAAAGATATGGAAAGATCTCACCAGATTAGCCTGCATGCTCCGGGGCACCTCTGCACCGCTTCAATGTACTTCACTTGGTGACAAAAAGTCACCACCACACCAAAACAAAAGAAATACTGTCGATTGGTACCTTACAACATGTGCTGCGCTCGCAGCACGAAACGCTTAGCAAAAAACTATGTTGGAGCGCACCCGACGTTCAACGTCCAGTAACCGACCTCTTTCCCTAGCTAAACTAAGTGATACCACAATTTTTTTCGTCTCTGGTATTTCGCTTGTGTGCAAGATTGCAATATTTTTAACCGAATTCTTAAAAAAGAAGGAGGTTATGCGTTCGACGAGTTTTAACAGGACTCGTGCAAGATATGTGTGGGAACATAATTTGTGAGCAATAAATGTTTTATATTCTAGGCTTTATTTCAAATGCAAGCGCCCCGCGATGAGGCAGCTAAATTAGAAGAACAACGCAAGCTCATCGAATTTCACGTGATCGGGAACTCGCTCACCGGACCCGTGAACAAACAGACCATGCTTTGGCTTATAGGTATGAAATCATTACTTGTTTACTGTGACAATTTTTTTAAAAATAATAAACTTTATTTTATTTTTTATTTTCAGCGAGTGCAGCCTCAATGTTATAGGACACATTTAAGTTTGTTTTTGTTTTTTATTACTGGTTTGTTTTAGGTCTTCACAACGTATTCTCTCATCAGCTACCTGAGATGACTAAGGAGTATATTTCGCAATTAGTTTTCGATCCGTAAGTTTTATTTACTAAAAACTTATTCTTTTAATTTTGTCTGATATAATAGAAAAGTTGGAGTCAATATTTTTGTGATCTTGTGTTATAGCTGGATAATTCTCTGGCCTTATTAATATTTTGTTACGTTTTATTTCGATTTTAATGTTTATTACTTTATTTGCAGTAAACACAAAACACTTGCCCTCATCAAGGAAGGCAGGCCGATCGGAGGGATTTGCTTCAGAACGTTTAGTGCACAGGCAAGTATAAATGAATATTTTCGAAAGTATTATCTCGCCTTTCTTGATAATAATCGTTCTCTGTGATATTTTATACTGTGAGTTCTATTCTTGTAGTATGATGAGGTTCTGCATCAAAATTTTAAATTTATTCGTTCACTGACAGACATCGCACAGCCTAAACCGCTGGGTCTAGAAGCATGAAATTTTGCGCAAGAGTTCCTTTTATAGCGAAGGTGAGCACTAACGAAGGATTTTTGAAAATTCATTTCCCCCCTCACGTCCTGAGGTCATCGGGCCAGACACAGTTGGCTTTTATCGGGCCAGACACATTTGGCTTTTATCGGGCCAGACACAGTTGACTTTTATCGGGCCAGACACAGTTGACTTTTATCGGGCCAGACACAGTTGACTTTTATCGGGCCAGACACAGTTGACTTTTATCGGGCCAGACACAGTTGACTTTTATCGGGCCAGACACAGTTGACTTTTTAATTGTTTCTGTTAACTACGGTATGTGACGGGTGAGTGAAAGTTTGTTTGGAAGTTCCTCATTTAGTCGATGCCAATCCCACCCATCGGGCATACGGCTTGTATTATAATGATTGTGTCCAGAAGAATAAATATCAGGAGGTTCTTTAGTTAATATGTCATAAACAGTCTAATCAATATTGCCTTTCCAACAGGGCTTCAGCGAGATAGTATTCTGCGCAGTGACGTCAAACGAGCAAGTGAAAGGCTACGGCACACATCTCATGAACCATCTGAAAGACCACCACATAAGGAACAATATACTGCACTTCCTTACCTTCGCCGACGAGTTCGCTATTGGTAAGAATTAGGTGCATCTTTTTAAATTATGGATTCTGTAATTAGACAGAACAGCTCATGATTTGATAAAAATGTTATCGCTGCCGTGTTGGTTGGTTTTGTGGTAACAATAACGACTTCAGGACCCCATGACAAAATAAGCTCGTACTAGTTAGATATGTTAGAATTGGAAGTCAATATATACAGGATGTAAGGGACAGCCCTCCGCAGACTGACGGGGTGAATTCAGTATTTCATACTAAGATGACCGGTAGATGAAATTTTTTCAGGAACGGTATGGGAATTCAATAAGCCTGATTTGTTTTATTACCTCACACGCAATGTATCGTTACCGTGGCAAAACGCGCGTAGCGAACGGCAGCGCAGCGAGACTTCGGCCGCCGAGTATTTCAACGTCCATTACTGATTTTTTTTATTTCAGCTGTATTATTTACATAAATGGAGTGCTGTGTACAGAGAATGTAAATTTACATTGACTTAAAGAAAATTTTCCCGAGAATATTTCCGGTGGAATATGATTCAAAATAAGGAGCTGAATGCACCCTGTTAGTCTGCGGAGGGCTGTCCCTTGCACCCTGTATATTTTTTTTTTTTAAATTGGATAACACTTCTGACACAAATTATAAGTGTGGCCCGTACGATACACCTTTGCCTACCCTTTCGGGGATATAGCCCTAAGGTTATGTAAATATGTAGATAAAAATCCGTTTTAATGTTTCTTTCGCCTTGTGATGTTTTACAAGATGTTTTATCATTCCCAGGGTACTTCAAGAAGCAAGGCTTCAGCAAGGACATCAAACTCCCGCGCGCTATGTACCAGGGTTACATAAAGGACTACGAGGGCGCCACACTCATGCACTGCGAACTAAACCCGCGCATCGTTTACACGCAGTTTACTAGCATCATACGCAGGCAGAAAGAGGTAGGAAAATAAATAATTTAAAACGCTTTTGTAGCTAGAAATTTGGTTTTGTATCATGGGTGCCTTTGTAGATGAACGTCGCACTTGTATAACCGCCCAGACATATCAGTTGGTGGGTGATATAAATATTGTACTGTGCGGGAACCGAACCCTCTCCACTTTTTAACGGTTGATGGATCGTTCATAAGATCGTTTAGAACAGAATACAAACAATTTTAAAATTTTTCCTAATTAGTGTTTATGATATATCTAACAGATCGTGAAAAAGCTGATCGATATGCGGCAGAAAGATGTCAGAAAAATTCACCCTGGAATGACATGTTTCAAAGAAGGGGTGAGTAAAACAAAACGCTTCTTGGCCCGTCTCCCCAACTTCGATAAAGATTTCAAATGAGAAACCACTATTCTGTGGTTGTTGTATTTTATTGTGGCAATAGTAGTCATTGACCCTACATTTATTGACAAATTCTAGCATTCTTCATTTAAAAAACGGAAATAAAGCCTGTTAACGTCCTGAATTGACATCTATCGTGATCCACAACATTTTTAACTACCTTCAAAGGTCAATGACCCCATTTTCAATGACCCAATTTTTTATCACAAACTTCTACCCAGGGTGGGTTGTCTAGGCGAAAACCTCTATCTTATTACATCCTAACCAACTTCTTAACAAAATATGGTCCGGTTGCAGGTCCGCAGCATCCCGACAGAATGCATCCCAGGGCTGCGCGAGACAGGCTGGCGCGGTGCCGCGCGGCCGCACGCGACTGAGCACGAGCCTGAACCTGACCCCGCCGCGCTCAGGAACATACTGCATGGGGTAACTATACTTTTTAATCAGTTGTACGGTCAACCGCACCTCAATAGCAACACTTGAATGGCAACACATTGACGTGCGATTGCACCGGTACCCGGTATCCTTCAAACCAGTTGTGCCTGTGCACCAATGGTGGACTAAGCCTGTCAAGGGCCCGGGGCGGCATAACTAAATGAGGCCCCCGATCTTCTTAGTTTATATAGATATTACTAGTAATATTTTTTTTTAAATAAAAATAAATAATGACCCAAGTATGACGTGGGTAAAAACAGACACCATGGGCGATGGCATCCGGCGGAAGGACAATGTATTAAAATAAGTAGCATGCAGGATGGAAAAGCGAGCTCGACAATATTAGCACCCTGTGACACCGTCTTGGATAGGTTAGGATTTCTTATAACCATTTGTACAGAAATAAGACTTACCTTATCGAGTTTTGTAGAAAAGTTTGAGAATGTAGCATACAAGGGGGAGCGGAGTGAGTTCGTTGTTTTTAACACACCGGCTTGGGTAGAGTAGGTTTTATGTTGACTATTCATACAGAAATAGGAGATACTTTGACAACTTTTTTACATAAATAAGATAATGTAAGTTGCACGAGTGAGCGGAGCGAGGTCGAAATTTTTAGCTCCTTTCATTAATATTTTGCATACGTACGGGGTTTGCAACCAAACTGCGTCTTACTTACTGAACATATTTTGACCTTGTTTGGGATTTGGTTAAAAATAACTTCTCGAGATTAGGGGCCCCGGGCCGGGCCGGCCCTACCGCTCCCCTGGCCCAGCCCGCGCTGCGCACACGCCACTTGTCAGCTTTGTCTCGGAGATGGCAACGCATTTTACGATGCCCCCATAGGTGGCTGTCACCACTTAGCATTAAGTAAGTCGCCTGTTCGTTTGTGACTCAGTTACATAGGAAAACAAATTATTTTATTATTGTTCGCAGGTCAAGAACCATGCAACAGCTTGGCCCTTCTTGAAGCCAGTGGATAAGTCTGAAGTGCCAGATTACTACGATCACATCAAATATCCCATGGGTAAGTTTGCAATAAGGCGACAATATTAAAACGATGCTTTAGCATATATCTCGAATCAGAACTGTCAGATGTCATGCTAACATCACAAGTCTTGTGGATGGCTAAAAGTGTAGGGAAAGAACTAAGTCTAGTTTTAAATCATGAGTCACATTTTGGCATCTACCCTTTTATTTATAAAGTTGCTTAAAATTAAGAACTTTTATAAATAAAGGGCTCTAAACCCGTTTTCTAAAAAACAGAAAAGGCCATTTATTATCGCCCATCTAATGATCTTTTGTGTACTTATATTGTGTGCCTTTATTGTCAAATAAATTTATTTTAACATTAGCATCAAGTAAACATTGACGAGAGGCTGTAACTCAATTTTTGCTACATTCAGATCTACGCACAATGGGCGAGCGTCTTAAAGCACGGTACTACGTGTCAAAGCGACTTTTCATAGCTGATATGACGAGGATCTTCACTAACTGCCGGCTTTACAACTCTCCTGATACGGATTACTACAGGTATGTCTGTTATCAGATAAATGTCGTATATCAATTTATTAGCATCACTCTTACTATTAAATATTGTACACCAATGATTGATTTTAATTTTAAATTTGACTTCTAAATGACTAGTCGATAATGAAGCAGTCTCTCGCATCGAAGTGGCAATTATCGAAAGGAGATAAATAAAAAAGTGGCAATAGGTTTGATCCCTATTACATGGAGCTTAAACAAATCGGCTAAATGAGCACATCTCTGCCAACCCTTTTGGGAAATACTAGCGAGATGTTATGTTAAATTACAGTTTGAGAAAACCGCATCAAATGCCATAATCGTATGAGTTTCTTGATTAAGGTGTAAACTCATGAATACGATAAGTGTCTGACGAAGACATTCTTTTCTCTCGACGGTCGAAAATTTGTCCTCGTGGTAATGAGCCTTAACATTTTGCAATCACTAATGCACAGTAATACAACTATTCAGTAATAAAGCTTACAAACACATAATAAATCTAATTTCTCATTCACCAGATGCGCAAACACCCTAGAGAAGTACTTCCACACCAAGATGAAGGAGGCTGGTTTGTGGGACAAATGATCTGAGTTTAACTTCGACGCGTTTTTCGCGCTCGAGGTGAACGGCGCGCGCACCGACACCGACCAACCGTAGTGGGCGACGATGAGGGGTGAGCAGAGGATGAAACAGCTGGTGAAATAAAGGCCTACACAAGGTCTAATTAAATTAGCTAGCGAAACTCCGCAGACATGACGGGAATGAATATCCAATAACGATAAAACAAAAAAGAAATGATTTCCTAAACTCATAATTTTAATTAACTATCTACCGGCGGCTGTTGACCACGTAATAAGCTGCAGCTTGTGATACCCATCATGTCACTGAAGATTCATCATCTGCCTAGCCTTTTCCCAACGACGTTGGGGTCGGCTTCCAGTCTAACCGTGTGCAACTGAATACCAGTATTTTACATGGAGCGGTTGCCTATCTGACCTCCACAACTCAGTTACCAACACGATAGCCCTTGGTGAGACTGGTTGTGACAGCCGGGACCAACAGCTTAACATGCTTTCCGAAGCACGGAGGGGTCTTGGTATGTAAAGATGGTCACCCATTCACGGACCAACCCCGGCAAGCGTAGCTTAACCTGATCGATCGACCCCTGCGGCTGTTATTACTTAGTCACAAGCCCCTCACTGTCGATTCACTGGTTGAATTTATTTAACCGTGTATAATGCAAGGGGTAACAAATGTTACCTTGCTGTACTGATAAGTAACTTTGATGAATGTTTCGGACTTTATAAATATGTATTCGCTATCGCGGCTCAGTTTAGTTTGATTCCTAAAACAATAGCGAAAAGTTAATTGTGTCCTTATTCTGATCGCGTTATATTTTATTATCAGCCAGTTGGGTAAACAATGTAAACTCATTTAGGGCCAATATTACCATTGAAAATGAATGAGATCAGCACATCTAAACTACGTTCAAGAGCTGTCAGTGTCATTATTCCAAGGAAAATAATGACACTAACAGCCCTTAAACGTGGTTTATGTGCTGATCGCGTTTAGTTTCATTGGTGAAATCAGCCCTTAGGGTGGATTTTATCAAACTTATATACCTACCTCCTTACTAATAAACGTATTGTATCAGGTGAATAGTTTCACACCGATTTCTCTCTTTCAGTCGTCAGTAATTTGACTTTCGAAAGAACAAGACAAAGCGTTGTGTCACTATACAGACGCTATCGTTTATTAGTAAGGGGGTTAGTGTAAGGGTTATCCTCCAAATAAATTTTGGGTTTTTGACGGTATTTGTAAACAAAAGCTGTCAGACGTCAATTTTATTCCACGAATAAAAGATATCTGAGTTTGATAAAATACAAGTCCATAGTCGGAGGCTGCTGCAGGAAAGTTATGATAAATATCAGTGTGTGTGGGTCTGGTCATCCCGTAAGGAAATTTCTATACATTATTCTTTATCTGCCCGTGACAATGCATATTGTTTTCTTTTATTTGCTCAAATAATAATGTGTATTATTAATATTTCACACATATAGCACGGAAAAACTGTCTTGCGTTTAGACTACTAAGCAATTTTACTTTTTCCGAACTAATGTAATGCATAAATAGAAAATACATTCTTATAATAAATAGTTCCACCAATGGATTCTTGTTTGTCCTCATAATAAATTCCTAATTGTTAGAATAGAATTCAAATTATTACGTGTATGTATGTCTAAGTAAGATGTAGTAATTTAAAAGCTTTGTATATAATAAGACTGATAAGTTTTTTATTTAACGAAACGACGAGTTATTGCTATTTTTTTTCCAATGAATGTATATTGTATATTGTTGTTGGCTAGTTTTTGATCATTGGAATATGTAATGGGTCTACAGTCTACACATCTGCCTAGCCCATCGGGGAATGCAGGCGTAATGTGTTATGTAGGTGTTGTAGATTTATTTGTGGTTAGCAAGTTTTATTTTTATTCAACTTGCCTAGGTTAGGTATAAATTTAATCATAAATAGGGTGTCTACTGTCAGTAAAGTCTGTAACAAAAAACAATAAAATTTTCAAAATAATGTAGAATAATGAGAATTAAATAAATCTGATGAATGACGTATGGAACACTAGTAATCGCTGAGGCTTGTTAAGGCAGTGTTAATCGACTGCTGTTGCTGACCTTACTGTTAAGTAAATTATACTTACTCTAGGTTCAAATTGATTACTCGTGTAGATAAGTTTTGAAAGAACTTAGTATACAGTATTATACCATTCTGGTATATTATCTGTAGCTCATAAAATACTATCATTATAATATTATCCTAGAAAAAGTTATTTAATCCAAATATCATATGTAATGAAATAACTTTTTAACTTAAATGTTTTGTCAAATAAATTGATGTTAAAGGTGTACCTATGTGTAGTGGTAAAATAAAGTAGATTTGTGATTCTCTTTATTGTAAAATAACTTCCTCCCTTTTGAAGTCGGTTAAATAAAATGGATGTCGGTTCATTGTGAAAATTGTGATTTTTCTGGGTTATTGTAAGTTATTATTATGGAAAAAAGACGGTGTGTTTATTGTAACAGACTTGTTACGTCATTAAAGATCTTGTTTTATACTTTCTTGTAAATAATGTATTGACATTTCTCTGTATCACTTTTAGATGTCAATAAAGTATCTTTTTTCTTTATAAACGTGTTTGTCATTTTAATTTTTTGCCTAATTTCATTCGCGAAAGCGCCAGGGTATCCCGTGAAAAATTACCAAGTTTGTTTAGCTTCGCTCATGTAGCTACCGCGTCTTTCACGCCGCGAACTATGAACCGAAGTATGAAAAGAAAGTTTTTTCGAAATGAGAAAAATATAATAATTATTATATAACTAGCTTTTGCCCGCAGCTTCGCCCGCGTGGATGTCGTAAAATATCCCACGGGAACGTACCGGGATTAAAAGTACCCTATTTTCCGTTATACTCTATTGGTTTTCACGGCGGACGCCAGAAAGCTCCCAGTCGGCATGATTTTTTTGGACATCTTCAACAATCATCATATTTCAGCCAATTTACATAAACCTTAATTACCAGTAGTGGGCCTATATATGAGGATATGATTTTAAGTCGTAAGGTGTTTAAATCAACATTGAAATGGGTAATTAAGAATCAAGAAAAAATAGAAATGGATAAATTGGCCTCGCTCCATACAAAGAAACGTTTTTCTTCTTTCTTGAAAGGCACTAAAAAGCTTAATATCTCTCCAAGATTAGCAGTTAGCGTGGAGGGTGAGAGTGACAACACTGAAATAGCGAATATATTTAAGGAACAGTTCATAGTGAGCTCACCTCTGGAGTCTGTGGGGAAGGTGAACGATGCTGAGACCTATTGATCAGAGATACCCCTGCGGTTTACGTGTTCAGAAATAAAAGCCGTGATTAAAGGTATGAAGCGGGGAAAATCTCCTGGTCATGATGGGCTCAGTATTGAGCACCTTCAAAATGCTGGTCTACACTTGCCAAGAGTATTGACGATGTTTTTAAATTTATGTGTGGGGCATTCTTACTTACCACAGGAGATGCTAGATACATTAGTTGTACCTATAGTAAAGAATCGGACAGGAGACATAGCAGACAAAGGGAATTATAGGCCAATCTCACTGGCAACTGTGATAGCCAAAGTGTTTGATAGTGTGCTTGACACGCACCTCAGTAGATATACAAAACTACATGACACACAGTTCGGTTTTCGTGCTGGGCTGTCACTGAGAGTGCAATACTTGCGTTGAAGCACACTGTCAAATATTATACGGACAGGAAAACACCAGTGTATGCTTGTTTCCTGGACCTTTCCAAAGCTTTCGACCTGATTTCTTATAAGATCTTATGGGAAAAGCTTCGGAAGGCGGGAGTTCCTGCATCTTTAGTGTCAATATTATCTATCTGGTATGACAGGCAGAGGAACTTTGTGAAATGGTCCAATGCCTTGTCAGACCCTTACAAACTCAAATGTGGTGTCAGGCAGGGAGGTCTTACTTCCCCGAAGTTATTTAATATTTATGTTAACAACCTGCTTGTTGAGCTCAGCAGCACTCATGTAGGATGCCATATAGACGGAGTTAGTGTAAATAACCTAAGTTACGCAGACGATATGGTGCTGATGAGCCCCACAATCGGTGGAATTAGGAAATTGCTCACCATTTGTGAAAGATACGCTGAGCAGCATGGGCTAAAATATAGCCCTACAAAGAGTGAGCTGTTGGTATTTAGAGGAAGAAATAAAAGACCCTCAAATGTCCCTCCCGTAGAACTAAACGGTTCACCTTTGCAGAGGGTAACACAATTTAAATATTTGGGCCATATTGTTACGGAGGATCTTAAAGATTACGCGGATATGGAAAGAGAGCGCAGGGCGATGGCTGTGAGGGGAAACATGCTTGCTCGCAGGTTTGCTGGTTGTTCAGTACCTACCGGTTAAAATAACACTTTTTAAGGCGTTTTGTCAAATATTTGACACCAGCAGTCTGTGGGGTAATCATGCCCAAAAAGCTGACAACACACTGCGCATTCAATATAACAATGCCTTCAGGGCGCTGTTGAGGCTTCCGCGTTACTGTAGTGCGTCAGGGATGTTCGCTGACGCACACACGGACGATTATTTCGCGATCATGCGCAAGAAAGTGGCATCAATGATGAGGGTGAGGGGGAGCAGCAACAGCGTACTGAAGGTTTTTTCAGATAGGTTAGAAGGGCCTACAATGGATAGGTTTATCAAGCTACATGTCAGACATGTGGCTTGATAAATCTTCCTCTAATTGGATACTGTGTTTTTTTTTGTGTGCTACTACTAACATAGTTTGTAAGTTTTTTTTTTGGTAATAATAACATGCTATGGGCCGTCGATGCCTGAAAATTATAAACGACAGACGTGGTGGGAGGACTGGAAAAAGAATTTGCAAAACTATTATGCCGCTCAATAACAAATATGAAATAACTTTTGACCGAGTGAATCGATTTTAACAAAAACTTGTTTATAAAAAAAAAACAAGCGACTTCCAAAAAAAAACACAACAAAGCGAAAAATAAATTTAGTTTTGGAAGTCGGTGGTTTTTTTTATAAATAAGTTTTTATTTTCCACTTTTTAGTTGTGCAACCTATCCCACCCAAATTCATATACCACTACTTTCTAAGTAAATAACAATGACAGGAAGTTATTATCACACCATCAACATACACTAAATGGAAAACACGAAAAACACACGAAATGAACATGAAAAAACGGATTATTGAAGCTAGCTCAAAAACCACTCAACAGAATTTGACCAAAATATGCAACCACCTCAGGACTTTACCCTTTCAAATAAAAACTTTGCAAAAAGGCAAATTTATGTCGCGCTAAGTCGTGTCAGAAGTTTGAAAGGCGTAGTTTAATCAGGTTTGGACGCCGTCACCAACAAATTATTAAGTCAACCACACGACGACAAATCGGTGACCAAATCTGTCTTCTGACAATCAAGGCCACACATAACATACGACTCAAGTAGCGCAATTTGAAGCATATTACCATTAAAATAATTTATAGCCAGAGTACATCTCATGACAATTCCAATAAGCCCAAACACGGCTAGGATACATTATTTTATTACGGAGTTCCAGTGCCTACCTTCCGGCTTCATCATCAGATCAGTTCAATGCTACCATTTTCATCAGAACCATTTATTTAAATATACTTCGTCTTAGTCGCTTAACTATCATAATCGAGATATCGCCACCCATGAAATAACTATCATTGAGGAGTTCCCGTGCACATATGTGGTCTTCTGCATCAGTTCCGCTTCACCAAATGATATTTTTGAATGCAAATGCTTGACTTGTTGATGAAAATACGTAATTAATATTATTTAAATGCCTAAAATATTTGCAGTTCCCTCAGTTCCTCATGGATTCTATCATCAGAACTGGATTTTGATAAAAATGGGACCAATCTGGAAGTATGTCCTTTCAATATAAAAAAAGAATTTTCCAAATCGGTTAAAAAAAATACATACAATCGAATTGAGAACCTCCTCCTTTTTTTAAAGTCGGTTAAAAATAAAGACCAAAATGTTACCTCAAGAAGTCAAGATACGAACTATAACCACATTTTCAATCCCTTAAATCTCTTAAAAAGAGGTACACAAAATTTTTAATATTATTTGTGATTTTTAAAATCAACCCCTATTTTACCCCCTTGTTTTTGTTTTTGTGGATGGGAAATCATCAAATGACTTCTCCCGCTCTGGGCGGAGCGGGAGGGCGTGTCAGACTTTCACCCGTGTTCCTTCTGTTGCCTGTGCCGGGGCCACGGTAACTCTTTCGAACATCCCGCAACCCTAGCTGGCATCGGCCCTAGCGGACCCCGTCAATAGTGCCTATTTTACCCCCTTAGGGGATGATTTTTCAAAAACGCTGAACCGCATAATTCTTTATTTCCTACCAAAAGTATAAATTTGAATTTTCATATCCCTAACTTAAAAAATGCAGGGTTTCCCATACAAACTTTCATCCCCTATATCACCCCCTGTAGTTGAGACAAAAAGTAGCCTATGTCCTTCCCCAGGATGCCATCTATCTACTTGCCAAATTTCATCGAAATCCGTTCAGCAGTTTAGGCGTGAAAAGGTAACATACAGACAGACAGACAGAGTAAACTTTCGAATTTATAATATTAGTATGGAATATGGAAGTATGGATTCTTTTAAATTAGGTACAGGTCGCGCGCGTCACGTAAAAAGAACGCTGACAGTCAAGTCAAGCTGCGCATAGGCGATTTATCGGTCTATTTGGTGGTATGAGGTGAGGCGCGGGGCGGGCGGGTCACGCGCCGCATGCTTGCCGGTGCGCTATTGGTTCGTCAAATCGTCAGTCGACCTTTGCTTTCCGCGCTGTGTACACGTTACGTTCGTTCTAAAAATACCATCGCGTACAAAAGTTGTTAATTACGAAATGGTTTTACATAATAGGTAGGGGAAAAAGTTTCTTCGCATTTTTTATGAAAATTCAAAATATTTTTTAATATAGTTTATTCACATTTAACTAAACTATGTAGGTACCATTTTGTTCGATAACTTTTTGCCATCTTGTAGGTAGGGACATGATCCCATTGCTATAGAAATTTTGGAACTTCTGATCAAAATACCGCGACAAGTGGTTTTGGCAGTCCTCTCGTGATGTTAACCTGACACTGCCTAAAGAATTCTGAAGAGACCGAAACAGGTGGAAATCTGAAGGTGCAAGGTCAGGACTATACGGCGGATGCATTAACACCTCCCAGCCAAACTCTCTTAATTTTTGCTGAGTGGCTAAAGATGTGTGAGGTCTAGCGTTATCATGATGAAAAACCACACCCCTTCTGTTGATTAATTCCGGCCGCTTTCTCTCAACTTCTTGCTTTAATCTCATCAGTTGTTCGCAGTAGAGTTCAGAATCGATGGTCGATAAAAAAATATAGAGGAAGGAAGACCTATCATTTACACTGATGAATCATACGTCGATAGTTCCCATGCGTCTCATCATTCTTGGACAGACGGTCCCACCAAAGGCATTAAAAAACCTCTATCTAAAGGTAGCCGCTTGGTCATAGTGCACGCGGGTGGTGAAGCAGGTTTTGTGCCGAATGCTTTGCTAACGTTCAAAGCCGGTACAAAAAGTGGCGACTACCACGACAACATGAATTCGGAAAATTACGAGCGGTGGCTCCGTATTAAACTGATGCCGAATTTACCGCCTAATTCAGTCGTGGTAGTCGACAATGCATCGTACCACAACAAACAACTCGATGCTGCACCAACGTCCAATATAAAGAAAGCAGACATGCAAATCTGGCTCCGTCAAAAAGGAATTGAATTTGAAGAATCCATGCTAAAGCCGGAGTTGTATAACTTAATAAAAAAATACAAAGAGCAATTTAAGAAATTTAATATCGACGCCATATTAAACGAAGCAGGTTTGCCCCCATATCACCCGGACCTAAATCCTATTGAAATGGCCTGGTCCCAAATAAAGGGATATGTCGCCAGCAAAAATGTAAGTTGGAACCTTACACGGATAACTGACCTGGTTAATGAAAAAGTCAATTTAATGGGAGCAACGGAATGGGGGAAATTATGCACCAAGGTAAAGGAAATAGAGGACGATTGTTGTAAAAGCGATCATGTGGTCGACATGATGACATAAACATTTATTATTCGTGTAGGGGATGATGATTCTGACTCAAATAATGATGAAAGCTCAAGCGATGACAGCGACGACGATGAGACGGCCACCTGTAGCACCAGCAGCACCGCGTCCTCGTCTGGTTTTCACGTCACCCACGACGACTTAATGGAAGGAGTTTCAACATTACTTTAATTTTTTGTAATTAGATAAACATTTTAAACTGAATCAAACATGTTTTTAATTCTATTTAATAATATTCCATCAATATATTTCTCAATGTATCTACGAATAACCAATATTCGAAGCCGCGAGCGAAGGGCTAGTTCAAAAATAAAACAATAGGCCTAGTAGTTTCGTGCGCGAGTGTACTCATGCGCAAACACCCCTCCACTTTCTTCCAGCGTTCTTTTTACATGACGCGTACTATACTGCTGGTTTCCTTTTTAATGACTTTTTTATATTAGAACTACGCAACAATACGTGCGTGTGTACGTACTTTACGTGAGCAATTTCAAAATAAAGTGTACCCTGCTGTAAAATTCCATTTTATTTTTTAGGTTTTTTTTTGTTTAAATTTGACCATAATATAATAAGAAATATAGTTTATTACACAGAAAAACAAAAAGGAACGCGGAATTCGAGGTATTTTCCCGATAATATCGAAACAAAACGGACTTTGTGGCGGAACTGGTTCCGTTGTGTGACTAGATTTAAAAGCAAAATTAAAGGAAAGTATGAAATTATTAAGCCTTTTTTTAATGTATTTAAACTAAGAATACATGTAATTAATTGATAAAACAAGGAAAATAGCCTTAGCTTCAAGCATTAAAACAAAATGATTGTTTTTTATTCGGTTTTGTGACTCTGTCGCTATTTACTTTGTTGTTTTTTAATTTAACTCTAAAAACATAATATTTTACTTAATATGTGTAGGTTCTTCGAAAAGTAATACATTTACCGTAAACATAATTGCGGCCGCACAGATTTAAAAGGTAAAAATTCATCTGATTTCATAGACTTAACTCCATCAGTTTGAAGGGACAGTGACAAAATGGAAGTCTTAAAATCACAATGCTGTGTTCACATGATCTTATATTGCCTAAACAATACGTACGTAGTACATTAAATTAAACTAAGTTAACTGACATCAAATGACAATTTAAACATTGTTAACCCTACTTCCCAAATTGGAACTAGTTTTATATTTTTTTCTGTTAAAAGAAAATAAAAAACAAAGAACAGAAAAGAAAAACTCGAAGAACAGAGTAGGTTAGAAATAAAACAATAATTTTAAATATTCTTATATTTTCTGTTACTATAATGTGAAATTACAAAAGAAATCTCAAACCCAATTATAATGTAGGTAGGTAGACCAATTTTTAAATGTCGTCAGCAAACTTCAATCTGAAAATTTAAAATTGAAATAAAAAAAAAAGAGTTAAATAATTTGTAACTTTAGTATACATTAATTCGGTCAGCAAGGATTTGCAATGTGAACTAAGCTTTATGCATTCCGACCTGTTGTGACTTGCCATTCCGTTAAATGTGACCGTATAATAAGTCACAAAACGGAGGTCACATGATGCTACCTTTTTGTAGTTATAAATTGTTTAAAAATTTCCCATCGTACTTAGCACTACTAACTTTTTGGTATCAAATACTACACAAATTTTGCAATGTGTCAACAATAAAAATAATTAAAGAAAAGTGATTTATAATAGTAAAACTTGGTCACATACCTGAGCAAAGAAATTGAAACACGGAACACTTCAACAATACGTCCGCGCTGGTCACAAATCAGTTTGACAATGAAAGCAAAATGGTCTCTCGATGAAGAACGATATGTTCTGTTGCCATTTCGTGCCGAATACTTTCCACGATTAGAAGAATTTTTGCAAAAACGAGCGGTCACAAAACGGAAGGTTCCGGTTAGCTAAAATTTTCGATTTTAATTTATATTTATTTTTAATAGAAAATATGTAAAAAAAGATATTACTGATACTTCTAACTGATAAATTTGACTTTTAAGAACTCAAAATATATTAATAAACCACTCCCAATACACGAAAATTTTTAGAAATCAAAGATTTTCTGACCCAAGTTGGGAAGGGGACAGGTAAATTCGATGGTCTTCAAAATTTTAAAATCTTCGTAAGTTTTATAATTAGTAAAGTAACAACAAAACGACAATTTATATATATATTTAAAAATATGTTTTTTTTCACTTAAATTAATACATTCTGCTAGAAGTCATTCATCACAACAAAATAAATGAACAACGTCGAGGGACAAGGCAAAAACGGCCCGTACAATTTTTTTTGAAATTGCTCACGTACATTTACCACTATAAACGGAATCTATAGCTAAACGAGCCTTAAAAATCGAATCCGATATTGAATCGAACGGTTACGAATAGCTGTGCGGTTGTCAGGACTTAGTTCAATCAACGAGGATATTCTTGTAAGTATGTAGACTTCCGAAAAATTCTCCCGCCTGCGAAATTTGACATGTGATGAAGTTACAACACTCCCTTTTCTCTCAGAGGTGTTGTTAAGAATAGTACAGGTGGTGTTATGATTTCTAACGTTTCTGCCTGCCATAGCAAATGGCATACCTAACTTTGTGTAAGGAAGGGGTGTTCACAATAAAAAGACAAATCTCAATACTGTATTGGTCTTTATTTCAACACATCATGCTCACACGTGGAGTTACGCAGAACACTCGAACAAGAAAGGGAATGTAAACATCTTTACACAAATTATCTGTTATTAAAAAGTACATACCAGTCTCCTTGTTTTATATAAAAATCCAATGGATTTAAGTACCTCTGTCTATGCTCGAACATAATAACTTAAATGCTCTCTTAAAATACCTTAAAGTAACATATTTTTTTAAATTTTATTTAGATAAAGACAGTTTGAACGTATTAAGTCGCTTTTAAACACAGTTTGGGTTAACACAATAGGTACTTTTGATTACGAGAAACTGTCGCGATAATCGCAAAAGGCGCTTCATCTGTCCTATCTCATAGTTAAATACAGGTTTTTACACTTCAAACATGCTTCAACGTGTTTGTATATTCGATTCAAAATCCAGAGTAATATAAAGCATTCCTATTTAATATTATAATTAAAGGTTTTGGATGTTCAGAATCGAACATCAATCAGTTCATGCTTCAAAAGTACTTTAACTTCGTATTTAAATTATATCAGACTACAAAATCATAAATTTTATACATAACTGAATTTAAAAGCGACACATCTTCAGACTAGATTTTATTAACTACATATTTTCGTTTCGGAGTCACGAAATTAGTGTTATATGTTTAAAGTTTCACAAACATTGCACCATGCGGAAATAGGTACTTAGGTACACCAAATATATAATGTTCCAAAGGAACTTTAGCTAACACCTACAAACTGTACAATTTAAGTTGGCATTAAAAACGAATTCGGTTGCGATATGGCCCCCTTTACACATCAATATGATTATAGTCTTTGAAGTTATTACTGAACATTTATAGCTTACAATATCATTCATATGGCTGACAAATGTAGAAAACTCTTACGTCTAAATCATAAACTTATTACAATTATAAAGTAGCCCTTATAAAGATAGACGTTTAGTAGAAAGGATATAATCTGCTGCATTTTAACACCTACGCGTATATGTTATGGCTTGACACAGTGTCAGAATACAGCAGACGAGGCAGCACAAACTGTATTAGTGTTAGTTATTATCATATGGACGGATACCCTTAATCCCAAACACGAGTTAGAATTACAAAACGAAGGGCCACCACAATGACTAAGTATATGTTTACGTTTATAGTCACACTTTGAAAGTTACTGCAGACATAGGATACGATTAACTTATGAGATCACGAACCAATCAAAAACAATAATTAAGTACGACATTTGATTGATTTAAAAAAAAGAGGTCGTTTTTTTTAATGAACTTTTTAATTACAAAACTGTTGATAGGTCACAAGCGTTAGGAAGAACACTTATTTCGTTGACTAGGCGGAGTTGCGGTGAATATCCAAAAATCCAAATATCCTACGCTATACGTCCTTAATTACGAAAAATATCACTTGTCCACCGGTTAACGAGCGTCACATCACTGGAGGTTCTCTGTCTCTTGTTGAGTATTTATTAATGAACACATCACGTCGGTCACTGTATCACTATCGTTTGGCACTTCGCTCACTCCTGCACGGTTGAGCTCGACGCGGTTTCTTGTCGAGACGTCTCCGCGCGAGGCGAGCCCGACGGTGATGATGTGCACGATCTAGAAGTAGATATAAATCGAATATGTAATTGTTTATTATTGTTTAGAATTGGAAGAATCTACTTAATAAAAATCTTAAATCCATCCATTCATTCATTCATTCACTGACAGACAACTGCATTAGAGTTCCATAAACAACGAAGGTGAGCACTAAGGTAGCATTTTTGAAGATTCATCCCAAAAACGGGTTACTTAGGGGTGAATGTTTGTATGGAAGCTCGTAATTTTTTACGGTTATTTTACGCCAAATTCCGCGTTAAAACGCGGAAATTGGCGATTACGCTTCCGCTTATAGCGTTTTTTGGAAACTCATCGCCTAAGGCTCCTGGCGCTCGGCTTGTAATTTAAATAAGTTACCTGCTAACATGTCTGGGCGTGTCGCAAGTCCTCGCCAGCGACGGTACCAGCTCGTCCGGAGACGACGCACGACTGCTGCGCTCGCTGCCAGCCTCCTCGTACGAATTGTCGCTCGTTAACTGTTGATATAAATGTCTAGGTTAGACGAGATACGCATTCGAGTTAAGTAATAATAAATATGCAATATGCTACTTAATAAGGGGATGTACGTTTTCAAAGAGAGACTGACCTCTAAAAGCTTAGGACGAGATCTATAAACGTTGCTTAGATCTTATCTTGGCTAACTGTCGCACAGTTATCAAACTACAAGTGCAAGATAGAGATGAGAACACGTATAATCAAAACACGAGCTAAGTATCTACGTTTATATGATAAATCTCGGCCTTATACCATTTAAGTGGTCTATGCCTAAAAGCCAATCGTTAACTGCTGGCAGATTTGCAAACAAACAATTTCAGGACAATAAAACCCACACCATTTCAATCGGGGATACTCTTCAAGCTAGTTTTATTTACTACACAAACATATAAGCGCGTTTACACGAGGAGTTTCTCGACCATCGAGAGGCAAGGATGTCTATTCGAGACTCAGCAGAAATGGCATGGAACTCGTGGACATTCCCGACTATCGCTCAAGAACTCTCCTCGTGTAAACGAGACTCAGGGGTTAGCAGGAATACTAGTACTAGTACAGCATTGCTGGATATATTTTTATTTGTTTGTTAAGACCAATACTGGATCACAAGCACACATATAGATATAATGAAGTATGTATAACATTTACGAGTGTGAGCGGGTGCCGATTGCGAGCGGGCGACAGCGCGCGAGACCGCGCCTCCTCCACCTCCAGCTGCAGTATGCTCTCCTGGCTGCCCGTGAACTGGAAGTAATAGCAAATCATTAATTAATTGGACCAGTATACAATTACGTTGTTTGATACACAAAAGAAAAATCGATTGTTACCAAATTACAAAATATTTTCAAATTTTTTTTTGTCCATCAGGTAGATTATTAGAAAATATTCGACACGTATTTTTTTCTTTTTTACGTAATCAAAAGATTACGGCGAAACATTGAGTTAAAATGTGGCATGACGTCACGCCTTGCTAGAATTTATACTGAGTTGTGACGTAGTGAGCCTCCACTCCCCAACTTTAATACGTTATAACTAAGTAATTTTTTATTAATATGATAAAGCAAAAAATACGTGTCTAATATTTTTTTTATTATCTGGCTGACGGATTAAATAGAATTTCTTTTTTTTTTACCCAGGCGTCATCCCTATTGTTGGTTCACATCAAGCTGTGATACTCCTAGAAGTTCTAGGTTTTGTTCACACTGCTCAGAGCTTTTAGACCTAAATGTGACCTTACTGTTCAGGCTTTAAAGGTTACAGCAGGGAACTGCAAACTTATCAATAAAGAAAGAATGATATGTTAATGTTGTTAACTGACCACAAAGCCATAGTACTTGAGTATGTCCATCTTGCACATGGGACACGTGCGGTGCTCCAACAACCACGGATCTATGCAGTTCTTGTGGAAGTCGTGTCTGGAACAAAACGAAAATATAGAATTTACAGCAGACAGTATCTCGTATCTTCTCCTCTAGTATTGTGCCTATTTGCGAGAATAATCTCATGTTGTGGGAAAGAGACTAGTGATCCCAAGTACTTACTTTGGGTAATTTTAGTTACCACCAGACTGTATTGAATTTACCATCCTTCCTTTAATAGTGTTTATCGTAAGAAAAAAAAATGCAAGAGAAGCGGATGGTTACTCGGGCACCACCCTCTGACTTTCAGATGCACTAGGATGAATTAGTCAAAGAGATGATCAGCAGCATCCATTTTGCTCTTCTTTTTCGTCGTGTCGCTGGTAAGACAGTGTATTAAATTTGACTGGCCCAAAACTTAAATCAACTAACTTTCATCACCAATACTTTTTTCAAGTTCGGTGAATCATAACAGCTATTTGTAGCAATGATTGTATAATAAGGAGTGATAGGACGAGTACTACGTACGGCGGATTTATCTTGGCGACTCTGAACATAGGCTCTGCGAACTTTCGCGCATGTTCTCTCGCTCACACTCGCCTCATATCACCATTAGGTTCATAAAAAATGTTACTGCGCAGCCTTCTGCGCGAAGTTCGGACTCGCCAAGATATGTAAATCGGCCGTACTGTACACAAGTTTAATACTGACCTACAAGGAAGAGATCTAAGTGTTTCAGACACTTTGTAAGGTTCTATACAGATGGCGCAGCATTCGCCGTCGCCTTGAACTTCCTGTGAACATAAAAGAATACTATTACAAAATAGTACTACTTATATATTACGAAATATACTGTGTTATAACCGTCGAAAAATGAGCATGAAAATGTCATAAACGTTGCTTCTACAGATAAAAAAAGCATATTATTTTGATTTATTTTTAGAACAAATAAAAACATACCTACGTGTGTTTTAAGTATTATTTTAACCATTTATGTTAGGAATGCCTCCATTATTAAATTGGATCGGTAAATTAGGTATACATTTTGATTTTAAATTACTCGTAACTTACCCTATCTTCAGTCTTTAAACTCTTAACAGGTATTTTTGATAACGCCTTCTTGGCTGCACAACATAGACGTTTCTGAAAATCAAAATAACAGTAGCTAATTAACATTATAATAACAATACAAAATAAAGAAATAAAACGTTTGCGGTCGGGGACTCCCGTCAGGAACGAAGTTCCTTCTCACGTATGGTATTAAATTCACACTTCTCTCTATAACAGAAAGAGACAGAGAGAGAGAAAGTCGTATAGAGGGGCATGACGCTTTTCCTTACGTGACGATTTCTACCAGTCAATGAGTCAACTCCTACCGCAAGCAGCGTTAACAGGTGAAGCGCACTAACGCAAATTCCCGATTGGCTGAGCGAAATAACAACACTATCACTTGTCTATGGTTTGATCTACCTAATGTTTGTGTTGATTAGCCTTTCAGACACCGGATGTATATTCTAAAACTAACTTACTAACTATGTAAATAACTAGGGTTCACCACATTCCCCCACTCCCATTGTTAGCCAAAGGACTCCCCCGATGATTCATATTAACTTCATATGGTTCTTGACGGTAATTATCAAAACAATACACAATTCAAACTTCGTCATAATCGTAAAGGCTCCTACATACAGGCGCCACATGCGGCGCGAATCGCGCGCGACACAAAGGCACCGCTCGTCGCGGGACACGCGGTGCCTTTGTGTCGCGTCGCGTGTCGCGCCTGTTTAAATAGTAAAATGTTATATTATTTTAATTACTGTGAATGTAAAGACCATGTAGGTCCATGTTTTTTTTTCTCTCAGCTTTAATCATAGTCTGCCAGTTTGAGTAAACTATGCGGCCTACCCAAATGTCCTTTCTTTGGTATTGATCGTCGAATCGTTGAGCTCCTTAACTTTTAAGTTGAGCTGTACGATTACTGACAGATGCTTACACTGACTGGACAGGTCCACTCAATCTGTGTGGTTCTTTCCTCAAAAGACCATTTCAGACACCGACCTACATGGTCTTCACATGATCTGACCAAGATTATGTCTGGACTTTAAAAGAAACTGTGACCTCTGAGTTTGTTTCGGCCTTTCTTCTCAGAGTAGTCAGATAGGAAACGCTGGCCTCATCTAGTTTAAAAAAAAAATTTGACGTGTAAAAGTGTTTGTATAAACCTACTTACAGAAATAAAATCATTTATCATTTTGCAGGAGCCTTAAGTCAAGACTTTTTTGCATTCTTTACCTACTGTATTTTCTCGAATTTAAAACTAAACATTGCAATCCAAATAAAAACAAAATCGTACGTCAGTATCTTTGAAGGCATTGGTGCAAGAACATGGTGCTTAATAGTATTCCTAGACCGTTAGCGTCACCAGACTACAATCCAAGTCCAACCGGATATGGATGGATGATTAATTTGATTGTTCATACTTTGTTATTGTTTTTACTTTACGATAAACGTGGAGGTTATATCCTTTGATGATCTGGGGCCACAGTATGACGTTTTAGAACCATGACAGTTCCGGTGTAAGAAAGAGATGGAGCTATACAGGACAGATAGCCCCATCTCTTTTTCGCAAAGGAACAATGATAGCTGTAGCCCTTCAGGTATTGCTAAACTATGTACCTTCGGTTTATCCTTTTCAATGGTAAGGATATAAAATGACGTCAATTTTGAAGTGTTGGTGTTGGTACCAATAAAGTGACAGGTCAATGTTAACTTAGAAAGTCAAGTTAAGAAGACTGTCACGTTTTGTCACCTGTCTCGCTCACACGGGACCAAATTTTTAAGAATCTTAAATGAAAATATGCTTTTTTGAAAAATGTAATCAATGGGCGACCTACTAAATAATAATAATTTAATAGGTAATTATTAAAAACACATTTTTATTGTGGCGTTTATTTAAATCATCTCAGAAACCGATCATAATACTTATTGAGCTAAGTTTATTAGATAACACAATAGAAATGTGTTTTTAATAACTGCCTGAAATTAACATTATTTAGTAGGTCGCCCATTGATTACATTTTTCAAAAAAGCATCTTTTCATTTAACATTCTTAAAAAGTTGGGTCCGTGTGAGCGAGAGAGGTGACAAAATGTGAAAATGTGAGCCCTCTTAATTACAATTCCTTCCTACGTATTTCTATTAAAAAAAAAAAACACATTACGCTTGTTTCCTCACCGGATTAATTCTGGCCCCAGTTATTAACTGAAGACTTTAAGAGCTAGCCTCTTTACAATTATTAGGCTAACTATTGTTTTACTCGAAAACAGTACGAATCAAGCGAGGGTCCCTACCACTTCCTACCACAGACGAAAATCTTACTTCAATGTGGGAAAGATTAAGATAATACTGTTATAAGAGGTGGCGGTAGGTTCCCAGGACTTCAGGTTCGTCAGACGCGTGTCCGACCACTACACCAATCACACACAGTTTTTTCTTTCTGCAGTTTAATTGGTACCGGGTACTGCACCCTAATTGCGTAACACACTATCACAATCTGAATGATTTTGAATCATATTGCTAATCCATTGCTTCATATGTTCGAAAAATTTGTCTGCTCAACAACGTAAAAAACGCAATGAATGTTGTTGAACTGTCAAAATTAAACCGATTCCTACTGTAATTATGTTACGCAATTAGCGTGCTGTACATTCCCTCTGCCTAATCCTTCGGGGAAACCAGACCTAGGTTTTATGCTGTTGTTCAACTGGTATACTCACAGAAAGCCTGTCTTTGGCGTGAATGTATCTGAAGCGTTGTATGTAGTAGAAGACCAGCCAGGCGAGAGAGATGACCATCAGCACGATAAAGGATATGGACACGAACAGCACAGACGTTCTGCAACAATATTCATTTTGTTAGTTCAAACAATACTTATGAAAAGAAATGAACAGCCTCCACAAGTTCCGGCGCCTATTTAAAACAATATTTCTGTGGTAGGGCATTGAGATAAAAAAAATAACCCTGTCTTTGAAAAAAGTATGGGTTGCATGTAGGTACCATGTTTATTGCAAGTTGCATAATTAAAATTTTAAAATATATCATTGTTACTGCAGTAACTGGTCTATTAATTTTTTTCTCACTATATTTATTTTCTCAAAAGAATTACAATAATTCACTTATAGAAAAAACATAAATAGATTTAGAACAATGTTATTTGCCAGTAAGCGTAGATAAAAACAAAAACAAATATGTATCTTAAAACTACTCGTAACATTACAATTACTTTGACTTTACATACATCGTTTTAGCATAACAAACAAGCACAAAACAAAATAAAAAATCAGAAGAAGGTAGGTTACACACAAGAAACAACGCAACAGTCTTGAGCGATAAGGGTAGGGTGCAATTTAATAGTCGTTGCGTATTTACTAAGGCCTACAACACAATGCAGAACATAAGCAATTTATTAAATATTTTTTTTTTATTATTATATTTTGTTATACATAGGTACTTAGTTTTACACAAATTGATCAGTTTAAAGTTTACATAGCAATAAAGTATATTTTTTACAGTTTATTACTATTATCTACGTAATAAAACCGGGTATTTTTTTTTTGCTCATCACGTCTGTAAATTAATAATGTTATGTATTGTAGAAAAACAGTCGCAGTAGAACGATTACACAATCTTTAGTGTAATCATTGCATGTGACATGCACACAACAATAACTAAGGAAGCATGGATACTTCTAGTATTCGATAATGTAATTACAAAATAACCTGTGAATACAGTGGCACTTTTAAGTGTATAGTTAGTGCCTACTCAGAAGTTATTATCAAGTACTTTGGTACTATTAGTATTAGTAAACTTTAGTAAACTGGAGTGCAGGACCAACGAAAGGAAGCATAGCAATTTACTTAATTTATTAGGTAAACCAGTCCTTATGAGACCTGCTGCCTATTAAAAGCATACCTACTGTTCGATTTTCAACACTTGGCTCAGCGCAAAGAGTTGAAAATCTAACAGTGCGCTTTTATTAGGCACGAGCTGTGCCCCGCGACTTCGTTCGCATGGAAGTCGTAAGCTACCCAATATACTAAAATAACAGCCATATTTTAATTAAACTCCCTCGTCCCCCGACCCGCCACGTTGCATCGCCCGCCCGCGCTATTTGTTCACAATTTCATGGGTTTTGATTTGTTGCGCGGGATCCTAATTATTTTTTTCTAAATGGTATAGCTGATGAGCTATCTGCCAGTGAAAGTCCCGTCAAAATCGGTCTAGCCGTTTCGGAGATTAGCCGGAACAAACAGACCGACCGACAGGCAGATAGACAAAAAAAAAATTAAAATTGTCCTTTTGTTATTATTAGTACTGTGTATACTTTGATATGCATTTAGTGAAAAGCTGTTATTTCAATTTTATGCAATTGTGTTTCGATGATAAAAATCACTGTAATGTTTGACAGTGAAGCAAAATCAGAGGTAAAAGGACTGTAGTCCCGTCTCGCTTCAGGTTTCACAACAAAGCCCTGAGGAATCCCAAACATGACGTTGAGACTTTAGTAGAAATACTTATACAGAATCTTTCATACAGGGGTATATTGTCTAAGATACGTACTTGTTAATATTGTTGCTGACGTGAGCGAAAGTCCTCCCTTTGATGACACCGATCATGACTCTTGTGCCGTTGTCCACCAGACGTGCGATCTCCTCGCCTTTCCACTTGTATGTGAACACTGCACTTATGTTACCTGTAATACAAAGAAAATGGGTTTAGTTTGTGACAGGCAGTAGGACATGGAAGTTTTTTCTATCAATCCAGGATTATGAGATTATGTTCTGTTAAAATATGCAGGTCAGCAAGGTTGGCGGTAGGGTAGTGGGGCTGACTGCTTAGTAGTGCCCAGGATATGTGGGGAATCCAAAACACAGAATACGATCGGTGATATATGGGCCAAGCATGATTGTAGCAATAATCCACATGGAATTTTAACGCCCTATGAGCTTGTCCAGTAATATTTTGCTGTCGTATCGGCATGAACTGTAATAGAATTTCTTGGAAAAAATATCAGCTAGTGAGAGGAGATAGCAAGGCTGACTGTTCAGGGTCCATCATTCGCCAGAATCGTCAGGTGTACGTCTACGTTTAAGACGCAGATATATGCCAACGGCCTTGAGTGCATAGCTTGTTTGTTCTGCGCTGAGCTCACGCAACGCGTCGTACGTCATCCACCCAGTAATAGGACTCGCCAATCAAGGAGCGATGTCCCAAATTAGACGAATTATTAATTTATTATACATAAAACGAAAGGTATTCAAAACACGTATATTATTAAATTAAATTATCTTGAAAATGGTGAAGATTTCAAAAAAATACGCTTAATAGTTTTTGCGTTATGCTCAGTTTTTTATACGCATTAGATATAATTTTACAAATTAATTACAATATGTAATATAAGCATATTCTAAAATATTCACATATTAAGTAATTAAGAAAATGCTCTAATTTAACATATATTTTTTTCCAAATCATTAAAACTACTCGTTTAGACGTGATATTCAGTTTAAATCATTAAAAGTCGGTTTTCGTCGCCTTAAATATCGCCACAAGTGGAAGCCTTTTGACTAAAGTTATATTGCGAGTCGCATTATCACAATCCTATAACGTTCCCACTGAGGGACACACGCCTTCTGTGTGACTTGTGACAGGGAGGTACAGGTATACTTGCATGCTCAGATGATGGTTAGTCGGCTATATTCATGATCATCTTATGAGTATATTTCTTCATGCGCATGATGTATTCTTAGATTATATACTGCACGGCAACAGTGACTCTTCTCCAAGATAATCCCCCGAACTTTAATCATCATAAATTCTGCTTAAAATCCTATTGTTTGGAATCCATTGTGCAACGTCCGTTTTTCTCAATAGCGCGCGACGTGCGTATGTATTGTCAGAAATAGTCACAATATCAGGACATAGCACAAGATGTTATCATCAGATTTCACATAATTAACTCGTTTTGTTATACATGATCATTGCATGTTTTCTTAAGCCGATGACAGACGTTCACTTTTTGCTCATTTTTGCATTTCATTTGGCATCTTTCACTCGAAATGAAACGTCTAAACACAAAATGAATAAAAGTCAAAAATGAATTCAAATAGAGAACCGATCCAAAGATTTTGCACTCTCTTACAGAATGATCGAAAAATAAAATGAAGGAGCAGATTAACGTTTATTCCTATACAGGATAATTTTAAAAGGAGTGCGGATATTTTAGGAGGTAATCAGGTGCATAAAACTGAACAACTTTCCCCAAGGAACATAGGTCGAAATCTAAAAAATAAAATTCAACTTCTCATGATACAAAAGTAAGTCACGTGACCAGTCACTTTGTATGAAAAGTCGATTTTCAATTTAAAGATTTCGACCTATGTTCCTTGGGAAAAGTTGTCCAGTTTTATGCACCTGAATACCTCCTGAAATATTCGCACTCCTTTTAAAATTATCCTGTATAACTTTATCGGTGTCGTGTGAACGTGGAATAAAACTGAAAAAAAAAATGAACCGCTTTAGTAAAAGGGATGTGACAAAATGTACGATTGCGCCAGTTTATTTTCGTAAGGTGGTGGCGTATGGTCGATGGTTGCAGCTTGATGCGAATAGCCGAGAATCGAGTAAAATTGTATGCGATTGGAGAAGCCTATGTCCAGTAGGCTGATTACGATGTTGATTTTTATAAGGGGTCGAGAAGATTTTCGATAAAAGAGTTTCAAATTGGTAACTGCTTGAAGGAAATATGGCATTTATTTTTATTTAAGTATGTATTTGTAGGATAAAATATGCCTTAACGATAGCCAATATTTTCATTGCTCCTTCACAGATGTATGCTTCTTGTAAAATTTTAACACAGTGGATGATATGATGAGTAATACAGTCATAACTCAAGAATAATACAGTTAATACTTTTTGCTACTTCTGCAGTATGTTGTCAAGTGAAACAAAAATCTTCTTTGCTTAAGTTTTGGTCTATAAATAGAGGCTCTAATTCCAATGACTAACATATTATTTATTTATTCAGACCACCTATGAAATAAAAAGTTTTGACCTTATTTATGAGATTTATTTGGTTGTCGATCATTTTGTAGCAAACGCTATATTTACAAAGTCGAATTTTCATCATTGTGGACACAGTTGTTACTTATTGACAGTACTTATTTGTGTACATTGGGTGTACTATGTACACCTCTGTCTAACCCTTCCGGGATTACAGGCGTGATGTTACGTTATGAAATCTATCTGTGTAACGTTTAAACTAATATTGAGTCACTGGATCATACCGAATTATGTGCCGTCATTGAATTGTAAGTTATAACGCTATTTGAAGATTTTTTTATAAATTGCATTTATTAAAATTTAGTGTCATTTGTACAATGTTTAATCTGATAACTAGCGTAGAAGACATGGTATTTAAATAAAATTAAACAAAATATTTATTTCTGATCCTAAGTAGATCTTTTAAGACACTTTTACGAGTAAATTTCCTATTTGACTGGTCCCTGAGAAGAAATGCCGAAACAAACTCAGTGGTCATGGTCTTGTGGGCGCGTTCCGTGAGGCGGCGACCGCTCCGTCGGTTGAACGCGTCCCAGAGGGTCATGGCCATCCGGTTAGCCCGGGGATACCGCACGGTCTCCGGGGAGGCGGCGAACCTCCTTGCCGGATTACCGCCATGGGATCTGGAGGCAAAAGTCCTCGCGCACATGTGGGAGTGGCGCGAGGAGGCAGGACGCCGGGGCGTAACTCCGTTGCCGCGAGAAATCGCGGCACGGCGTACAGAGCTCCGGCAAGATCTCATGGCGGCATGGAGAGTGCGATTGTCGCAACCCAGCGCTGGGCACGCCACAATTGCAGCGATAAGTCCCCTCTTTGAGGAGTGGCTGGAGAGGCGCCACGGCGTCCTCACCTTCCGCCTGACGCAGGTCCTCACCGGACACGGGTGCTTCGGGAGGTACCTGTTCCGGATAAGGCGGGAGGAAACGCCCGGGTGTCACCACTGTGTGGATCGCCCGGAGGACACGGTGGAGCATACGGTGGAGGTCTGCCCGGCTTGGGCGGAGCACCGCAGTGTCCTCGCGGAAGCGATCGGCGGCGGCGATCTCTCGCGTCCGGCCCTGGTCCAGGCCATGGTACGGAGCGAGAGTGCATGGGAAGCCATTACCTCCTTCTGCGAAGCAGTAATGCTCGTGAAGGAGGAGGCGGGACGCGTGAGGGAGAGGCAAGCTTTGCGCCCTCACGCCCCTAGTCGCCGCAGGAGACGCCCTGGGCGTCGGGAATTGGTAGCCGATTCCCGGCCACCGTAGGCGCGGGCTTGCGGACGGCGAGCAATGGGTAGCTCGCCGACCGGTAAGGACCAAGCCCGAGTCCACGGCGCGTCGTGTTCCACACGCGCCTCAAAGAGATGTCAGCACTATTGACGGGGTCCGCTAGGGCCGATGCCAGCTAGGGTTGCGGGATGTTCGAAAGAGTTACCGTGGCCCCGGCACAGGCAACAGAAGGAACACGGGTGGGTTTTAGTCAGTAAAAGTCTGAGTCCGCTCCGTCCAGAGCGGGAGAAGTCATTTGATGATTTCCCATCCACAAAAAAAAAAAAGTGGTCATGGTCTCTTTTAAAATCTAAACATTATAATATTATGATATGCGAGTCTAATAATGCAGGCCATGTCTGGAAGGATCATATTTGCTAGCACATATAAGTTATGGTTTTGAAAGTCGTAAGAAGAGTTTTAAAGTTTAGTGAAAGAAAACCGCTTTTATGTTGCTTCGTGACGTGTTGTATAATACAAACCATTTTACATGCAATTTACTTTCTAACCGTTCTAAAGCGTAAATTGCTATGTTCTCCATAGGAATGTACTCCATAGAACGGGTAAGAAACTTACTTCATGGACTATGTATACAGCATGTATTAGAAATGTTTGGTCATAATCAAGGGTGTGGTACAGACTATCAAACTGAACAACTTTCTCCATGGGACCAACATCGTAAACGCGAAAAAATAGTCCTTTTTTAAGTTATTACAATGCGATAGGGGTCTCGATGACGTCATATCGGCGCTCTGGTACGGTATGTATGGCGACGGGGCGAGCGCGGTGAGATGAAGGGGAAGCGCGAGAGGTATTGCATTCCAGCGAGGTGCACAGATATTTCGACCGTGTTATAATTCATGCAGCCGTCTTTACATAACACTGCAAAAGCACGCGATGGGTCGTACCTACACTTGTAAGTCTCAGAAAAGCTAAGACGCCTATGACGGTACCAGCTATTAGTTCCTATAGCCAGTTAAGCTGTGCCTACGCAACATGCGCACTAATGTGACCACGTCGGGTTTCACAGTCAAGGCGATGCTACGTAAGGCAGATTATACAATTATACTCCAGTAAAAATAGACTTCTAAGCGGGTTAGAGCTGAATGGTGGAATATGCAGGCGATTAGTTGGTGGCGTTTTAAATGTACTGAATGATTTAGTTAGAGCAATATAAATGTGGGAGAGGAAGACCAAAGATAAGACGGATGGTTGTGTGAGGGATGATGTGACAGAAAAAGGAGAAAATGATAGAGAGATAGCTGACAGGAGTGAAAGAATAAAACGTTTTTCGCCGACATCGAGAAGCATGGGACAAGGAAGGAGAAGATTTTACTTGAGCTTGGAGGGTACGTTGGTGTAGTGGCTGAGCAAAGGTTGGTTGCAGTGTTACGTGGCATTCGATTCCAGCATGATAAAAAAGGAATTCCGAATGTAAAACTTTTTTTTTTCAGTTACCAATTACGTACCTATTCGAATTTTTCCAAGATAATTTAATCACTATGTGTGGAAAAATAGCTATTTTGTTATTGATTTTGCCTCGCGAATGTTGTTGGATTGACTATCCAATCCAACTATAAACAACAATACACACCAACTAACAACCACACATCAACACAACACAATCCAACTTTAAACAACAATATAAAAAGACACGTGAATACACGCGATAATAATCCCCGATTTATGGAGTCAAACAAGTCAAAGCAAGTTTAATTAAAGCCTTTGAAGAGACTAATTATGACAACATCCAGCTAATTACACCATCAGACTAAACTTCCTCCTTCACAAGTACAAGCATTATTTTATGTTTAACTAGCTGTTGGCCGCGGCTTCGCTCGCGTGGATGTTATAGGGCAAAACTTGGGTAATCGGTGATAGTTTTGTTTTTTAATTGTAAAATTCGATTCATTGATCAGATTATTTTTTAAATTTACTGTGATACAGTAGACAAAAGAAGCTTTGCTAACTTATATCTACAAATGTGGCAAATACTGTAATGATTGAAAAATATACATTTATCAAGTCAGTAGTAACTTGGTAATAAAACACATATTATCTATCACCGAATAGCTACATATCACAGATTAGCCAAGTTTTGCCCTACTTCCCTATTTGAGGTTTTATTTTTTATAAGCGGAACCGTAATTCTTTTTCTAAAATAAAAGTAGCCTAAGTTACTCCTTATAACAACAGCTATCTGCCAGTGAAAGTCCTGTTAAAATCGGTGCAGCCGTTTCGGAGATTAGCCGGAATAAACAAACAGGCATACCGACAGAGAGACAGACCAACAGACAGACAGACAAAAAATTTAAAAATTGTGTTTTTTTTAGTATCGTATATACTTTCCTATGCATTCAGCAAAAAGCTGTTATTTTGACATTACAAACAGACACTTCATTTTTATTTATTTGTATAGATGTAGGTACAGATTAGTAATGGCGTCATAATCTTAAAGAAAATGTCAGGAAAAATGTTATCAATTTATTAGACTCTTCAGTCTTTTTTTTTTTTCTTAGTTGGACACTTGGACCTAAGAGTTGTCGCCTCGTCATGACTAACATAGTCTTAAGATAATACAAACAAAATACGGAGAAAAATAGTCTGAAATTTAACAATTTTTTTTTTATTTAGGTATTTACGATACCTACTTAATCTAAAATAAAAATATTGATAAACCTACCACGCCCCCGTGTGAATTCATGTTGAAAGAAAAAGGATCTAATATACAGGATGTAAGGGACAGCCCTCCGCAGACTGATGGGGTGAATTCAGTATATCATACTAAGATGACCGGTACATGAAATTATTTCAGGAACGTTATGGGAATCTAATAAACTTGATTTGTTTTATTACCACACACGCAATGTATCGTTACCGTGGCAAAACACGCGTAGCGAACGGCAGCGCAGCGAGCCTTCGGCCGCCGAGTATTTCAACATCCGTTGCTGATTTTTTTATTTTTAGCTGTTTTATGTAGCTGTGTAATTTTACATTGAATTAAAGGAATACTAACTAAAAATTAATTTAAAAAAAAATCTGAGAAATTTTCCGGTGGAATATAATTCAAAATAGGGAGCTGAATGCACTCTATTAGTTTGCGGAGTCCCTTACACCCCGTATTGATTCTGAATTCAAATTTAAATGTAGGTACTGAACTTGACATTATACTGGTGACATTGACAAGCAGCGCGGCTATGAACCGCAAATGACAGACATTCGAAATACAAAAATGAATCATCCAATCTTTTCAACCGAGGAAAAAAAGGAGGTGCTCAAGTCGAGGCGTGTATTTTTTTCTGAGGGTCTTTGTTACCTGATAATAAATGGTCTGGTATATATATATATATATATATATATATATATATATATATATATATATATATATGTATGTATATATATAATATATATATATAATGACATACCTCATTAAAATAATTAAAAAAAGTCGGCAGGTGTCACAAGACATCCGGTTAGAACGAAGTTCCTTTCGCTGTATATTATGCACTAATACAGCGCCATATATAAAAAAATATTATATGGCTCAGTATTAAAAACCAAAAACATTTGACACTTGCAACTGAGACGATTTCTACCAATTTACTCCTACCGCAAGCCGCGTTAAAGAACTTCAATCCAAAAATGAAAATCGATCACTCTTTTTGTAATGGATTCCCTAATTTAAGAAATAATTGGCCCCGTCTAACGCTGGCAACATTGGACCTTACTATAATATCTAATCTATGCCTAACAATATCAAGGCTAGTCATACCAGTTTGTTTGTGTGTCCACACTGGTCTGACGTACGTAGGTACTTGTGTGCTTTTAATTGTTTTTATGGTATTTAACGTATCGTTGTTACCTCATGACTTAAAGAAGTGTCTTAATGGTACAATTAATTATCATTATTGCATCTAAATATCCCGGTTGGCACTAACTTCTTGTTTTAACGTAAGTAATTTTTGTTCAACAAATATAATTATGGTGTTTGTCTTGCGTCAATTGCCTTGACTGGGTGTATTATTTTCCTTCAACGTCGTTTAATGATTTTCCTGCTAGGATGTTATTCTTAGCGTGACGAAAATAGATACGGTCTAGGGTCCACATGTTGGTACCTTCACATTAATTTACTTAATACGTTCAAAATCGATTTCTTAAATTCATCGCGCGATTGTAGGTATTTTATGAGGAATATTACGTTTTTTTTTCTCTTTATACATAACATCAGGCCTGTATTCCCCGAAAAGTTGGGCAGGGGTGTACCGGTTACTTATAGTACACCTGCATTTTGCCAGTTATGTTTTAGTCCCATGGGGTGAGCCTATTGCCAGCAACCGGGCGTAAATCCAGACTCCGGGCTGCTGCTGAGAAAATTCAGATGGAAAACCTGAATAAAACTTTGCTTGACCCGGGAATCGAACCCGGGATCTCATGCGCAGCAATAGCACTTGCGACTAATTTCTTTTTACTATTGCCATAAACACATACTAATAGATATAATTTTTAATTCTTCAAAAGATACCATCATAGCCGAAAGGAACATTCAAAGTTTACGTAAAAAATATTAAAAGTCAAAGTTCGTCGTCAAAACTTCAAACAGGAAAGCCAATTAAAATCTACACTTTAAAAATAAAACCGAGTATTGCTCGTATAAATTATATGAGATATACTCGGCGTTCTTTTTAAGTTTTTGTTTTTTTTGTAATATACTATGTATAATTAACTTACCTCACGTCACATTTAACTACAGGTTTAACAGGTTATTAACAAGATGTGTCGGCTACTAGGTAATTTTCGTTCCACCTAGTACGAGTATCGAAAAATACTTAGTCTAAATATCTGTTCCGAATCATGAAGTATTTACTCAAATTCAGATGACTCGCGTACGGTGGGATATATCGTATCGTATGATCCTTTCTTCCGTACCTTTATCGCATAGTCCTTTCCACCGCGTTTATATTGCGAGACATGAAGTCCCTCTCATGCATCAAACTATTTTGAGTCCCCCCCCGTGTTTGACGACATCTTCTTATGAATACATTTAAATTTTTGTAATACACACAAAACAAAAAATTGTGAACAACTTAGTAAGTCAAAGATCAGTCAATAAGCATTATTACATTTAAAATTAAATTTTACCTACGTGCATTTAATTAAGTAGGTTTATTTTTACACAATGAACAGATTGGAATGGGAAAATACGCGATCCATTGAGTCCGTATTCGGAAAAATATAAAATCAGGATAGTTTTTTTGTAAAGCCGGGTATTATAATCAAGAAAATTGTGTGATGTTTGAGGGTTCGCATTGTAAAGCGCTATAACATCATACATGGTACAAATGATATTCAAATAATAATAAAATTCTCGCTTTGATAGAAAATACTTGAAAAACTCGATATTCTTACTTCGTACTTTACGCGTCGTACTAAGTGCGGTTTAGTCCAGAAAATACCAGTACCTACCTAAATACGTCTCACATGTCAAACTATTTTGTAAAAGTAATATTCCAGAAATTGATAATATGATAATTTTATTTTTCAGTGAAGCAATAAAAATGGCTGCAATACCAGAGGATGCAAAATGTATAGTGGAAACAAAAGATGGTCCCGTTTGCGGATATTCTGAAAAAACTGATGAAGGTACTTGTTACAAGTTTAAAAGTATACCGTACGCTAAACCACCAGTAGGCAACTTACGATTCTTGGTAAGTTACAAGGGATTTTTGAACACATTTTTTTGTAACGTCTTAAACATTTCACAAAATTGAACCGTCATGTTTCACTGCTATAATCTCGACTATCTTGGTAACATGAACCACATCATCAAATTAATCCTTGTACAAAAGTCAGACAATATTTTAATTTGCCAGTTTTCTTCTGGAGTAAATGAATATAACTGTCATTTCTTTTTCAGCCGCCATCTCCAATTCAGCCATGGAGAGAAGTAATGGACTGTACGCAAGATGCACCTCTGCCTATTTGTCGATCAGTGAATGATGTCATATCTGGGTCTGAAGACTGTCTATACATAGAACTTTCCACACCAAGTATCAAACCTGATAAACCCATACCCGTTATGTTTTGGATTGGAGGTTACGGCTACGCTTGCATCTTAGATCACATATTTGATGCTACTTTAATCAATGACCAGAACATTGTCTTCGTACGTTGCGGCTACAGAATGGGACCTTTTGGTTTTCTCTCCATAAACGACTATGCAGCACCAGGAAATTCCGGACTTAAAGATATAGTTATGGCTCTAAAATGGGTCAAAATAAATATAGGTGCCTTTGGAGGTGACCCAAATAATGTCACAATTTTTGGAAGTTCATCAGGGGGATCTATTGTCAATTTCATGATGTTATCACCTATGGCGACCGGACTTTTTCACAAAGCTATTATACAAAGCGCCAGTGTATTGAATAATTGGTCTTTAGCTAAGAATCCTTCACTAGCCGTAATAGAACTGGCAAAAATACTCGGCATCGAGAAAACATGTAAAGAAGAAATAGTTGAAGAGCTACGGACTATTCCTGCGATGGATATTACCATAGCTTTTCAAAACTTTAAAATAGAATCTGGTGAAGGAGCCGACAGGGATTTGATTGATGCTATCTTCAAACCATGCATTGAAGTTGACCTCGAAGGGCAAGCTGCATTTCTTACAAGGAGTCCACTTTTATTGCTTAAATCTGGTAATTTTAATAAAGTGCCTTGTATTATTGGTAGCAATAATATAGAAGGAGCTGTGTTACAATATGTTGTAGAGAATTTTTATTCTAATTTCGAAAAGTATAATGAAAATGTCGGGCTTCTTGTGCCAAGAGAGTTAGCAAGGAAAGATAAATCATCAGAAAGTATAGGTCATCAGTTATTGAAATTTTACTTGGATGGCGAAGAATATTTAAGAGCAGATACAAGGACACAATACTTACAACTGATTAGTGATTACTATTTTTTATATTATGTCAATAAAACAGTAAGACTGCTCTGTACGGCTGACTGCCCCATATACTATTATATTCTCAACACCGCTGGTGAATGGGCAGTACCGAAGAAATTCAATTTCTTTAACTCCACTGGGCATGGTGCAGAACTATCCTTCTTGTTTCGTATAAAAATGCCAGAAGAATGCAAAGGTAGTCGAGATTCAGTAAAAACAAGAAGAAGAGTAATCAAAATGTGGACCAATTTTGCCAAAACCGGGTAAGTTTCAATAGAGATCATGAAATCATCAATAGATACGCTGACTATGCAAAATTTTCAAATTTCGACTTAATTTTCAGAAACCCCACACCAGATGAAGATGACCCACTGTTGCCAATAACTTGGGACCCTGTTGAAAACAAAGAAAGGCTGAACTACCTCAGCATAGGATCAGAACTCACAAAGGGAAGGAATCCATTCCACGAGAGAATGAAGTTTTGGGATGCACTACATAAGGAACATACGTTTCTAAGAGCCGTTGTGCATTTCAACGAGATGGGATACTCAGTTTAAAACAACTTTATAATTATGTTTAGAATGTAGTTCAACTTTCGAAACTTCTGATGATCTTTGAAGAGTAACAAATACACTAATTCAAGTTTTTTTTTTTTTATATACAGTGTGAGTCTTTATAATCTGCACATATCGAAATGAGGGAATCTATGCTTAATTTTATCGACGGAAAAAATGTTTAAAAAAATCTAAATATTTATTAATATTTTTTATGGATTTTTAAAAAAAATTGTTTGCTTTTGTGACCCCAGTGTATACAAAACTGTGTAACTTTTAAACTAAACGATTTATCACGATGAAACAAACTCCATAATGTTTGGAAGTAATTAGGTGTCGTCATAAAATAAAAATTATGGAAAAAAAATAGCCATAATCAAATATAAACATTTTTTTTTGGCAAAAATCTGTTTTTTTTTCATTAATTTTTACAAAAATTGTAAAATTTCTCAATAACATGCCCCCATCACCTTCTTTTTTTATAACTTTAAGTTATTCGTCATTGTATTAGGAACCTAACGGTAAAAATTGCATGTTTTTAACTCAACCCCAACATTTTTTATCAAATGTCAAAGAAAGGCCCAACGCATAGCTACGCACATTGTTTAGCAGGTAGATAAACTTTTTTTTGTTAACTTTGTTGTGAATGCGCGCGGGTCGTTTCAAAGATGGCACTCCGAACGCGGAATCGTATTGTTCTCATAAGGGTGGTTTGTTTGGGATGATAATTAATGCAAAAGAGTTCAATTGAAACCCATTTATTATTAAATACAAAATTTAATGCATCAGGTTCTCAAAATGTCCACCTCGTTGTTGTAAACACAAAGCCGCGCGAATTAGAATTTGGTGTGTCGCTCTCCTTATCATTTCGGGATCATTGCGAATATCATTCGCACAGTTTATTATGCGGTCACGCAAATCGGCCTCACTGTTGATGGGGGTACTGTAGACGCGTTGCTTCATGGTCCCCCATAGGAAATAATCAAGGGGCGTCAAATCGGGTGAACGCGCAGGCCACCCTACAGGTCCTTGCCGGCCGATCCATTTGTCATGATAATTTTCGTTTAAAAATCTTCTTACATTTGTAGCGTAATGGGCAGGACATCCGTCCATCTGAAGAAACATCCTTTGACGCACAGCCAGTGGGACATCTTCCAATAACTGAGGCATATCATCTCTCAATAGACTTAAAAATCTTTCACCAGTCAACGTTCTCGGCAATATGACTGGTCCAATCAACATGTTATCGATAAGACCAGCCCAAACATTTATCGAAAATCTTACTTGGAAAGTAGATGACCGTTTCAGTTTCGGGTTTTCACCTGCGCGGCACCATCTGTGTAAATTTCGACAGTTAGTAATACCGTCTCTAGTGAATGTCGCTTCGTCCATCCATAGTATTTTTCTTGGAAAGTTTGGGTTTGCTCTGGTTTTTCTTTGAATCCATGTGGACATCACACACCTTGGACGCCAGTCTACGTCTTCATGTAGATGTTGCACCCTTTGATAGTGATAAGGATGCAATCCTTCTTTCTTTAAAATACGCCACACTGATTTTTGGGATATTCCGTGACGAAGAGCCAGTCGTCTAGTACTTATGGATGGATCAGCAAACAAATCACTTAATACTGCTTGTTCAGTAGCCGCATCAATAATTACTTGAGGTGGCTCGCGACGATCTCTACTTGATCCAAGTCCAGTGATCGACAACCTTCTGTGAACTTCCTGGAAGTTTCGGGCAGATGGCACTGGTTGCCTGTTAGGATACGCAGCTATGTAAGCCGCGCGCGCAGCTCTGGCACTTCCTTGTCCCACTCCATAATAAAAATGTATGTCGGCGATGTGTGCCGGGGAAAATTCACTTAAACGCGGCATCATGTAGCAGCGAACGAAAGTTATGAAAGTCCAGCGAACGAAAGTACCGAAACACATGTAGCAGCGGCGAATAATTCGGAGCGACTGCCAGTCTGACATCTGTCATAATTCAAGTTCCTTTGGCTGGCCCTACCTCCCCGACCTGCGCACATTCAAAAGAAAGTTTATCTACCTGCTAAACAATAGCTATGCGTTGGGCCTTTCTTTGACAGTTGATAAAAAATGTTGGGGTTGAGTTAAAAACATGCAATTTTTACCGTTAGGTTCCTAATACAATGAAGAATAACTTAAAGTTATAAAAAAAGAAGGTGATGGGGGCATGTTATTGAGAAATTTTACAATTTTTGTAAAAATTAATGAAAAAAAATCAGATTTTTGCCAAAAAAAAATGTTTATTTTTAAATGTGGCTATTTTTTTTCCATATTTTTTATTTTATGACGACACCTAATTACTTCCAAACATTATAGAGTTTGTTTCATCGTGATAAATCGTTTAGTTTAAAAGTTACACAGTTTTGTATACACTGGGGTCACAAATGCAAACAATTTTTTTTAAAAATCCATAAAAAATATAAATAAATATTTAGATTTTTTTTAACATTTTTTCCGTCGATAAAATTAAGCATAGATTCCCTCATTTCGATATGTGCACATTATAAAGACTCACACTGTATATTCTTCTGTCTTTTTAATCTTAGAACTCCCTTTTAAATCCAATAAACAAATTACTTTGCTTCTATTTGAGGAAAGTAATGATATTACTTTAAATGCCTTCATAAAGGTCAGGTGGGCGGTACTCTGAAACGGCGCTCGTGTATGACAAAATGTAGGATCGTGGTCGAAGCAAAAGGTATACATAAGGATCGTAGCCCCGTAAGTAAAGTTTATGCATAATTTCAGAAAAAAACTGGCTCGCTCGCTTGCTCTTGTTTTATGCCGATATCAGACGCTTTTGCGTTTCATTCGGCATCTTTGACTCGCGAAGTAAAACTTCTGAACACAAAATGAATCAGACGTGAATAATTAATTCTTTATTGAACCGATCCAACGATATTGGATTTCGGCACTCAGCATCTTTGATTCGCCTACCAAATGGTCGAAAACGAAAGGAGGAGATGAACGTTCATTAATGATAAATGATTTTATTTTTGTAAGTAGGTTTATACAAACACTTTTACACGTCAAACATTTTTTTTTAAACTAGATGAGGCCAGCGTTTCCTATCTGACTACTCTGAGAAGAAAGGCCGAAACAAACTCAGAGGTCACAGTTTCTTTTAAAGTCCAGACATAATCTTGGTCAGATCATGTGAAGACATGTAGGTTGGTGTCTGAAATGGTCTTTTGAGGAAAGAACCACACAGATTGAGTGGACCTGTCCAGTCAGTGCAAGCATCTGTCAGTAATCGTACAGATCAACTTAAAAGTTAAAGAGCTCAACGATTCGACGAACAATACCAAAGAAAGGACATTTGGGTAGACCGCATAATTTACTCAAACTGGCAGACTATGATTAAAGCTGAGAGAGAAAAAAAACAAGGACCTACATGGTCCATTCCTATATCATTTTATCGATGTCATGTGAACTTGGAATGAAACGAAAATTAATCTTGACGCGAGTGAAGCGTCTACTATCGGCTTTATGATTATCAGACTAGAACGGCTACCCATCTTAACTGCACTATAATTGCAAAACTGACTTTAGAGCCCTTCCAATTACCTCCTATTTGTACCTATAGTCCGGCCGTGGAGAGAATGCGTTCCTGACAATTTCTAGTTGTAATAAGGATCAAATTCGGCAGGTGTCAAGAACGCATTCACTCGATGGCCGGACTATAAGCAGAGGTATTTAAATAATATTATGATAATGGTTGTAATTGCCCTATTAGGCGTGCTGGTGAACAATACGACGGGACTGACCGGTCGGCCTTGTGTGCCTTATCTGTAGCAGGTACTCCGTACTGAGTAGGTGGACTGAGACTTCGTAATGTTTTTGATAGTATAAAAGATGAAGTTAAAGTTGATACTGGTTTTCTTCACTATACTGGAAAAACTGGTAATCTAGAGAAGCTGGATGTTGTAGGTTGATGGTAGGAAACCAAAAATCGTGCACGACTGCACGGATTTACATTTCATTGTTTGTTAAAATAAGTAATCATCGTCGGGCTATAGGCTGAGGGCCCTGATCCCGCACCTGCGCACCTACACGTCCTGGAAGGCCACGGTTTCTAATTATCTTGATAAAGTCGATTAAAACTCAATCTAGCTTAAAAGTATCATCAGCAGGAAAAGTCTCAAACCAATTTTTTAAATACTTATTATTACTGCCTTTGAGGTTTTCAAATATACACTAAAAAGGTCTGAATAGACTTAGGCCCTGCCTAGGTCCAGGTCTGGATAGAATTATCCAAAAAAAAAATAGTTCCTAAAAAAACACCGGGTGTTTAAAGCCACTGTGGCGATTGAATTAATTTCACACAAAGGGCGAGAGCTTCAATTGTCTTGTTGTCTCGTGAACAAATTTGTACGAGTTATTGCACCGAGCGACAGCTGCAGGAATGATAATTATAGAACTTTTCGTCTTGTGGCTGACTGGCAACTAATAATACTTAGTTACAAAATTAATTAAATAAATAAATCCCTAGTACTGCTTATTGCTGAATATGGTGTATTTATAGTTTATCTTATCCTCACAGGCCATCTTATTGACGCAATGGAGTAAAAGGGCAGTAATCTTGATTAAGACATTTTCAATTCCGTTGGCGTTGATCAAGTGGACATCAATTGGTTTTACTTCTTCCCGATTCTGAGCTAAGAGAAATTTCAGGAAAACTCTTACAGGCGTATTTAGTTAAAGTTAAACCATTTACAAGATGCGTGGGAAGATGGAAGGATCATTATTAAAACACAATAGTAGTTTATTTTAAGATTCACCGCTGGTGTCCAAGAAAACATAAAGGACATCGTTAATGGGTCGAAAATCCCATGTGTTTTCTAGTGTAGAAAAAAAGACAGGGGGAACAAGTCTCAAAAAAGGTACCTAGTACCCGTCTAAACAAAAAAATACAAATCTTTATTAATTAACAGGTCAATTTCAACTCTCCAATGCTGGCTTTTGTGGAAGCTTCACCACAAGTTTGCCAATATAAGGTAGGTGCTCGATCAAACACTGGAGATTGATCAGTAAATGATTTTTAGGGTTCCGTACCTCAAAAGGAAAAAACGGAACCCTTATATGATCACTTCGTTGTCCGTCCGTCTGTCTGTTAAGACACTTTTTCTCAGGAACGCGTGGAGGTATCAAGTTGAAATTAATATCAAATACGTAGGTCTATGGTCCCTTGGAGCTCTAAAAAATTAAGATTCTAAGTTAACGCAATACAAAATACGGTAATTTATGAGACCTTTTGATACTCGCAAATAAATCAAAACCTGTAAGGTACTTCCCGTTGACCTAGAATCATGAAATTTGGCAAGAAGCAAGGTCTCACAGCAAAAGTAAAGGAAACAGTCGAAAAATCGTAAATGTATAGTTTTATCACACAAAAAAAATATGTTTTTGGTATTACATACTTAAATTTGCAGCTGGAGAATTGACCGTGACGTATATCAATGTATGGGAGAACAAGTTTTCCAACCACAATGTTAAGTTTGTTTTTGGGATAAATTATTTTCAACTACGGAACCCTTCATTGTGCGTGGTCCGACACGCACTTAGCCGGTTTTATGTACGGGTTGCGCTACGAAATAAATCCACAGGAGTATGACAATTGCAATGCATGTCACCATATTTGTTTGCAATTTGACTTGCAAATTGCAAAAAACATAAGAAAGTTTGAATTTCGCGGGCTACCTGGCTCTGGGCTTAAATCACATGTAATAGGGGGGCGAGCCTATTGCCATCAACAAATTTCAGATAGAAAAACCCAATAATACTGTGCGCGACCTGGGAATCGAACCCAGGACCTCACGCTCAGCGGTAGCTCTTGCGACCACTAGACCAACGAGGCAGTCAACTTCACAGATTTAATACCGTTGTCGTCACACAAGGAAGGTAACGTGAAAGGTTACCCGATTTATGACATGCAAGCATTATTGTACTGTGCAATAAATAACATACATAATCCGATAAAGCCGACAATATACGCCTGTACCGACCACGTTCCCCTTGAGAAATGTACTGATCCTACGAAAGTTACGATCATACCGTGTATCCAGTATATTTTAATTGATTTATTTATAACGGTACCTACTGCTTGCTTGAAATTCAATCTGCCTAGCCTTTTCCCAACTATATTGGGGTCGGTTTCCTGTCTAACAGGATGCAGCTGAATACCAGTATTTAATATAGAGCGACTGCCTATCTGACATCCACAACCCCGTTACTGGGTAACACGATAACGATACATAACCCCTTGGTAAGTCTGATTGTCAGACTTTCGGGCTTCTGACGACCCGTAATGACTGTCAAAGATCTACGAATGACAGCCGGGACCAAAGGCTTAACGAGCTTTCCGAGGCACTGGTGATCTCGATTATGTAATACGACCGCGGTAAGCGTAACTTAACATACAATCAATCGATCTTGGTGGCTGTTATCATTTAGCCACGAGCCCCCTGCTTGCTTGAAATTGGGTGCCTTTAAATTTAGATTCTTATGTCACCACCTGCCAAAATATATACCAACTGGTCGCACTGTACGTGTCTTCCGCATTTTCATTTGCATTATGCAAGATAACGCGAGGCTTATTAATTAATACATTATACTTATCCAGTCCATGAGTGTGTTATGAAGTGTTTATTGTTTACTGACAATGTTAAGCATTCTTGAGCTCCTTCAAAGTTATCGTTGAATTCTTAATATTTCTCCCTTCCGGGAAGTTTCCTTTGTTGACGTTTAAAATGCATTTACTACAGTTGCTCAACATAAACATATTAATATCGTCTTTAATGTCGTCGATGTTGATCACAATAATTAAATATTTTTCATTGAAATAAGGACAGAAAAAAATATGTCGCAGAAGCATGGGAAAACATCATTGCAGCGGCATTATGGGGCATTAAACAACTTTCCACAAGTGAGGATACTAAAATCTTCCTTCGTTCGGTGCACCCTGGAAGTGGACAGTCAGGCCCTGTAGCTACAGACTGGCCACCTTACTGATGGCTGGCTAATTATTTACCACGGAATTAACCAACGGAGCGGAAACGACGGAAGAACGGAAACGGAACGACGGAAATGGAATTGGCTGCCTCGTTGGTCTAGTAGTCGCAGGCACTACTGTTGAGCATGAGGTTCTGGGTTCAATTCCCGGGTCAGACAAAGTGTTACTGGATTTTTCCATCTGGAATTTCTCAGTAGCAGGCTTTTTTATTGTTGGATGGAAAATCATGAAATGACTTCTCCCGCTCTGGGCGGAGCGGGAGGGCGTGTCAGACTTTTACTGACTAAAAACCCAACCGTGTTCCTTCAGTTGCCTGTGCCGGGGCCACGGTAACTCTTTCGAACATTCCGCGACCCTAGCTGGACTCTGATTGTGCCCGGTTGATGGCAATAGGCTCGCCCCCTATTATTATAAAACATAACTGGCGAAATGTGGATGTACTAATGAGGTGCACCTCTGCCCAATCATTCTGGGAATAAGGCGTGAAGTTACGTGTTTTGTGGAATTAAGCAATTCTCATACAGTTCGTGCCGATCGAGAGTAACTACTCTCGATCGCAGGTCTCTTGTTTATTATAATATTTATACAATTTAAATTATAATAAGTTGTACTAACGTCCATTGTCAGTAGATAACTTCATCTTCTCCAACAGAGTGGTATCCCGGTCGTTGTATATAAGGACCGCGGTCGCGTTCGCCCGCCATGCATTTTGCACCTGAAATAGAAAGTAAACAAATTCTTTATTTATGTTTAAGACAAATGCGCCAGGGTAGCCCGCAAAATTCAAATTTTCTTACGTTTTTTGCAATATACAGCACCCTAATTGCGTAACACACTATCAATCGGAATCTGAATCATTTTGAAGCAAATTGCTAATCCATTGCTTCATAAGCTCGAAAAATTTGCCTGCTCAATACATAAATAACGCAATGAATGTTGTTGAACTGTCAAAATGAAACCGATTCCTATTGATAATGTGTTACGCCATTGCCCCGCAGGTCAGTGTTAGGTTGTAAGTTGATTAAAATATGATCCGCGACCGTAACAAATATGTGTTTACGGAATTATAATCATTAAAGTCATAATACAACTCTCTAAGACCTAGTAATTCTATTGAACGACTATTTCATGAAATCTTGACATTTGAGGATTATATTAAACTAAGGAGTTGTACTGCTTATTCTAATGATTATAATTCTGTAAATACATATTTGTTACTGTCGCGAATCATGCTATAATCAACGTATACCTAGAGACTGAGCTGCAAATTGCAAAAATTGTATGAAAATTTGAATTTCACGGGCTACTTTAGGGATTCCTCCTTGATTGCAACTTCTAAAATAGAGCAGGATATACTCGTGACCGACATTTAGAAACAACTGTTCTTTTCACGGATAAAACCAATTTACTTTAGGTATGAACCTTATTGAAAAAAAATAAATATATTTTTTTAATGAGAATTCAGATAGACGGCTGGAACTATGATAAATATTAAATACAGGGTTATTTTAAATTGGCTAGCTAAATTATGCAGATGCGATGGGTATCGAAAATTATCTAAACACAATAAAACAATAAATTAATTAATTTGATGATTTTTTTTTGTGGGGTCATCGACCGCAGCTACATACAGTGTGAGTCTTTATAATGTGCACATATCGAAATGAGGGAATCTATGCTTAATTTTATCGACGGAAAAAATGTTAAAAAAATCTAAATATTTATTTATATTTTTTATGGATTTTTAAAAAAAATTGTTTGCATTTGTGACCCCAGTGTATACAAAACTGTGTAACTTTTAAACTAAACGATTTATCACGATGAAACAAACTCTATAATGTTTGGAAGTAATTAGGTGTCGTCATAAAATAAAAAATATGGAAAAAAAATAGCCACATTTAAAAATAAACATTTTTTTTTGGCAAAAATCTGATTTTTTTTCATTAATTTTTACAAAAATTGTAAAATTTCTCAATAACATGCCCCCATCACCTTCTTTTTTTATAACTTTAAGTTATTCTTCATTGTATTAGGAACCTAACGGTAAAAATTGCATGTTTTTAACTCAACCCCAACATTTTTTATCAACTGTCAAAGAAAGGCCCAACGCATAGCTATTGTTTAGCAGGTAGATAAACTTTCTTTTGAATGTGCGCAGGTCGGGGAGGTAGGGCCAGCCAAAGGAACTTGAATTATGACAGATGTCAGACTGGCAGTCGCTCCGAATTATTCGCCGCTGCTACATGTGTTTCGGTACTTTCGTTCGCTGGACTTTCATAACTTTCGTTCGCTGCTACATGATGCCGCGTTTAAGTGAATTTTCCCCGGCACACATCGCCGACATACATTTTTATTATGGAGTGGGACAAGGAAGTGCCAGAGCTGCGCGCGCGGCTTACATAGCTGCGTATCCTAACAGGCAACCAGTGCCATCTGCCCGAAACTTCCAGGAAGTTCACAGAAGGTTGTCGATCACTGGACTTGGATCAAGTAGAGATCGTCGCGAGCCACCTCAAGTAATTATTGATGCGGCTACTGAACAAGCAGTATTAAGTGATTTGTTTGCTGATCCATCCATAAGTACTAGACGACTGGCTCTTCGTCACGGAATATCCCAAAAATCAGTGTGGCGTATTTTAAAGAAAGAAGGATTGCATCCTTATCACTATCAAAGGGTGCAACATCTACATGAAGACGTAGACTGGCGTCCAAGGTGTATGATGTCCACATGGATTCAAAGAAAAACCAGAGCAAACCCAAACTTTCCAAGAAAAATACTATGGATGGACGAAGCGACATTCACTAGAGACGGTATTACTAACTGTCGAAATTTACACAGATGGTGCCGCGCAGGTGAAAACCCGAAACTGAAACGGTCATCTACTTTCCAAGTAAGATTTTCGATAAATGTTTGGGCTGGTCTTATCGATAACATGTTGATTGGACCAGTCATATTGCCGAGAACGTTGACTGGTGAAAGATTTTTAAGTCTATTGAGAGATGATATGCCTCAGTTATTGGAAGATGTCCCACTGGCTGTGCGTCAAAGGATGTTTCTTCAGATGGACGGATGTCCTGCCCATTACGCTACAAATGTAAGAAGATTTTTAAACGAAAATTATCATGACAAATGGATCGGCCGGCAAGGACCTGTAGGGTGGCCTGCGCGTTCACCCGATTTGACGCCCCTTGATTATTTCCTATGGGGGACCATGAAGCAACGCGTCTACAGTACCCCCATCAACAGTGAGGCCGATTTGCGTGACCGCATAATAAACTGTGCGAATGATATTCGCAATGATCCCGAAATGATAAGGAGAGCGACACACCAAATTCTAATTCGCGCGGCTTTGTGTTTACAACAACGAGGTGGACATTTTGAGAACCTGATGCATTAAATTTTGTATTTAATAATAAATGGGTTTCAATTGAACTCTTTTGCATTAATTATCATCCCAAACAAACCACCCTTATGAGAACAATACGATTCCGCGTTCGGAGTGCCATCTTTGAAACGACCCGCGCGCATTCACAACAAAGTTAACAAAAAAAAGTTTATCTACCTGCTAAACAATATGCGTAGCTATGCGTTGGGTCTTTCTTTGACATTTGATAAAAAATGTTGGGGTTGAGTTAAAAACATGCAATTTTTACCGTTAGGTTCCTAATACAATGAAGAATAACTTAAAGTTATAAAAAAAGAAGGTGATGGGGGCATGTTATTGAGAAATTTTACAATTTTTGTAAAAATTAATGAAAAAAAATCAGATTTTTGCCAAAAAAAAATGTTTATATTTGATTATGGCTATTTTTTTTTCATAATTTTTATTTTATGACGACACCTAATTACTTCCAAACATTATGGAGTTTGTTTCATCGTGATAAATCGTTTAGTTTAAAAGTTACACAGTTTTGTATACACTGGGGTCACAAAAGCAAACAATTTTTTTTAAAAATCCATAAAAAATATTAATAAATATTTAGATTTTTTTTAACATTTTTTCCGTCGATAAAATTAAGCATAGATTCCCTCATTTCGATATGTGCACATTATAAAGACTCACACTGTATATTTCAAGTAACAACACTAAACAGCGGTCGTTGACCTCCCAAAAAAAAAGATCATTTTTTATGTTATCGTGTTTAGATATCGATACTCATCGCGTCTGCAAAGTTTAGCTAGCCAATTTAAAATAACCCTGTATAGCAGTGTTAAAACGAACCATGAGCTAAATTTTAGAGAAAATTAAAACACACAGCACATTTAGTTAATTTTCTCAAAACTTCACCCTGTATGGTTTTCCAAGTCCATATTTCACTGCACATGGTATTTCTTCTAACTATACATAAAGACAAATGAAGACTACATAATTATCCTGACAGTTATCCACCATATGTAGTTGCATCTTGGCGTCACGGCGACCGACTGGTCTGACCACTTTGCATTTCCTACAACCTTTCACTTCACTAGTGATAACCGGGACATATAAATATTATTATACTAGCTGTGCCCCACGACTTCGTTCGTGTGGAAGAAGTAAGATGCACAAAATACTAAAATAACAGCCACATTTTAATAAAACTCGCCCGCCTGCGCTATTACTTCGTTTTCGCTTAGCGTTCTTACTGACTTTTTTCTTTTTGCTCGGCTCCTAAGGGTCATAGCGTGATGTTAAATAGCCTACAACCATCCTCAAGAATTGGTCTACCAAATGAATTTTGCAAAATGAATTTTTTAAATCCGACTTTTTGTTCACAATTTCATAGGTTTTATTTTTTTTACACGGAACCCTAATTATTTTTCTAAAATAAAAGTAGCCTCAGTTACTCCATAAAAAAATCAGCTATCTGGCAGTGAAAGTTCCCTCAAAATCGGTCCAGCCGTTTCGGAGATTAGCCGGAAAAACAGACAGACGGACAAAAATTTCAAAAACCGTTTTTTTTTTGTTTTAAGTACAGTATATACGTTCATTTAGTAAAAAGTTGTTATTTTGACATTACAAACAGACAGTTCAATTTTATTTATTTGTTTAAATATAGGTAGGTAGATTGCTACTAGACCGGTCTTTCATTATAATAATAACTAGGTTTATATTGAAATAGTTATTGCGGTAATATGTAGCCATTTTGTTTTATTTGTATACTAGCTGTTGCCCGCGGCTTCGTCCACGTAGATGTCATACTTCCCTATTTGAATCGGATTTTGTTCACAATTTCATGAGTTTTAATATTTTTGCGCGGAACTAATTATTTTTCTAAAATAAAAGTACCCTAAGTTACTCCTTATAACACCAGCTATCTGCATTGGCAGACTTTCATTGAAAAGCCCCGTCAAAATCGGTCCAGTCGTATCGGAGATTAGCCGGAACAAACAAACAAACAGAAAGACAAAAAATTTTAAAATTGATTTTTCGGTAAAGAATCGTATATAACGTCATATCCGTTTAGTAAAAAGCTGTTATGTTGACATTACAAACAGACACTTCAATTTTATTTATTTGTATAGATATATAGATAAAGACATTCTAAAGCCCTGCTTGTATTCTAAACTAATTATATACTTACTAAAGTATTTCTCAGTACCAGCCCGGAGTCTGGATTTATGCCCGGTTGATGGCAATAGGCTCGCCCCTATTACATGGGACTTTAACATATCTGGCGAAATGTGGGTGTACTTTAGACCTTTGCCTAACCCTTCGGGGAATATTGGTGGGATGTTATGTTACTAAAGTATCACGTTGCAATTTGTAAGTTCCATCGACAGAAACAGCCATCTAAAGTACCTGTCTCCCTCTAATTAACTTTTTTACCGCAAGCTATCGGTAAATCTCACGAGTAAGAAGTCAATCTTAGAAATGAGCGGTATCAGGCTGTTTCCTACGGTATACGTGAGTTTTTACACGCATTTAGATACCTTGATGCAAGTCGAATGCATTAAGAAATGTAGTATTAGGTTTAAAGAATTTTATTTCTCATAGGAACTAATTAATAGTTCACTTAAAAATGAGATACAAAGTGGTTACATCTAAATAATAATTATCATATTTGTCTCTGCTTATCCCCAACCCCGGGTGCAGGTGAATACTGTATTTTATTGAAATTAATAATATTTGATTTCACATAAACCTACATGGCCATTTATGAAACGTCAGAAGCTAGATGCACGGTTCCAATTGGTCGTTTCATATGGAGAAGAGCCAGAAAGAAACTCCACGGTTACTCTTTTTAAAACAACTGACTTTTACAATATTTACAAATTACAGTGTAATAGGTATGGGAGGACAGTGTAGGCCTGTCAACAAGTACCAGGTACATACATGTACCATCGCGGACATTTGCGGTGGATTACTTTTCAACCTTATTACCTTGGTAATAAGATTGAAAATATAGTATACTGTACTTTAACATGGAATGGCCATAACCTGACCTCTTACAATCTAGTTACGTACGGCGTAACACGATAAGAAGGTCTCCTTAGTAAGACAGTTGTCAGAAAGTCTGGGGTGACCAATTCATTGATGTCATAGTCAACTATTACAACACTGACGTGGTAACAATAATCTTTTGAAGGTAAGATACCACGTAAGGTCTTGACGTAAGTTATCAGGATTACGCCATTTATCAAGGATCAAGGAAGCAGTTCTATACAAGTTTACATTCAGTTTTCTATTTTCATAACTCAAGACCGTCCGTCAGAGCTCAGAGGTGTCATTTCGACTGTCGTAGTGAACAGACGTGTACAACTTTTTTCTTGCTAATTTAAATAACTTACTCAATGTACTCGACATAACGAACGACAATTATGTGTATTACTTAAGATATTTTGTTTAGTTTATCTTATTTAAATTTATTTCTTTCTGAGAAATAAATTTCTTTAAACCGAAGACTCAAAGTATTTATTTCAATTAGACCATTTACAGGCACTTTTGAATTGTCAAAGGAGTCGGTCATACAGAAAGATGAAGCTAGTCGCCCATTCCAAAGCGAAGTAGGTTCCTATGGAGAAGAACGGGCAAGAAACTCCATGGACACACTTTTTTTTTAAATATTGTTGCAATGTTCTCTCGAACTCGAAGCGGGTACCCACATTAAACATGTTATATGTTTGATAATGAAAAAAAGTATTGCACAGTAACTAATAATAATACTAGAAATAATAACTACTGGTCTACTTAAGTGTCATTATCCAAAATAATCCTGCAAAAACCCTGTTATCATAATATTGAATTTTTTCGGCTATGCAGGCTGACCAACACTGAAATATAAAAAACCCACCGAAAGAAAATACATATATTTATTTTTTGAACCAGAAATACAAAGCCTTATATTGATTACATATGCTTTTTAAACAGAAGAAATAGTAAATCAGTTCAATACAATATCCTTCTAGAATATCATTCTTTCTGTATGAAACAGATGCTTTTCTTTTCGCTATTTCAGAGTTGGTCTCATAGTTAAAGTTATTCTGCTGCTGAGCATGAGATCCTGGGTTCGATTCCCGGGTCGGGCAAAGGATTTTTCAATCTGGAATTTCTCAGTAGCAGCCGGTGTCTGGATTTGTGCCCGGTTCCGGTTGATGGCAATAGGCTCGCCCCCTATTAAATGGGCCAAAAACATAACTGGCGAAGTGTGGGTCTGCGACTACACCTCTGCTTAACCCTTCGGGGATTACAGGCGTGATGTTATATTATCTTATGTTAAAGTTATTCATATTTTAATACATGAGTACTTCCACCTCCTAAAAGTTTGCAAATGAATCCGGTCACCCTGTATAGTACAGAATGCCAGCACATCAAGCTACCCGAAACTGTAAAATTTTCCCAATCAACCTTGAACCTAATGCTTAAGCGATAAAGTTCAAATCTATTAAAGAAATTTGACAGATTGTAGTAGCTTGACGTGCTGACATCTGTACCTAACTCAACACGTCATTGAGTCCTATTTATTTCAGTAGCAGCTGTTATCTTGTGATCAATCGTTGGTATCGGACACACTTATCTGACAAATAATCCTTGCTGTTTATCCTCGGATAAAGATATAGGAGTTCATATTTGTGTTTTCATTAATTTGGAGACAAAATAATTTCGTATCGAATATAAATATAATAGTCCTCCAGACCGAATTTCGGCCCCATGGCCGAAATGGATCATGGATGGATGGATGATGGTATGATCAGCCAATCTCAACAGAGACTAGCCATCTACGCTGGAGATATTATAGTGCACAAGTGTGTGCGCAGACTCAGTTGCACTCACTCTTCCCTCACTCTCACGAATACGAACGAACACGGTACGTACGCACGCATGCTCGTATCAATACGGTGATAATATAACACTGTCCCTCTATAACATTACATAATGACTTATGTCAGAAGTTACGATTCATTATCATTTTAATCCCTAAATATTTAGAAAGCGTCAACTATGTTATCTAATCAATCAAAATTGTTTGCTAACAGTCTACATTATTATTTCATTCTTTGATTTATTTAATCTTCAAGACACAGCGTTGTTACTAAACCTAAGATTAGCTCTAATTAACAGCTTAAGCAGTTACACGCTTTGGCTTCAAACTGGTTTAAACCTAGGAGTTGACAGATTTTCTAAACAATATACCTATGGCTATGAAGAAGAAATTATTAAAGACTAATGTATCTCTAAGTAAGAGCCCGACCAATCGTTGAAGTTTATTTTATAACAAAAGAGATCGAGAATAAAATTGTTTTAATATGAATGTGGATGGATGGGAAAACCATAGAAACGATAGAGGTGTTGTGTGAAGGATGATATAGCAAGAAAACGAATGAATATTGAGACGGCGAGGGATATACCTACTGCATGTATGGAAGAACACATGTTGCACTGAACCCAAATAAAATGCGAGCAGGACAGGAAGATAATAAGCAGTAATAGGTTGTCCAATGACCGCTACAGTGAACGGTCAGAGGGGATATACCTAGCCATAATCGAAAATACCCATAAGTGCCTGTGAGTAACACATACTATATCACAAAGTATATATAAGCAAATGTTTGTCTCGACACTTGAAACTGCTGAAAGGATTTATTATGAAAAATGAGGTAATTTTATATTGAAGGCAGGGAGCTCCATGAATGAAAGAGAGCAGTATATTGTAGACTAACTTCTGCCCGCGCTATTACTTCGTTTTCACTTAGCGTTCTTTCTGAGTTTTTTTCATTTTGCTCGGCTCCTGTGGGTCATAGCGTGATGTTAAATAACCTTCCTCAAGAATTGGGCTATCAAATGCAAAAAGAATTTTTCAAATCCGACTGGGAGTTCCAGAGATTACCCCCTAAATACAAACTAGAATAGATTATACAGAGGCTCATAATTGCATTGCCTCATTGACGTGAATGTCTGTCTGAAAGTAAACTAATTATACGAGTATCTATGAGACTAAAGATCACTGACGCAAATTCAGAGTTAGAATAACTGTGAAAGACATGTGTATGAAACTATGACTTGACAGCAGAAACTTGAATTTTGTAATATATGCTCCTGATAGATCTTTAAAAACTCAACCCCTTATTATTGAAATTAATGAAAACTATTCTATGAAGATGTTACGAGCGGATGGGGGTACGCGGCTTCCAAGCTTACTATTTTGAGTAGCGAGAAAAAACTATTTCTTATAATAATTATGTTCTATGTTAGATACAGCTCTATGTAAGATCAATGTACATTTGTCACCCGTCTCACTAGAGTATTTATTTTAGTTGAGTTGGGTCGGGACACGGCTGCCCGGCTGGTGACAAGTTCATTATAACGTATGTGTCTTGTAAGGGTTGCCTTTAGCACAGAATAACTTTACTCATGTGTCTTTAGTCTAGACTGGTGTATTATATATCTACATTTGATCTGCTATTGGATTTACTGTCGTTAGTGACGTGCGAGTCTTCATGTGTGTGTCAAAATATAAGAGCGTACTTATGCACACATTTGCACAACTAGCTAAGTCCAAGTACACGACGAGACTTACTAACGCGTTATTTAGTTAATAACGTAAATAGTACCTATAGTTCATGATTGGGTGCGTCGTGTATACGGAGCGCCATTGAAATACTAGTGCTGTGACATTCTCTTTATTGGTGATTTGAGTTTTGTAACACGTTACTTTTGACGTGCCTTAAGCATTCAGAAGACTCCTCGACACTAGCGAATCCTGCATTACAGGCTTTAAAAAATCGTAATGGTTATCGATTTTTACGTATTTTTCCCTGTAACTGGAATTGAGAACATCCGTGATATTTGCAACAAATACGCGTATAATTTTATTTTATTTATTCGGGTAAATAGACAGTTCCACGTCATAGTATTACACAAAATTTACGCTACAGCACTCTGTAAATATATAACCCACGACATTTTCCACATTTTATAAAAATAAGTTATAAAATTACCGCGATGTGCGCTTACGATTTGATAGATTAAATAAAATTACTTAGGTAATGTGTTAATGATAAAATTAAAAAGGCATGAATATGAATATGAATGAAATATAAGAAATTATAAAAAATTGGAAAATCCAAAACTGCACGCCTCAATATTGACGATAAATTTTACGAAAGAAAATCTAAGAAAATTCATCGATTTTTGTTAATATTTTTTGAACGGTTATGAGTTTGAAAACCAAAATCAATAGGGCTAATCCGAAGGATGAAAGAAAACTTATAGAACAAGATTTAGGTTAATCCATTGTGTGTGATGACGTGAATCGTGACGACAAACTGACACTTTCCAACGGAAAGCACTTCACGTAATTTTTTAATTACATTTTTTGTAACCTATATGACCGAACATGGTGGCCGAACATTGACGTCCGAAAACTAAAATTAGGTCCCTCGTATCGTGGGGTATCCGAATCACCCCCATGTATGTTCCGCGACTTTTCATAGTGTTCGAGTTATGAATTTTTTTCTGGATTTTTGAGAATTTTCGCTGTGACCAACATAAAAAATTTCTAAAAAAAAAGTAGACGATTTTGTTAAGATTTTTTTTGCAACTGATTCTTGAGGCCTACTAAGTCCCCATAAGTTTTAGGTACAGTCAGCAACAAAAGTCGAATAACACTTCAGTTTTTTTAACACAATTATTTATGTATGTTCAAAAGATTTAAAAAAATGGACAGTTGTTAAATTCCGATGATAAAAACTCTTAGCTATTACATGAAATACTGAAAAGTAGTGTACTAATAATTTAGAGTGTATTGATTTCATATGTAAAAGTAACAGTGTTAATCTACTTCTGTTGCTGACCGTACTACGTAGCTAATCTTATTAGTAATATCCATAGAATCACATGTGCTATTACATAAATAGAACAAAAACATTGTCTCTAAAATAATACGTCTGGATTTAAGATTATGTAGTTTGTAACTATTCGATGAAGAAGATCACTATAGTGATCTTCTGAACGTCATCATCATGTGCATCTTATAAGATGCATAAGTACGAAAACAACGGAATTGCATGGCTTTAAAAAACTTACTTTGAACTTTCTCAATTGCGTCTGAGTGTTTATTATAGAAGGGATTCCATACCGCAACAGCGTACTCTAACTGGTACCTGATTAGTGATTTGTAAAGATATAAATATGTATATGGGCGGACGAATTCTGTGGCTAATTTCACCACAAAACCACACAGAAGGAATCATACGGAAGGCATCATTTATAATTTTACTAACATAAACGTCAAGGTGTAGTTTATCATCTAATAGAACTCAAAGACCGCGCACTAGTGTTTCTCTAGTTAAAATGACATTATTTAAAGAGTGAGACATGCGTGATAATATTTTTTTTTGTAGTAAAACTTATACAGCAACATATGCTAAGAAAAGTAAGTACGTAAGTGTGTAAGTTTTGTAAAAATTTTGAGGTCGTCTGCGTATAGCAACAATTTTGAATTTTGGAAACATATATTGATGTCATTAGGTTATAAATATGATGAATAAAAGAGGTCCTAAAATGGAGCCCTGATGCACTCCAGATGTAACACTCAGCGTGCTTGAAATTAAACCAGTTATCACAACCCTCCGAGTCCTATTAGAAACGTAAGAAGAGAACCATCTCAGAAGATCACCACGCATCATTGAATGCAATCTTATTCAAGAGAAGCTGATGGTCAACATTGTCAAAAGCCTTCCGGAAATCAGTGTTCATAGTATCAACTTGAACACGAGAGTCCATGTTGTTGAACAAGTAGTCCACAAAAATTATCAGGTTGGTTGTAGTTGACCTTCTTTTGACGAATCCATGTTGTTGTTTAATGATAATGATAATATTATGCAATAGAGGATTACTTTATCATGAACTAGTCTCTCGAATACTGCATTATTATTGCCTTTGCATGTGCCTTGCGAACAAGAAGTTTGCTATCGAGTATCGCAGCTAATTGCATTAGCATGACTGAAGCCACCGGCTTCGTTAGCTGCTTAGAACTAAAACTGATTATAGCAATGTTCTGTATACACTATAATGAACTTGTCATGTGTATTCCAAATATGGGTTTTGAACGGCAGGCGATTTACGATGACAGTAAAAGAAAAAGGTGTGATTGTGAAGTTCTTAACCTACCGTTGTCTCTACGTTTCATTTGTTCAGTTCTAGCGAAAATTATCACGTTATTAAATTACAGATTTTTTTGTAGTGCTTCACGAAGCACTTCCCGGAAAAGTTCCTTCAAAATGAGATCTAGTCTACGCGCAAGTGCTAGTCACCGCTTGAGGTAAATGAGCGGTGAGACGGGGGAGGGCGGGATTGACAAGATTAGCAGACTGAGTTAACTTGGACCTTGTCTACCTCCCGCGTCTCACATATCTCAGGCGGTGACTAGCACTTGCGCGCGGACTTATACCCGCTACTACTAAGTATATGTATACCATCTTAAACACGGCCCGACCTGATGATGAACCCTAAATCCTCATCACAGCAGCATGTATTCGCTACGTTCATCAATATTGCGGAAAATACATTCTTCTATAAAAAAAATTCTCACCTTGATTTCAAAATTGCAGCTGCCTCTTCTGATGACCGCGACCCACGGCTCCGTGGGCAGAGGGTCGTTGGGCGCGGCTGCTGACAGCAGTGGCCATGTGCAGCCAGTATGGTCCTTCTCTCCCCCCGCGCCTTTCGCCCGCACGTGCACGGCTACCCCCCGTGATGACCCGATGTAGCCCTCGCCGTATTTACCGGACTGGAAAGATGGATAAAAATAATTTAATTTTGTTTAAGGACAAAGAGGTCCTTACAGAATAGATCAATAAATAGGTCAATAATAACAAAGTTTTCGTATTATGCGGCCGATACAATACAAAACACAAAACAAACAAACAAAATACAAAACGAGTAGTTAGGTACAATATTTCAGCTTTTCCAGAAACAGAAAATTGCCTAAGTCTCTTTGAAAACCTTTTCATCATGGAGATTATGATGAATTTATCAAATTTAAATACAAATTACAGATAGTGATTACTGAACTATAACAAAGAAGTTTTCACTCGATACATCTTCATTTTCTTTTGGACAGTTTGTACTTATCTGTCTCAAATCTAAGTAACCGATGATTGATGAATCTAACAAAAAGTATTAGAGTACACAACAGGCGTTTTCGTCTCCCTCTCTGAGCTGAAGAAGAATTCCATTTCAATAATCGATTGTCTAGGTATATACCACGTACGGTCACTAACACAAGATGGCGTTACACCTAATTGTTATTCACCGCCATTAATTAATACATAACCTCAGCACATTAGGCTGCCTTGAGCCTGCCATCTGGCTGGCTTCGTGCCAAGCCAGTCTGCCTATATACTCACCTAGCTAATGAGATCTAACGAGGCCTTATGCTTCGTGAATTTGTGTTTGTTTGTAATTTTGTACGTAGAATGTAATGTGGAGCCATTGAGGTAATATGTACTACGCACTACATATTACCTCAATGCGTGGAGCTTGTTTTGCTGTTGGTATGTGGCTATAAGGTTATCCGGTTGGTACGGATACAGTAATGATCTTGGTATGGCTCAGGTTTATACAGATTGGGATATATCCGCATCCTAATTGCGGAACACACTATCAATCAGAATCTGAATGATTTTGAAGCTTATTGCTCATCCACTGCTTCATATGTTCGATAAATGTATCTGCTCAATAACGTAAATAACGCAATGAATGTCGTTGAACTGTCAAAATGAAAACGATTCCTACTGTGTGTTATGCAATTACCCCGTTTTGCCTTTTCTCAATTTGTTTAAGGATAATATTTTTGTGTTCACCAAAAATCTAAAGGTACATCTACGAGTATTGTAGTGCGCTGCAAATATTCTATTGTAACAATAACTATTTTATTCTTCCCCGAAAAATACTGATCGTGTACCAAATATTCCTGAATGTTACACAAAATATTTAGTATGCATCCTAGTACCGTATACCCATTTACATTTTTAGTAAGCATAACATTTTATAATGTGTTCATTTTTTATTAATAAAGCTACATTGGACATTAATTGGTGTTTGATTCAAATATAGGTTAGGTTAGGTTAGGATTAATAAAGCTACATTGGACATTAATTGGTGTTTGATTCAAATACATTTTGCAGTGCATTATCTGAAGTAAAACTAAAAAAATAAATGCTTGTTTCAAAATTAGGTGTATTACTATTTTTACAAATTTGCAACAGTTGTTAAATAGATGCTCGTTATGACATATTTTAATGAACATATTTTGGTGCACATTCAGTATATTTGGTGGAACACAGGCAAAATTAGGTAAATGAAATGGGAATAAATTGAAGTACTTTTAAATACCATCCTTTGTTTAATGAGGTTGGGTTCTACTTTAAACAGGGTGGTATTTAAGAAAAATATGTAAGTATTTAATTTTTGGAGAATTGAAAGTAAATGGAGCTGCAATCAAAACATGAAACATTTTATTGTCACTGAGGCAAGGTGGAGAAAAGACGCAATTTCGTTAAAGCACAAAATATTCATAATTTGTGTTTCTACTAGTTGAATACAAACAAACAAACACATATGTACTATGGGAGAAACGAATATCTATACACCGTAAGGACTATTTTTGCGTGCAGCGCTCGGCCGCTATAGTAACGCTTGCTAACACATGTAGTTATCGTGTGCACGATTTTGTTTTCAAATTGGTCAGATGTAAGTTTCTTCGATAGTACATTATAAACAGAAATGAGAACCGGCTACAAATCAATCATTATGTGTGGGCGTGAGATGGATCAATTACACTCCATGGATCAGTTTATTATCTCATTCTGTTAAGTGATCTCTATAACATTGGGTTGCGTACAACTGTAGGTACAATTAATTATACAGCTTCTGTTTGTAAACACCAATCCCTAAACGCATCTAACTTAATTTTCTAACACCTTTTGTATACTCTGGAGACATTCGATTACCTCCTCGTAGTACATATGTACCTAGTTTACGAATATGTAGGTACATCAAGATAACGATAATTATCATTATTGTTTAATCAATACAATACGTTTAGTTCGTTTACAAAAGATCCTCAATTTGACGTCATCAAAATACATACTTTGTTTTTCACGTCGCGTCGGTTCGCTGTTTTTCATAATAATTTACGAAAAAGAATTGGCGTGTTTGTTTACCTGGGGATTCTCGGTAAAAAGCTTAATCCGATTGATACGACGGTTTCGTTATCGGAAATCGGATAGACTGTTGTCTAGATTTTAAAATAAATACGCAGACAGGTCATCGCCCATCGATATGGCAAATCATAAGCAAAAATTTAATATGGATTCATCACATGGCTATCTTTACCCGCCGCGTCGCCATTTTAAGATAAAATCATTCCTTCCCCTCCTTTTTAGAGTTCCGTACCTCAAAAGGAAAAAAATGGAACCCTTATAGGATCACTCGTGTGTCTGTCTGTCCGTCTGTCACAGCCAATTCGCTCCGAATCTAATGGACCGATCAAGTTGAATGGTACATATATGAATTTCTGTGACCCAAATACGGACGTGTAACGTAAATAAATGATTTTTGAATATGGGGGTCACTTTTGGGAGGCAAATAAGAAAATTAAAAAATAAGTTTTGCAAACTATAGTGTGACATATCAAGAGCTAACTGTGGGGTCTCGAATATTTTTTTTTTTTATAATTTAAAAATAAACAGTTTTAAAGTTATTTAAGAAAATAGACGAAAATTTACCATACTCCCCACTAATCTCTGAAACTACCTACTAAGCCTAAAAGTTTGGAAAAATATACAGAAAATAGTGCTATACTTATAGATTACAGGAAAATCTATAAGAAGTCTATCGTCTTAGAACAACATGGTAAATCTCTCAATATTGTGCGAACAAACTTACATATTTTACAGTTGGAATGTATGGGAGAACATTTTTTTCAACTACAATGTTGTTTGTTCTTGGGATAATTCTGCCTCTTCTTTCTTCATCCCAACTACGGAACCCTTCATTGTGCGTGGTCCGACACGCACTTGGCCGGTTTTTTTTTATATACACGTACACGTACCATCGCGGACATTTGCGGACCTTAGTAATAAGTTCGAAAAGTGGTTCACCACAAATGTCCGCGATGGTACATATTACTATTATTATTTTAATTCTGTCTGAATATATACTTGCATAGAAATTACATAAATTGAGCCTTCAATGACCACATAGTAAACTACTATCATCCATGGTAAATTGAACTCAAGTCAATCAACGAAGATCTGAAATGAATTCGATATCAGAACTCGGAAGTCAATTACTGAATGCAAATCTTCTGCACCGCGCATAGATATTCCTTAATTAAGTGGCTGGCATGGAAACTATCTAATTACTGGTAAGAATCTTTTCACAATGAGGACCTCTTGAAAGGGCAGACTCTTTGTATAACCACATAGGTTAGAGTGTGTTATTTTTAGTTCAAAGCTACTTTGTCGCCATATGGTGTCTGCAGCGAAATTCTCATATTTGCAAGTTAGGGTCTCGTTAAATTTAAGTAGGATGGTATTGCATTGCACAATCTAACATAGAGGAAAATGGTATAGTTGACGGGTTAACGGACGCGAAAGTTTGTGAGGATGGATAGATGTTTGTTATTCTTTCACGTAAAAACTACTGAACGGATTAGAATAAAATTTGGCACACAGATAGAGTATGAAATGGATTAACATATAGGATACTTTTTAGCCCGATATCTCCACGGGATTGAGACTTATGCGGCTCAAACCGCGGGGCGCTGCTAGTAAATAAAACCTTTTTATCTACGTTTGAAATGGGTTTACCCTGGGCCTTAGGCAGACATGATTGACTATACACCATTTACTTCAGCATTAGAAAAATAACGGCAAAATAACATCAGTTATTGTGTAATATTGTTGAAATGACTGCACTTTACGAGTTATTTTTTAATGTAAATGGTTAATAGATTACATTGCTTTGTATTTATTGTGAAATGACGGAGTTTATTGTACGTATATATCGAAATAACGAAAGGGTGATAACCGTTATTTTTCTAATCTTATAATAAATGGAATATACGTAAATTGGATACTTATAACTAACGAGCTAAACCAAGTAGGTATGTTTCCTGGCCACATAGCAGAGGCTCAGCACCCGGGAATTACGACCAGATGAATAAGAACTCTTACTAGCCTATCTTTAGCTGCTTTCACGTCACTTGTAAAATCTCGAAATGAGACTCTGAAAAAGTGTCACGTATACGAAACCTCATACATACCATATTAGATTCTCCCGATACCTGTTGATCTTATCAAATAAACATTTCATCTGATACTCCTTCCTCTGTCTGAGCATACTAACTGCGTAGATAGCTGTTCAATTATTCGTGACGACGGCGTCACGGCGACATCGTCACAATTTCATCAATACTGTCGTCTTTAGAAAATATAGACGGAATATATATAATCAGAAGTATCGATATATTTTGGCTGTCATTGCCGATATTGTATTACATTTGGAAAATATGTACAAGATAACAGAGGTATTTCTGTTGATAAGGAGTGTAATTGACAGAAAGGGCAAATACTCTTCCAATATACGTAGATACCCGCAGACAGGTGCGTAGTTTGATAAAACGGGTTATAGTAACTCAAACTCAAACTCAAAGGATTTATTTCAATTAAACGAATTACAGGCACTTTTGAATTGTTAAAGAGTCAGTCAGTTAGTCAGAAAATTGAAGCTAGTCGCCCATTCCAAAACGTAGATCTCTATGGAGAAGAATGGGCAAGAAACTCCATGGACACTCTTTTAAATCAAAATTGTTACAAAATCCTGGGTACATTGTTCTTGTTGCTTCTATATGTGAGAACAATGTAAAAAAATAGATAATTAAAAACAATTCAAAATATAAGATTAAAAATAAGCCCTGGCAGCTAAGAGACGACCAGTCTCCACTGACGGCGCCCGTTCACGAACATGACGCGTGGTAACATACACGCTTTAGCAAATAAACCCCTTTTACGATTAAGTACCTATGTTTACGACGGATATAAAGTACTACGAAACATTATTTTGAGGGAATTTGACAGAGAAGTAAACCAAGTAACTATGTGACCCGATTTTCACACCGGAAAATGAAAGCCCTTGGAGTTTTTTGCCCGTTCTTCTCCATATATAGATAGATAGAATACTCTTTATTATGTACACCATAAAAATTACAGATATAAATGAAGAAATTTTACATAGGGTGACACAATGGGCGGTCTTATCGCTAAAAGCGATATTTTACAGACAACTTCTGGACGGATTAACAGGAGAAGACGAAGACAAAGAGAGGACGAAGGAGAGACCATACTGTAGTATTGAAGGAAGTGTTTTTTTTTACCGGAATTTTAAAAGTGGACAAAGATTGAGCACGCTTTATCGACACGGGCAAGGCTTTCCATAACCTCCCTGCTTGCACTGTAAAAGACGTTTCATAAAAACTGGTGGAATGCATCGGCCATCTCTAGTCTCAAGTTTTCCGATGACCTCAGATATCTATTATGTTTGTCATGAAGGAACTTGAAACGTTCTTTAAGAGAGAGAGTTCTTTCATAGAGATCTACGTTTTGGAATGGACAACTAGCTTCAACTTTCTGACTAACTGACCAACTCTTTGATAGTTCAAAAGTAGTAAATGGTTTAATAGAAATAAATGGTTTGAGTTTGAAAAACTTTACACGCTGGTGCGGTTTAAAGGTGAAAACTAAATGGATTAAAATGAAACGATATACTTAATGTACTCTCTGGCATTTATTTACCCTGCGCACCATACCATATAGGTCAAACCTTTCACTCAATGTGATTGACAAAAAAGGTACAAAGGTTTATTTTATACCTTCTGACTTATATAGCGACCAATCACCTGTGTGATCTGCGTGGGTAGTTTTAGGGCTAGTTTTCGGATATTGTTTCAAAGCTGACCAAGCGGCTGTGTGGAAGGTAGGTCTGTGATTGGACCACATTCATTATGCGAAAGGTGGACGGGAAACATTATGTTGATTGGCGGTTTTGTTTGTAATTAATTACTTAGATGTGGTTATTCAAAGGAAAGGACGAATTGTAACGTTGACGTCTAAATTAATTTCAAATTATATAGCAAAGTCAAAACTTGAATACGAACGACGATGTCTATTTGGTTATTCCCAGGAGCTCCAAATCTATTTATATCTAAAGTTCTCAATAGCTCCAAATTCTAAGACATGATGATTAAATCTATCTGTTTAACCTAACTTGCTCGAAACTAGAATTACTTAATCCACAAATATGGATTAAATTACATGCTAATACTTTGGATGAAACATAAAGGCGAATGAGTAGGTATCATTTATACAACTTACTACGGCGATGTAATTTAATATTAAAAACAAAAATAAATTTTTCATAAATAACTATGTTTAATCGAATCCTCGTTTCAACTCTAGCTCATTTGCTTTCAAACACCGAATACGCTAGTGACGTAACCAATACTCGCGATTATGTCGATAACGATTATTGCAATATCTAATAGAAAATAGTATAAATAATCCACTGATTATATGCGTAACGTAACAGTAACTCGAGCGGAAGAAAATGGAAGTATGAAATTAGAAATCTATGAATCACTATTGAATTGTGGCTTGGGTGATCAACAATCACTTACAAAACAACAATACAACAACTTCTAATTTACTATACAATTACTTCGCTTAGGGATAAGGCCGCCATTGTGTCAACCTAAGGCCGCGGCCGCACTGTTAATGCGACTGCGACGCGACGGCGACGTGTGAACAAATTGTCACTTCTGCAGTGCGGCCACCGACATATTTTAAGACATGTATTTAACGCGGCGACAAATTAATCTGAATTTAGGATTACAAAATAATTAAAGCCGGTAGCAAAATAGCAGCTTGGCAGCTACAGCGAAGGATAATTTTAAGTAGAAAGTAGCAGCTTAGCAATCAGTTGTTAGCTTTGTTTTAATTTAAACTGGCCTCGAGTTTTTGTTTTGGTACTTGAATCGACATGGTCGTAGTCGACGGAGACCCGCTTAGCGGGCTCCTATTTCTGAAAGGTTTAAAAAAACAACCACGAAGGGGATGGCTTCTAACCTAACCTGTCCGAGTCAGGGTGCCCCAAGTCACGATCTTGCTCGTGCATCTAAAGTTTTACTAAGACTTTTACCAAGTCGAAGCTTAATTTAGCAAAACAGGCAAAAATTGATGAATTTCATGTTAATATTTGTCGCCATGTCATTATTTACGCTACCTTAAAATAGCAGCCATTATTTAGTTTTTATAATTCCTTGCATTTTGAAGCTCATCTAATATAATATAATTATTGCTAAAATAATTAATCGCTGCCAAGTTATTTAGTACCAAATAGTTAGTCGCCCTTTAAGTTGTTAGTCGCCTGGAAAATAACTAGCCATATGTTTATTTTTTGTTTTTACGAAATCGCCATCGCGTCGCAGTTGCCTTAGTAGTACGGCCGCTGCCTAAGTGTAAAAATTGTACATTTATATCCGTAATTTGTATGGTGTACATAACAAAACGAATACTCTTTATTATTCTCTTCTATTCTTGAGTCTGTTATTTATAAGACTAGGGAAAGATTCCTTGAATTCCTGTAAATTCTAGTAGGTAAGTACAGATGACGATGTGGTGATGGATGGTGGTGAGAGGAGAGGACAAAAACGTTGACATGGGCAGGCAGCGAGTAAATCCTCCACTCCAAAACACTGCAGATCTCCTGCTAAAGAGGAACATTTTAGGGTTTTAGAAGGTGGAAGTCCTACGACCCTCCTTCTACCCAGACGAGGGGAATCCATGAGGATTTACCCACAAAGACTGATATATAATCTATAAGAACGTAGACAAGCTAAAAGAATAAGTTAACCACAGCAAAAACGTGCAGATTGAAGCTAAACCTTTGCCCAGCAGGTATCATGGGTGAAACGAACATCCATACACCGTAAGGACCATTCTTCCCTTGCTAACAGATGTGGTCATCGTGTGCACAGGATTTGTTTTCAAATTGGTCAGATGTAAGTTTCCTCGATAGTACCTACCACATATGTAAGTTCACAAAACCTACGACCTAAAAGTTCACATGTTCAGAAAATTTCGATACTTTAATCATCTTCAAGAAATCGGCGTAGTGAGTTCCAAATCTGGCTGGAAGATGCCTTCATAGTGTAGGTAGAAGATTATCTTCCTATTTACGTTCAGTGTGGCTCTGCAACGCTTCTGTTTTTATTTTTACCCGACTGCGGCGAAGCCAAAAAAGGAGATTTATGTGTTTGACCTGTATGTATGTATGTACAATTGTACATGTACTATGTATGTCCGTCTCTATGTTCCCTCGTAACTACTAAACGGCTGAACCGGTCGTTAGATTCGTCTTTATTGCGCGACTGTCACTGGGTACATTAAAAAGAAAAAAAATCAAAATGGCGGCTTGAAAATTATTTAATGATAGGTGGCCACCTCCGCTTTACCCCATTTCCTTTTGGACCACTCGGTCTGGGACATCCTGTACATTTAGTATCGGGCTAAAAAGTATTTATTTTCTTTGATCAAGATAATGGATTTGCCAATCCTAACTTCCTACACAAGCAATGAGCTGAAAATGACATGATCAAGTAACGAATGAACTGTTAGTACTAAGTACTTATTTAGTCGCGCAACTTCACAAGACTATAGGGACCACAGACAACGGTAAAAGGTATCCAATTCCCTAGAGCCTCCGAAACTTTCCGATTCAAGCTAAAAACACTTATTTTTTTTACTAACAAAGGAAACAAACAAAGGAAGTGACTATTTATGTCCGTCGCTTGGAAAGTAATAAATAAATTAGGTAAGAAGGAAGTTTACTGTTGACAGTGTTTTAGTTTTACGGTAAGGTACCATGGGAGAAACGAACATCTAAACACCGTAAGGACTATTCTTGCTCGCAGCGCTCGGCCGCTATAGTAACGCTTGCTAACAGATGTGGTCACCGTGTGCACGGGATTTTGTTTTAAAATGGTCAGATGTAAGTTTCTTCGATAGTACCTATATTTTTTGTCTCAAAAAGAGCCGTGTGGGATTTCCCATCGGCAACTTCTCTTTTTCAGAAACCTTAGGGGATAAGTTATCGAAAAACAAAATTATTTAAAAAAAAAAAACAAAAAGCCCACTTCAAAAACACATAACTGAAAAGAGAAAAACAAGCATTATTATAATATTGAACTTTATTTTTTGTAAGTTATTGCAGGCCCCCGGGCAAACCTGAAATATGGTGTAACTTCTGTTTATCCCCCGCCTTCGATTATCTTACAAAAAACAAAGTTCAATATATAATAATGCTTGTTTTTCTTTTTTCAGATATGTATGTTTTTGCAGCCGGATTGATTTTTTTTTTTTTTTTTTAATAGTTTGCTTTATTTCAAGCGTTTAGTTTTGTTAAAAAACGAGTTGTTCAGTTAAGTAAATGGTACCATAAAAATGTTATAATATACAGGGTGTTTGGAAGCTGGGTTTTGGAAGCAAAGCCTGAAAATGGTGATAGTTGACACCATTTAGAGCATTTTGTGCCATACATTTCTTAGACGAAGTACGTTTTTTTTAAACTGCAAACTTTTAGAAAAATAACATACCTACCAACTTTAACTGGGGCAAAAATAAAACAAAACATATTTCGTCTAAGACACGTATGGCTCGAAATGCTCTAAATTGTGTCAACTATTCCCCCTTAAGCCTTTACACTCAGCTTCCAAACATCCTATATAAATATTTGGAATTGACTAATTACTATAATAGCTTATACCAATATTGTTGTAATTTTTTTTTTAAATACCTATCCCTCTTTTTTTGTATTAGCTGTGTCACTTCCACAAATAAGACGAATCTAACGACACCTCAATTATGTTAAAATCCATCAAGCCGTTTAGGCTACAGAGTGTGACAAAGAAATAGACATATTGTAAGTACATACATACATACTCTCGAAAAACATTACACTCCTACTGGGGCAGTCGGGTAAAAACTATGATATAACTTTTACTTACAAAGCTTCGCTGTATAAAGAGCTCTTGTGCAAAATTTCATACTTCTAGACCCAGGTTAGCCTCTGTGTTGTCTATCAGTGAATTTAAGACTTTTAATATTATTTTTTTAAAAAATTGATATCAATGGCGCAGCTACAATTATCATAAGAGGTAGGCCGAAGAAAAAATTTTTCATTACTCATAATTACAGACAAAAAAAATTTAGGCATTTTTGTAATGTAATCTTATGATGGTCATTAAACTGGTATTAATTATATGTAATGTGATGTGATACATAATTACACACACAGGTGTACAATATGGACAATAGTATACATTAAGAAGAGTGGTGATTCCGAAGGGAAGCCGGTAGGAATCGGGTTGTATGAAGGCTTCGCCACTGTTTGATATGTAGATGGTGGAGAAACTAAAAAATTTCATCCATCAACTGGGCTCGCGTGGTGGATTACTGCCCACTCCCTCTCACAGAGAGGAGGCCAGAATGGCTAAGTCTCAGTAGTGGCAACGTTATGCTGCGGTCCCACGGCCTGTCGAGGCCTGCCGCGGCCTAGCGCACAGACCTCATCGCATCGATGGTTCTCACGGCCTGTCGGCCTCGCCTGGCGCGATCTGTCCTGTGAGAAACTACTACTGAAACTCATGAAACAACTTATTGCTAAATGCCTATATCTACATAGATAATATAAATTAACGTCGCTTTTCGCGTGTGACCGCGTTGTTCTTCTAAACTACGCAACGGATTTGGTTCTAGCCGTGGTGATTCAGATGCGGTTTTCAACGACAGAGAATTTATTCCGGAAGGTTTATGTGTTTAATTAATACATTAACATTATTACATTTAAATATAATAAATAAATCTCGATACTTTGTCAAGTCGTAAAAATCGTGCGAAACAGGGGCCGGTCGCTAGTGCATGAATAAATAAATACATGAAAAAACTTGGTAAAACGATGCAATTCAATACAAATCACGAATCTATTTATTGTAAGGCCAGCGAATAGTTGAAATCAGTTCAATGCAACTTACCCATTAATCTAAGCACCTATTGACAACCGGTTTATAATTGAATCCACAATTAACAATACAGATAAAGGCTATGTTTTTGTGTCAATCATATCATTATAAGTCTGTGCTACTATTATAACTGTAGTCTGTAACAAAAACTTATCTGTTGAATTAATTATTACGTACATAAGGTACAGTCAGGCATTTTTTACACATACAACTGTCAAAGAATGATACTTAATGATAGTTGGATGTGATTTGAATGAACAGACACACAATATTTAAATTGGTAGTCAATTTGATTAACAATTCATTTCTCTGACTTTACAATGCACGACTGTGTGTGTTTATCGGAGTGATTAATTTCCATTTGATTAGTGAAAAACAAGTGTTATCAGGTGCTTGTGGACGGGTAATGTTCCAATAATTACTTTTAATGTGCGCGATAAATGTGAAGAGTCGATTTGAATCATATTTACTAACAAATTATTATGTAGTACCAAACTCGTAATTTACAGTGGCTTTTTCTTTTATTGAAAGGCACTGACTGTTGCATCCCGCTACACGGTGTATAACGTGGTATAGATATATCGCAAAACTGTATTTAAACAGCAATTCAACGTCTCAAGGTTTTCCTAAATTCGATACAGGAGGAAACGAGGGCTTTAAGGCCCGTATTACAGAACCTCACTCAAAACTGAAGCATTACTTAAAACTCGTTTAAAGCCTTTTGATTGGTTGAAACTAGTTTTAAGTAATGCTCAAGTCTTGAGTGAGGTTCTGTTAAACGGGCCTTAATGGATTCAGCGTTGGATATAAAGGCTGTCCAAATATAGAGCGTTTTTTGACACCTTAATGTCAAATACTGGTGAAAATGACAGATTTTCATGATGGCCGTTATAATACGACGGAACCGCTCTTCTAGGACACCGTAGCTAAAGGTGAAAGCGCCAGTGTAGTCCGCGAGATTAATGTTTTCTTACGTGTTTTGCAATTTGCAGGTCAGTATTAAGTTGTATGTTAATTAAAATATGATTCGCGACCGTAACAAATACATACGTATTTAAAGAATTATAATCACTAAAGTCATCAATACAACTTTCTAAGACCAAGTAATGCTAAGAATGATTATTTCATGAAATATTGACATTTGAAGATTATACTAACTTAAGGAGTTGTATTACTGATTCTAATGATTATAATTATATAAAAACATATTCGTTACGGTCGCGAATCATACTTTAATCAACATACAACCAGACACTGAGCTGCAAATTGCAAAAATCGTAAGAAAATTTGAATTTCGCGGGCAACCTTAGCGCTTCCCCCTTATGAGTTTGACATAACACTCCGTTCTCCCCAAACGGAGGGTATTCATGAGCATTTCCCAACAGAAAAGGCTAAAATTAAAGGCTAAACTCTAGTAGTAATTTTGACCGGTGCTGATGTCTAACGTTTGACATAGGTACTACATGCATTATTGCTGGCCTCGCGAATCATAATGTTAATGATAACCGATCAATTTAAGCCTCTCATCGATGTTTTAATAGGTTGTGTGGTAAACATGATTAAAAAAACAATTTATGGATATTACCTCGTCCGTTTGATAACACTGTTATGTGTTCAGTGTTATTCAATTACGCGCATTTTATTTAATAATTCCTTATGATAATACTGTTTTTAAGGATGGCTGAAGATAAACGCTTTTGCTTGGCCATCATTGCCGCCCTAGTAAGTGGTGCATTTTTCTTTTAATTATTGAGGACATCCTCATGACCACACTCTTTAGTTAAAGACGAAGGTCCATTGTACGTCATGCTGGTTCTGCATTCTGGTCCTCCTTATCTTACCTTATCAACCCAGATATCGATTACACAGAAGTCCAAAGCCCCACTGCCCCAGTTTTGATTACCATCATGACAAATCTACTACATACATGGACCTAAGGACCAGATAACCCGCCTTTGGTTTTCTGATCCTTTGATCTTGCATTTTTAAACAAACCGCTAATTCCATTTCTAGGATTACATTTTAAATATATAAAGGGTCTTTCAACAAGGACGGGTCGATGTTAAAATTGAATAAAACAAGATGTGTGTGAGATATTAACGAAATTTATTTTTTATTTAAAAGGCCCATTTATGCCATTATGGATGGAATATGACATCGTTCAAATGTCCGCCGCGGCTTCGTATGGTGGCACGAATCCAAGAGGTCCAATTTTTAATGACTCTGCTGCATAGATCCGGCTGAATCCGAGCGATGGCCTGCGTTATGTTGGCTTTCAGGGCAACGATCGAATGTGGTTTATTGGCATAGACCTGCGACTTCAGAAAACCCCACAAGAAAAAGTCTAGCGGAGTCAAATCACACGATCTTGGTGGCCAATTCACGTCACCTCTGCGAGAGATAACTCTACCCTCAAACCGTTCATGCAGAATGTCGATTGTGTCGTTGAGGTCTGCGAAAGGCCGAGTTCTTGAGCACGGCGAGAAATCGACTGCCTCGGAGTCTCCTGAACACTCTCACGTACAGCGGCGATGTTCTCGGCCGATCTGGCGTTCCTTTGACGTAAAGGTGTTGGTTGGTTGTTTACCGTACCGGTCGTCTCAAATTTAGTCACCAATCGTTGGAGAGTGGACTTTGAAGGGCCACCGCGTCTGCCGTAAAATGGGCGCAATTCGCGCAACGTTTGCACTAACGAACACTCATTTTGATAATAAAGTTTTATCATTTGCACATGCTGCTCAACCGTGTAACTTGCCATGGTGATTTGGCATCACTGACTGCATAATATACAACAGATTTTACAGATCCCACCAAAATAGTATGGCTGCCACAGACTGTCAACATCGACCCGTCCCTATTGGAAAACCCTTTACAAGGTAAGAACTCCTTCCAGATTCTCAATAAAAAAAAATAAAAAAAAACAACTGAACTGCCACATTTTTTACCTAATTGTGTGTTTTTATTAATAGCATGCCATTTTTGCATAGTTTAAATATAAAACTAAAATATGACGACTCACATTACAAGCTCAGACATTATTACACTGTGTAAATTAATACAGGTTTTTGTTATTCATAGAGCTGTCAGTTTTTTGTAACTTTTTCATTAAGGATGTTATATAATTTGGTGTCAAGTAAATCATCAATGAGATACGATGTTTCAATTAAGTTAGATAATATGGATGATGTCTATAAATATGTATTTATATACAGGGTGTAAGGGACAGCCCTCCACAGACTGATGGGGTGAATTCAGTATATCATATTAAGATGACCGGTACATAAAATTATTTCAGGAACGTTATGAGAATCCAATAAACCTGATTTGTTTTATTACCTCACACGCAATGTATCCTTAACGTAGCAAAACGCGCGTAGCGAACGGCAGCGCAGCGAGCCTTCGGCCGCCGAGTATTTCAACATCCATTGCTGATTTTTTTATTTTAGCTGTTTTGTTTACATAAATGGAGTGCTGCGTATAGATAATGTAATTTTACATTGAAATAAAGAAATAGTATATATTTATACTATTTACTCTCTCTTTCTCACTGTGTGACTGTTGAATCACCCACGCGTTACCTACTTTAATATTCCTTACATATTTTATGGTGAATAAATATTTTATTTAATGAATATTTGTACTAAGAATTTATTTGTGAATGCCCCGTGTAAACAATCTCTAAGTAACTTTCTTTGCAATTTTGAAATCCCCAAGGAAAACACTTTAGTAGACAAATAACTGACCAACATAGAGACCAGTGGCGACGGCTTCATACAACCCCATTCCAACCGGCTTCCCTTCGGAACAACGACTGTACTTGAGTTTACTATTACTAAATAATATAGTACATACAGTCTTATTACACGTATTGAATTATTTTTAAAAGAGTAACCGTGGAGTTTCTTGCCGGTTCTTCTCCATGGGAGGCGAAAGGTTGGAGCCGTACAGCTGGCTTCTGACCTTTCATAGGTGCCCATGTAGCGTTGTGTGAAATAAAAATATTTTGATTTTGAATACAATATCATAAGAAAAAAAGTATTACAAAAACGCGTATCTATAGTTATATAGGCGTTAAATTAAGAAAAGTATGTACAGGAATGACTTAAATTTTTGAGCTAATATCGACCCTTTTCAGGAAAAACATCGTAAGCGCCATAAATCACAAAACTATTTTTCCTTCGTAACCTCTTAATTACACAGTTTTACATCTTGTCGCGGTTACTCTTAAATTTTGTTTTAAATTCACACGACTTTATTGTTGTAAGAAATTATTATCGTAAATGAAAAACATCGTTAATTAGGAAAGAAAAAACCCTTTCCTGTAAAAAATGCAAATTGACGCTTACGATGTTCTTCCTGAAAAAGCTCGATATTAAAATGATGTTATATTGAGTTTACTAGAACTGAACAATTTTTTCTTCGGATTCCCTCTACCTATCTCTTATCTATTCATATTTTTCCTATTCTTATCTATTTCTTTTTCTTTATGGAAGTTATAGCTTCGCTACTGATAGAGACTAAGTATAAATTTAATATTATATAGGTAGGTACTTACAAAAAAAATGATATAATGTAAGTAGGTAAGTACTTTGTTCTAGCCTTCTATTTTAATAGGTAACCTCATGCTGTTTACAGTTTAGAATTTAGTTAATTGGATACATTTTCAATTCAAAATTCAAACTTAGTCAGGTGGGAGGGGGGGGGGGGGGTACTCCGATAAGCCACAGTGCGACTGTGGCCACATCGCAAACGATGCCTCACCACTTGTCGTGCGCTCTGTGTGTGTGTGTGTGTGTGTCTGTGTGTGTGTGTGTGTGTGTGTGTGTGTGTGTATACACCTGCACTGGAAGACCTTTGCGAGGCCAAAGATAACGCTGTCGAAGTGGCCGAATTTAGTCTGGTCGACCTTATTTAAAACAGATAAATAGAATCTTTGAACACGGCGAAGAAGAATTTAAAATAAAGTTTTATTAATTTTAGACAAAATACTGCTAGTATTTACTATGATTCGCCAACATAAAGCCCGCTAACATAATTTATTTATTTTCTCAACTAGCAAATATTAAAGCAATTTATTAAAGGTAATTAGCCTCAATTAATAGAGCCAATTAATTTAATCTCATTATAGTATCTGATGGTTTGATATCAGGCCTTGCAAAACAAATAATGCTGCAGGCCCACGGCCCCCTTTCTCACAGGCCAGATAGCACTAGGCCAGGCCGACCGGCCGTGAGAACCGCCGGTCCGATGAGGCCTGTGGTGGCAATGCTCGGCACGAGCCGCGACAGGCCTCGACAAGCGTGGCCGCGAGCCAGGCCATGACAGGCCTCGACAGGCCGTGGGACCGCGACTTTATGTAGAATTTAATTATCAATTACTGGTCATAATATTATTGCTGTCTTTGATCTTCACAAGTATTATTTAAACAGATTTTCTAATGAAGTTATATTATAACGTGTATTGTATTTATTAGTTTATGTGGTAGGTTAATTAATTACTAAGAGAAAGTGATAATTATTCTTTATTTATACCGTCACTTTTACTATAGCGGAATGTTTGAGACAATAACATTAACTGATGATAAAGACCTACCTACTGAAGTCGTAACGAAGGACCAATTTCCGAGGAATTCTCTGACATCCTACATTTATTGCATCCACCGATTACCTCTTTGTTATAAAGGCTACGGTAGTCTATCAAAGATCCCAATCAAATATATTCTATCCATACTTACTAAATTATAAATGCGGAAGTATGTCTGTCTGTTCGGTTTCACGCCTAAACCGCTGAACCGATCGTTATGAAATGTAATAATTGACCAATATGTAACCAGGGACCTGGAGGACATAGGCTACTGTTCATTCTGGATATTTGTTTAAAAAAAAAAAAATCATGCAGACGAAGTCGCGGGCAACAGATAGTCAATAATATCAGGGTCTACAACAATAACCCAGTAACAAAGAAAACCAAGATGTCTTCATTTACTTAAGTTTCTCAAGGCATCAGATGAGGCCTTGGGCCCTGATGTTTATTCAATAGGCGCGCCTGTCGTCGCCGCATCCGCGCTGCCATAACCGAATTTAAAATTACAAGACGATGCAAGAATACCATAAGAAAATATCGTGCTTTGAAATGTTTTAGATAAAGCGATTGGTGATTACAGACTGTCTGCAAGTTTGTCTATGAAACTGAATGAATTCACAAATGTAATTCCATGGAAAATTGGGAAAAGAGGTGTACGCTGAGTTTAGCATCATTCCCACAAGCCAGCAATAATAGACGTCAATCTTCAGTAAAACAAGGTTTCCAATTCCAAACGTTCAATCCAATTATTGAACGTTCTACAAAAGACAGCCCCAATAACGCCTTTAAAACCACTTCCTAGTTTTTAAGCTGAAGAAAAAGAAACGATGAAACCGATTTACCAGCAGAAATTTGTAACGTCAGACAAGCATGCGTCCATGCTCCACTCCTTAACCAATATGGGTCCCAAAACTCCGGTGATTTTTACTAGGGACCAAAAGGCAGTAGGTACAAGTCTGCTTCAAAGAACGGTAAGGAAAACATGTAAATGTAAATATGTATGACCGGGAACATTTTGTCAGCTTTACGTATGCAATTGCGTTTAGTACGACATATTCCTTAAAATATAAATACGCATGAGAGTAAACAACATATCCCGGAATTAACGCATTGTACTCATCATTATGAACAATTTTTACTACGGGACCAAACCTGAAAGCGCGAAAAATCTGCTGTTGCCTACATTTTGACGAGTTATATTCGAACATAGATGTAGGAAACAGCTGATTTTTTTTCCCGCGATTTCAGTTTTGGTCCCATAGCAAAAGATGAGTACAATGACCCCTTAAGAGGTTGTGCGTTGATTCCGGGGCATGTTGTATACGCAGAATAGATGCCCAATATACATCAAAATTTATAATAGTGCATCTTGGTTACGGGTCGTCAGAAGACCGAAAGTCTGACAACCAGTCTTACCAAGGGGCATCGTATTACCCAGTAACTGGGTTGTGGAGGTCAGATAGGCAGTCGCTCCATGTAAAATACTGGTATTCAGCTGCATCCAGTTTGACTGGAAGCCGACCCCAACATCTTTGGGAAAAGGCTAGGCAGATAAATGATAAATGATTTTATTTCTGTAAGTAGGTTTATACAAACACTTTTACACGTCAAACATTTTTTTTTAAACTAGATGAGGCCGGCGTTTCCTATCTGACTACTCTGAGAAGAAAGGCCGAAACAAACTCAAAGGTTTACAGTCTCTTTTAAAGTCCAGACATAATTTTGGTCAGATCATGTGAAGACCATGTAGGTTGGTGTCTGAAATGGTCTTTTGAGGAAAGAACCACACAGATTGAGTGGACCTGTCCACCCAATCTGATGATGATGACAGTGCATCTTGGATGGATTGCCAAATGTGTGTTCATAATAATGACTGTTCAAACGATGGACTTTTGTTGCATCTATCCAACGTCTAGGCATCAATCGCTTTCATGGATAACAGGCATTTTCTAAATATGGAGCCGCCAAATGAATCGTAGGTTAAGTGTTTTTACGAAGGAATTAAATAACAAACGATTCTAAAGTTGTCATTCAACGCTCGCTAATTGTGAGAGTACAGATGCACATTGCGTAATTCGGGATCAACCCCATTGCAGCTAAGTAACCCCGATTCAAACCAGAAACTGGTTTAACGGACAATAATACGGTCAAGTCTTTTAATAAAACAACATGATACGTTGTCCATCAAAGGGTGGGCAGAGGCAGAGGTACCTACACTCTAAACTTAAATTGTATACCCACATTTCGCCAGTTTTGTTTTAAACCCACGTAAAAGGGGGCGAGCCTATTGTATTTTCTTTTATTCTAGCTGGAAAACATTTTATTTACTTGAACGGTAATTAACTATACTGTTTACAAACAACAAACAACTTTTTAATACAAAATATAAGCGAATGAATGAAAAATGATCGCAAATTATCCTTATCGTAACCTTAAAGTATAAGACTTTGTTGTAAATCTAAATAAATAAATTTGAAATATCTGTTTGTAATGACAAAATAACAGCTTTTTACTAAATGCATATGAAAGTACCTATATACTTACAACAACAACACAATTTTTAAAATTTGTATCGTCTGTCGGTCCGTCTGTTTGATCCGGCTAATCTCCGAAACGGCTGGATCGATTTTGACGGGACTCACTGGCAAATATCTGATGTTATAAGGAGTAACTTAGGCAGCTTTTATTTTAGAAAAAATAAGGGTTCCGTGCAAAAAAGTTATAACTCATAAAATCAACAAAATCCGATTCAATTAGGGAAGTTTCATCGCGGGCGAAGCCCCGGGCAACAGACAGTTTATAATGTACTAACAAGATAAGATAACTCGACCTGAAAGTGAATCGATGTGGAATGTCCTTATCCGTCAATATGTCTCATGCTCTTGTTTATACACACAAGGGTAACAGTGTATGCAAAGGAGAATACCTACCTTAGGAACAATTTTCCTAAGAAGTTTATAAGAAAACAGTGCCTATTTACACAGCAGTAGGTACTCTTAATTATACTCCACGAGACAGGCTCGATCTACTGTGGAGTTCACGAGTTAAAATATTATAACGATGTTTCCTAACAATAAAATAACAGAACTTTATTTGTATTAGTTTTTAAGGCAATGTAAGACTACTTTAATTAGTTAATGAACGATTCATTAATTGCGTTTCTTCATCTCAATACCCTTTTTCAACCCACAGCCAAATTATGCCATAGATAAGCCTTCTGTATTTGAAAGAGATTTTGTTTCATACAGACTGCAAAGGTGCATTAGGACAATATGCGAGACTGAACCGCTATACACTAACGCGACCGAAGTCGCGGACAACACTATGTCATGTCGCACATAGTGAAAATGTTGACAATCCCTGACATAGTGCATTACGTATTGTAGTGTCGTTCGTTCACCGTGATCGTCATGTCAAATAGCTACGCAGTATTTCCGCTTCCTTACTGGGTGCATGCAGTATAAAGAAACTAAAGCCTTCCAGTTTAAACAACGGTTTAAAGTTGTAAACGTTTACATAATAAGGTTGCACCATGCTTGGAAATTATGTTAGCTAAGTTGGAAATGGCAGAGATATAAATCATGGATGTGCGCTCACCGTACTTACGTCGCGTCGCGCGAGAAGTGTTGCTCCTAACCTGAGCGACGTCGCACACTCCGATTCAGTTGCTCATTCGTCACATACAAACAAATATAAATGTGTACACAGCCAATCCTTGGCAAAAAAACATGGCTCGTAGGTATCTGTGATAAATGAGTATAATTTCAAGAAAAAATGTCCTCGATTGATAAAGTTGTTCGATAAAAAACGCTTAACCTAATGAAAGTCGGTTTCTATAATTATAAACGTTTATTGGAAAACTGTACTTTTTGCTGATCATTGAGCAATTAGGTAAGTTTTCTGAACTGAATTCCTCTGCATTGCATTCCTAGCAATTGTCCTTTTTAGAAAACCATAATATAAGTACAAGTCACCGTATTCATCAAGGTAGTGAAAATTAAAATGTTTTTACTTACTTTTTCCAATGAATATAAGAACCAAAACTGGTTTCTGATCAAAGAAACAATATCAATCTCCCTAGCCTTTTCCCAACTATGTTGGGGTCAGCTTCCAGTCTAACCGGATGCAGCTGAATACCAGTATTTTACATGGAGCGACTGCCTATCTGACCTCCACAACCCAGTAACTGGGTGATACGATAACCCTTGGTAAGACTGGTTGTCAGACTTTCGGGCTTCTGACGACCCGTAACGACTGACAAAGATTTACAAATGACAGCCGGGACCAACGGCTTAACGTGCTTTCCGAGGCACGGAGGGGTCTCGGTATGTAAAGATGGTCACCCATCCACAGACAACCCCGGCAAGCGTAGCTTAACCTGATGGATCGACCCGTGCGGCTGTTATTACTTAGCCACGAGCTCCTCTGATCAAAGAAACAAATGAACGTTAAATTGTGGTTTTATGCAAAGAAAGCGTGAGTTTCAATATCTCGTTTTAAAATTAATTATTTTAACAAAACAAAGAGGATTCCTTACAATTAGTACTGCAGGGTTAATCATAGCATGAATCATGAATAACACCAAAATACGATTGTCTAAGAACGACCACTACAAAGCATAAACTCAAAAAAAAAGACCAGGCACACTATTTTTGGTCTTAATCTCCGCGCTATAAGGCATAGTTTCTTATCACAGGGATTGTTGTTATGAAGTGCGTATGCGACGCTTCGTAAGGAACAGTCGCATACGTTTATTATTGTGAACGGAAACAATACAAATTAAATTAAAGCATTGAGTGATAATTTACCACCGCTGCTGGTAGACCTCCGACGTAGTTTGTAATTCACATACCATAACATCACGCCTGTATGTGTGTTCCCCGAAGGGTTAGGCAGAGCACACACTCATTTCGCCAGTTATGTTTAAGTCCCATGTAATAGGGGGCGAGCCTATTGCCATCAACCGGGCATAAATCCAGACTCCGGGCTATTACTGAGAAATTCTAGACGGAAAAACTCAATAACCCTTTGCTCGACCCGGGAATCGAACCAGGACCTTATGCTCAGCAGTAGCGCCGGCAACCACTAGAGTCTAGTGATTAATCCAACGAGGCAGTTCGTGGTTTGTAATTCAATATGGTATTATTTTGATATCATTCCATGTAATCATCGATTAAACTCACAATACAGATAAAAGAGGTTCTCTTTTATCTGTTCCGTGATTAAACTAATCTGTAACTTCCCGCTGAACTCGATAAGGGACATCTCGATTCGAAGGACTTCCTTCTATTATTAAGACTTAACAGCATAGTTTGGCAAACAATCCATTGCCAAGCGTGCTGTTTATGGCATAACCAATTGTTTTATAATCTAACCGTTGGTTATAGCGGTGTTTTCAGAAAGCCTTTGTTCAATGGCTATTATTTATGGCTAGGCAACTTTAGCGCTAAAATCGTCACTAATATTACTAACACTTACGGCCACAGCTATGCAACGATCAATCAAGTAAGCATATCAGAGTCCACTTTTATAAATGTTATTTAGGGCGTTCGCTACGTTAAACGTGCGCACGCGGCGCGTGCACGAAGCGGGCGGCCGCTCCGGACCTCGTCACACTGAAACCCGTCGCACGCGTCCGCGCCGGAAAGCGCTGCTCATATTATCTTTCAATACAAACACGCGAAGCGAGCACCCGCCGCGTGCGCACGCTTAACGTAGCGAACGCCCTTAATAGAATTTATTCATGTTATTAGGACTCTCCATTGAATGCTTCCTTGTGGGACGCCATTCACTTGTCACTCATTACTTCAATTACAGTTACATGATCATTATCAGTTTTTGAGATAATAAAGTCATTTAGTTGAATAGTTGCATTATATTCTAAGAAGTGTTTATTTTACTTTATTATTATTATCTATTTGTTTTATCTGTCCAAAACTTAAAACCTGACTTGCATCCTAATTGCGTAACACACTATCAATCACGATCTGATTGATTTTGAAGCATATTGCTAATCCATTGCCTCATATGTTCGAAAAATTTGTCTGCTCAACAACGTAAATAACGCAATGGATGTACTGTAAGTGTTACGCAATTCGGGTGCTGGTTTCCGTACGTCATCTTTCGGGTGACCAGTGAAAATCAGCGCTCTGCTGTGGGTCCCCCATAGCACAGCATCATGCTGAGTGGAAGCCTTCTTGTCACAGTCACCGGTCACGACGTGCAGTTGCCGACAATTTCTGTTCTGTGCTCGTAGATTTTTTTTTTTCTTTGTTAAGTATTCGAGTTAACATACGGTATATCTGTGGCGCAGCTTCAATTATCATTAGAGGGAAGCCGAAGAAAAAATTGTTCAGTTCTCATAAACTCAGACACAAAACTGTAGGTTTTTAATCTTATGATGTATTAAACTGGATAATTATGTAATGTGATGTGATACACTGTTACACACACAGGTGTACGATATTATTTGGCAATAGTAGACATTAAGAAGAGTGGTTGTTCCGAAGGGAAGCTGATAGGAATCGGGTTGTATGAAGGCTACGCCCCTGCGGTAAGTATATGCATTTGTTTCTGTGACAAATAAACCTCTTTTTCATTATTTTCCTTCACTTTTTAACATTTTACCCTCTATATTCGTGTCAAAAATCTTGACCCTTCGGCCCCCTCAATTACCCTCAGGTAACTGTTTCTTATAAATAGACCAATACCTCTTATAATTCAATTTAATTGCTGTAAAGTCCTTTACGAAATGAAGATAAATGTAATTGGATCAAATGGGGCTTCGAATAAATTTTAATTAGTGCGTTTAAGTGTAATCTACTGAAGACTTTCATTGTGTTTTTTATTTGCGAAGAATCGTTTCAGTTTTCCAGAACAGTTTAGTTTGTATGACTGTTCTTTCAGCGATGGATAATTTCATGCTAGGTTGGACACGACTTTAATGCACTCAACAAAATGTTAAGATAATAAAGTTTAACTTAATCACAATCACTAGTGGCATGCACTGTGATTTCAAAGTGACTCGTTTCGGCCGTTTTCTATGAAGACGTAATACTGTAACTTTATTATACTGTGCTTCTGTTACGTATCAAAGAACAGAACCACTCATAATTTTGCGCATATATTCTGTGTTCGATACTATTGCAATTATAACCAAGCACTTGTGAAAGCACGGTCATAAATCTTTGACAGTCAGAAGCCCAAAATTCTGACAACCAGTCTTACCAAAGGGTACCATGTTACCCAGTAACTGGGCTGTGGAGGTTAGATAGGCAGTCGCTAGATGTTTGACAAACAGATTGATCATCGCAGTTCCTACAAGTTCATAAATTCCTAATACATTTAGTCAATATCCCATTACGTTATGAACCAATAACACATTGAAACAATACAGTATGATGTAACAAAGCTAGGTGAGGAGTTGTTTGACGGGGGGGAGGGGCTTACAATGTGGACATAATATACAGTTTATACAATGCGTTGCGCAATAACAGCTACTGTTAAAACGCGTGCATAATTGTAATTACTGCTACACGTATAACTGAAACGGTTATTTACTGGTTAGAAAAGGTTATTTAAATTGAGCACGGGGCAGTTTGGTTTCCTGCATGCTAACCTTCCGGGTTTTAAAAAGATGGGAGAGTTTTTGTCGAGTGATTAGCACAGAAAGAAAAACTATTTTTTTTTATTTTATTTGAGATAGGTTTGCTCTTGACTCTAGTCTAGGTCAGAGATGACAGAGACAAAGTCGACGATGGAGCGAGCTTACCCAGAAGAAGCCCGTTTACTCTCACTTTGAAGAGATCGGGGTCGGGGGGGTTTTGGGGGTTTGGGGCGGGGTTGTATGCGTATGCGTGTGTGTGTATTTGTGTGTGTTGGTGGTAATGCCAGCAATCCGTCGGCCTAGTGTGATGAAGGTCTGTGTGACCTATGAATTTAATGGTCATTGTGGCCAATAGAAAGTACTTATCTCATTTCATGGTGTAAAACTAAATAGACCACAAAATGAGCTAGTTTTTATGATATAATGCCACTCAGCAGTTTGGAAGCGCGGCTGTCTGCATAAAGTGTGCCGAACAAACGCTAAGACCTTTGACTTTGATCAATGCTTATGCCTTCTCTGTATAACAAGACAATAATATGCTGGTCTTACTATTATTATAAGCATTTACCACAGCATAGCATAAGCATAATCAGCCTATAATGTTCCCACTGCTGGGACTCAGCAGGCCTCCTCTCTGTGAGAGGGAGTGGACCGTAATCCACCACATGAGTGCAATAAATATTTGAATTTAAATTCGAATAACGTAACATCGCGCCTGCATTTTGCCCGTCGAGGTCAGTAGCGGCCCGTGCCGAGCATTCCCACGGATCATCCCATACATTTGATCGGACGGGCAACGACAGGCCACCGCAGGCCGACTCTTCCCACGGTGGCGGCGGCCTGTCGGCCTGGCCTGGCGCGCTCTGGCCTGTGAAAAAGCGGGCCGTGGGACCGCGGCATTAGTAATCCCCAAAGAGGGGGGGGGGGGGGGGTTATGTGTGTATGTGTGTAAACTTTCTGGAGTTCTGTGCGCAATACCACATACTATACTCATATCAGAGCGCAATATGCACACAGAGGCAACGTAAATTGTCTCTGGTCCCTGGCTCGGACACAAAAAAAATTGTAAACTTTATGCGGATTGATTATGAGGCTTTTGGATACTTTATATGTGTGTACTTTGTGTCATTGTTTTTTTTTTGTAATGTGCGTTTTGTTTGTGCAGAATAAACAATTTTTCTTTCTTTCTTTATTTCTTTCTTAAACTCGAATATTGGTATTCCCAAAAGGCTGGTTACGAGTACGACTTGGAACCTTTGTTAGGAATCTACAAACTGCATACGCAATTAAACTTAAACCTCAGGCTATCTACCTAAACGATAATTATGACTACTAGGAAAGTAGTTAGTAAAAATGACTTTAATAGTTATTTATTATGAATCCAAACATTACCTTCGCTTATTGCAATATGGCAGACAAAAACATACTTATGTTAATGAATAATTAATAAATTACATTTAACAACATATTGTCTTTAAAATAAAGAGTAAGTACTTACGTCAATGATTGTATTAACCCGACTGGTATTTACACTATTTACCTACCTATACCAGGCACCAACCATGATGTTTTTGATCCACCCCCTACGTTAGTCCTTGCAATTTCATTATATCTTTCGTTTCACATTTTCACAACAGTTCATTTGGCGACGTCAAGGCTACACTGCCAGCCAAATTCCCAGAAATAACACAAGACACACAAGTGGACAAACCGTTCATAAATAATAGAACACTTGAGTGGACCAAAAAAAGTGTCCCTTGAACTACTTTAAAGGCTCCTACATACAGGCGCGACTCGCGCGCGACACAAAGGCACCGGCCGTCGCGCGACACGCGGTGTCTTTGTGTCGCGTGCGATTCAAACGCAGGAGCCTTAAAAGGGATTGTACAGGACGGCGGAAAAGCTTTTGATGGGCGATGCGTGAAACAGAGCGAACTTTTCTGGAAGCAAACAGTTTCGCTATTCCTGGGCTCGGACATCGCTGGTTCATCCTTAGCCTCAAAAGATTTGGACTTTATGAAACGTATAAAGATTAAAGCTAAACCCCCACCCTCCCCGTCGGTCCCTTCGGATGATTTTTAATGTGCGGTGACCTACTAATAAGTTACGAAGCAGCTCAAATGTTCCCTTTTGAACAAACAAAACGGACGACCAAACTTCGCTCTGTGAATAATAAACATGTATAACTTTCCTTTGAAGCTTAATTAAAATTAATTTACGGTTCATAATTATAGAGCTGTTATTTGAAACCTTAGAGAAAACATATGTATTCAAAAAGGTCGAGTCGTATCAGAATTTCGACCTCCTTCAAAGAGACTCGCGACGCGAATCGCGCGCGACTCAAAGGCACCGCTCGTCGCGCGACACGCGGTGCCTTTGAGTCGCGCCTGTTTGCGGGAGCCTTTAAAAGCAAATAAGTAGCCAAGTCCTTGGAAAACTTCCATAGACAAGTAGGACCTAGATTTTAAATGGATACGAAATAAAGTTTGATCTTGATATTTCACGATATTGTTTCGTTCACAATCGGTAACTTGTACTTTAAACTAAGCAATTGTTTGAAAACCTATATAAGTCACGTGGTCTTAGTAAGTTAGGAATCAACACGTATTATCAGTGATTTTTATTTTATTTTCACTGGTGGCGTTGATTTCACTGGTGAGTAGGAAAGGTGCGGCTAGGAAAAACCACCACTGGGTATAATTTAAATTGGAACGTTACTCCCGGTATTTTGAAATTATTAATTTCGTGCCAAAAATAGGTTAATGTACGCAGATAGCACAAAACCTAAATATACGAGACGCATTATTTATCTCGAAGCAAGAGGAGTATGTAAGGATCGTAGCAGGTGGCGTTCTGTAGTTTCTGACACCCCCATGGGAAATAACAGACGTGAGTTTATGTATGTATGTAATATTTATCTATACAAATAAATAAAATTGAAATGTTTCTTTGTAATGTCAATATAACGGTTTTTACTAAATGCATATGAAATTATACAGGGTATAAGGGACAGCCCTCCGCCTCCTTGACTGATGGGGTGAATTCAATATACATATCATACTAAGACGACCGGTACATGAAATTATTTCAGGAAAGTTATGGGAGTCCAATAAACCTGATTTGTTTATTAAGTACCTCACACGCAATGTCGCGCGTAGCGAACGGCAGCGCAGCGAGCCTTCGGCCGCCGAGTATTTCAACATCCATTGCTGATTTTTTTTTATTTTAGCCGTTTTATTTACATAAATGTAGTGCTGCGTACAGATAATGTAATTTTACACTGAAATAAAGGAATAGTAACTGAATATACGATAAAAAATATGAAAATTTCCCTGAGAATATTTCTGGTGGAATATGATTCAAAATCAGGCGCTGAATGCACCCTGTTAGTTTGCGGAGGGCTGTCCCTTACATCCTGTATACGGCACTTATAACAAAAAACCAATTTCAACATTTTTGTCTGTCTGTCTGTCTGTTTGTTCCGGCTAATCTCCGAAATGGCTGGACCGATTTTGACGCGACTTTCACTGGCAGATAGCTGATGTTACAAGGAGTAACTTGGGTCATTTTATTTTAGAAAAATGTTTAGGGCTCTGCGCAAAAAAAATTAAAACCCATGAAATTGTGAACAAAAAGTCGGATTTGAAAAATTCTTTTTGCTTTTGGTAGGCCAATTCTCGAGGATAGTTATAGGCTATTTAACATCACGCTACTACCCTTTTTTTTTTTGGATGGGAAATCATCAAATGACTTCTCCCGCTCTGGGCGGAGCGGGAGGGCGTGTCAGACTTTTACTGACTAAAACCCACCCGTGTTCCTTCTGTTGCCTGTGCCGGGGCCACGGTATGTCTTTATCTCTTTCGAACCTCCCGCAACCCCGGCTGGACGCTACTACCCTTAGGAGCCGAGCAAAAAGAAAAAAGTCAGAAAGAACACTAAGCGAAAACGAAGTAATATCGCGGACGGGCGATGTGGTGCAACGCAGTAGGGGGGCGGGGGGGGGGGGAGTTTTATTAAAATTTGGATTTTATTTTAGTACTGTGTATCAAACGACTTCCACGTGAACGAAGTCGCGGGGCACAGATAGTCTCTAAATAAATTACCTAACCAAAATATTATTGTTCATTGATTCACTATGCAAACATCCTCAAGCCGTCATTGGACGTCACAAATTCACGATCAACATACAATACTTCACACCTTCGATTGTTGTTAATACGGTACTACCTAATATTTGATGAGTAAATAAACGTTATATCTGCGTATTAACTGGTGTCACCTTATAAAGTCGATATGAGAGGACATTAAACTTGATGACGTAGGAAATAAGTAGGTAGGTAGTCTCTCAGTTTTATAGTCAATAACTTTATTCCTTGGAGACAGTCTCTAGGGGTTCAGCGGCCTGCCACGGCTGCGTGAAATTCTTGCTTTTTATGTTTTGAAAATGAAAAGATTAAAGGCTCCTTCAAAAAGGCACGGCTCGCGACGCGAATAGCGCGCGACATAAAGGCACGTGCCACATAAAGGCGACGAGAATCGCACGCGTTGTCGCGTGCGATTCTCGTCGCGTGTCGCGCCTGTTTGCAGGAGCCGTTATACTGGCCATTAGTGATATTACAAACCTACCTGTTTGGTTAATTAATATTAATTAGTTAGCAGACCCGACAGATGTTTTCGTGGTCGTGTCAAAATTTCAATAAAAAAACAATTGCCAAATCGGTCAAGCCGTTCTCAAATGATGCGCTTACCAACGAACAGCATTTCATTTTTATTTATATGGAAGACTAGCTGTGCCTCGCGAATTTATTCGCGTGGAAGTCATAAGATGGCAATATATTAAAATAACAGTCACATTTTAATAAAACTCCCTCGTCCCCCGACCCGCCGCGTTGCATCGCCCGCCCGCGCTATTTGATGGTCATTTGTTCACAATTTCATGGGTTTATTTTTTTTTGCAAGCCCCCTGTTTTTCTAATATAAAAGTAGCCTATGTTACTCCTTATAACAACAGCTATCTGCCAGTGAAAGACCCGTCAAAATTGATCCAACCATTTCGGAGATTAACCGGAACAAACAGACAGACCAAAATTTTAAAAATTACTTTTTTGTTATAAGTACCGTATATACTTTTACATGAATTTAATAAACAGCTGTTATTTTGACATTATAAACAGACACTTCAATTCTATTTATTGGTATAGATTGAAATCGTATAATATGATCTATTTGATCTTTACTTTTATCCTACAGGTCGTTGCGGATAAACTGGACTCAAATATCCTCAAAACGTTTATTCATGTTCAAATTTTATAAGTCTACTTGTAAAATTATTTATTATGGACATGGTCTGAAATAAATATTTATATTTATTTATCTGTTCTAAGATACGTCTTCCTAGGGCGTCCCCTCCCGGCGTTTCCACTCACATCTGCCGTGTAAATACCTTTTGTTAGTCGACTTTCATTCATCCTCTCAACATGACCAAACAATCTAAGCATACCTACTCTTTTAAATTTTTGTCACTACATCTTCTTTTAAACCGCACCGTTGCCTTATCACATCATTCCTCAGCCTATCATTCATAGTCACTTCGCAAGGAACGCATTTCCACAGCATTAACGCAAACGAGGCAAACGGAGTATGTAAAGATCGTAGCAGGTGGCGTTCTGTAGTTTCTGCCTACCCCATGGGAAGAAGGCGTGAGTTTATGTATGTATGTATTACAGTGGCGAGGCTTGACATTTCGTAGGAGGGAAGCCGAAGAAGAAATTGTTCAGTTATAAATTGTCATACAAATACGATTATCACGTTGTGGCGCCGGCTTATTTAGAACAATTTGTGTTGTTGTTGGAAAATATATATTATTTGGCAATCATAGACATCATTGAATGTGCTACTTTTCAATGGTGGTAGGTGAAGTTACTCTTTCGATCCTCGAAAGGGAAGCCGGTAGGAATGGAGTTGTTAGCGTGCCTCGCCTTTGGTATCTGATATAGATTTCCATCTTGTTTGAGATGAAACCTTCTCTCGTCTTACCCTTCCTTTCTAACCGATCCTACGTAGATTTTGCTTTCCAATTATAATTTTTAATTGGCCAGCTGCATCATCTACCGGCTGATCGCATGTCATCCCGCACTTACAATAAATAAAACTGATTGCATTCCTCAGGACACGTCGTGCGCACAAACTACCGACTTTTTCTACAGCTGACGTATTACTGGTATACAGGGTGTAAGGGACAGCCCTCCGCAAGCTAACAGGGCGCATTCAGCTCCTTATTTTGAATCTTATTTCACCGGAAATATTCTCAGGAAAATTTTCATTTTTTTTATCGTATTTTCAGTTAATATTCCTTTATTTCAATGTAAATTTAACTTCTCTGTACGCAGCACTCCATTTATGTAAATAAAACAGCAAAAATCAAAAAAAAAAAATCTGCAATGGATGTTGAAATACAACGATACATTGCATGTGAGGAAATAAAACAAATCAGATTTATTGGATTCCCATAACGTTCCTGAAATAATTTCTTGTACCGGTCATCTCAGTATGATATACTGAATTCACCCCATCAGTCTGCGGAGGGCTGTCCCTTACACCCTGTATAATAATAGGGCAAAACTTGGGTAATCGGTGATAGTTTCGTTTTTTACTTGTAAAATTCGATTCATTGATCAGATTATTTTTTAAATTTACTGCGATATAGTACACAAAAGAAGCTTTGGTAACTTCTATCTAAAAATGTGGCAAATACTATTTTGATTGAAAAATATACATTTATCAAGTCCATCTCTACGTAGTAATTTGGTAATAAAACACATATTATCTATCACCGAATAGCTGCATATCACGAATTAGCCAAGTTTTGCCCTATATGTCGTTGCTATGTTATCCTGCGTTCAACGTTTGTGGGTCAAATCTGCGCTTTATCAACAGTCTCAAGCGATGTTAACGCGAATACTGTTACTTATCCGCTTTTTAATCTTTGACAGTCAGCTGGTTTATCGTTTTTAGGATTCCGTACTTCAAAATGAAAAAAACGGAACCCTTATAGGATCACTCGTGTGTCTGTCTGTCCGTCTGTCACAGCCAATTTACTCCGAATCTAATGTACCGATTAAGTTGTTTGGTACACATATTAATTTTTGTGACCAAAACACGGACGTGTAACGTAAATAAATGAATTTTGATTATGGGGGTCACTTTTAGGGCCAATAAGAAAATTTAAAAAAAAGTTTTTCTAACTATACCGTATGACATATTATTATCAAATGAAAGGGCTTACTGTGAGCGTCTTAAATAATATACTTTTTTGTAATGTTAAAATAAATAGTTTTACAGATATTTAAGAAAAAGAATTACCATACCCCCCCCCCTTATCTCCGAAACTAGTGAGGCTAAAATTTAAAAAAAAAATACAGAAAATAGTTCTACACTTATAGATTACAGGATAACCTATAAGAAGTCTATGGTATTAAAATAACATGGTAAATCTCACAATATTGCGCGTTCAAAACTTACATTAGCAGTTGGAATGTATGGGAGAACATGTTTTTCAACTACAATGTTAAGTTTGCTCTTGGGACAATTATTCTTTCTCTTCTTTCTTCATCCCAACTACGGAACCCTTAACTGTGCGTGGTCCGACACGCACTTAGCCGGTTTTTTGTTTGGCCGGTTCTTTGTTTGTATTTATTTGCTATTTTAAATTTCAAACACTCGTGATTTTTTTTAATCTTCTATATATCTGATTTTTTACATGAAAATAGGTAGATGGGCGCCTGCTTCTACAAAATAACAATAACTAAATGTAACAAATGTTTATTTCAGCAATATCACATGATAAAGATTTAACACTGTATCAAATTAGCTAATGTAAATACGACGCATTTTCCCCCAACATTCTGATAAGCCACTAAAACACATGGTCGAGATAAACCACAGAATTAACACAAAGTACCTATGTAAGTACATATGTACGTCACAAGCCTTTGTGTTATAAATTACTTAATTAATTACAATCATTACGATAATATTTAAAGCCATTTGCATTATCAGGAAAAGAAAGGAAAGCATAAATGCGTCACCGACTTAAATTATGATTTAATTACAGATTAACACAATAGACATGGCTTTCGTAAACCATTTTACGTCATTGCAAATTGTATGCATTTTTCCAATGAGACAAGTGCGCAATATCTGTCCTTATCTATGTAAATCAGTGGATGTGTCAGATAAAAATCGAACGATTTTAAATCTTGTGATTAATGACAGTGAGTAGTTGAGTACACGGCCCAAAATATCTTGGTGGACGGTGAAGCGGGAAAGTAAAAGACATTCGTCATGGATGGGTAGTCTATGAACAATTAGAATGTGGGTCATTGAATATTTTTATGTACACGTTTGAGAAAGGTGTGCAATATCTGTCCCTATGTGTATAAAAATCGAAATATTTTTTCCTTGTGATGAATGAGAAGCATACAGTGAATACAGAGCCATAAATATAGAAGAAATGGTATATGAACGATTCGAATGTGGTTCATATTTTTTCATATTTTTAAGTAGGTTGAGCATCATTTTTTTATTAAAACGTCATCAATATCTGGCCTAACAGTTTTGGGAATAATTGTATTGAGGGTGTCATTGTATGATAATTTAGAAAAATAGCCAAAAATGTATAGTGTGTATGAAAATTACTAGTGACATTTTCCTTTATCATTTCTTTTTTTTATCATTTTTCATGTTATTAAGGGCTATATTGGAATGAAGTCGGTATTTGCTATTGCTATTTACTTATGTGCATCAAAGTTTATGAGGGATGCTGTCATGCGGGTGTTTCGACGTAGCAACATTAATTCAAAGTTACTAGATAACGTATCGCAACGCAAAATACCTACAACTTATTAGGTATATTTAATTAGGTAGGTTATCGTAAAAAACATGATAAAAGTGGTTCGTTAAGAAAATGTCATAAGATTATCATCTCATTATTTTTATCTAGAAATACTTATTTCCTGAGGCAGATATTACCGTATCTAATCTAATATTAAATACTTACTTTATACGTTTAAAAAAATATAATTAAGTACCTAGAAGTAGTTTGTTCTGACAACCAATCTTACCAAGGGGTATCGTATTACCCAGTTACTGGGTTGTGGAGGTAAGATAGGCAGTCGCTCCATGTAAAATACTGGTATTCAGCTGCATCCGGTTAGACTGGAAGCCGACCCCAACAAAGTTGGGAAAAGGCTAGGCAGATTGAAGTAGTTTGTTTTGAAGTAAGGTGATATGGCCAGAAAGGTACTTTGCAAGAAGAGAAGTAGGTATGGAAGAAAATACATATTGCGCCGACCTCAAATTAATTAGTTTTAACTTGATCGAAATAAAAATTGAAGGTAACATGAAAAAAAAAATATTGGGATAAGGGCAGAAGAATGATGAATTATGTAATTGGTGGCAGAAGAATGATGAATTAAGCGTGAATTTACCGTACCTAATCACAAATTGTAAACCATGTTTAGATAATCAAAACATCAGAAAGTGTGTTATGATAATTTCAAATAACAGTGTTTTTATAATTAATGGTGTGTTGGGAATAAGATTCTTATAGAAAACCAGTTTAGGTAGAAAAACATTAATAAAAATAAGCACGAAATGAAACATAATTTTTACACATAAATAAAATAATGTAGGAAATCAAGAAAATTATAGTAAAGGGGCGTGTTTTCCGTTTCTAGAATTCCTAGTACTTACAAAAGACTATGTGATATAAGTCAAGACGACTCATGGTTGTGATGAATTTTATTTCCTACGTCTATTATTCACCTAAACGATTTCCGAAACCAATTACACACTGACCTGTTTAAATAAAATCTTAATTACGTCTAATGAAGTAATGACTTGGGTAAAAACTTCTTTTATATCAGTCGAAAATAGAGGTTGTCTTTTCGACGGCAGGACATATTTTTAGACAGCCACCGCCACCGCAAAAAGGAATTCAAAAAATATTTTAAATTCTTTTTCACGGCAAATGTTTCACTATGTAAAAGAAAATTCATAAGATAAGGTCACTCACCTCAGATGTCTCTGTGTACTCCTCTCCGTGTTCATCTTTATACGTGATGTTGATATTGGAGACTGTGTACGTGTCACTGATGAACCGGTCCTCCGTGGGCCCGTACCGCACAGACTCCAGCTCACTCCCAGGAGTGTGGCATCCCACCAGAGACACCACCCATCCCAACGCCGCAAAACGAGACCACAACCCACGCATTTTCACAACATACACTAAAATAATGTTCCACTACACAAAGTAGCTCTCACTCGAACCGTAAACGAACACACTTGGCTAACGGTCGATATGTTTTTAAACATTGGCGAGCGAAACGATATCGATAGTACACCAGCACTATTTTAACACGTCTCGGTAGAACCGCGACCGTCCACGGTGTGACGCTAAATGAAAACTCGACAAGACTATCAGCGCCGCTATCGCTCAACGAAAACAGACGCAATGGATTTAGTTGAGGACGCGATAACGTTATCGGTGCGAACTCACTTTTTAGCACAACACTAACTTCTTGCGGGAACTCTCTGGTGCGACTAAAGTTCTGTTGCGTTTTGCGTTCCACTTTCAAACGTCGACTTCGTTCAGGCAAAGGTTATGATAGTTTCGGCCAGTAGTGCCGCATTATCTTTCGTTAGCTCTGTTCTGTATTGTAATTGTTGAAGTCGATTGCTGCCCCATAACCGGTCAGGAACTTCACAGCAGCAGGCAGCTGAAACAATAGAAACGTGACGTCAGAATTATAGTAAAATAGTAATTCGATTTATGGTCACGTAGGCAGAATAGGCGGTGATTTGACTTTGCTTTTATAGGCTACGCACACATGATAAGAACCGGTACTAAGTTATGTTTAAATTATTGTGTAACTGTGTACAATTAAATTTTACAGTTTGCGAAGTGAATTCAACCATCCGGTGTAAATGTGGAAAGTCTAGTCGAGACTTTTCTTTGTGAAACGATGATTTAGAACTATTCGATGTTTATTATTGTTTTCGTTATTTGGTGTGTATTGTTTGCCCTTATCAATAAAAACAACTAGATAATAATGAAGTGCTCTATAATTCCTACTAAGCCTTCTATCATAGTTTTCAAGATAGGCTTCATTACCTTCATTCATTATTATTAGGATTATTTAATTTTGCCGATTTCAAATTTCTCATAATGTCGAAATAAAAAAAAGTTAATTTAAAAAATCAAAAAACCCAACTGCGTAAAAAGTGAAATTTAAAAAAGATGGAAACAAGATGACCTATTTTGTCTCCAAACAATTTTTACGTGTACAACTGCCTTTATGTCACTTTTCACGAGCACCACAGAAAAGACTTCTAGATCTTTCACGTTCTTTATTCAAAATATTGTTCTTGACATTCACAAACTTTTCGCTCAAGACCTCACAGACAAACAATAAAACTCAATTTTCCACTTAAACCGTTAAAGATAAGTGGGTCAAAAGGACATTTTATTTATTCGTAAAACCAGTGGAACGACTTCTAATATAAAATGCCGTATCAAGAGATAAGTATGGCTGATAAAGGCGTAGTCTAGCTAGATATCTACTGTCTACATATTTATGTTTTATAAGGTCGATGACATGCAGTGACCACAAAGTTAAAAGTATTGGCGATACATGAATCATTGAAGATAGTATTGTTTTTCATTGTTATTATAAATATGGATGCACGCAGGTTCACAAGCGAATAAATTATTCACGTAAATAAATAAATAAAATATCCCGATGGTTGAAAGTAAATATCATTGACCGGAGATGGTCGGCCATGATCTCAGAACTGTAACCTTCTTCACATATTTAAGTACCTACGCTTCTTTTAACTAATAATGGTATACGATATTTTAGCTAAAATAAATGTAAATACCAGTATATTGTTATCTTTATTAGCCTTTTAGTTAAGGCGAAAGCACCAGGGTAGCCCGTGCAATTCAAAATTTCTTGCGTTTTTTGCAATTTGCAGATCAGTAATAGGTTGTATGTTGATTAAAATATGATTCGAGACCGTAACAAATATGTTTTTAAAGAATTATAATCATTAAAGTCATCAATACAACTCTCTAAGACCAAGTAATCCTATTGAATTACTATTTTATGAAATATACTCTCTTAAGGAGTTGTATTACTGATTCTGATTATTATAATTCTATATTAGGTATTTGTTACGGTCGCGAATCATACTTTAATAAACATATACTCTGACACTGAGCTACAAATTACAAAAATCGTAAGGAAATTTGAATTTCGTGGGCTACCTTTGCGCTTCCCCCTTAACAGCATAGTACCTATTTTAACTAAACAGTGGCGTTAAAGGCCTTAATGATATTCAATTATAGTTTAGTTTGGAACTGAGACCAACCGCGCGCGAGCCGAGCAAGCGAAGCGAGCTGCGCTATCGAAGCGAGCGATGCCACGGCCGACGAGCGCTACTTCCAAAGGCTAGGCTGTCAACTAAACGACTAATTAAGCTAGTTGGCTGCGACATATACATAATTACTTATTATAAATTAATGACGCATTTCGTGTCTGTCTGTATGACCGCGTTGTTCTTCTAAACTTCGCAACGGATTTTGATGCGGTTTTCACCATCATTTAGAGAATTAATTTCGGAAGGTTTATGTGGATAATACATTAATATTAAATTTACATATACCTAATAAAAGAAAATCACGATGTTTCGTCAAGTTGTAAAATCCGTGTGTCGCAGGGGCAGGCCGCTAGTTCAGATTTCAGAATAATTATTTCTTCTGAATAATTTATTTGTCAACATAAGTTCGCTCACTCGAGATGGTTGTACCAATTTTGCGAAAAGCTATTTATTGTTAGATTCGGGTCATTGACTCCGTAATAAGGAATAGTCGTATCGTTCTTGAACTTGCGAAGTGGGAACATGGAACTATGGAAGCTCATTGCCATCGTCTATATGGGTAATCAGAATTTACGCCTCTGGGCATAGGGTGTAATTAGAGGGAACAACATGTGCAAGTTGGACTCTCACACATTCACACGAAGGGTTCCGTACCACCGTACAGTATTTAACACTAAGTAGGGCAAAACTTGGGTAATCGGTGATAGTTTTGTTTTTTACTTGTAAAATTCGATTCATTGATCAGACTATTTTTTAAATTTACTGTGATATAGTAGACAAAATAAGTTTTGCTAACTTATATCTAAAAATGTGGCAAATACTATAATGATTGAAAAATGTACATTTATCAAGTCAGTAGTAACTTGGTAATAAAACACAATTATCTATCACCGAACAGCTGCATATCACGAATTAGCCAAGTTTTGCCCTACATTTTTTGAAGTGACAACTTTTTTAGCCGCGTTCAGCGTTCTTTGGTAGGGGAAAATCTTACGGGTTCGCGACATGCGACATGCTAATGTGACGTGGCAGGCATTAGCGGTGAACCACTTTTCAACCTGCCGCGCTGTCCGCGACGATACATACATGTTAATGTTTTAAGTTTTCACTTCTGTCGACAGTCCCCATGACTGTCTACTTTAAAAAAAAAATACTTTTATTTAAAAAAAGCCGGAATAAACATGTTTCTTGTATGGGGACCCCCTTTAATTTTTAACCATGTTTTATTTTTATTATTTGTTATTACAGTGGCCATAGTAGTACCTACACGCTGTTGCTCGAGAACTCCACGACCTCATTCCGCCTGCCCCCTTCTACCATCGGACATCTAGACGCACTGCAGGTTACCATCCCTTCCCTACCTGGTTGCTATTCCACCGATTCGCACTAAGCGTTTCCAAATGTCTTTTGTGATGCGCACAGCAAAGGAGTGGAACTCTCTGCCTGCGTCTGTGTTTCCGAACGTATACAACCCCGATCTCTTCAAAGTGAGAGTTAACAGGCTTCTTCTGGGTAAGCTCGCTCCATCGTCGACTTTATCTCTGTCATCTCTGACCTAGACTAGAGTCAAGAGCAAACCTATCTTAAATAAACAATAAAAACCGTTGCCACCCTCTGGGTACGAAACCCTAATAAAAAGCAGGTAACTGCCATTGGTCTATCGCCAAGACATTGTTCCTTTAAGAAGGCGGGGTAGGTTCATTCCACTTCCTCTAAGGTGATATTTCGTATCGGAAATAAATTATGATTTTCTTGAGGCAAAATTGATTATGATAAAAACAATTTTGGAACTAATTTGTTTCAGTTTATAAGTACTTCCATACATGTATTCTCTATACATATAAGGTGTAATTTAAAAAAAAGAAGAAAAATCATCTGTTCCACTAGCTGCTGATTTTTTTTTCACGATTTCAAGTTTGGTCCCATAGTAAAAGTTGTTCATAATGATGAGTACAATGACCCCTCAAGAGGTTGGCAGTTATTTAAATTACACCTTTATATTATAAATTCGCTCGTCGCTTTTCATGTTTATCTGTGTGACCGCGTTGTTCTTGTGCAACGGATTTTTAAGTGGTTTTCACCATCATTTAGGCGTCAGGGGCGAGTCGCTAGCTGATCTATAAAATATTCATTAGTGAACATTAACGGGTTATAATCCGTTAATTTAATATGACATATAAAATTATTTAAAATTCGAAAAACTTGTTTGTCAGACGAATAAGAACGTATACAAATATTTTGACATATTTTTTACGTGTACAACTTTTTGTTTGCCTTTTCACGCATATCTCGGTGTAAAGATCAAGTTTGTATAGTACTTATTTTTAACTCACGAACCGACACGCGCTTTACTTGTGTTAACCAAGTGTACAAAACGCTGTGAATGTGTGCGTGAAGACGAGTAACGTCAGCACATAACACACACACGCACACACACATCCGACTTCACCATTGCCTTGGACGGTACCGAGAGCTCCTGCGCTTACAAACACATTCACAGCGTGTTTGTACACTTGGTAACCACATGTAAAGCGCGTGTCGCTTCGTGATATAAAAATACTTGTACCTACTGACTTCTGACGTCAGAGCAAACAGTAGTAAGTACTGAAGGCATCAAAAGTAAAGCATATTTATTTAGTACTGGCTACTGTTTGTCCTATGAAATATTTTTTTAGTCACGCACAAAGATATCTTGTAAAAATGGTCTCATCATGATGATGATGAATGTACATATACATACAGTACAAATAATATACTCCTTCTCCCTATAATCCATCCAGAGGTTGTCTGTTAAAGATCGCTTTTAGTAATAAGACCTCCCATTGTGTCACCCTGTGTAAAACTTTTACATTTATATCTGTAATTTTTATGGTGTATATAATAAAGACTATCTACAGCCCTATTCTGTAAAAACTCGCGTTCGAGCTCACTTTTTTAAGTCAATGTCAATGCTAATGTCTTAATTATATTTTTGCCGCAGTTACAAAAGAAAACTCAATGCCTATGTAGTGAAAGAGAATGTCATCTATTTACAAAAAGTTTGGCTCAACATATGCTCGGCAAAAAAATGTGAATGGTAGTAGTGCCAAATGTCATGAATGGAAGTGTCAAAAAATCCTTTCGATTTTTCACGCGTTAAAAGCGTTGATATATTAGTCTTGCGAGTAAGATATAGACACTTTATACAGCATGTATCAGAAATATGAAATATTTAAGGTGTGGTACAAACCTTCATCATCAACCCGATTCCTATCGGCTTCCCCGGCTTAGGAACAACCACTCTTCTTAACGTCTATTATAGCCGAATTATATGGTACACCTGTGTGTGTAAACTGTGTATCACAACACATTGCATAATTATATTTAATACCAGTTTAATACATCATAAGATTAAAAACCTACAGTTTTTTGTCTGAGTTTATGAGAACTGAACAATTTTTTCTTCGGCTTCCCTCTAATGATGATTGTAGCTGCGCCACTGGCACATAATATAGAAGTGTAGTTATAATAAATCAGAAATAATGAGAGCATTCACATTATCAATAACGATAACCCCGATACGAATATTTAGTTCCAAAGAGAAACGCATTTGTACGATAACATATCGATTCGAAACGTCATTGCTATTTGGAAATATCACCGTTGCTGGAAAATAGATTAACATTGGTCACAAAAAAACTAATTTCATTGCTGACTCGAATTAATCAGCCTAACCCTTTCCCAACTATGTTGGGGTCGGCTTCCAGTCTAACCGGATGCAGCTGAGTATCAGTATTTCACATGGAGCGACTGCCTACCTGACCTCCACAACCAAGTTACTGGGTAACACTGGTTGTCAAAACTTTTGGGCTTCTGTCTACCCGGAACAACTAACAAAGTTCGACGAATGACAGCTGGGACCAACGGCTTAACGTGCTTTACGAGGGTCGGAGGGGTCTCGATATGTAATGGATGGTCACCCATCCACGAACCGACCGCGGCAAGCATAGCTTAACTTTCTGTAATCATTTAGCCACGAGCCTCTGACTGTAGGTTCTCTTGTACTGCTGACTCTATCTACACTAATATTTATTTTCTTATATGTATATTTTGACTTTAGGAGAACAACCCATAAAACCTTATCGTCATTCTCCATATAAAGTAGCCTCTGAAAAAACAAAAAGTTCTAAGCAAATCGCTCGTGAAAAAGCTATAAATGACAGAACACACCGCGCCGACTGACGGAAATTGGGGATGTGCGTCGTAAAAGAAAACTGGCATTGTATACCTGCCTTTAATAAATAATGGCGTCGTTTTACTGTTTCCTGTTATGTATACGTTCTTAAAATATAGTAGCTTTAATTATTTATTGTTATGAAATCAGTCTTTATTGTAGTATTATCCCTAAAGGTATCTTGTGCAGGAAATCTCACATTATGTAAAAAAAAGGCGATCACAGAGGCGAAGCGCGCTAACAACTCCATTCCTACCGGCTTCCCTTTGGAGGATCGGAAGAGTAACTTCACCTACCACCATTGAAAAACAGCACATTCAGTAATGTCTTCGTCTGCCAAATAATATATATTCTAACAACAACACAAATTGTTCTAAATTAGCCGGCGACTTTGTATGACTATTAAGAATATTATTAGTAACTGAACAATTTCTTCTTCGGCTTCCCTCCTACGAAATGTCAAGCGTCGCCACTGGGCGGTGATGTGGGAACTGGTGACAGAAATGAAAACATTAGCAAGTGCACAGGCCGCTGCGCTGCGCATCGCCAATCTGGCGCTACACGCCACATTAAGGCTCCCGCAAACAGGCGCGACATGTGACACGACACAAAGGCACCGCGTGTCGCGCGACGAGCGGGAGTTGTGACGTGAGCATATCCATGACGCGAACCTGAAATATTTTCCCCTACCAAAAAGCGCTCAGCGCGCATGAAGAAGTTTTCACTTCAAAAATCGAATAGCTACAGGAGCTAGACCACCAGCAGTATTATTGTAATCTTACTTGAGTGTGGGAAAGAGATGGAGCTAGACGTCCTGTATAGCTCCATCTCTTTCTCACACTGAAGTAACATTAAAATAATACTGCTTTAAGACGTGGTGGTTGGTCCCCTGATCATTCTCATAATATTTATTTCAAATTCTACTTGCTAGTTTCTTTAGTTCTGATACGGACCGGTTAGAGTTGGAGCATAATATTTATTGTTTTCATGAAAGATAAAAGTCCTTGTATAATTTACTTAATGAAGGATTAGAGAACTAGGATGCTACGTTACTCACAAGCAGATAACTTATCAAAAAACAAAATTATCTATTCTCAACTAAATCTTTCCCGTTTAAGTGATTTTTCATCCTGAGCAAATAAAATTTAAGCCGAAAAACATTTCTGGTAATTAAAATATTAAATTAATACACTCGCAATGTCAAAGTAAAGCTTCCTAATAAAAGATTACGTAAGGATGTTACATTAATTATCTCAGTTTCCTTTATTTTTATAAGATTTTATTTAAACATATTACGTGAAATGATAAAAGAGGCCGAAGTGGACTGGTGGAAGTGACTGCATGAAACTTTATTTGTAAGCTAGTTTCTGACCGCGACTTCGTCCGCGTGAAATGGCAGCCGCCTTCGGCCCCCGACCCACTGCGTCTCGACGGATCGCCCGCCCGCGCTCGTTTTCGCATAGCGTTCTTTCTGACTTTTTGCCGTTTTGCTCTGCCCCTAAGAGTCGAAGCATGATGTTAAATAGCCTATAACCTTCCTCAAGAATTGGGCTATCAAATGCGTAAATATTTTTTCAATTATACTGGTAGTTCCAGAGATTAGCGCGTTCAAACAAACCAACAAACTCTTCAGCTTTATTATTAGTATAGATAAATAGCTAAATTATACGAGTAGATAGGAAAAGAAACAAAAACAAGACTAGTTGATTGTTTTATTATTCATTAATATTTTTATCTTAGACTACCGCATTGTTTTATTTGTCTTTAGCTTAACGCAAGTTGAGTAATCGGTAGTCTTTTCCCCCCAAGATAATTAAAACGGTAAGTAATTAGTTTTTTTTTTATGAAGAAATCCGTTCGATCGGTTAACGGTTTTCGCAAAGGATGATCGGCTTACAGTTTTTATGTACTTTTAATGACATCAAACATCTTAATGTTACTCATAATCAATACAAAAAATAAGTGTACGAACATCGTACTTAGTCTAATATTTATTTGCACTCAGCCAAATATTATCAGTTAGTTATGTATGAACTTATGATGGATGACACTACATAATATTGTTATGTGATATTATCAAAAGAAAAATACTATTCTGGTAAATTAAATAGGTACGTGAAATAAGCTCAAAGTCTAAAGTCCAAGTTTTTTATCAAATGTATTTAACGCGACCACAAAGAATACACCATTTATGTGGAAATGATAAATTATTTTATTAACAAATTATATTGACGTTACGCAGAAAATTACAAAAGAATCGACGTTCGCAAACCTTTGCTCGTTGAAAATGTTCAATTAATATTAAATTAATTTAATTTAAGAGCCGCTGAAGTTGAGATAACAATTTCTCCCTTTTGCGTACATTGCGTAACTCGGGGCGAAAGAAAACGTAAGAGCATTTTGCTTGTTATCATTTAATGAGGGTAAGAAGAGCAAACTTCGATAAATGATCATCGTAGAGGTATCTAATATCAGCATTTACTGCATATTATTTTATTTAAGTAGGTATATTAGTTTTCATTTTAATGGAAGACGTAATTTTTCTTTAATAAGATGTTTTTAACAACATAGGTTAAAAAAAAAGAAGATTGCATGATTTGCTGGGCTATTCCGTAAAACCACAGTTACGAGGCTCCTTCTTTCGAAATTAAGGTTATTTCATAATTTTGAATTAATTTCTTTTGAAGTCGATTTAATTTTTTGTTTCGTAATTTTTAATTTTAAGTAAAAGCTGCAACATTTGTTTGTAATAAGTAGTTAATAGTTTTGTTGTAAATATTGCACTAGAATTTGACCAAGGTTTTGAGATGTCGCACCCGTAGCTCGTATCAATAATCCAGGCCGTCACACTTACACGTATTAGTCCATAATCTTGAAAACTCCTGAACCGATTTTGATGAAACTTGCATTGTTCCCTAAGTTAAAGTAAATCAATCAATCAATCTGCCTAGCCTTTTCCCAACTATGTTGGGGTCGGCTTCCAGTCTAACCGGATGCAGCTGAATACCAGTATTTTACATGGAGCGACTGCCTATCTGACCTCCACAACCCAGTAACTGGGTAATACGATACCCCTTGGTAAGACTGGTTGTCAGACTTTCGGTCTTCTGACGACCCGTAACGACTGTCAAAGATCTACGAATGACAGCCGGGACCAACGGCTTAACGTGCTTTCCGAGGCACGGAGGAGTCTCGGTATGTAAAGATGGTCACCCATCCACGGACAACCCCGGCAAGCGTAGCTTAACCTGATGGATCGACCCGTGCGGCTGTTATTACTTAGCCACGAGCTCCTCTAAGTTAAAGTAAATGTAAGCCAGAAAAAAAATGGTCACAATCCGATTAATAGTTCCGGCAAACATCCATACAAACGTATACACATACACACGTAAAATTCTGTGTATTTGTTTAGATTTTCATAATTATGTCAATATATTGCAAATCCAATAATTTTACAGACATATACATGTCGAATTGATGACCTCCTTCTTTTTTTGAAGTTGGATAAAAACGTTCAAAATGTAGTCGCAATCTCACTCTGTCACTCTCGCAATGAAAATAAACTTTTAAACGCCTGTTGTCAGATTGAGATTAAAATGCGAATATTCTTAAAAATATGGGAATTATCACTCAGAATCTGATGTCCATTCGATGGTAAGTTTTTAGAGAATAGCTAGCTTTCCTCAGACAGGTTAGCCAGCCATTACTTTGGCATAGGCCTAGTATACAATCAACACAAATCGTATTTCACAGAATATACCTGCCGATAAGCGTAACCATTTTGATTCCTAGTAAGGAGACTATTGTTAATATGTTCATGTTCAGTTCAACATGATTAATTACAAAGTTATCTAATCTGGCTATAATATAAAAGTGAAACCGAAATTGTGTCACGCATGTTTTAATTATTATCTTGTTATTAGGTGAACGACTGCGGCAGTGCGAATGACCTCTTACGTCGGTAACCACGAAACAATTATAACAAAAGGATTACTTGGTACAGAGACTGATAAGAGATTCAAGATCGCGTAGAAATCAAAGAATAAAAAAATCAACTTCTGTATTTTATGTCTAATGCTTTGGATTGCCGCAAGTTGCCAGTGTTTGCCCTCATAATATTATCATAGCACAAAACACACGTAAAATTATCTCGGCGAAATTTTATCGCGCACTAGATTTTTAATGCACTGCTTAGCGCCGAGAGTTGAAAATCCAACTGTATGTTTTTTCGACGCGCTGGGGTGAACTTTGTTGGATAGTCAATGCTCGGCTCAACACTGAGTTGAAAATCCAGCGCTTGATAAAATCCCGCCGCGATATTTTTACGTCCGTGCGAACGTGGGCTTATACAAGGTGTAACATAATTAACGCACAACTTGTTAAGGGGTCATTGTACTCATCATTATGAACAACTTTTACTATGGGACCAAACCTGAAATCGCGAAAAAAAATCAGTTGCTCCCTACATTTGTTCGCATAACTCGTCAAAATGTAGGGAGCAGCCGATTTTTTTTCGCGATTTCAGGTTTGGTCCTATAGTAAAAGTTGTTCATAAGAGGTTGTGCGTTATTTATGTTACATCTTGTAGAAGAACTCAGACTGCCTGAAGAGTATTATGATCTTGCTAGTGTATCGCAAATAAAGAAGAGAATTTAGGAAAGAGTCCAACAAAAATGAGTCGCTCAGCGGAAGAGTGGCCTAATCCACTTTATAGAAACAGAGTTAAGTAGATATTTACATACTAGATGTATCGATCTTTGAAACCATAGTGGCCTAAAATTTAGTTTACGTTATTTTGAGTAGATGGCGTTGATCAATATTCTTATTCCATTATAATAATAGTATGTAAATATCTACTTAACTCTGTTTCTATAAATTTGTGGATTAGGCCACTCTTCCGCTAAGCGACTCAAATAGTAATGCTCGTTTTCACTAACGCGCTGTTGGGTTTTCAACACTCGGCCTAGCGCCCATAGTTGAAAATCCAACAGCGCGCTTAATAAGCCGATGTTCGCACGGACGTAAAAAAATCGCGGCGAGATTTTATCGCGCACTGCATTTTCAACTCTCGGTATTGAGCCGAGCATTGAGAATCCAACAGATTGCATTCAAGCGCGTCGAAAAAACACTGTTGGATAAAATCCAGTACGCGAAAAAAAAATCGCCGCGATATTTTTACGACCGCCCGAAGGTCTGCTAAGTGTGACACTGACACAGTGTTAGTCCACACTGTGGACCACACAGGCATCTCCTACGTTGCAAAAATCTCAATCGACTCGTACAGTGCTGCTAATGCACATGCAACTGAAAGAAAGAAAGAAAGAAAAAACGTTTATTGGCACATGCCACAAGTGCACACAGTATCATGAAAGGAAACAAAGAAAAAGAACTTAAAACTAACAATATTTAAAAAGTACAATTACCTACATCAAAGCCAAAAAAAAAGCATGTAGGTAAATACCGTGTGACTCACGGCTGCGCCAAATAGGCCCATTTCAGCATAATGTCGGACAACAATGGTGGTGTGGTGGATGGTGCAACTGCATGATCGATCTCTAAATATAGCATAGCAATGTTTACCTTGTACGTATTATGTTTTATGGATTCACTATTCCGCTACTGGGAGGCTGTTTTCAAAACGCCGTCTGTTAATAATACAATATTTATCAAACTGTAGGCATGTAGTGAATGTTTAGGTTTACTTTAGCACATGGTTGGACTATTATATGTAGGTGCACCGACGTCTATTTTACTGTTGGCAGCTGAACAAACGGAACCACGGATTTTTACGAAGCACAAGCAACAATTTCGAGGTAGAAATTGTAGGATAAATGGATTGTTTAAACTAGAATAAAAAAATCTTTTATCCCGACACGAATGCATGAATTTTCCTAAGCAGATTCCAGCTAGATTACTATGTTAGTAAGTGAAAAGAGAAATATGAAACTAAATCAATTACTTTGTCCAGACAAAGTTGAACGAACCATTCCTCAAATAGGAATATAAGTAGTTAATAATACCTCAATAAAACCTAATAAAGGTCGATAACATCGCACGACAAGGTAAACAGTTCTCGGAAATGCGACCGCAATTTTCTCTTTTCAATTCAAAGCTGAAATTACACTTGGACGAAAAGGAAAACCCGCAAAGAAAAACAACAGAAATTAAAAAAACTTCGGCCTTAAACGATTACGAATGAAAAGCAAGCTAAAACGTTTATTAATTTTTGTCAAAAAATGAAAAACGAGTCAACAATTTTGTTGATACAAAAAAAAATCTTGGAAGCCCATAGGACAAAGAGATTGTTTTTGAATTTTGCCGTGTTCATTACGTCTGCTGGGGCTGAAAAACCAATTATAAAAGTTTCTCAGTTAAAATTTTCAAAATAACCACGAAAATAGGAGACCATTCCATCAGCCTTTATTTTCACCCTGGACGTTTATAAAGACAGAAGTTCCTAATGACTTGGTGATTCGACAAGGTTGTGTGGCGGCCATGACAGCGGCTGTCCTTCAGGAAGCAATATCAGGGGTATTGGTGTATTTAACGGGTTGAAAGATAGATTGATACTATCTTCAAGGATTGTTTACTAACTGGGCCCTTGTCAGCTTCCAAATCTTCCAGGATGAGAAGTGACTTTTTTATGCAGCAAGTTGGACTCTCACCAGTATCTAATCATCCGAAGCGATTCGGCAGATTAGTGGAGAAAACTTGGCTAACAAACAAATAAACTTTCTCCTAGTTTCCTTTTGTTTAATTTTCATCATCAGTTTGACTTGCATATTAGCGAGAAAAAGCCGGAACGAAAAGATTAGTTCCTCGACAAGAGCCTCCAACAATCCATATTATTATTATAAATGCAAAAGTAAGTCTGTTACCTTTTCACACCTAAACCAATCGTTTTATGAAATTTGACAGATAGGTAGCTTGGGACTTGTGTATTAAAAAATGATGACGTACAAAACACATGCAAACAAAATCGCGGGAAACAGCTAGTAGGTAGGTAATTCATAAACAGCACTACCTAAATTGCAAAACTACACTGACATTGTCGTCGTCCGAAAAGGGGTGAAAAAGAACACGGAAGCTCATAATGCCATGATATAACAAGGTTGTATGGTGGCCGTGACTGCGACCCTGTCCTTGGTAGACGCCCAGGGGTAATGGTGTCGAGTTGGGGAGATATCTTTGTTTGTTTACCTTTAAATGTATTGAGTTTTGGCTACGGATCCTTCCTTGTAAATTATGAAATTAACTTTCAAATATATGTTGCAAGTTTGAATATTCATGGCATGATCTATTCGTGTGAAGAAAGCAATATACAAACAGCCAGTTCAGCACTCTAATTGTTAAACACACTCGATCACAATCTGAATGATTTTGAAGCAAATTGCTAAACCATTGCTTTGATTCCAATCCATGTTCGAAAAATGTATCTGCACAACAACGTAAATAACGCAATGAATGTTGTTGAACTGTCAAAATGAAACCGATTCCTACAGGAGCTAGACCACCACCTCTTAACGCAGTATTATTGTAATCTTGAGTGTGGGAAAGAGATGGAGCTATTAATACAGGACGTCTAGCTCCATCTCTTTCCCACACTAAAGTAAGATTACAATAATACTGCTTTAAGAGATGGTGGTTGGCCCCCTGTAAGTGTGTTACGCAATTGCTCCGCTGACATCAATCAACCTTTCAAATTCTATTTTTATTCCTTCTTAATTAAATTAACTGAATTACTTTGAATGTGCTATGCATTATCTCATTAGCCCCTACATCATTTATAAAGATTCGATCAAATATATGTCAGTTGCCCTTGTCTGTGCCCAAAAAAAACACATTACCTAAGCTAAAATGATCGTCTCCGAAATCGAATCCAACTCATCATCCATTTGTCTTTATCCCAATTAATTTGGAATGTCTTCTTCTATACCTACATATCTATTAGCATCTCAGTATTCACCAGATTTCACACAGTCCATCCCTCGTTGCTTCATATCCATCCACGTTCAAACTCAAAACTTTCCTCACATCACATTCCACAATCCTCCGCATCACATTCCACGAAGCCATCAAAAAATCAGTACCTAAACACAACTTCGATACTTTCGAGCCCCTCTCTAACAAGGGTCGTGGTAGCATCGCGTGACTCTATTCGATCATGAACTTCATGCCAAGGTCCCCCTGAACTTGTGTGGCTAATGGGCTGGCTGACATTGGGCCACCCTGGGCCACCCTACGGCCATGGTCTATGGGAGTTTTATGCCCCAGCTATTAAGGGGGTGTTTAGGTGTCGCGGTTTTTACTACCGCACGTTTTATGAGTTTGGTGCATGCGACTGTTTTAGATCTTGCAGGTGGAACTTGAAAGCTAGATTTACTGCCTGTCATAATGTTATGGCTGCTAATAACCAACGTGACCAATAACACAGTTATGGCTGACGGTGACGGGAAAAGTTGTAAAAATAGGAACAGTCAAGGAGGTAGGGCACATTAAATTAATTACAAACTCAGTCGTCATCTGTACATCTATACAAATAAATAAAATTGAAGTATCTGTTTATAATGTCAAAATAACAGCTTTTTACTAAATGCATAATTGACAGTATACGATACTTATAACAAAAAAGCAATTTTTACATTTTTGTCTGTCTGTCTGTTTGTTTCGGTTAATCTCCGAAACGGCTGGACCGATTTTGACGGTACTTTCACTGGCAGATAGCTGATATTACGCGGAGCAACTTGGTCTGCTTTTATTTTAGAAATATAATTAGGGTTACGCGCAAAAAAATTCAAACCCATGAAATTGTGAATAAAAATTCTTTTTGCACTTAGTAGCCCAATTCTCGATGATAGTTATAGGCTATTTAACATCACGCTACGACCCTTAGGAGCCGAGCAAAAAGAAAAACTCAGCGAAAACAAAGTAATAGCGCAAGTAATAGCGCTCAGGAGTGTATAAAAAAAAATGGCAGCGATACGTCACAAATTGTGATGTAGGCAGATTTTTGAACCAAAAAAAGTCATTTTTTTTCCACTGTGCGGCGGGGCACAACTAGTAGAAAATATTATGTAACTTCTTCATTTGAACAAAGATACACCTACGAAAAATCACGCGTATGCTCCATGATGGCTAAAACAAAAAGTAAGATAAAGTTAACGCGATAATATTTTTATCCAAGAAACCATTACAAACAATGAAGTAGGTATTTTAATATGTCAGGTCCCGAGAACATTTAAAATTTTAGTTAGTAATTATGTGTCATAAAAATTCAGCATTCAATGAAAGTCGGAGAATCTTCGTGTGTAATGTTCTCATTAAAAAGATGACGGTTTCGCTACCGCCAAATTATTGATACTAAAACTTTATTTGCCGGTAAATAGCGCGGGAAATGTGGAATGTGATGCTAATAACACGCGCGAATTTTTTTTTATCTTTGTTCTAGGTACATTTGATAATAATGAATCTATTTTCTGTTTGTTCATAGTAAGTTTGTCTGATGTATTTGTATTTTTCTTTTAGTTGTCATAATGCTTGTCAAAGCATAAATAACTCCGTATGAGGAATTCTCAGAGTAAGAGGTCAAAAATCATGAAAGCCCCAGAGATAAAGCTGGAGTTGAAATAACAAGTTTTATCATTTCGTACTTCCCAATTCTAGATATAAATATTATGTTTCTTTTTCCTGTCACTTATCGTAATGTTATTAACCGACTTCAAAAAAAGGAGGAGGTTCTCAGTTCGTCAGAATCAATAATTTTTTTTTTTTTTACCCGACGACGGCTGAACCGACTTGGAAAATTCTTAAGGTGATGAGCAGTTGACATTAGGCTATTGTAACTTAGATAAATTAACAAACTGATCCACTAAGAAGTGAAAAATAAAAAACTTTTTTACAAACAAAAAACAACCGACTTCCAAAAACAAACACTAGATACAAAGTGAAAAATAACTTCAATTTCGGAAGTCGGTGGCAAAAAACTAAAATACAGATCCAAAGGCACAAGTTATTTTTCACATTGTAGGATTTTTTTTTGAAGTCGGTTGTTTTTTTTTTGTAAGTTCAAAAACACGATTCAAGAAAAAAATTGCTATTAAGATTTAGTGCCGGACCCAAACCTAATTTCATTAACATCAGCGCATAGGTAATTAGGTACTGTATTTTAAATGCTATGTTCTGGATAAACTCGTGTCTATTGGACGGTAAGACGGTTAGTCCCATACAAGTTGCAACATTTCATTTATTCGAAACCATCTAGGTACAAGTCTCTCTGAAGGTTTTTACCGGTCATCGTATTTCCCATCAATTTGTGCCATCAATCGTCAACCGTTGTTCATTTCCTCGTGGCATCTTTTTGCTCCAGCGCCAGCCATTCACATCGAGAAATGGAGCGAAACCTCATAATTGACCACTTTTTCTGTAGTGGCCAGTAGCAACGCACCAATGAGTTCTGTATTTGAAAAAAAGAAAAATATTATGATTCCGTTGCCACGAGAATAGAATAATTTCATTATTTTTAAATGTAACATAAACATAACATCGCGCCTCGTTTCCCCGAAGTGTTGGGCAAAGGTGTAGGGTAACTATATTTTAATGTTCGATACAGTAAATTAGTAATATGTACTTGTCAAGGGTGCAGCTACTATTTCAGGAGGTGGTCGTTGGTTTTTGTTCTATTTATGAGTCAACTGCTACTCAATACATGTTAATTAGGTGTACCTAAAGTAATTGAATTGAAGTTACTTTTGGATTGTGAGTGACATTAAAAGAAAATATTTTTATTTTTAGGAAATTATTCATGGCCACTCTGAAGTAAAATGTCCTTGCTCAGTGTTAATATTCACTTTCATTTGAATAGGTAGCTGGATTACTTTTTTCAGGAGAATTTGTGTTGTAGTCACCCACCGTTATGGCAAAAGCGCAAGGGTAGCCCGCGAAATTCAATTTTTCTTACGTTTTTCGCAATTTGCACGCCAGTATCAGGTTGTGTGTTGATCAAAATATGATTTGCAGCCGTATCAAGTATATGTATTTACAGAATTATAATAATTAGAATCGTAATTTCATAAATACAACTGTCTAAGTTAGAATTGACCTCAAATATCATGATTTCATGAAATAGTCATTCAGCGGGGTAATTTGAACTTAGAGTTGTATTAATGACTGTAATTTTGTAAATACAGCTAAGTATGTTACGGTCACGAATCTTAGTTTGATCAATAGACCGATACAACCTGACACTGGGGGCCAACCACTACCTCTTAAAGCAGTACTATTTTAACGTTCAGTGTGAGAAAGAGATGAAGCTATACAGAACGTCTAGCTCCATCTCTTTCCCACACTCAAGATTACAATAATACTGCGTTAAGAGGTGGTAGTCTAACTCCTTACCTGCAAATTGCATAAAACCTCAGAAAATTTGAATTTCGCGGGCTCCTAACGCATCCCCCTTAAAATCAAGTATACTGGATAATTTTTTTTACCGTCTCGAAATTTTTACAGGTTGTTCTACCCATGAACATGAACAACTTTTACTATGGGACCAACTATGAGATCACGAAAAAAAAAACAGCTGTTTCATACATTTTGGTCAAGTAGGTTTAAACTTTTCTACTATACAGCAGATTTTTTTTTCGTGATTTCAGAGTTGGTCCCATAGTGAAAGTTGTTCATATTCATGGGTAGAACACCCTGTAAAAATTTCGAGACGGTAAAAAAAATCATCCAGTATATTTGCTCTATAGAAAGTTATTTGTGCCTGTTCCTATTGACTATATGCATGTGCAATATTGTGATGAGGGTTTTTTTCAATAGGCATGTCCACATGTTGGTTATGTGATAAAATCTATGAAAACCGCACCAAACCTATGACGGCGTGACATTTCAATTGTTACAACACGCATTGACACAACAGTGCATCTACTCTCCTTATCAACGAATGCGCAACAGCAAGCGCTTCTTGCGTTATCAAAGTGCTAAATACTTAGTAATTTTATTAGAATAATTAGGAGTTAGAAACGACCTCGAGTGCCAACCAGTTACTGTCCACGATAGGTCAGGGTTCCCTGGGTCACGGGTACGACCATCGGCTTCCACGATTCTATTGTTTGATAATGTAGGTAAGTAACTACTGTCTTTTAAATAGGTACTGTTGTTTCGGTATAGAAGAGCGTTCTGACGCAGTTGTTTAGATAAGAAGTTTAGTTGGTTGAATGGCCTTATTGTATTTAAATTGGGGAGTTTTTGAATTAAAATACAGTGGTGATGAGTCAGTCAGTTGAATTAAAATGACAAATAAATTAAATATTTTACTGCCGTGTTCTTTGTCACGCAATATGCAACGAGAGCAATTAAAAATACCGGGTTTCTACTTCAAGTGTCTTACCATAAAAACTTAAGAGCGTTTACAACGTACGGCATTTCATACAAACTTTCAAGTCCTTGTTTTTCGAAATGAATTAACCGATTTTAATGAAACTTCATACGCTTAAGCAGGATAAACAGGTCTAAAAAGTTAGTTAAGAACATTTTCGAAAAATAGTGTTACAGCTAAATTCGACCGATTTTAAATTTTCCATAGAAACAGACATTTCCAATTATCTTTTTTTAATAAGACATTTCGAAAATGTTCTTAACCAATTTTTTAGACCTATGTATCCTGCTTATGCGTATGAAGTTTCATTAAAATCATTCGTTCCGTAAAACAAGGACTTGAAAGTTTGTATGGAAATGCGGTACGTCGTAAACGCTCTTAAGGGCCTATACTACCTCAAATGGCTTAGCATGATCCTCCGTTACGTCGAAAATACCGCAGCATTAATTTTGAAATAAATCTATGGTAAAGTTGAGAATTAACGTTAAGTACTATGTTTGACGAAAACACGATTCCATAAAATTTTCTCGATAGAAAAAAATTCTAAAGTTACCTCCAAACCGAACAATAAACCGCTGATATTCCAAAAATACTTCAAATTAGATCATGAAACTTTGCATACTAACTGAACTAACTATAAAGCAGGTCTTATGTTTTTTATTTTTTTTTAATTACCATTATTTTCACCGTAAAAAGCATTTACCTAAACTATCGGCGCTCCCTGCCGCCCAGCACCGCACTCAGTCCCGCTCTCACTCAGTCCGCGCGCAGTATCGTGCGAGCGAGATAAAGAGTGAATTTTAGCTGAGGTAGTATAGGCTCTTAAGGGGGAAGCGTTAAGGTAGCCCGCGAAATTCAAATTTTCTTACGATTTTTGCAATTTGCAGCTCAGTGTCTGGGTGTATGTTGATTAAAGTATGATACGCAACCGTAACAAATATGTATTTAAAGAATATAGAATCAGTAATACAATTCCTTAAGTTATTATAATCCTGAAATGTTAAGATTTCTTGAAATAGTCATTCAATGGAATTACTTGGTCTTAGAAAGTTGTATTGATGACTTTAATGATTATAATTCTGTAAATACATATATTATTTGTTACAGTCGCGAATCATGTTTTAATCAATATACAACCTAATACTGAGCTGCAAATTGCAAAAACATAAGAACTTTTGAATTTCGCGGGCTACCCTGGCGCTTTCGCCTTAAGATACTTTTTCAACGTGTGTCTTTGTCAGTTTTATGTCAAACTCCATACATGTCGTGTTAAACAGTTGTTTAGTTTAAACAAAAACTACGTACGTAAACACAGTTTTGTGGTAATACGGTAATAATCTACTGTCCAACGTGATTGACCGAACATAATATTATGTAGATAAGTACAATGTGAGATTCAACATCATAATAACTAAAGAGAAGGATTTCATCATAATGGGCTTCAGCCGATCTATTCTGTTAAGATCTCACCGTGAAAACGTAGGTGAAGTGAGCTGTCAATCTCTAGCATAAAGGCTCCTTCAACCAGCACACGCGCCACGCGACGCGAGTCGTGCCTGTTTGCAGGAGCCTTTAAGTGGAATGACAGATTACTTCACCACCTAAGTTTTCACGATGAGATTTTTACAGAATAGGCCGGCAGGTAAAGGCTCCTGCAAACAGGCGCGACATTCGACGCGAATGGCACGCGACACAACAGCACCGCGTGTCGCGCGACGAGCGGTGTCTTTGAGAGCCTTAAACCGTCAAACAAAGAGACACTTCGTGTTTATTTATTTATTTATTTATTTAAACTTTTCACACTTAAAAAAGTACAAAGGCGGACTTAATGCCTTAGGCATTCTCTACCAGTCAACCAAGGGTGGTGAAGAGATTAGATGGCAGGTGCTCTGTTAGAAATGGAACAATTTGTACATAAATAAGTCATAAACTTATAATACACATACATACATATTTACTATAATATATACCTATATTATATACATATATTATATACAAATTCAAGAGAGAGAGGTTTTGAGATGACTCTACGCTATTTATTTTGAAAATAACTCCGCAATCTCCGCTTAAATGCATACCGACTGGTGGCCATCCTGATGTCAAGAGGTAGCGCATTCCAAAGAAGAATGGACTGAATATGAAAGGAAGAATGAACAAAGTCAGAAGTATGAGAAGGACAGAGTAGGAGAAGATTGTTAGAAGAACGAAGATTCTTAGCGTGTGAAGAACATAGATATTGGAAGTGAGACACTAGATAAGAAGGAGGAGTGGGAGAGTTAAGAAGGGAGAAAAGCGTGGTCAAAGCACGCAAATTTCTTCTCTGGCGAATGGGCATCCATTTGAGCTCAGACCTGTAGCTCGACACATGGTCATATTTTCTGAGGTTGAATATGAACCGGATACAATTGTTAAGCAGTCTGTCAAGCTTATCCAGCAACACCGCATTCAAGTCAAAGTAGCACACGTCACCATAGTCAATGATAGGGAAAATCAAAGTCTGCACAAGCATAGTTTTCGTCTTAGCGGGCAAAAAGTTTTGCCCTGTTAGCTACAGCAGTTTATAAAATGTTCATATTTGTTATATTTACACCTTAAAATATGTCATCAAAGTAGGCACTTAAGTATTTTAAAGATATATCGAGATAAATATTCTGTGTGTGTGTGCGCTACTGCTGAACATGAGGTCCTGGGTTCGATTCCCAGGTCGGGCAAAGTGTTATTGGGTTTTTCTATATGGAATTTCTCAGTAGTAGCCCGGAGTCTGGATTTGTGCCCGGTAGATGGCAATAGGCTCGCCCCCTATTACATGAGACTTAAGAGGCCGTATATGAAATCGCGACGAGCCGAATTAGGTATTAGATGCTCGCACGCACACACGCGGGAGCAAACGAACGCGTGTGTGCGTGAGTCCGGAGTCGTCGATGGCCAGTACGGCGATTAAACGGATTAGATCCTTTGATATTTTTTAGGTGTCTTTTACTCTAGTAGTTTTTGTCAATTGAAATAAAAAGTCTAGTAGTATAAAATTAAGCATTTATTAATTAACCGACTTCAAAAAAAGGAGGTTATCAATTCGACACTTATGTATATAATATTATTGGCATTGCAATATATTCACATAGATAATCTATTACGGCTTTCAAACAATGTACCAAATTTTATAGGAGTAGGTATGTATGTATGTATGTTTGTCCACGCATTTCTCTGAAACTATTATTCGGATCGTGACCATTTTTTATTGGCTTCCATTTAGTTCAACTTAGGGAACAGTATAAGTTTCATCAAAATCGGTTTATTAGTTTTCCAGATATGGACTAATACGTGTAAGTGTGACAGCCTCGCATATTGATACTTGTTACGGGTGTGGTGTCAACGGGAAAACATCTCAAAACCTTGGTCAAATTCTAGTGCCATATTTATAACAAAACTAGTAACTACTTAGTACAAACAAATATTCCAGTTTTTACTCAAAACTAAAAATTACAAAATGAAAAAATAATTATAATAAATCGAGTTCAAAAAGAAATTAACTCAAAATAATGAAATAACTTTAATTTCGGGAGTCGGTGGCAAAAAACTAAAATTCAAATCCCAAGATACCGACTTCCGAAATTAAAGTTATTTCTTAATTTTGAGTTAATTTCTTTTTAATATGAACAATTTCTGAGTTGCATAGAACGACATTTTCGAGGGTCGATAATTTCTGGCAGCATGCACTTAAGGTAAAAATCTACAAGCCGATTTTTAATTTTTGTTTCCCAGAAATGGTCGTCCCTCTTGATGATCTCAGTTTTCAATGGATAGTCTGGGCCAGTCCACACAGCAAACATACAAATATCATTATTGGTAATATGTAACTGCCCTTGAGCTTGGTAATACCAATTATGATTCGTATTCAATTTTATTTTCCCTTCTTTATCAACCTTCCAAAAATTAATTTTTTTCGAACGAATTGCATCATCCGCGCTAATGCCAACTGCTGTTATAGGGCATTTTATTTCAATGATCCCGTTTTCATAGATACTGTCGGGGGTGGCACCTAAAAAAAAATATTCTTTGTCTATGAACAGACCGCACTTTTTTAAAGTAATTTTTTCCTGCTCTGCCAGTTGCAAAAGTGCAGTTGACTCATTAGTTTTTCCGTATAATATAGCAGGTACATGATCTAAGGAGTACGAATATAATATTGATTTAACCAGTGCAGCTGAACTTATGTTTCGCCTTTTGCACACCTTGCCAAAATTTGATGCTGTGACAAGGCTCCGTCTCAACTCGTGCCATAGTGCACATTCAGCTTGTTGTCGAGTTTCCCTTTCAATTGCATCTTTGTCAGCCAATTGTTGTTTCAGATGCTCCACGTACTCGATCTGGGAAATAAGCCATAGAATGTTATTTGAAAAGTATTCAATTATTAAGAGGACAACTCAAAAGATATTGCTGGAAAGAACCTTGGCAGTTTCATATTCATCGGCTGTCATGTCCGGTTTTTGGCAAATTTCTCCATAATCTGCATTTTCATTATTAAAATCGATGCGCCGTTTGGGTTTCCAAGTCTTTCTTCTTGAGTTCTTTTTCCTTTTCCTCATCTCAAACTTTTTCACAGCGAGTGATGGACTTTTTGCAGTAACCTTTTTATGTAACGCAGCTATTGGAGTACCAGTATTGAATGCAACGACAGCAGCGTAGCATCTCAACGCATAAGAATTTTTCAAAGCGTAATTGATGCGCTTGCCTCCAGCGTATTTCGCAACCAAAGAATTGAATTGCTCAGCTCTGTAAAACAAAAGTGATGTTATTAGATAATAACATTATTTTGTGCAATTTGCACTCTATTAGTTACTTCAAAAACTTATCAAATAGCAATTTTTGTATATTAGTTAGGCCCTTGTTCTAAAAGCGAATACTGCTATTATTTGAATTGTACAACCACCTGTTATTATTTAAATTTTGCAACAAGCTTTTAGCATGAAAAGACAGAGAACTTGCATTTGCTGAAAGCTTTTTAAACAACATTGGTATGTGAGGTACATAATTCGGCTCCAGCTTTTTTTCATTTGTGCAGTAATATCCTTCACAGTTACTATGGTCGCCAAAAATATGCGAGGGACTGTTTAGTATATCTTTTTGCAGTTTTTTTATTTGTTCGGCGGTTAGCGAGTTTTCAGCTTTCCGGTATCTTACTGCAGCTTTGACTGCAATCCGTAGACGATTTAGTCGCTCAGTTGTTAGTAGTTTTCGCTGGTTAAGGGGAATCGAGGTATCTTTATTTAAAGCCATATTTTTTCCGTTGTAATTACGTAACAGATGATTTGAGCACTCAATTTTTTCGACTGTAACAGTAGTGTAGGGTCTGGCATCTAAGATATTTTTGTAAGTACTCGCGTCACCATCTGCTATCAACTTTGAGTAGACCAAATTATGATCTTTTTCAGATTTTTTGAATCCTTCTACGATTGCTGCTTGTTCCATGCTTGTCGAGGAACCTGTAAATATTATAATAATAGTTAATTGGAATGCCTATATTATCATAAAAGAAGAACACAAGAAAGAACACCCGTCACCTTTGTGATTTATGTTGCATTGATGGTTCGGTACTTCTTGTTCTTTATTTTTTGCCCTTGCACAAATTACGCAATATTTATTTTTTACACTTATATGTAAAACTTTGCCAGAGTTTACCCCGATTATAGCACCAACACCCGACAGTGAAGAATAATTTGTCCGATACGACCGTTTACTCCAACAGGCATCTGCCGTTACAGGTATCATTGGTTTTCCTGTGGAACTTTTCTCTGTCGCTATTTCCGCTTCTTCTTCTGCTGCATCCTTCATACTTACTTCTGCAGTTTCCTTCCACCACTCGTGCAAATCGTCATGACACATTTTATATCGAGGACCAGTCAATGTAGGCAAATCTATTGCAGCAGCCAGTTCATTAAAATTAGTGAGTCCGCATCCAATCATTATTATACCAGCAACAGCAGCGTGATTGACATCAAACTTGTTATCATTTTCACTGGTATTTAGCTGAAATTTACTTCCACACATGGAGCAACGCATTTTGAAGCATGAAGATAATCCATGACGAACTTCTTTTACTATTTTTAAATGATTCAACTGACAGCCAAATCTTAAGCTATGCTGTGATATGTCAAGGAATTGATTAATAAGATATTGTATATCAACGATCCTTCTGCCTTCGATAGGTATGGGCTTGACGTCTTCTTTACTTTCTTCCTATAAAATTAAATATTTGCGATAATAATAATGAAATTGAACCTAGACGACTAAATATAAATTTCAACTGACCTGATCATCTGAGATAACCATATTTGCATGGTTATTATCTATATTCGCATCAAAGGATGGCAGACTTTGGTCGTCACCAGGATTGTCACACGTAATACCCTCTATTTCCTAAAAATAATATTATTTAAAATAAACATGTTGCTAGCTAATCTATCTTACGTTAAAAATAAAAATTAACACACAAATTGTAATAGTGTACCTCTCTAGAATGAAATGTTGGATTATTTTTATATTTATTTGTGTCCTGGTTCTCATCGTCATTTTTATTAGAGTCTGTTGTTGGATCTCTGAAACAATTTCATTTTAATTTTCATTCAGAAGGAAGAAGAATCTTACAACCAGATTTTAACCAATTTAAAGAAAGTAGAAGATTCTCAATTTGGTTGTTTTTTTTTTGTAAGATATACAAGTGTGTAGTATTGTTGCAATGCTTATACCTGCAGAACAAATTCTTAAAATGATTATATTTTATAATATTGGAATATTGCTGACCTGGAATCATTTCTGGCTCGCTTTGAGTCTATAAAGCCATTGAATTTTTTTTTGCGCTTTGCAGCACCATATTTAAAATTTTTGCTCTTTCCGACCATAATTGAATCTGTGAATATGACATACTTCATTTTAGACAGTTATAAAAAATGTTACAAAAACATGATTGCAACGGCGAGAATACATGAAACGAAATAAGATACTTAAAATTATTACAGTAATGATAACAACACTTAACTACATTCTACACTATTACTTGTATTTAAAAAGCATGTTAAAATCTTTACGAAATATTTAAAAATAATAACTTACCAAAGTATCTAAAACTCACGTCGCGCTGTATTCGTCTGGTGCCGGCGGCGCGGCGCGTCGGGCGTTGCACGTAACACGCGGTGCGATTTTTGGAGCGGAGCGATACGTCCACTCACTGGAAGCGCTCGGCGCGGACTGCCGACTCGAGGCTTGCGTCGAGTATTATAATGTGAGATTTAGGTTTATTTAAAAGATTTTTTTTTGCCAATTTCATTTAATTTTAAGCATTTTTTTTTCAGGAAATAGATAGATATTGAACTGAAGTTTATTTCTGTTGTTTCAATTATTATGAACGACAGTTCTAAGTAGCCGAAATCAGAAGCAATTCGTTGCCCAATTTCTCCAAAATTTGACTAAGTTACATATTTTTTTACTCAATCATTTTATATGAAAGTGGTAAAATGTGATTTATACATTGTATAGAAGACTTTCACAACAATACATTGTAAAATTTTCATACCCTTTAGACGTCAAAACGATTCGTAAATATGTGACATTCTAAACCTCTTATAGCAAAAATTCATAAAACAGTCGCTGGTTTAAGGTCGATTAATCAAAATTAAATAATAAAAATAAAAAAGTAGCTCAAACATTAGATCATAATTGAAATGGTCTTTCGTTTTGTGCATTAAAATTTATAGAAATACTGTATTTTCACGGTAAAATCTCGTCTGTAAAATCACGTAAATCGGCGAAATCGACAAAATTTTATATACGGACTCTTAAACATAACTGGCGAAATGTGGGTGCACCATAATAAGTACACCTCTGCCTAACCCTTCGGGGAAACAAGGCGTGATGTTATGTTATATTCTGTGCGCTTGTTACCGCAAAGAGCTCATAACTATGTTTACATAAATGTACTGAAGAATAGGTATGTCTGTGTCCTATAACGTGGAGGACTACTTAAATTACGTCACCATTATTATGATTACTATAAGTTATTGTTCAATGAATACGATCGGTAACTGTCAGGCTACCTCTTACATTATTAAACATTAAAATGAGGGGTACTAGTTTAGCCGATCTATTCTGTAAACTTATCGCGTGAAAACTTAAGTGAAGTGAGCTTCAAGTGAGGTGTCAATAGTGTCAAACCCATGCAGCAGGTGGAATGGCAGCTCACTTCACTGTTCTCGGTGAGACTTTCACATATTAGATTCATCATCTTCCTGTTCCTGCCCTTGACCCATATTACTTGGGGTCGGCGCAACACGTTTTCTCTTTCCATTTTCCCCTGTCAAAAGTCACGCTATCATTCACTCCCTTCTCTTACATATCATTCCTCTCCCTCTCCATCCATCAACATTTATATTCATCACTCTTTTAGTCAGATGCGTTTCCTCCCTCCTCTTCACATGTCCATACCAAGCCAAACGATTTCCTTTCAACTTTTCTGTCACTGGCGCCACTTTCAAACTTCCCTTTCTATACTCATTTTTTACTTTATCCATTTTCGTCACTCCACAAATCCATCTCAACATTCTCATCTCCGCTGCATGCAATCTTTTTTCATCCGTCTTCTTTCACATATTAGATTATCACTTACATATACCGATAAAAATATATGTGTCAAGTGAAAGACTGCACTTATGCTCGGTTCCTATAAACAAAAACGAATCGTTTTGCTTACCAATGGTAGCATTTTTATTGTCAAACTGGGCATATAAATAGATTAGTACCTAAGCTAATTTTACCTGTGGTAGCTACTTCCTTATGGGAGGGTCTACTATGCAAAGCAATGAGGTCTTTGCTTCATTATTGGTAGACAGAAGAGTCTTAATTTTAACCGATAACGGTCCGTAAATTATAGGAATCGGCCATGAGTGTATTATGTAATATTACCTACATTCTTAATTCGTTGCATACCTATTATGGATTATTTCAGGACGCAAAAGTTCATGATACAAAAAGGGTAAACTTTTGTAATTTGGTCGTTGTTATTTTGATCAACTCATGTCAATGCATCGAGCATGTTATGCAAAATGAAAGGGATTGCAATTGTTAGTGCGTTATGTGATTACCCCGTTGATTTACTCATCAGGAACTAGACCACCACCTCTTAAAGCAGTATTATTGTAATCTTACTTCAGTGTGGAAAAGAGATGGAGCTAGACACACTGAAGTAACATTAAAATAATACTGCTTTAAGAGGTGGTGGTTAGTCCCCAGAGCGGCAATTCCCGTATTTGTAAGAATAGTCGCATTCTAATCTCAGTCTCTATCTGTCAAAAATTGTATAGCGTTTACCTACTTTTTTGACATTTGAATGTCGCTGAGATGAGATTGCGACTAGATTTTGAACGTTTTTAATTACGGGAATTGGCCTACAGGTTTGCCCATAGAAATATAATGTTTCATATATCTATGGGAATCCGGGGGTTATTCTTAAAAAGATGGTCTGTCCTGTTTCCCAATACTTATCTATGTATTATTCAAATGTCAAGAAGAACGGGTTTCTATCACGTTACCGTACCTACCCATGTTGTAATAACCAGACTCTATAAACAAACGATTAATAAATTAACGTGCAATTTTTCTTGTCGGTAGCAATTGTCTTTGTTAGAAAAATCGACATAAATAATTATAATTGTAGGTAGTACGTTGGTATAGTGGGAATCTATCGGTGGATCAGACCAATTAATACTTTAAACAATGGAAGTTATCTACGCCTTCTGCGCACGAGTTGAGTGGTCTGTGGTTACGCAATGCTGCGATGGCCAGAGAAAACGTTCTTTTTTCTTATCGGCACGAATTATATTGAGAACTAGCTTCTGCCCGCGATTTCGTACGCGTGTTTTAACTCAAAACATATCATAAGGCACTCGGCAATAGCGTAGTTTTGAAAGAATTTTCGGAATCGGATCAGTAAACTCACTTTACCTCTGTATAATATTAGTATAACTGTTACCCGCGGCTTCGCCCGCGTGTATGTCAATACTTCCCGATTTGAATCAGATTTTGTTCACAATTTCATGGGTTTCATTTTTTTTTTGCGCAGAACCCTAATTCTTTTTTTTTAATAGCCTAAGTTACTCCTTATAACATCAGCATCAGCTAAAATCGGTCCAGCCGTTTCGGACATCAGCCATAATAAACAGATAGACAGACAGACAAAATTTAAAAAAAAAAATGTTATAAGCACCGTGTATACTTTCATATGCATTTAGTAAAAAGCTGTTATTTTGACATTACAAACAGACACTTGAATGTTATTTATTTGTATAGATGTATAGATAGCGTACCTATGCTATGGTGAAAATATTCGTTAAATATTTATAACGTGGGTGGTGTCCAGAGCACGCCAAACTTACAGTCGGGGTATGAAAATGTTATGTGAGTATGTTGTAGGTGAGTTAAGTGCTGTGAGTAAAAAGGAATGTGTTTTAATTTGTAAATTGCTCGGCTATGGAGTCGACGCGCCTCTTTTGTTTTCTTTTTGGAGTTTACTCCTCAAGAATCGATCTTCATATTAGGCCCCTAGTATGAATATTTTATGAGGAGTGAAATTAATACAAGCGTTAACTCAAAAGCGTTACGTTTTTCTGCGCAACGTACCTTGCGCACCTTTCACGGAGTAAACTCCAGTTCTGCGTCGGAGCCGACTCACACACACTTTTGTTTTTTAATTAAATGAGTACGGTGTAGAATGATTTTGTTTAAGATGAGTGTGATACAGGTTGATTGAATAACAGATTAGATCAGCTGTTGTTACTTCACACCAAGTTGTTTTATGGAAAAAGGTTATAAGTAGGTATGTCATGTGTGACATTGCTATGTACCTACCATCGCGGACATTTGTGGTGAACCACTTTTCGACCTTATTACTGAGGCAATAAGGTTCACCGCAAATGTCCGCGATGGTACCTATTCTTGTTTATGCCATCATCATTTCAGCCGAAAGACTTCCACTGCTGGACATAGGCCTCCCTCAAGCGTCTCCAATTCGACCGGTTCTGTGTTTTGCGCATCCAGCGGATTCCTGCGGCCTTCACCAGGTCATCGGTCCACTTTGTGGGAGGACTTCCAACAGCAGCAACAGACCCTTTTGGCCTCATCGGACATCTGTTCTGCGAAACAACGTGGCAACTTAAGTTTGGGAATTCTTCGGGCTATGTCGGTTACCTTGGTTCTTGTTTATGTATTCGTGTAAAATTAGACCACTTGGAAGCCTCCAATAACGTTTCATATCCAAATAGGTTTTCATTCTGCGCCGTGGTGACGACTAGGTATTCTTCTGCCAAATCAATTATCATCATCATTCCCATAAAGTTATGTATTTTTCTTCCATACTTTCTCTATTAGTCATCATCTCGTTAGTCACCCCAAACTGCCAAATCAAATAATTATCGACGGAAAATACTAATACCGATTTATTTTTTAGTAAACCAATAATCATAATATCAAGCCAATCCAGTACATGTTCATTAACTTTTATGCCATACCGGTTGTCAATCAATAATTGAATACATAATTATGTACCTAAATAATAGTAAATCAAATCAAATCAAATCAAAACTTCTTTATTAGGACAACAGAGATCCATAATGTTAGTAATACCTTATAGCTAGTGTTAGTAAGTGATTTATTAAAATTATTATTTTTATTTAAGTTTGAAGCACTTTGCACAGAAGATGACCAAGTAAGGTATAAGTTTCTCTCCACAAAATGCCTCAAAATGGGAGAATAGAAGCTCTCTGACACTGTTTTCAGAATGCTGTTGCTACTGGCCCGTGTTCTGGTTACTAATGATGTGATTTTTTTTTCGAAAGACCGCATGAAAGCCGTCGGTTCGCTTAAATGTAAACATTTCCGACGCACTACAGAAACGGGGCAGTCGCAAGAGCATTCTAAAAATATTATTGTATTGAACGCGCAAGACATCTAGCGACCTTTTGGTGTAGCTGATCCATAGACCCCCCGCGTACAGACCCTGACAATATGCCTTGAACAGTGTTATCTTGACCTGGTCGGTACAGCGGGAGAATCTACGTGCCAACATATTACCAAAGGCTAAAGGCTGTCTTTTTAGAGGCGGAGAACTTTAAATTGAAATAAAACACTGAAAAATGTTTTTAATGTCTATGAATGTGGCATTATTTGACAGATAATTTAATGGAATTAATATTTAAACATGTTTTCGGGCATGTGGCCGCCGCGGTTAGCGCGAAGGCTTAATTTACTGAAACACAATTTTTTTTTTTAATTAATTCTTTTAAATACTCCTTTCCAATCATCTATCACAATCCGAAAGATTTTGAAAGAAATTGCTAATTCTTTATTTAAAAATTCGTCTGCTCGACAACGTAAATACCACACTGAATGTTGTTGAATTGTCAAAATGAAAGACACTGCATATTTGTTACACAACTACCCCGGCGCTCTTACCAGGACTCCAGCATCTTCAAGCAATTGTTTGTTGCATGTGCTACGCCACATGAGTAGTGGCTACGCCACTCGGTACGCCTACGAGTTACGAGGCTACTTGAATTGCATGCACGATCAATATTTTATTGCGGCTGTGAAGCTGAGGTAGCTGAAAACTTTTCTAAATTTTTTAATGATTTTATTTAGTGTTTTTCTGCAACTACAGTTTTCCATAATTCCTACGATTTATATTAGAAAAAAGCTCAGCTAAAATTATATTTTTTACCACAAAACCGCATACTTAGGTAAACCAAAAACGAATCAACATAAATAAACATAACATAGTATTATACAACTGTGACCTCTGGTCTATAATCTATTTTGACTAATAATAATATTTCGTTATACAATATACAGTCACAATTTATGATATCTATAGCCGATTAAAGATATAAGTAATTAGATGGTTGAGCAATATTTGTTACCAGTCGAAATATTGACGAAAAAGATTTCTTTTAGACGCCATCCTACTTATGTAAATTCATCTTGATTATTATAATCAGTATTATTTAGAATATTTGAGCTGTAGAGGTCATATTGTAGTCGCTCCACGTGGGTATGATGGCTTAGTGTACAATACGGCCGACGTATCTTGGCGAGTCCGAATTTCGCGCAAAAGGCTGCGCTGTAACATTTTTTATGATCCAAATGGTGACATGAGGCGAGTGAGAGTGAGGGAACATGCGCGAAAGTTCGGAGAGTCTATGTTCAGACGCCAAAATACGTCGGCCGTATTTTAGTTAGGAAAAGGCTACGATGATTATGACTCGGTTATGTCTTTTGTAAATAGAAATAAGTAAATAAATAGGTAATACAAATCATCTCACTTCCTATCTCGTATCGTTACTAACTTCATAATAGGTAAGAAATCCTAATGGAAAAACCCAATAACACTGCCCGACCTCCTTTATCAGTAGCAGCCCGGAGTTTGGAAGTTGGGGGTGTGATACGCCCCCCCCCCCCCCGTGCCTTGGGAAGCACGTTAACGCTTTTAAGGAGAATAAATGGCCATAGCAGGTAACCAATTAACCATAAAACTTCTATTGTGTCTCGTTCAGTGTCTGAAAGCGTAGACTCCTTCAAAAAAGCGCAACTCGCGAGGTACAAAGGCACCGCTCGTAGCGCGACATGCGGTGCCTTTGTGTCGCGCCTGTTTGCAAGAGCCGTTAAGCCGTTGGCCCTGCACCTGATCTCTCTCTGGTCGTGTCGGATTGCCGTTGCATCGGGCTATGAGAGTGAGGGAATAGAGTGCACCTGTGTCTGCGCACACAATTACTATTTTGCACTGTAATATCTTCCGCGTCGATGGCTAGTCTCCTGTAAGATTGGCCGTCATGGACGAAATTCGGTCTGGGGCCATATTATGAAGTATAAAATGCCATTATGATTCCACACCCAAAAAGGGATGGTGCTAGCGGTCATGTATAGCTCCATCTCTCTCTTGCACTGGAATCATGATGGCATTAAAACGTCATAACACGACACCTGGAGGCGACTATTATTATTAATAGGTCACGCCGTGGTAAAATATTAGCCTGTTAGTGAGGTGGTAGCGGGACTCATACACTCTTTGCATGTATACATAAATGTGTATTGTTACTTGTCCTGACTGATTCATCAGCGCAGAGCCGAAACTACTCGGACTAGGACCGTAAAATTTTGCACACGGCTTCCTTTTATAATGTAGGGGAGCATTAAGGGGGAAGCGCTAAGGTAGCCCGCGAAATTCAAATTTTCTTACGTTTTTTGCAATTTGCTGGTCAGTGTTAAGTTGTACGTTGATGAAAATATGATTCGCGGTCGTAACAAATATGTATTTACAGAATTATAATCATTACAATCAGTAATAAAACTTGTTAAGTTAGTATAATCCCCAAATGTCAAGATTTCATGAAATAGTAATTCTTGGGGTTTACTTGGTCTTAGAGAGTTGTGTTGATGACTTTAATGAATATAATTCTGTAAATACATATTTGTTACGGCCGCGAATCATATTTTAATCAACGTATAACTTAATACTGACCAGCAAATTGCAAAAATCGTAAGAAAATTTGAATTTCGCGGGCTACCTTGGCGCTTCCCCCTTAAGATGTTTCTTTTGTATGGAAGCGTTTTAACGCGCGGTCCGATTAATTCGAAACTCGGTATTATTATTTTTACTCATTCCAACAGAATAACGTGTATCAGGGATAAAGAAAACAGCATTTATTTTTGGATTGTATTTAAAAAAAAAACAACCTCGCGGGAAGTGCTAGTTAATTAATAGAATATCCTACCACATCCGATACTAGTCGTACAACCTCATTATGTGTCAGTTGAGTAATCTCTCAGGTATCATATAAATGAAGGCTTACATACTTAACCTATAAAGTAAACCAGCCAAGGTTCAATCTATCAACTTATGAGATAATTGCCCCATTGTGCACGTATTGCGTCGATTCCTACTATTATTGCGTCTGTTGACGGCTTATATCGACACTAGACGTGTATTAACTCCCACGCTATCTAGGAAAAGATATAAAAGAAATAAGATATTAGGTTTTATATTGGAAATGGTCTTATACCAAGGGGTATCGTGTTACCCAGGGAACGAAAACCTTTATAAATTACGGTACAGGTATCGAAGAATTTTGGTTAGGTACCTCTACGGCTAAGGTTACCGGTATCTGGCTAACCAAGAAGAAAAACATGTTACCTCTATTTACCGTTTTAATACCAGTTACCTAAAATGATCTTCATTACGAGAAAGAAACGGAATATCGCTAGCCAGCCAGAGCCGTGATTGGCGCGACACGCGACGCGAATCGCACGCGATACAAAGGCACCGTGTTCGATTCGCGTCGCGAGTCGCGCCTGTTTGAAGGAGCCTTTACGATTACCTCGTTGTGGTCTTAAGCGCTACTACTGAGAACGAGGTCCTGGGTTCGATACCCAGGTCGGGTAAAATGTTAATGCATTTTTCCAACAGGAATTTCTCAGCCTGGTGTCTGGAATTGTACCCGGTTGATGGCAATAGGCTCGTCCCTTATTACATGGCGAAATGTGAGTGTACTATAAGTACACCTATGCCTGAACCCTCGGGGGGTTTCTAGGCGTGATGTTGTGTTGTGTAATACAGGCGAATTATCAGATTTTAGACCAGGAACTCCTAAAAAATATTATAAAGCTTACTTTAACGACTTTACAAATATTTATGTCGTCTCATAAATCTCTTGACCGGTTTATTGTCAATAACTTATTTAGGAAATGAAGATACTTCTTTGTCTGTTCCGACCTGTATGGTCCCGGAAGCTTAACACGACTAATGTAGTTTAAAATGTCAATAACCTGCATCGGTCATGGCAAAATCAAACATATCTCACGGATTTGGTCACACCCATACAAATACCCGCGCACTGGATTTTCAACGCTCTGCTTAGCGCCGCCGCCGAGAGTTGAAAATCCAACAGTTTTTTTTTCACTCGTTGGAATGCACTCTCATTGGATTCTCAATGCTCGACTCAATACCGAGAGTTGAAAATCCAGTGCGCGATAAAATCTCGCCGCGTTATTTTCACGTCCATGTTTATGTCGGCCTATCTGTGCCCTTTTCACTCCTTGACAGCTGAACGGATTTCTATGAAATTTGGCACAGGATAGACCATGACCTCGGTTACGACATAGGATACTTTTTATCCCGGTAGTACTTTCCTGTGGGATAATTTCCGACCTATACCCGGGCGAAGCCGCGGCCAAAACCTAGTTTCTCATAAATGGTGTCAATATGACGTCTTGTCGACTATTTCAATCACAAATTCGCACTTCAGTTCCCTTATTAAACAATACAAGACGTTGACAAGTACCCATCCCACCGGGGCATCGGTACCGCCCTAGACACTATGGTTGGCATCCCACTGAGATACGGATGCAGATATCACCAATCTTATCACTGATGTGATGATACATCGTGTGCCTGTTTCTGTATTTATTTAGCTGTTATAACTTAACGCTGTGACACACACACTATTAATGTTAAAACATTATTTTCACTTTTTATTTTATTTTGTTATTTGTATTTTGTGTTTCACGAACTGCGGGGCAATTGCGTAACACATTATCAATCGGAATCGGTTTCATTTTGACAGTTCAACAACATTCATTGCGTTATTTACGTGTCGTGCAGACAAATTTTTCGAACTTAAGAAGCAATGGATTAACAGTTTGCTTCAAAATGATTCAGATTCCGATAGATAGTGTGTTACGCAATTAGGGTGCTGTGTCCAAATAAACATTATTCTTTCTTTCTCTTCTTTCCATGACTAGAGCCGAACAAAGCATTGTCTGTACATAGCTACTATACAGGGTGTACAAAAACTGTCAGTCCCTAGAGATTTGTTCGATGGAGAGAAAATTGATCCATTGTTTTCTGGTACAAGTAGATCAAATTAAGTAGGTAAAAGTTCAAGATCTGTAAACTGCAAAACATCGAAAAGAAGAAGCGTCTTATTGCATCTGATGGAATTAAAAACTAAGAGCGAGTGTGGGACTCAGCGAGTGAGTCCAGTACAAATGTATTGTATTTACCTACAAATGATGTGAAACGTACGCACAGCGACTGTTTTTAAGCCTATTTAATGCTAAACTATATCTATAAAATCGATGAGTGTACATTGTATGTATGTATGTACGTTCTCTATGAACTCCAAAACGGCTGGAGCGATTTTGATGAAATTTTCAGGAAATCTTCAGATTAGCCCAGCAGGTGATCCTGCGTAGTTTGGTAGCGATTGTATAGCGAGTCTCTAATTTTAAATAATATTCCATTTTTTATTTGTTTCTATATGTATTTAGTACAGTGCTGTGAAAACTGCAAAAACAATACTAACACGGTGGTTGTCAAAACATCTATATACCAATTTTCTACGGTTTTGGCGGCAATAACGATTTAAAAAAATATGTAATCCACCTCCTTGCTCGTGTTCTCAAGAAACTAGGCAGAAAAATATTACACTAAAAACGTGTACTTACCTACCCCATCTTTAATCTAGACTAGTTCACTGTTAAGTCTAGGTTTAAGATTTTTAATGAATAAATGTAGGTATTGTATACATGAATTTCAAATAGAGCCCCATAAGCAGGGTTAAACTTATATCAGCACGAAATATGAGGTGTTATCAGTGGCGACGGCTTCATACAACTCCATTCCTACCGGCTTCCCTTCGCAACAACGACTGTACTTGAGTTTACTATTACGTAATAATATAATACATACATAGTCATATCACACGTGTTTAATACAATATCATGAGATAAAAAAGCCTTACAAAAAACGAGTATCTATAGTTATATGTATAGGCGTTAAATTAAGAAAAGTAAAGGAATGACTTAAATTTTCGAGGTAATATTAAAATGATGTTATACGAACTGAACAATTTTTTCTTCGGCTTCCCTCTAATGGAAGTTATAGCTTCGCTACTGGTTGTTATGTCATAATAAAACATAATCCCTTTACTTTAACCTTTCACTCCAGACACTACCCATATATACAGTAAAATGAGAATTATGAACAGTAAGGAAAGCTCAGTAATCCGACACCTCCATTGTGTGCCGTCACAATTTCCCTTCGCCCTTATCAATGTGTACAATACATGAAACTGAATCCTGTGCTTTCTAAGCAAAATATACTGTAACTTAATATGATAGGATATTATATGGGTACAATCACGAGCATGAGCATGTTAATATGATTTGCGAAATTAAAAAATCACTCTGTATAATTTCTCAGACGAAATGTCATTGTATTCTTTAAAAAATCTTAACTGATCAATGATTTTATTTCTGTAACTCGGTTTGTACTCGTTTCACACGTCAAACATAAATTATGTTTTAAAACTAGACGAGTTCGGTGTTTCCTATCCGACTACTCTGAGAAGAAAGACCGAAACAAACTCAGAGGTAAATCTATAACTTCGGTTACAACTTTCAAATAAGAACTATTTTATAAAAGTATTAGTGGGTAAGTACTATGTGTGAAACTTAATCATTTCAATCAATACTTTAGATTTAGAAGAAAATCGCCTGATGAATTTTGCATGTTACACATATTTATGTCCGTGACTGTACTTGCATAGTATGCATGTTCTCACAGGGCAAAGGCCTTTCAATGCTGAGTAGACACTTTAATCTCGACTTGCATATTTTATCTGTATTGATAAAACATTTTTCAAGTAAGAGGTACTTTACATATCGGTTACAAAGAATTTCTCTTTGTGATAAGTCTGCCTTTTTTTTTTGGATGGGAAATCATCAAAAAGTGACTTCTCCTGCTCTGGGCGGAGCAGGAGGGCGTGTCAGACTTTTACTGACCAAAACCCACCCGTGTTCCTTCAGTTGCCTGTGCCGGGGCCACGGTAACTCTTTCGAACATCCCGCGATCCTAGCTGGCATCGGCCCTAGCGGACCCCGTCAATAGTGCTGACATCTCTTTGAGGCGCGCGTGGAACACAACGTACCGACTCGGGGCCTGGTCCTTACCAGACGGCGAGCTACCCATTGCTCGCCGATAACTCTATGCCTACCCAAGGGTTCACGTAGGTTTTATTTAGTATTGTTAATTGCAAAATCTGATACCTGATAGTTTTTGAGTTTTCTTCTTACTATAATCCTTGATAACAGCACTATCCTTGATCATAATCTAGTTTAAATAAAAAATTGTTCATAAAAGACTTTCATTTTGTTAGATGACAGATGACACCACCGTTTTATACAGGGTTATTTTTTGAATTCCGATTCTGATTCATTTGAGCGAATGTTAAGGGTTTCTGTCTGACTTAGCTATTTTCAGATTCCAGACGGACAGGCACCATTATTCTTTTCAATAATTTATTAAACAGTTGAGTAGACACTTTAATCTCGTTTTGCATATATTATCAATTGATAAAGCCTTCTCAAGTAAGAGGTACCCACTTTATCCTTTATCGGTTACAAAGAATTTCTCTTTGTGAATACCCTATACCTTTCCCAAGGTTCGCACTCACGTAGATTTTATTTAGTGTTGTTACATCCTAGAAATTTAAAACTATCCTTGAAGTAACATTGTGAGGAAACCTGGACTTATAGTTAATACTAGCCATTGCCCGAGGTTTCTCCCGCGTGAATACGTCTATTTGAATCCGATTTTGTTCACAATTTCACGGGTTTCAATATTTTTGCGCGGAACCCTAAAGGTGAACATTCACGATAGCGCCATTTGGCGTGGTTCCAAACAACTAAAGTCAAATGGAGCGATTGGACATCCTGAATTTTTGATCACACCAACGGATTTTAACATTCACGATCAAATTTTGGGTGTACAGCACGCCATTTGGCGCGATGGACTGACCGTGAACTTTAATTATTTTTCTCAAATAAAAGTAGCCTAAGTTACTCCTTATAACATCAGCTATCTGCAGTGAAAGTCCCGTCAAAATCGGTCCAGCATTTTCGGAGATTAGCCGGAACAAACTGACGGACAGACAAATATCTTAAAAATTGCTTTTTCGTTATAAGTATCGTGTATATATACTTTCATATGCATTTAGTAAAAAGCTGTTATTTTGACATTACAAACAGACACTTTAATTTTATTTATTTGTATAGATGTATAGATAAATCTGAAATCGCCAACCCGTCTTGAGCAAGCGTGGTGATCAATGCTCGTGCCTTCTCTGTATGAGAAGAGGTCTTTGCCTTGCAGTGGAACAATAATAGGCTGGTATTATTATAGTCTACCAAAAACTTTCTTTTCGGCGTGATGGCCCTGCAGTGTGTCCGAATCATTTAAGCGAGTCGTGGTTTTAACGTAGTTTTTAGCATATTCCAGATGCATCATGACGTCGTATTTTTTTTTACAATAATTTATTAAGGCAATAAAATATAGGTACATAACGATAAATTGACATTTATTACCTTCAACAATAACAATAAAATTAAAGATAAACTTATAGCAATAATAGAATCATTTATCGTAGACTGACCATTTTACTTCACAAGGAAATATCAATTTTATTTATTTACATTGCTAATTACATATAACGCAGTAATGACTCAACAAAGTAATTAAATAGTTTCTTGACTAATCGACATAATTATGAATTACTGACACATGCACATAGTCATTTTAAACGAGTTCCAAGGTCCAAAATACTCGGGAATTGGCAGCCGATTCCCGGCCACCGTAGGCGCGGGCTTGCAGACGGCGAGCAATGGGTAGCTCGCCGTCCGGTAAGGACCAAGCCCGAGTCGACGGCGCGTCGTGTTCCACGCGCGCCTCAAAGAGATGTCAGCACTATTGACGGGGTCCGCTAGGGCCGATGCCAGCTAGGGTTGCGGGATGTTCGAAAGAGTTACCGTGGCCCCGGCACAGGCAACAGAAGGAACACGGGTGGGTTTTAGTCAGTAAAAGTCTGACACGCCCTCCCGCTCCGCCCAGAGTGGGAGAAATCATTTGATGATTTCCCATCCACAAAAAAAAAGGTCCAAAATACGCCGTATGGCAGACATACGGCGAAAGTTGGAACTAAATGTGAGAATGTACTGAATTTGACGCACAGTTTTGACACTGGATGGATTCTGGTCAACCTGCACTTACGTATCCATAATTTCAATACATTAACATGATACTAGTTCACACTGCTCCCTAATAAATAAAACATTGAATTTTATAAATATTCCGATGAGTTTAGAAACTAATGCGTTAGTTAATTGCAAGTAAACTACATATTTACGCAGTAGAAGAATAAAAAACGATATTTTAAATATTTGAGTATTTTAGCACTTTCTTCTACACCATGTTCGGGGCGGCAAATTCGAATGTACATATATGTCACCATAATGGTTGTGAACACCGTTAGTTTATAATCTATCTCGCGAGATTGTAAACTGTCGATAAATTGTGAACTGTACCATACTGCTTACAATATAACGTATTAATTTTCGATAGTTTATAAACTATCGAAAATTGTGAACGAATCTGCACTTACCGACAGGGTTCACAATCTGTCCGATTTTATCACTCGTAAAATTGTGAACCGTCCCTGATTGGTAGGTCTTGGAGGTAGCCGAATTGACTTAGGTGACGCAAAATATTTCATCAGCGGATGAAACGTTACCCTTTTAAAATGGTAAGGCGACGAATCATCCGCAAGTTCGGATGAGTCGTCGCATAGTTAATATTGATGTGGTCAACAACCTATTTGAATGTACAATTTATTTAAATGTACTCATATTTATAATAAAACTCAGTTTTCGCAGGAAAACAGTAAGTACCTGTCATTTATTTAGGTAAATTCCTTATTATTCTGATTTTCCAGTATAAAAAATTATATTCTTAATAAAAAAAAAACGTTTCTTATACATATGTATAAGTATTTTTGTTCGATTTAACCACGATATACATAGCCGCTAGCGAAACCGGCGAAACCAAAGAACAGACATAGACAATGTTCCTATACACAAATGTTTGTTTGTCTATTTGGCCGATATGACCACATCAGTATTAACTATGCGACGACTCATCCGAACTTGCGGATGATTCGCCGCCACCATTTTAAAAGGGTAACGTTTCATCGGCGGATGAAACATTTTGCGGATGAGTAGTCACCTAAATCGTTTGATATTGTACCAGTTCACAATTTATTGGTTTGAATAACGCGTTAAATTGTAAATGGTTTGTTGCAGTTCACAATTTTTCATTTGATTATAATCTCGCGAGATAGATTATAAACTAACAAACTTCATAACCTTACGGTGACCTACTTATTACATATTTTGCCGCCCGGGTGTGCCGAATCAAGCCGACCCGTATAAGTGAATAACACGCCTTACATTTTCTTCGAAATTGATTTCTCGATTGGAATGTTCGCTTGGAATTGCTAAGTCTATCACCAGCCTGAATCTTTTACTCAAACACAAAGATACAAATTCTAAAACTTAGTACATTCCGCTCATCCAAACAAGAATTCACACAAACAAATCACATGAATCTCATACATACATTTGTAAGCCACACCACGTTGTTTCACAATGTCAGTCTGGAATCTAAATTGTACCTGTTTTATGGAAAATGCAAAACGATTTGCCGTGAGGTCTGCGCGGATAGACCACCCCGGCTTTTCTTGCGGATACCCAACACTACTTTTATCAAGTCAACGAGTTGACTATCCATCCACCATCCTAACTTTAATATTATAATATAAATGCGAAAGTGATTTTGTTTGTTTGTTTGTTACGCTTTCACACTAAAACGGCAGACCATGACCTGGGTTAGGACATAGGATACATTTTATTCCGATATTTATTTGACTTTTTATTACGAGATCGAGACTTATGAACCCGCGGTGCACAGCTAGTAACATAATATAGAAAAAACACTCATGCTAAAATCCAATTTACTTGCTCTGTCTTGTATTGTCAAAAATAAAGAATTTTAAAGATGAAAATCGCAAAGGGAAAGGTTAAGTACAGGAGACTTTTCATTCCAGAAAAACCGTTTATGCGGGCTGAACAGCGGCGTCACTGCCTCAGTCACTCTTGTAAAATAAACTAACTTATATTAATACCAATAGAATAGTTTCCTAGCAAAGCGAAGTCAAAACAACGGAAGATTAATCTGCCTCGCCTTTTCCCAACTATATTGGTGCTGAGATCGGCTTCCAGTCTAACCGGATGCAGCTGAATACCAGTATTTTACATGGAGCGACTGCCTATCTGACCGCCACAACCCAGTTACTGGGTAACACGACACCCCTTGGAAAGACTGGTTGTCAGACTTTTGGGCTTCTGACTACCCGTAACGACTGTCAATGATCTTCGAATGACAGCCGTAAAACAGAAGATTATGGGATCGAGTACAAATGACACAAATTCGAAGTGATACAAAAACATGATGATTTAACAACAGCTGCTATAATTACAAACGATCAGGTAGCAACAGTTGTTCTAGTGATTAACATCAATGAACAATGTATTAGCATATATTATGTTTATCCTTTGTTCAACAAAACTGACGTGACTCATTATACTCAAATGCCGTAAAATTATGTGGGTATGCTTTATTCCCCTGTTGCATAAATATATATCGTAGCTGGTGAATCGAAGACTATTATACAATGCCGCTCGATTTAAGCAAAATATGGTATTACATATGATCACAGTACAAGGCACTAGTCACCAGAAAGGATTTGAAACAAACCTACATAATATTTTGATTTCTTATCTACTCAAGTATTGTGGAATACAAGAACAAGATAATTATTTGCCATATAATATAGAAGCTGATACAAAAGGAGGAGACCCAGCTCTCTACAGGGCTGACAATAAAGAGACTGATGATGAACTTAAAGCATCTCCAAACTAAATAATGTGAAGATTAAGGAACTGCATCGACCTACATTGTGATATGAAAGACATACCAATCAGCTTATTGCACGAGATAAAATGTCAAGCGATGCTGAAAGAACGATCAACCATCCATCTTACTACGTCATGATAACCTGATATTCTTTTGTTTCCCTAATCCCATAGCTTCACGGAAACAAAACAATGTCGGACATGAATTCGAAAACAATATAATAACACATATTTTTTTTATATCATATCCTATTAGCGTATCGTTTTTGATTGTATGTATTTTGGTTTCTCTTTTACTCTTACACACGTTGTCTACATCTCTTTATCTACTTTCCTATCGCAGGTATGCTGGAAGAGATTTCTTTAGAAATAACCATCGCCTTTTTACGCATTTTTCTGTTCCTTTCTTCTAGTCTATTTATATGTGTGTACATAAACAGTTAAATAAATAAATAACGTGGTAACAACAAACAAACAGAGTTTAATGTATTTTCTATACGAATCCAGCCGATTTGAATTATTCCAAGGTCGCTAAGTACCTAATTCTCATGATAGAGACGTTTGACGTATTGTTATCTTTTTTGTTCGATTTGTGTAGCAAAACCTTCGACGTGCTTCGCACAGGGAAAAAAATGTACGACGCAATTTTATAATGTTAAGCTAAATCTAATGATCATATCCAGACTTTGCACAGAGACTGCGATGTACCTACGAAGCAGCTTAACCATGGAGTCTTGTTCGCTCTTCTCCATACGAAACTGCGGTTGGAACGAGCAACTAGGATCAACTTTCTGACCAACTTACTAACTCGTTGACAATTCCAATTTACTTACCTGTAAACGGTTTAATTGAAATAAATGCTTTGACTGCTCATTTTTACCGACATAATTTTTCAAACCTCTGCATAACTTTTGCAAGCTGATAAATTTTATAATTTCAGTTACATTATGACAATTACATGACCTTTAATTAATTATAAGCAAAAGCATAACCCGTCCTTCATTCGTGTTAATAATTATGTTAAGTGGTTTTACACAAAGCGAAACTTCTCCTCTTGAACTTTCAACCCTTAGGGATGGCGAGTATTCATGATGTGTACCTACCTATCGATATTTTTTGTAGATTTTTAGGGTCCCGCACATCAAAAGGAAAAAACGGAACCCTTATAGGATCACTTTCTTTTTGGGATAAATCCATCTCAACTACGGAGCCCTTAATTGTGCATGGTCAGACACGCACTTGGCCGGTTTTTTTTTGCCACGAACTGCTCGGAAAATACCAATTAAAATTAGGTAAGTACTAGTATTAGGTTACAGTAGGTGTCGTAAAATAAACCAAATTAGATCTGATTAAATCGCATTGGCATTTGATATGCGTCGTGTATTTATAAGACTGTATTAATTTGTAATTATAGACTGAAAATGTGCAGTCTTAAAATAAATTTTATTATTTATAGGTAATTACTATCTTTAGTATCTATGACTTCACTTCGGTAGTTTCCTTCGGTTTACAAAACAAACAATTATGAACTTGGAAAACAGACGCAATCAAAATGAACCCATGAATATCTATGGTGTAGTACATAATTGCAGGCGACTAGGAAGATCCTTGAGGTCAGTAGGAAGTGAGTATAAGTGGTTTCGACATAAAGACACATTCTGCATCTACTTCATGCACACAAGTTCATAAATTTTTCCTTCAAGCTAATACAGGCCGACACACTAGAGTTTAAAGACGATTTTCCTATGTTTCGTCGTAGTTTTTATTTATGTACAGTGCGTACGACGATAAAACTCCGATGTGAGTAAGTACTTGATACAAATGTGAGAACCGATCGTTTATATGCAAATTATGTATACGGAAAAGCTTCTATAAATATTCTGATTTCACATCTTTATACATATGTTTATAAATTTTCTCGATAACTCACGTGGAATTTGATCTAAGATGGCGCAACACTGGTCGTTCAAGCGTGCATTAAGCCCTCTACAGACCATTCAGTTGCAAGTACCAGAACATTGTGTAAGTCGATAAAACGCGCTCGTATTAGGTCAAGCGTGTGTAAAGAGCTTTTCATAAGCTTGTGGCTAGTCCAAACCTCTTTGACTCGGCCTTTTTTTTGGTAAACTCATATAACGTTTTATTGCGCAGTTTATTTCACGTGGTTAGCCTGAGAATTTTGTTGCTAGATATTTTTGGATGGTCTCAAGTCCTAACTTGTCTGAGATGAGAGCGAGTTAATGCTAAGACTTTTATTTTAGGAATTTATAATCCTCAAACACGGAAACACCTTATCGTAAAGGAGGTAAATATTAAAACAAAAAATGTGATAAACCATTTGAATTAACAGAACACAAATCAAAACAAGTTATTTTAAGCTTCATATCAAAATGCTACCGACATTTTGTCAATTAACGTTACTTTATAAATACATGATCACCTAGTTAGAAAAACGCGTAGGTACCTAACCGTTTTGATAACTATTGAAAGTTCAAAGCCATTGAGGTAAATATTAAAACAAAAAATATACTTACAAACATAATAGAGATAAACCAAGGGGAACCTAATACAAATCAAAACAAGTTATTTTAAGCTTCATATCAAAATGCTGCCCACATTTTGTCAATTAATGTTACTTAATACACGATCACCTATTCATTAAAACAAGTACGTAAACGTTTTGATAATCATCGAAGGTTCAAAGCCACGCAATCGAAAGAAAGAGTCGAGCTGAAGCAAGACCGGTTTGATAGTCTATTGCACGCCGGACCGAAGCGAATGGGAGAATTCAAAAGGTTCGAAACATTATAATGGATGCTGAGAGAAACGTTATTTTAATCTTGTCGGAAAACCACATGTAAGTAAGTACCTACTTATTGTGTAACATTTACTATATGATCTAACAGATGGAAAAATATTGTGAGAAAACCTGGAGTTCTATTAGTCTGAAATCGCCAACCCGTCTTGAGCAAGCGTGGTGAACAACGGGCGTGCCTTCTACAGAGAAGAAAATCTGAATTTCGCGAGCTACCTTAGCACATACTCGTAATGTTATCGCAAAACAAATGCCTCATAACAGATCGACACCAGCAATTTATACTACGCTAACTCAAAAAAGCGTACTTTTTACGATTTTTTTATGACATATATAAAACACATTTTAAGCAACTTGGCATAAAAAAAAACGTTTTTACCTAAACTTCCGAGTTAGCGTAGTATAAATTGCTGGTGTCGAGATGAGAAGAGGCCTTCGCCCTACAGTGGAACCATAATATTATGTGATATTATTTGTAAGATAACATTATGCCTACGTTTTCCGACATAGGATCCGGTAGGACACCTCCATTAGCTGGTAATGTTTAAGAGGGAAGCCCGCGAAATTCAGTTTTTCTTACGATTTTTGCAATTTGTAGCACAGTGTTTAGGTGTATGTTGATTAAAGTATGATTCGCGACCGTAACAAATATGTCATCAACATTATCATCATCATCAGTCTACAGCAGTCCACTGCTGGACATAGGCCTCCCCGATTGCACGCCATTCAGCTCGATTCTCGGTAACTCTCATCCAGCTCCTACCAGCCACCCTGCGAAGATCGTCGCTGCACCTGGCCTGAGGGCGTTCTCCACTAAAGAACACGTCTACCCCAACGCTCATCAGTACTACGGCTAATATGGCCGGCCCATTGCCACTTCAGCTTACTTATTCTGTGAGCTATGTCGACAACTTTGGTTCTCGGCCGGATCACCTTGTTCCGGATTTTATACCTCAGAGAGATTCAACGCATAGCTCGTTCCATAGCTCGCTGAGCGACCTTGAATTTATGGACTACCCGTACCGTGAGTGTCCACGTTTCGGCTCCGTAAGTCATAACAGGCAGGACGCACTGATTGAAGACTTTAGTCTTTAGGCTCTGCGGAATACGCGACGAGAAGACTCGACGAAGCTTCCCAAACGCTGCCCAGGCCAGCTGAATTCTTCTGTTAACTTCTCTCTCAAAGCTGTTCTTACCAAACTGCAGAGTTTGCCCGAGGTAAACGTATTCTCGAACAACCTTGAGAGCACCGCCATTGACAGCAATCGGTCCCGGAATGACGTGTTTGTTGAACATAACCTTGGTTTTGTCCAAGTTCATCCGAACAAATATGTATTGTAATACAACTCCTTAAGTTAGAATTGCCCTCAAATGTTATGATTTCATAAAATAGTCATTCATGATTATAATTCTACATATATAAACACATATTTGTTACGGTCGCGAATCATATTCAGATCAACATACAACCAGATAGTGACCTGCAAATAGCAAAAAACGTAAGAAAATTTGAATTTTGTGGGCTACCCTGGGGGCTTTCGTCTAAGTCCCATATAAAAGGGGGCGAGTTTATTGTCATTACCCGAGCACAAACACAGACTTCGGGCTACAATACTAGTAACTAATTTAAAAACATGGGTGCGTGAGTATAGAAATGCAATTCTCCATTAACGTAGTAATAGGTAGTAAAAAAACATTTAGCCCTCAATTTTACTCATAAACACCGTAATAATTTGTTCTAGACATCTTTATGCCCACATCAAATCTTTTCAAAGCTTTTTCATTAACACATCAAACGCTACCCTATTCAGATTAATAATTACGAATGTATGACTCTGACATTACTAATTACTTCTTTGGTAAGTCTCTTTCAGAATCGTAATGAGAAATGGTGTCACCAATATTTTGATATAAAAGTGTCAGTGGAGCTTCTTGCCCGTTTTTCTCCATAGGAACCTACTACGCTTTGGAATGGGTAACTAGCTTCATCTTTCTGATTGACTGACCCCTTGACAATTCAAAAGTGCCTGTAATTGGCTTATCTATACCTACTATAGTATTATAAAGCTGAAGAGTTTTTTGCTCGAAATCGCGAAAAAAAATTAGGTGTGACATTTTGACGAGTTATGCGAACATAAATGTAGGGAAAAGCTGATTTTTTTCGCGACTTCAGGTTTGGTCCCATAGAAAAAGTTGTTCATAATGATGAGTACAATGATCCCCTAAGAGATTAAAACTGTTTAAAATTACACCTTGTATGATATTGTATTTCATTGTTTGTGCAATAAGACTAGTTAAAATTTGCAGCGCGTAGTTGCAGTCTCGAAGAACTTAAGCCAGTTTAAAAAAAACCACAAAACCTGTCAAAGAAAAACAAAAATATAAGTAAAGAACGGCATCACTTTACGTCAAAGACTTTGTATATTAAGAGAATTAATTCAATCACAGTCCGCAGACAGTCGAAATAAAAGTGTGTTATTAAAATAAATGCAATTTTTTTTTATTTTTCTGGTTATGCTAAGCTTCATATTTTGCAACAGACGTACCTACAAAACGGTCTCGTCTATAAAGTGCGTCAACGGTGGTTCATATCAATAAAATTATTTATTTAATTTGTTGGTTTTTTCAATACATTAATATTTTAGATAACAACTTATACCTAATTAATTAATAAAATAACAAAATTATATCCTAACTTAACTAAAACTATTCACAAACTAAAATATGGCGTCGAAAAATTTGTTGGTATGTAAAATGTTGTTTTATCTAAGTGTTAGGAAATATGGTAGGAAACCAACAGCTATAAAATATGTACTAAGGTTTAACGTTTTAAAAGTTTTGTTCGTGTTTTCCGTGCGGCATTTAATTACCTCTCACGTAACGAACATTCGTTCGAAATGTTACACACATTAAATTGTTGGCTCATGAAAATGTAATAAAAATGCTTTTAATGTGCGTGCTAACAGCGAACAAATACGTGGGTAAGGTATGATATATCAGCTGCATTATGCCCTTGGCTAGAATACCATTAAAGTTGACCAGTGAAGAAGGATGCATACCACGCGACCACAAAAAGCCCATTATACCACCTTGACCGAATTAAAGGAACTTTCACTGGAAGCGACATTAATTAAAATTAAATTAAAGGTCGAAGCGTGCGTGCTTCGGAAACAGTCAAGTTTAAAGGGAGGTAGGTGTGAATTTCTCGAAATTTTATGTGTGTCAGACGTCTTATGGCGACTTTACACATGGGAAGGGCCCAAAAGTTGGTGATAATTAAGAAAATATACACTAAACTCAAACTCGAAGCATTTATTTCAATTAAACCAATTACAGGCACTTTTGAATTGTCCAAGAGTCGAACAGTTAGTCAGAAAATTGAAGCTAGTCGCCCATTCTAAAACGTAGATCTCTATGGAGAAGAATGGGCAAGAAACTCTATGGACACTCTTTAAAATCAAAATTATTACACAATCCTGGGTACATTGTTCTTGTTGCTTCTATATGTGAGAACAATGTAAAAAATAAATAATTAAAAACAATTCAAAATATAAGATTAAAAATAAGCCCTGGCAGTTAAGTGATGACCAGTCTCCACTGACGGCGCCCGTTCACGAACGTGACGCGTGGATCAGCACCATCCAGCTCAACCATTTTGTAGGGAACCGAATGATCCAACACCGGAGAAATAAAGCCTTTAAAATTCGAACTTTGTTAGAATTGAAATGTAACGTTCCACGAAATAATTAGTGAAGAGATTAGAAGTTCTGTAATTGGAAAGAGAGCATTTCCTATAGAGACAAACATGGATAGAAGAAAAGCAACTGATGCTGATACTTGAAATCCCTCTAATAACTATAAAACGAAAGTTAAAGTTACATCACAACTGTGGCACCAATTAAAATCGCTTGAAATCAAACTGTAGCAAAAGGAAGGAGATTATTCAACAGTCGAAGGAAATGTTAGTCGAATACATACATGGGCATCCCTATCGAAACTTGTTTACAGTTAGGGCTGATTCAGTATTTCAAACCAGCAATTGAACCTACTGGCACTGGATTAGCTATCGGCCTATTAGCGGCTGCAAGTAATTTTTCTTTTTTTTGCGTTGCGTTCTGGGCGGATCATACTTATAGGATGCATCCAGACAGATGGGCCAGGATCGTCACACAGTGGGTGCCTGAAGACGGGCGTCGTCACCAAGGTAGGCCTAAAAAACGCTGGCGTGATGATTTGGACTCGTTCCTTACTGATTGGACGGAAAAGGCACAGAACAAAGAAAATTGGAAAAGTATGGGGGAGACCTTTGCCCAGCAGTGGGACAACATAAGATGAACGAAAAAAAAATATTGTGTGCCTTAATCTCGGTCAAATATTTTTTTTTTCTTGGTCAAAAAGATCTGTCGACGTCGAGGCAGGCCTAGGAGATGGCGAGACGAGCTTGACGCCTGCAGACAGGATTGGTCCACACTAGCTCAAGACAGAGAGGAGTGGAAAGGAGAAAGGGAAGCCTTTGCCTTGCACTGGGACAACTCAGGACTCAAAAATAAATCATTCAATCTAGCGCTGGATATTGGATGCTGGAATAGATTGAAAAGTGTTTACATTATTCAAATATCGTTTGTCCTGGTACGAGCATGTGATGAGAGAAGAAATGCATGTAACTAAAAGAGTGATGAATATAAATGTTGATGGATGGAGATGGAGAGGTAGTCCAAAGAAAATATGGATGGATTGTGTGAGGAATGATATGAAAGAGAAGGGAGTGAATGTAGCGTGTCGGTTGACAGGGGAAAATGGAAGACAAAAAACATGTTGCGCCGAGCCCCGCTCGTCGCACGACACGCGGTGTATTTGTGTCGCATCGCGTGTCGCGCCTGTTTGCAGGAGCCTTAATATGGGACAAGGGCAGGAAGATAATGATTGGTCAAATATCTATCTAGTGTCACCGGACTGCAGCACTGGATTTAAAAACTGAATCAATGTATATCAGCCTTTACTAGTAAATACCAGTGACAAGATAGCGTGTTTCGTATCAATAAAGTACATCGAGGTTTTACTTGTCTTAAGTAAACTAGATCGAAGTCCAGTTGTAGCTATTTTTGTGTCTAACAACTGAGAGTTGGTGCGTAATTGTTACTGTACTGCTTTTTTTTAGGATTAGTTGAATTCTAGTGCGGTTGTAGAATCTGAGATGTATTGCCTATCTAGCCAGACATGGATCGCACTAAATAACAGTTAACATAAAGAATCTGGGTCTGTAACTGCAATTTTAATCTGAAAACTAGGACATGAAAGATGAATACTCATCTTTCGGACCATGTTTCACCAGAGTTCTGTCATGATTTGCAACTAAACTCTTAATATCTATTGATTCTTCAAAATTATCTTCTTATTATTGAGAAAATGAGTGTTCAGAAAGGCAATTTCCAAGACATCGAACAAGTACTATTGATTAACTAAACATCAAAAGAAGCCATACAAGTATAAAAAGATCTATTTACATCTAACTGCATATTTTTTTCAGTCCGGATGTGTACTGTAATAAAGGTTACAAACTCTTTGTTTGCCCAACCTTCGTGGAGGTTAAATAAAACCTTTAACATGCCTTCATAACTTCATAGCAGTCGAAGTCACTCCCTGTCAAGTTCACAAACTAATAGATTACGCGAGGTCATAGGAGGTCGATAATACAAAGGTGGACGGAAACACGTACCTAGTCTGATAACCACAACTCGCAAGCAATGCTTAGGGCTGCTCAAAGTCTATCGTAATTTTATGGTTTGATGATAATAATATTATTGAAATTACACAATGAGAAGACAATAATCTTGTGTCGTTTCAAGGTGTCCTTAATATTATGTAAGATTTGGATTGGAGTTCATTTACCTATTATAGGTAGGTACGTATAACGAGGTTATTCAAGTGTCTGAGACAACCATTTACCGAACCGTCGGTTCTGAATAAAATCGCATAAATTTCGAGTCCGACATTTAAACGGTCAATTACTATCTGGTTAAGTAATTGTCCATACAACCCTACTGTGTAAACTATGTTCATTGTTACGTAACGTTTCGGTGAAACACTAGGAAGTAATATAACACGATCGCTTAATCACGTAGCGTTTCATAATAGGTATATAATACAGCAATGTCACGAATGGGGGGCTCGTGGCTAAGTAATAACAGCCCCACGAATCGATCGATCAGGTTAAGCTACGCTTGCCGCGGTTGGTCCGTGGATGGGTGACCATTTTTACATACCAAGACCCCTCCGTGCACACCACCTCCTCTTAAAGCAGTATTATTGTAATCTTACTTCAGTGTGGGAAAGAGATGGAACTAGACGTCCTGTATAGCTCCATCTCTTTCTCACACTGAAGTAACATTAAAATAATACTGCTTTAAGAGGTGGTGGTTGGCCCCCTGAATACTAATACTCCTACCGTGCCTCGGAAAGCACGTTAAGCCGTTGGTCCCGGCTGTCATTCGTGGATCTTTAACAGTCGTTACGGGTCGTCAGAAGCTCGAAGTCTGACAACCAGTTTTACCAAGAGGTATCGTATTACCCAGTAACTAGGTTGTGGAGGTCAGATAGGCAGTCGCTCCATATAAAATACTGGTATTCAGCTGCTGGCAGTTAGACTGGAATCCGACCCCAACATAGTTGGGAAAAAGCTAGGCAGATGATGACAGCAATGTCACGAAATATGCTTGGCACACTGTATAACGCGGACGCCTATAAATACACCCTGTATAAACGCTCGGGTCAAAAACCTCGTGAAAAAAGACGTATCATGAATTCATGGCCCCTTCATATGGTTATTTCTGACAAACGGAGTGCCGCAAATAAACAGGATTAATTTATTAGTTCCTTTGCAGAAAAGGTGTCCAATTATGCGAAAATTACGAGACTTGATGTTACTTCAGAAGGGATAAATCCCTTCTAGATATAATAACTCTTGAATGAAGATAAATATTATGAGATGTGACGTCAGGATGAGCATGAACATCAAGACGAGTCTTTCACTATTGTCACACTTTCGCATAGCTTGCGTGGTAGTTATGAGTTATATACTTTATGACTAACTGTCTGCATTTGCATTTAAAAAGAAACTGTTATAAGTACTTGCATTCCAAATAGGTACGGTCAGTACTCTGCATTACCTGACCCCTTTTACAAAGAAGAAGAATGGAAGACGGGTCAGGTTATGCAAAGAACTGACTGTAGGTACATTACTCAGGTAAATAGGTACATTACTTAGGTATATTCCAAATAGGTATATTACTAAACCAAATATGTTATTCATCAGTAACTACCAGGAAATACGAGTGTACTTCATGAAGTAAAACGTTATCGTTAACTTGGCAAAATTATCATCTGACCCTACAGTAAAGCGTGCTCTGAATTTTAAGGAGTTGTAGCAGTGTTGGCATTAATCAATTAATTTTTTAATCAATTAATTAATTTGATTAATTTTAATCAGATTAAATTAATCATGATTAGAATAATCATGATTAAAAAAATAATCTTAATCATGATTATTGACGTTAATCATTAATCATTAATTGATTAACTTGTTTGTAAACTAATACATCCATCAATGTTATTAATTCTATATAAAAGAAATGATGGAAAATAATGACACATTTATTAAAATATTTTTATTAATTATTCAAAGAACAAAAAAATAATTTATAACTTTCAAATACACTGAATTCTAATTTTGAAGAATATTTTCAATCAACTAATCTCCGATCTTTACATTTCTGATTTCTTGATGTTCAAGTTACATTTCATAACTACTTTTTTTTCAAATAAGTCGTCAGATAATTTGTGTGACCTAGGTTTATTTAGCATAGTTGCAAAAGAAAACATTCTTTCTACCGAGCCAGAGGACGGCATTAGTGTATTGTTCTTAATAAACACTTTGCCTATAACAGGATAACTTCGTAGAAGCTCTCGTTCTTGGCTTCCCTCGGCAAAAAAATTTGAAATTATCATATCCGCTCTCTTTTTATCATCAACTGATTCCGCTTCACTGCCAGAGTCGGAATTGAAATCAAAAAACTCGTCTTCTTGGTGGCGTGTGTTATTGGCTGCATTGTTGACTGTTAAAAGCTCTGGGATTTCTGATATTTCCTTCCTTACGACTGATTTAAAAATGTTTATACACTTCTTTTGATCAGCTGCAGTTAGACATACTAGCCACTTTTTTTTAAATCTGGGGTAACACAGAGCTGCAACGGCTGCATATTTACTAGTTTCACTCGAAAGAGTGTAAAACTCTTCAAATCTTTTCTCTACGCTTTGTAGATATTTTTCAGCAAGTGGTTCACAGAATTTTAGATTTGGAGTAGTCGTGATCTTCTGTAATTTTTTTTTAGTGCATGCAGGCAAGGTAATAATATTCCATAAAATGAATCATCGCCCTGCAATATGTCCAAAGCAGTTGCAACTGGAGCAGCGCATTGGCAGTATTCCTCAATATATTGAAATTCAGAGTCTCGTAATGGATTTCTTATACTAAGTGCTCTAGCTAGTTGAGAGTAGCTAGTTCTGATATTCAATATATTTCTCAAAGCGTCATAGTAACTATTCCATCTAGTTATGCCAGGTCGTGTTAACGTATGTCCAAGAATGTTATGTATCACCTCAGCTGATTTTGGGCGAGCAGCAGCACTCCATAAATCGTTACATTTTTCCATTATTGTGGAATGTAATTTTCCAAGACATGTCGATTTATCAGTCAACAAGGCTTGGACGTCCTTACTAGCAATCAAATTTAAAGTGTGCGCATTACACCTAAAGTGAAATGGTAACAAATTGTTTTGTGAATGGTCGTCTACTATATTTGCTTCTAACAGAAGATCATCATGTTCGTGTTCCTGTCTTGTGCCGAACTCTCCTTCAGTCACTTCGAGTTCTTCTCCACTTAACTCGTTCTCGCTGCTACTTGGACTTGACGATTCATTATCTTCATCATATTCGATTAAGGATGTCGTATTTATCCCGAATATCTTGAAGGCTTTCACAAAATTTGACCCATTGTCAGTAACAGAGCATACTATTTTAGTGGGGTCAATATCAAAATCTGAGTATATTTCCAGAAGCAAATCTTTTATGCGGTCAAATGTATGTGCCCCTTTAAATCGGCGACAAGCTAAAGCTGCAGAACGCCTCTTATAGCTATTATCAATCCAGTGCACTGTAACACCTAAAAAACTTCTTTTCTTCCCTGACCATATATCAGCGGTGGTGCACAAATATTTCACAGCAGCTAGGTTTTGTTTTATTTCGCAAATCAGATCGAATGATTGTTTAGCTACTTTTTTTCTGAGAGAACGTCGCCCGGGTATCTTGATTCCACTATTTGTCACATTTAAATCCTCCATCATCTTAATGAAGTAGGGGTCTTCCACGGCTCGAAAAGCAATCATTGAGTTAACGAAATAATTTACTATAATTTACTAAGTTACGGTCAAAAGTTTCTTGAGTTACAGGTGTTTTCGGAGTTTGCCTTGAAGTCAGAACTGTATTATTTTTATTTTTCTTTCGCTTATTGTCTTTCATATATTTTTTTCATTCCTTTTCTGTGTCAGCGCCATGCTTCCGTTTTAAGTGTCCCAAAAAGTTAGATGTCGTTTTGCCATAGCCCTTAACTTCTTTACTTTGATGGTCCGAACACTTCATACAAACTGCTACTGTGTTCTTGTCTGCGCATTTGTCTAGTAGAAGCTTATAATAGGTACCGTAAAAATAAAAATAAATAAAGCAAAAAGCAAAAACAATAAAGCAAATAAAGCAGAAGAAGAAAGATCTGATTCCGATTGCACTGTTAAATTCTCGGAATTGTTTCCCGACACCGACGGATCATTTGAAACACCACTACTATTAGAGTCATGATCACAATTCATGTTTGTTTTTAAGTTACTCACTGAGTGAAACAATATCACAAAATGTTGCAAAATCTGGAAAAATTATCCCCAACCGAGTGCAAGCGAGCGTGTGTCAGCCAGATAGTGTTAAAACGTGACTGTTAGTTCCAAAGTTAAGAAAATTAATGAAAAAAATAATACCGAATTCCTATTTATATAGACTAGACAGGTAAATCCCGGAGCGGGAAGCCCCCTTGTAGGACACAAGGGTATTCCCCAAAATATATGGAAGATTCTGCACTAGGTCCATCCATACATACTATTGAGGGCTTCCCCGTAAAATTAAGCATACATGAAAAGGTTTGCCAACTTAAAATCGGTAGAAAAATCGGGAGAACAATTAAATAAATAAACGAGTAGTTAATAGTTAATCAAATAATCAAATTAACGATTAAAATTAATGATTAAAAATCATAATCAAAAAATTTGATTACGATTAATTAATCATAATCAAATTTTTGGATTATGATTTTTAATCATTAATTTTTAATCGTTAATCAGATTAACTTTGGGCCTACACTGAGTTGTAGTTAGCTGAAGATGATACTAAGGAGAATATACCCATACTAATATTATAAACAAGCTTTTGCCCGCGGCTTCGCCCGGGTGAATGTCGGAAAATATCTTCATCATCATAATTTGTCTGCCAATCTTGACGATTTAAATAGCATTTCCTCCATCAGTTTTTAAGCTGATAAATGTTCACTATTCCTTTGTAAACATGAGTTTTCTATGAAGAAATTGCATATAAAGATTCAAAGAACTCTCCAATGGACATCATAATCATTTATCTCTAATACCTACTTCCTCAACCGCCTTAGTTTCTTTATGTATTAGTTATTTCTTCTGTATTTATATTTAGTAGCATGTAGACTTCACATGTGAAAAACTGGAAGCAGATTTATTTATGTCCAGCCATTTTTTGTTCGTCAATATCTACTTATAAATAAATCTATTAGTGTTATTACCTTTATTTTATTGAATGCTAATAAATCTATTCAAGTTCCTTAATGTCAAATGTTCATGCAATGCATACTTAATTAAGATCGATGACGATTTCAATGACGTTGATCGTAGGTACAGCGGATTCCTGTAGATGCAAATATATCTTTGTACTCCGTTTCGTGGCTGGGGGCTTGTGGCTAATAAATAACAGCCACACGGGTCGATCGGTCAGGTTAAGCTACGCTTGCCGCGGTTGGTCCGTGGATGGGTGACCATCTTTACATATCAAGACCCTCCGTGCTTCGGAAAGCACATTAAGCCGTTGGTCCCGGCTGTCATCTCGTGTATCTTTGACAGTCGTTACGGGTCGTCAGAAGCCCGAAAGTCTGACAACCAGTCTTACCAAGGGGTATCGTATTACCCAGTAACTGGGTTGTGGAGGTCAGATAGGCAGTCGCTCCATGTAAAATACTGGTATTCAGCTGCATCCGGTTAGACTGGAAGCCGACCCCAACGTAGTTGGGAAAAGGCTAGACAGATGACTCCGTTTCGTGTACACATATTCCATTCTTTTTCAATACTTATGTCGTGATGGCGAAGTGGTTAAGGCCTCGCTTATGATGCACGAGGTTGTGGGTTCAAATCCGGGCAAGTACCAATGTGAGTTTTTCAATTATATGTACTTTCTGAGTTTATCTTGGACATTACTGACATCGTGAGGAAACCTGGATCTGTAGTTAATATAAGTCTGAAATCGCCAACCCGTCTTGAGCAAGCGCGGTGATCAATGCTCATGTCTTCTCTGTATAAGAAGAGGCTTTTGATCTGCAGTGGGGACAATCATAGATATAAGTTGTTTTATATTTCTATGGGGAAAATAATAAAGGCTGGTATTATATTATTTAAGACTAGCTGTGCCCCGCGACTTCGTTCGCGTGGATGTCGTAAGATACACAATATACTAAAATAACAGCCACATTTAAATAAAACTCCCTCGTCCCCCGACCCGTCGCCAACCGTCGCGTTGAATTGCCCGCCCGCGCTATTACTTCGTTTTCGCTTAGTGTTATTTCTGACTTTTTTCGTTTTGCTCGGCTCCTAAGGGTCGCAGCGTGATGTTAAATAGCCATAACTCTCGAAAATTGTGCTACCAAATGCAAAAATAATTTTTCAGATCAGACTTTTTGTTCATAATTTCATGGGTTTTAATATTTTTGCGCGGAACCCTAATTCTTTTTCTAAAATAAAAGTAGCCTTAGTTACCCACCGTAACATCAGCTATCTGCCAGTGAAAGTCCCGACAAAATCGGTCCAGCCGTTTCGCAGATTAGCCGGAACAAACAGTCAGATACGACAGACAGACAAAAATTTTAAAAATTGATTTTTTGTTGTAAGTACCGTTTATACTTTCTTATGCATTAAGTAAAAAGTTGTTATTTTGACATTACAAACAGACACTTCAATTTTATTTATTTGTATAGACTATGTAAACTTTCAGCCAAAGCAGGCTCCCAACTATCTTCGTAAATACAAACAATTTTGGAACACAAACACTACACACAATTAATTCGAACACTTATGCCACAGAGTAAACAGAAGACATTGCCAACGAATTAAATTTATTATTTGTGACACAAGTCTATTTCTCGAACGCACTAACTACATGTCTCTAGATGCTTTACAGATATTTTTACGACGAAACAATAATAAACAATCGCTGTGATGTGTATAGACAGTTTCAAATGCGTTTGCGCAAGCGTCCGATCAACGATCCATAGTTTATTGGCCTGTGATCTGCGTGGTCGAGGCTGACCCACGGTGCATTGTGCTTTGACAGACGTCTATAAACAAGGAAATCTTAAATCCACTTATCATATAAAAGTACTTAAAGATGTGAAGACAGGCTTTCGACGTAGCTTTTAGCACCAATGCCAACCAAAATTGATCTTTAACGCCAATGCGGAAGAAGATTGTCACCAAGATGACTTGCATTAAACTGCAAGGAGGTAAATCGTTGCGATCTCTCGCGTCCGGCCCTGGTTCAGGTTATGGTACGGAGCAAGAGTACATGGGATGCCATCACCTCCTGCGAGGCAGTAATGCTCGCGAAGAAGGAGGCGGAACGCGTGAGGGAGGGCAATCTTTGCGCTCTCATGCCCCTACTCGCCACAGGAGACGCCCTGGGCGTCGGTAATTGATAGCCGATTCCAGGGCACCGTAGGCGCGGGCTTGCGGATGGCGAGCAATGGGTAGCTCGCCGTCCGATAAGGACCAGGCCCGGTTCGACGGCGCATTGTGTTCCACGCGCGCCTCACAGAGATGTCAGCACTAATTGACGGGGTCCGCTAGGGCCGATGCCAGCTAGGGTCGCGGGATGTTCGAAAGAGTTACCGTGGCCCGGCACAGGCAACTGAAGCAACACGGGTGGGTTGTAGTCAGTAAAACTGTGACACGCCCTCCCGCTCCGCCCAGAGCGGGAGAAGTCATTTGATGATTTCCCACCAAAAAAAAGCCGAGGAGGTAAATCGAAAGCAGTGCCAAGACAATATTGGTAGCAGAGATTTCCTCATTGTGAGAACACGACCGTCAGTTTCCTATATCCTGAATCATTTGCTAGATTAATGTCGGCAGCATATTTGTTTTGATGCAAAACTGGATATTGTATAACTATATGGCTTCTAAAAGGTCAGCAGGTTTTACAGACAATATTAATTGACGCTTTGAGACATTGTTCTTAGAAAGTCAAACCCAAATCATTTATTTCAAATAGGCACTTTTGAACTGTTCTTGAGCAGTGGTGGCCCAGTGGTAACGGCTCCAAATTACGAGTTGTAGGTCGTGGGGTTCGAACCCAAGCAGGCACATTACTTGTGTGTTATTTATTTCATCACCACTGCTCTCAAAACGGTGAAGGAAAACATCGTGAGATAACCGGCATGTCCTAGAACCAAAAATTCTAAGACATGTGACATCGCAACCCGCACTGGGCCCGCGTGGTGGATTACGGCCAACTCCCTCACAGAGAGGAGGCCTGTGTCCCAGCAGTGGGATTATGTTATGTGTATGTATGTGAACTGCTCTTGGGGTACTACTAATTTAGTATATCGGGTGTAAAAAGACACTTAATGAAGCCGAAAGTTACATTTTCTTCCCACAATTGCGATTTTTTTTCAGGACCATACCTGGGAACCTTCTGGTTACGGAAATATTGAAGGTCAAAATTCCAATTTTATTACTTACGTTTTTTTAAGAAAGCCGTTTTAAATGTTATAACTGTACTTTAAATACCGGCACGACCCTTATACTGTTGTATGCAACAGTAAGCACTACGTTTTGCGCGTGTTACATTGCGTGTTACCATAAAAAGTGATTTTTTACACCAAAAAAGAAAGTCGTTTCCCAGCAATAATTTTTGCCCTATGTTACATAGTTCGATGGGCAGTATGCGTAGTTAACGGGTATGTGATGTGTCTTTTTACACCCTGTATACTTCACACACAACACAAGTCCTTATTTTATCATTTCTGGACATACAAACTGACAGTAATAATAATAATGAAAGTAGTATGATTGCTACAGAAAAGTGCATGTTAGAAATTCGAGACTGCGTGCAATGTGTTGATAAAAACATGCCGATAAATTACGTTAAAGATAGTATCTGTATTACCCAAAATATAATTGACTTTGCCAATATTCAGTCGTGCAGTTTGCAAAATAAAACATCGTTTCACGTTTGGCATCCATTTCGCGTCCACTCGATGCATATCAACGCAATGCACCAATACTGCTATCAGTTCTGTACCGATAACGTTTATCTAATCAAATAATATATTAGCGACAAACATGTGTAATATTCCAAGTCCATATGTAATTGATTTATTTTCGACATCGAGCGAATGTTTGAAAAGACAAACGTATTTTTTTTAACTTTATTTCTTGACCTAAATTCTGTACAATTCGCAGCAAATACTGTATCTAGAACAGTTTAATGATTTCCAAACAGTTACAAAAAGCTAATATCAAATCCCACCTAGTTATGTATGTACCTAATCCGCAATGCACTCACAAGATTTAATGTAGCACATTGGTGTACACTCGATTATAAACCCAATTTAAACAGCTTTAAGTCTAAAATAGGGCATCATGCAGGAGATAAGATCGACCTAAAATAAACGAACGCATTTGTATTGCATCACACGTAATGTTACTATGTAACTGGTGTATGTACATAGTACTTAACAGCGTTGTTAATTCAAGGATTTTGGTTCGAGTGGCACCCATTAGGTTATGAACTAGCTCTTGTGTGTACATGTACTTTATTGAAGCATAGATAATATTATTGGAGTTGAGTAGGGCTTTTATTTTTAAACGCAGTAGGTGGTCATAGTTCTGCCAGCAGCGTGTGGAAAAATAAATGAGAAATTGTTGTGTTCTAAAATAGCTGTTCACTGCCATAAATTAATTATTTCCATATCTGATATAGCTTTTCTTTTATATATATATTTCTATGATTTATTTCCTTCGTAATTTATTTCTGAAACTAATTAAAAAAAAAATCTTGGTAGTATAAATTTTCTATGGATCTGTTTACAAAGTTTTTGTCTTACACCACAAAAATAATATCCTGTTCCTATTATATCAAACTCGTACGAGTATTTCCGTCTATTTGCCACTGAATCAATAATAAAATATTGTTATTGCAGAATACTTAACATACCTACATGATTTATGATTTGGAAAATTACTGGATCTATTTTAATCCTAGAATCTAGACGATTATATTTATAATCAATAGTGAATAAATAAAACAGGTAGGTACGTACACACAGCTATATATCAAGGTATATTTTCCAGTATATTATGATCTCGCATTGTATAGGATTTCCGCACAATGAGAGGTCAGTTTATACTGGAAATGTATAGCTTGATATGCAGCCAGCCATATGTACAAAAAATTTAAATATCGAAAGTCGTCATAATACGTATACTCAAAACACCGAAAGTTAAAATACCGAACGATTATATTGCTGAATGGTCATTATAATAATTATGATCTACGTTTAAAATGTCTAAATTCAGAATACCTACAAAAAACATCGAAAGAGTTGTTCGTGTACATCAAGTGGATGATGAACACGCAAAATATGCAACAAACGTGTTGCAGATGCTAATGTGATGAATTAAACAGAATACGCACTAGGTATTCAGGCAGCGTCCATCTGATGGGCTGACATCCATCTGACATCTCTGGCAGTGTAGCCTTGCCGTCTATTGCAATATTGACGAGAGAATGACGTTTAGTCGATGTGATTATGAGACAATGGTACACAGGTAAGAGATAAAAGAAACTGTTGGAAATGAAATGACAATAAGTCGAAATGCTGTTGACGTTTAATTGCAACTAGCTTTTGCCCACGGCTTCACCTGTGTGGAGGTCGAAAATTATCCCACGGGAACGTACTACCGGGATAAAAAAGTACCTTAAAGTTCCGACCTCATTACTAAGGTTATAAGGTTGAAAAGTGGTTCACCGCAAATGTCCGCGATGGTACCTATTCTATGTCCTAACTACTAACCCAGGTCATGGTCTACTTGTGTGCCAAGTTTCCACTCCCGAAAAAGTAACAGACAGACAGAGTTTCTTTCGCATTTTAAATTTAGTTGTATGGAAAAAGAAACAAAGAAAATACGAATGGAAGTATGGATTCTCCAGTTTTATGTCCTCCATGGTGGGATCAATATGATGTTTTATAATATTGACATTTCATATATGTACATTACTCAAGAAGTCACAAGTTTCCACGGTCAGCGAGCCATGGTCAGTTGACCAAGTATTGATGCAATCAATAATCGACATGCTAGTAGAGATTATCAATTTCCCAACTAAAGCGAGCATAATCAGCCTATAATGTTCCCACTGCTGGGACACAGGCCTCTCTGTGAGTGGGCCGTTATCCACCACGCGGGCTCAGTGCGGGTTGGTAGATGTCACACGTCTTCAAATTTTCAGTTCTAGGACATGCCGGTTTCCTCACGATGTTTTCCTTCACCGTTTTAAGAGGTGATGAAATAATTTACACGTAAAGCGCCTGCCTGAGTTCGAACCTACGACCTTACAACACGTAAGTCCCGGCCGTTGCCACATGGCCACCACAACTTATTAATGACACAACTAATCACCAACGATCTCCTGAACAAACCAATCAGACAATATCATGTGATATGCCTACTTTAAAATACTTTAAATGCGACAGCATTTAAAGGCGGAATCTTATTAGATACAAGGCTAGGCTATTGTAACAAACATCAAGAATGCTATGTCATTCACGTCTATTTAGAAATAGCATAATATTACACGGTTGCTTTACCGAATTATGCAGGTTAGCCCACCTTTTTTTTGTGGATGGGAAATCATCAAATGACTTCTCCCGCACTGGGCGGAGCGGGAGGGTGTGTCAGACTTTTACTGACTAAAACCCACCCGTGTTCCTTCTGTTGCCTGTGCCGGGGCCACGGTAACTCTTTCGAACATCCTGCAACCCTGGCTGGCATCGGCCCTAGCGGACCCTTTCAATGGTGCTAACATCTCTTTGAGGCGCGCGTGGATCACAACGCGCCGTCGACTTGGGCCAAGGACAAGTCCTTACCGGACGGCGAGCTACCCATTGCTCGCCGTCCGCAAGCCCGCGCCTACGGTGGCCGGAAATCGGCTGCCAATTCCCGACGCCCACGGCGTCTCCTGCGGCGACTAGAGGCGTGAGGGCGCAAAGCTTGCCTCTCCCTCACGCGTCCCGCCTCCTCCTTCGCGAGCATTACTGCTTCGCAGAAGGAGGTAATGGCTTCCCATGTACTCTCGCTCCGTACCATGGCCTGGACCAGGGCCGGACGCGAGATCGCCGCCGCCGATCGCTTCCGCGAGGACACGGCGGTGCTCCGCCCAAGCCGGGCAGACCTCCACCGTATGCTCCACCGTGTCCTCCGGGCGATCCACACAGTGGTGACACCCGGGCGTTTCCTCCCGCCTTATCCGGAATAGGTACCTCCCGAAGCACCCGTGTCCGGTGAGGACCAGCGTCAGGCGGACGGTGAGGACGCCGTGGCGCCTCTCCAGCCACTCCTCAATGAGGGGACTTATCGCCGCAATTGTGGCGTGCCAAGCGCTGGGTTGCGACAATCGCACTCTCCATGCCGCCATGATGATGCCGGAGCTCTGTCCGAAGTGCCGCGATTTCTCGCGGCAGCGGAGTTACGCCCCGGCGATTTGCCTCCTCGCGTCACTCCCACATGTACGCGAGGACTTTTGCCTCCAGATCCCATGGCGGTAATCCGGCAAGGAAGGTTAGCCCACCTTAAAAAAAGGATGTTACAAATGAAGATGGAAGGGTTGTATCAGAGGCAGGTAGCGCGGATAATGCCGCGGTCCCACGGCCCGTAGAGGCCTGTCGCGGCCCGTGCGGAGCAGGATCATCCTATACATTCGATCGGACGGGCAACGACAGGCCACCGCAGGCCTCATCGGATGCGACTGGTCGGCTTGGCCTGGCGCGATCTGGCCTGTGAGATAGCGGGCCGTGGGACCGTAGCATAAGACGTCATTATTATCGAAGTTCTGTAACACTTATGACCTAAGGCATGACCGCTGCCAAAAAGGACGTTGACCTTTAGTCACACAGACTCCACGGCAAGAAAGGTTAAAGACAGAGATAGGTACGTCCAGATGATTCACCTTTTGTGTAGATGCACCAAAGCGTGTTTGGTAACAAGACGTGAAAATATGAAAACTCGGCACCTTATGGATCCTAATGAGCACACAGCCACTAGGACAGTTCCAGCAAAACAGGCCGAGGCATTAGGCTTAGAAACAGTACGCATAACAACAAGACCTCACTACGTGTCCTGCTTACCCCGTCACATGAAATACAAAGCGAATAGATATAACAAGCCAGTTAATAGTCTATCCAACGTAGGATTGTGTAAGCCGCGCATTCTACCTATCATGTCGCACCTTTAATCTTTGCTAATACTACCCAGCACGCTTGCGAGATACTCGTACATTTGAAGTTGTCCTAGTTAACTAGAGGATTGGAAGCTATTTGATCTATGATATACGGAGGAGATGTGTCGAATTATGCTTTGGAAAGGGTAACATTCGATTATATTTGGTAGTCTTTAGGCTGGATCATCGCAGGCTGATTAATGTTAGCTTGTAGTTTGATTATAAATAAAAGATGGCGATATTAGCTATGTGAGGTAGTAGCAATAGTCGCAATGCAAGCCAATATACGTGGATGTCGCGAAGAAACTTTGTGGACAAGAAGGCTGGAGCCATAATATCCTCTTGTATGCTAACGGTTGTGGATCTAAGCTAACAGTGATTAACTTATACAGGGCGTAAGGGACCAGTGGCGAAGCCTTCATATAACCCGATTCCTATCAGCTTCCCTTCGGAACCACCACTCTTCTTAATGTCTACTATTGCCAAATAATGTACACCTGTGTGTGTAACTGTGTATCACATCAGATTATTTATATTTAATACCAGTTTAATACAGTCATCATAAGATTAAAATCATTAAAAAAATGCCAAATTTCTTTTGCCTGAGTTTATGAGAAATGAACATATTTTTCTTCGGCTTCCCTCTAATGATAATTTTAGCTGCGCCACTGTAAGGGACAGCCCTCCGCAAACTACCAGGGTCCATTCAGCTCCTTATTTTGAATCATATTCCACCGGAAATATTCTCAGGAAAATTTTCATTTTTTTAATCGTATTTTCAGTTACTATTCGTTTATTTCAATGTAATTTTACATTATCTGTACTCAGCACTATTTAGGTAAATAAAACAGCTAAAATAAAAAAATCAGCAATGGATGTTGAAATACTCGGCGGCCGAAGGCTCACTGCGCTGCCGTTCGCTACGCGCGTTTTGCCACGGTAACGATACATTGCGTGTGAGGTAATAAAACAAATTAGATTTATTGGATTCCCATAACGTTCCTGAAAAAAATTCATGTACCGGCCATCTTAGTATGATATACTGAATTCACCCTCATCAGTCTGCGGAGGGCTGTCCCTTACACCCTGTATATCATCAGTAACTGAGCCGACAGGAAATAAATTACAGGATATTTAATTATAGTATATTTACAATTTGATACGTATGATGAAGGATAGAAACGTGCCTTCCAAAAAAAATCCCGTTGGACATGACCGCCGTTTCAGCTTGGTCTCAATATGCACCAAGTCCGACGTTGCAAGAAAACTAAGATGTTGACAATTCACAGGTTGTTCTAGCCATTACAATGTTAATATTCCTTGTACAGTAATCTGAGAATATCAAGTGACGGCATTGGTTGGCACTTGAACTCGAGTCAGTCTTGCCAACACGCGAGCTGGCGCCTCTAACGCCGTGGTCTCGCGGTCAAATAACTAGACAATGTATTAGCTGCTACTACAGACAAGAGGTAATGACCTACTCAATGTAATTACTTGGGACTATATTATTTAATAGGGATGACGATTTTTTTTCGGCTGGTAGATTAGGTATTAATAAATATTGGACACGTATTTTTTCTTTTTTTACGTAATCAATGGATTACGGCGATACATTGAGTTAAAATGTGGCATGACGTCAGGCCTTGCTATATTTTATACTTAGTTGTGACGTAGCGAGCCCCCACTCCCCAACTTTAATGCGTTTTATGTCATTTTTTAGGGTACCGTACCCGAAGAGTGCCAAACGGACCCCCCTATTACTAATGATTAATATGATAGAGCAAAAAATACGTGCCTAATATTTTTTTTTATTATCTGACTGACGGACTAAATAGAATTTCTTTTTTTTTTACCCGGGCATCATCCCTATTACAGATAGTCCTTGTGTGCAAGAGTATAATGGACTAGTGACCTGCGGGAAAATTGCGTAACACACAGTAGGAATCAGTTTCATTTTGACAGTTCAACAACATTCATTGCGCTATTTACGTTGTTGAGTACACAAATATTTCGAACATATGAAGCAATGGATTAGCAATTTGCTTGAAAATAATTCAGATTGTGATTGATAGTGTTACGCAATTAGGGTGCTGGTCAAGGTAGCAAGAAGGAATACTGAAAAACTTTGTCCCCGATAAATTTTTGACTAGTGACCCGCCCCTGCTTCACACGGTCTTTACGACTTGACAAAGTATCGATATTTCTTTATTATACAGGTGGCACATTTATAGTGGGCCAAAATGTTTTGTATCTAGGACATCGCAATGATTCATCTAAACGCAACATTTATGTTCCGCGAAAATCAGTAGTTTAGAAGGTGCAACGCTGCAGTTTATGCATTGAAAATCGAGGCAGACTTTTCTAAAACTTACTGCATTTGTATTTTTCTTCATTTTAATTTGTTATTACTTAATAAATTCTCTTTCTTTAAGGGTCGGTACCAGGAAAACGTGTTTTGGGTGTTGGATAAGTTTACATAGAAAACTTAAAGTAATAGCCACGAAATAAAATGTCTGGCTAGCTCAAGATTTGCACCACTCAGTGAAAAAATGGGAATGAGAATAAACCTTGTAGACGAATGTAAAAAAAAAATAATGTCACTAAACACGCGCAAAAAGCACTGCCGTTGTTGTACGAAGTACGAACAAACTAATGTTTTTATTTTAATAATTAAGTTTTTTTTTTTTTAAATCACAACTTCTGAACTACTGATTTTCGCGAAACATAATTATATTGCATTTAGATGACTCTTTGGGATGGCTTAGACCCAAAAAAAATTTGGACAATTATAAATGGGTCACATGTGTACGTTTTAAATCCGTGTGGTTGGAAAACTGCATCAAAATCCGTTGTGTAGTTTAGAAGAAAATTTTCATTAAAAAAAAACTGGTCGAAACATTTTCTGCTGCCGTTGCTAAGTCAGTTAACTAAACAAAAGATCCAGTACTCGTTAATTGAAAGGAATACCAAGAAGATGAGATCGTTCCCGACTTTACTCGTTTAAACGAATGGCATACAGTTAGAGGTAAATTGATTGCAACTAGCCAGTGGTCGCCATCACTTTGAGCAATTACGAACAAAAAGAGACAATGTCACTGGAAAATTATATTGTTACACAGTTTTATTGTATTGAATGTGGCGATTATTATGGAGGTATCCATAATAATCGCCGCATTCATCACATCATCATCACATCAACGTCACCATCGTTCACTTTTTTTAAGTATCGTTTTTATTTTTTGCTGTGTACCTACTGTTTCCACTTGTATGGAAACTGTAGGTGTTGTAGGTACCTACGTGCTCAGTATTCTATTACTTCTATACAGGGTTATTTTAAATTAGCTAGCTAAACTCCGCAGACGCGATGGGTGTCTGGTCCTGAATGTAGTAGGCAATAAGTTAGACAGCCCACTGGTGTAGAGCCTCACCCAGAGGAATAAGTCTCTCTTAGTTAGTAGGTACCAACGTAGTTTTTAAGTCCATACTAACAATATAAATATAAATTTAATGGGTTGTCTGAATAAAAATAAAAATTAAATGAAATTAAACACAATAAAATAAAAAATAAAAAGATTTGATGTTTTCTTTTTTGGGAGGTCAGCGACCGCTGTTAGTGTTGTTATTTGAAGTATGAGTTGAGAAAAACAGTTTTCTCTCAAATTTTATCGTGTTTAGATAACGATACCAATCTCGTCTGTGAAGTTTACACAAAAAAAAACAGATTTTTTAACTTAGTATTTCAAGTGACTGCAATGACAGCGGTCGATGACCCGAGAAAAAAAAATCATCAAATTAATTTTTTTTTTTTTTTTGTTTTATCATGTTTAGATATCGATACCCATCGCGTCTGCGGATTTTAGCTTGCCAATTTAAAATAACCCTGTATGGATCCCAACTCTTTAACAAAGAAGAGAAACATGTGAATGTAATTTGAAGTCAGGAAGCCTGTCAAGCGACAGAAAATTTTATATTCCGACTCAGTAGACTCATTCTCCATTACACAGTCACAGCCACTATAAACTCTTCAAAATTACTCAACACTAATCGTCAAAATTATAATTAGCGCCGTGAAGCATGAAGTCATGCATCACGCATCTAATTACAGAATTAGGGTTGTTCTTGAACTAATTTAGCCAGACACATTTTGGCCAACTAGTACCATCAAGGGACTGTCAAAAATATGTCTGGTATATATGGGTTAGTACAACCACAGTTTATTGTGTCTCCCGGAGACAAGCTGAAAAAATACCACATGCTGGGCTTGCAATGATGTGTCATCTGTTTGTCATAAAAGTATGGCATTTACTTTTCTTTTTATGGGTGGGTGAAAGATCATTTGCGTTCAGCGTTTATCAGCCGGTCTATTCCGTACAGACATAAGTGAAGTGAGCTGTCACGCCTGTCACTCTACGCTCAATTCACACCGGAATGGCATGGCGCGGCGAGCACCTTCAGTGTGAAATAATTTTAAACCTTATCTACTATCGCTTGAAAAGCTCGAAAAGGTGGCGCGGCCGCGCGCGGCTGTCTGCGGTGCCGTAAGCGGCCCCGCGGCAACGCGACGCGCGTTTTGTCAGCGGTCCTGGGCGCCGCGGGCAGCTTCCGTAAGTCATGGACTATAGAATAGAATACTCTTTATTATGTACACCCATAAAAATTACAGATAGAAATGTAGAAAATATGGGGTGACACAATGGGCGGTCTTATCGCTAAAAGCAATCTTTCAGCGATCCATATCTCTTTTTCTTTATTCTTTCTTAGTCTTCTTCAGATAGAAGTGCTATAATGACCGATTCCATCGTTTTCACTCCATGCGTTTCCTTGTCGGTAGAAACTAGACTTGTCAAGAGAAGACTCGCGCGGCCGCCAGCGGCGACGCGAGCCTGCCGCGCCCCGCTCTGCCGGCCGCTGCCATAATCGTCGCGTCGCTGCCGACCGCTGCTGTCCCGGTGTGATATGAACCTACTTGATGCTAGGGATTGAAACTATTGACACGGTGCGATTTTTACGGAATAGATCGGCAGAACTGCTGAAATTAAAATTTTCTTGCGTTTTTTACAATTTGCAGGTCAGTGTCGGGTTGTATCTTGATCAAAATATGATTCGCGACTATAACAAATATGTATTAACATAAATATAACCATAAGAATCGTCAATACATTGCTCTAAGTTAGATTTGTTCTAAAATGTCATAATTTCCGAAATCATGACATTTTATCATGAACATTTGAATTTCGCGGGCTACATTTGCCCATTCACCTTAAAAGTGATCAAGATGTACCATCGCGGACATTTGCGGAGAACCACTTCGCAAATGTCCGCGATGGTACCTCCGTTTGACCATGGACCAAGTATTTAAATATTTAGGTAAACATTCGTTTCTGACTGGTCTTAAGCTTGTTAAAGATCGAATATCCCACAAAGATGACTCAAGGATAAGCGAAACAGAAAAAGTTACTATAGCAACAAGTGATATTAATCATAAAAATATAGCAGCTGCTCATCTCTCATTGATCAATGTAATGAAAATAAAACAAGATGGTACTCTTTTATAAGAACGATGTTTACGAAAAGATAATGACGAAGAGGAAGAAGAGTATTAAACAACCCTCTTTTTGATTCTCAATACAATACAAAGCCTTATGAAGGGGACAACACAAAGCTGGTCCTAAAAGGTTCAACATTGATGCATTTGCAAATATACATAATATTTACATTACATTACCTTACCGTACACGAAAGCATTGAACCAAGCAATTGCGTCTCTTGTGGCCAAATATCCTTTTAAGTTAATGAAACAGTAATTTTTAATCGTATCAAACAGTTGCATTGTGGAAGTTTAAAAGTGGACGAAGTAATTAGCATTCCTAAAATTACATTAGCGTAGACGGATAAGGCGCGTTTACATTATCGGCCGGTCGGTTAGGCCGTTTTCGGCTGCAACCGTATTTGGTCAATGACCAGTGTAAACGGGTATTCGGTTGGCATATTCGGTCGCAGTCCGTATTAAAAGCGGTAAAACCGTAAGCAGTCGCCGAATTCGGTGAACCAACTTAGGGCGGAATTCACTAATGAAACTGAACGCGATTAGCACATCTAAAATACGTTCAACAGCTGTCAGTGTCATTATTCCAAAGAAAATAATGACTCTGACAGCCCTTAAATGTGATTTATGTGCTGATCGCGTTCAGTCTCATTGGTGAAATCAGCCCTTCATGTAAACAACCCAATTCGGTTAACCGATCCGGTTCAACCGAAAGCAGTCGCCGTATACAGTGGCCCACCTAATGTAAACGCGCCATTATGCTCGCATTTCGCTTCAACATGCCCCAACTTTGTGTGTGAGTGCGATGCGATGCTCATTAGGGACTCAGTATGGTAGAATTATAATTTTTAATGCAGTGAGGGTTCTAATGCAAATTAGATTTTTGACTTGGGAGATGTTGAAAATTCAGTCACTATTCTTCGATACGAGAATTTGAAATGTCTAAATTAATATCCCACTTAAGTGCACCAGCAACAAATACAGATAACTCCATCATCACGACCCATTTACAGAGATAAAGATACAACGCGTCAAAAATGTTTTGTAAATGCAATCAGCAACAACGAAGATTGACGAAGCATCACGAATGCAACGATCGATGCAAATTAAAATGTAGATTGAAAGCTCTGTACCGTGTCTGTTGGCAGAGAGCTGCCGTGTGTCATGCCAAATGGTTCATTTGGACTTGATTTGAACCTCGCAGAAGACAGCCATGCGGTGGCTAACTGGCTACGTGGCTGTGTAGTGACCTATTTTTAAAATGTCCTAATTTTGACATAGTTCTACTGTCATGATTTCCAAATATTAATAAAATTTGTAGTGATTTTAAACACTAAATATAAAATTGAAAGTAATGTGATTTGCCTCAAACGATTTAAGATCTCATTTGACAGTTACCGTAAAAGTACTGTTTTTTTTTTTTTACGAAAGGGGAATGGAAACATGATGTTTGGAGCGTGGCGCCTGTTTTGCTAAGTTAGTTCTCTTCGAGCCTCGGAACCTAAAGGTTATCTTTAAGAAGTCTAAAGTCTATACTGTTAAATTGAGTAGTAAGTAGTACCAAGTACCAAGTTCGTACGGGGTCCGCTGGGCCGATGCCAGCCAGATCGTGGGATGTCCAAGTAACCGTGGACCCTGGCACAGGCAACTAAAGGAACACGGGTGGGTTTTATTTAGTCAGTAAAAGTCCGGCACGCCCTCCCGCTCCGCCCAAAGCGGGAGAGGTCATTTGACGATTTCCCACCCAAAAAAAGTACCAAGTTCTTATGTGTGTGAGAATATAAATACAGCAATATTCGTACTGAAAAGGTGTATGATTTCAGTACTTGTTTGTATCTAGTGTCGTTTTCCTAAATTAAGGCCTAAATGAAAGTGCGCTGTTGGAATTTGGAGTTTCAACTTACTAATTATGTCATGTTTTGAAGTTACTGTTCGAACTTTGTCTGCCTCGTTTGTCTTGTAATCGCAAACATGACTGCAGAGTCCGAGGGTCCTGATTTCGATCCCATGGTTGAACAAAGTGCTGTTGGGTTTTTCCATTAATTCCCAGCACTGGAGTAAGGCAGTGACTGAGTGGCGTCCAAGGACTGGAAGACGAAGCGTCGGCCGTCCGGCGGCGAGATGGGCAGACGACATTGTTACCATCGCGGGTAGAACCTGGATGAGGTTGACACAGGAGCGTGGGGATTGGAACATGAAAAGAGAGGCTTATGCTCAGCAGTGGGTGAAAACGGGCTGTGGATGATGATGATGATGAGCAGGACTAAGTCTGTATTTGGTATTAGGCTCGCCCCTTATTACATGGGACTTAAACATAACTTGCTAAATGTGGGTGAACTGGTGCGATGGTATTTCGTAACATTATGAAGATGTCATCGGGCGTTTTGCAATTCTCTGTCTAAAGTTTGGATTGGAAATGTGCCATGAATACGAAAGTCTGTACCATTTGGAATTACTTTCTTGCATTTCGGAATAATATGCTCACCTTCTACTATCATTAGTGGAATTTGGGATTTGTATCTTGAATGACAAAGATGCATATTTATGCATTTATTTTCACCAAAATTTTTTTCATTTTATTCCGCTTTTCAAGAGTGAAATATTCCTCCCTTTTGACGAAAGTCTAATTTATTCAATCACAAGTCAATTAAGGTCGTTTTTATCTAATACTATCAACCGCCACTTTGTGGGAATATAGTGCAAAGCAATTAAATATTTTATCTTCTTTTTGTTATTAATACTCGTAAATCATCTGGGTATTCCAAAGTTTTACTTTTCTAAGCTGCATAGTGGTAGCAGCATCAACAATAGAGTCCATTGTGAGCATTTTCTTTCCCTTTTAATGCCGAAGTATCCGACTGTCCTCTTAAGAAGTTATAGGTGTTAATGATGTTACTTATTATGACTTACGACGAGTCTCCAAGCATGATATTAAAATGCCACTTGAGTATATTAAACATTTAAGTACAATATTTATTTCCAGATAGCGGGCAACTACTCAGTATTCCATTTAAGTATCGTCACCGAGGTCATGGTGCTTCCGTGCCGCCATATTAGTTTATAAATAGTCCTCCATCGCAGGAAGTCAACTCAAAAACGGTTTTCTTAATCTTATGCCATGCGCGACCAAACGGAACTTGCCAACGCTTCCTATTGTTAAACTCGGATTTTAAATGGCTCATTCGATTTTCAAACAATTGTTTGTTTTTTTTTTCGGTTACGTAGCATCAATAGTGGAATGATAGTAGAATATTGAATTCGAGGTATTCGAGGCGATTGTTTTTCTTTTGCTGGGTGTTGAACAAAAATTTGAATGATATATGACTGAGCTGATTGAAAAATGTCATTGGCTAGTAAAATAATATTAGCCGAATGAAGTTTTCAATTCTGAATGTAAATAAATTAAAGAAAAAATAATTAATCTATGCATTAGCAATTCTATTGAAAACAAAAGGTATTCAAATTCAATGATATTGGCTACAGCGAGTGGAGTGCGCTCACTTTTTCTCGCAATGTTTTTATTCTGTTTGAACACTCGAAACTCGTCTCGAAACGCTCTCATAGCAGTCTGTTACTGAAATTAAAAGTTGAAATTTTAATGAGACATTCACTTAAAATTTACTGAAGAGTGCACAGTTGAATCACAGTATGAATCATTTTCATTAGTGTGTACGGCCGGATGTGTATAATTATGAATTATAGATTTCTAGAATTGCAAACAGGTCAGACAGTTACAATTTGTATTATGTTTACATACATTTCGTGAATAAAAATGAGCATTTTGTTGATGTTTGTGGTATCGAATACCTAAGATATTTCGGTCAACCGATTTAGATCATTGCGGTGCTGTTCAACCCGATCGGATACATTGAAACCATTGACCTGTATAAGATAAAGCTTAAAACTGGGTTCGAGCCAGTTTTATTGCGACATTATCGGATATCGACCAGCTGCCGCAGCTTCCATGCGGTTATCGACAATAAAACACCAGGAAATTGAACGGTCATTAAACTAGGTATCGTCCGAACTGTGTACGGCAAACACAATTAAAAATGTTGTTTAAAAGTTTAATTAAGGAAGAGACTGAGTACCTAGTAGGTAAACATTGAAAACAGATGCAAGATTTTGGCGTGTCGGTGTCAGTAATGAAATTTGATGAATGAAAACTTCACATCACAACTTCAGGAAGAGAAATTAAATTTATTCCGAAGTAGAGTACCTACATATCGCAATTAAACTTTCTTGCCTTCAAGTGCTTCAAGTTTAATTACTAAAAGTAATAAACTAATAAATAAAAAAAAAACAAATTCTCACCAGTTAAAACACAAAGACTGGATCGAAAGCCGAAATTGCTCATCACATCGTGTGCTCAGTAAGCTTAATAGAATTAATTGGAAAACTCGGAGAATAGGTTCATTCTGATAACCTCTCACTGGGTCCTTGTAGACGAATTGCCATAAGGAAATTCTTTGACAGAATATAATTATGCTTATCGAAACAACTTCAAGTAACCTTAAGGATATTTTTAAGTGTCTGCATTATGTCCTTTTATTGAAACCAGCCGAATACGTACATGCAATAAATAAATTGATTTTAAATACAAATACAAACGACACAGACGTTCAAATATCTTAAATCATAGAATAGAAAATTGTACGTAGGTATTCCTGATCAGTTTATAGACTATATAACCTAAACAGTTAACTACGGCCGCCATTTGCAATTTGTCGAAGCATTGTCTTCTATTGTTAAAATCGGCACTTCAATTTGTAGATACTTACTTTCAAAATAACATCACAATATCAATTTCTCAGATAATTAGATAAGTGTGGCTTCAAGCAACACTTGAAGAAGGCATAGACATATTAATAACGAAACAAATCACTCAGTTGACCCCGTAAAAGTACTTATTTAGATTTAGTTAAGAATAGTTTAAGTTACGATGAGGCTGACATGCCACTGTGGATAAAAGCCTCTTATAAAATTAAAGAATAAAATTTAAAAAAAAAATACTACATACAAACGGAACGTCGCGGTCGCCTGCACGAAGAAGGAGAAAATTATCTGAAGTACCGAATGTCATATTTCAATTCAAGTAATTGTAATGGGTTGACTGGTTAAAGCTAATGCACTATTTCTATTCTTAGATCAAGACGTCAGGGATGTCAATTCAAGTAATAAGGACGATGCGGTTGGCACTATAGATAATTCTAACTATGTGACTACAAAGCATGACAATTTGACCTTACCTGGAGTCTTCAAGTGATAAGGTTGCTTCTAGGTAAGCGTGCATCATCGTCGATCGCATTACAACTTACTATCAGGTGAGATGGTAGTTAAAAAACAATCTTTCAAATCGAAATTGGGAAAGAGGATAACTTAGCCATCTCCGTGTGACTTAACAAATTGGATTTACAAATGCCAAAAGAAATCCCAACTTAGTTATTCCATCAACGGGCCCATGATTTGCAAAGCATGCATCACGTACATGGCATTAATCAAATCAGAGCACGAGGAATCCCGAGCAATGCTCACATGTCACACGATACATAAATCTCATTAGAATAAAAAAGATTTTCTCAGGACTGTTGTAGAATATGTTTTTATTTTCTGTGGCATTAGGAGTTTACACAGATTCTCTTGACATAGACAAATAATTCAGTCAGTGAAACCTTCATACTGACAGTTTTAATTAATTTGAAATTATTCTAATAGAATTCTAACTGGACCTTGACTTTGTAATTTCCAGTGGATATTGGAATTTTAAGTAGGCCATGAAAATTATTCAGCTGAATTGGAGACGAAGCGAAGGTGCAGCCAAAAAATAACATACGAGTATTACCCAGATCTACATAATACACACGCACATAACAAAGTAGTTACAACAACGGATCCATTAATTACTCTATTAATATTTAACGACGAAACGCATTGTCTTCAAGACTGCATCCTTAGATAATAAAGAGTCCAGCGCTCCGCGCGTGCGCATGAATCACAAATATGGCGGCTGCAACATGGCCGCCGGTAGCGGGGATTGCATTATCCATATTCGATACGAGGTGTGCCCTATACGTGACCGGCAATATGTTTTATAATCACGATACCTTGATTGCTATATCTCTACATCATAAGAAAGTCTAACACACGCAAGAATATCAATGATTATTTAGAACTGTATCTTGGAAAGTCGGAGAATCGGAGTTGTGACGAAAACTTTGAGATAAAATGAAATGTAACAATATTTGTGTGCGCATGCTCGTCTATTTGACACTAAGTCGAGGCTTAAATCGGCTAGACAGCCACCGTAAGCCAATTTAACTGAACACGTGTCACAATGTGACATCCTACCTGACAATTGCGAGAGGGCTCACTATAAGTGCTTATAAATAAGGTATATCTATTCATACACGAAATCTCTTAAGGGGTCATTGTACTCATCAATATGAACAACTTTTACTATGGGACCAAACCTGAAATCGCGAAAAAAATCATCTGTCCGTACATTTATGTTCGCATAACTCGTCAAAATGTAGGGACCAGCAGATTTTTATTTCGCGATTTCAGGGTTGGTCCCATAGTAAAAGTTGTGCATATTGATGAGTACAATGACCCCTTAAGAGATTTCGTGTATGAATAGATACACCTTATATACACGAGGGGCAAGCGTCAAGGGCAGAAGCAACTGCAGCCGCCGACACGACTACGGCAGCCGAGCAGTCGATAACGTGCCGGTCGTTTATTTGAGCACCGTACTTCAAATACACGAGCGCGAGCGGCACGTCGTCAACGGCTGCAGTTGCCTCTGCCGTTGACGACGTGCCGCTCGTGTGTATGAGCACTTAATATGGCTCGACTTGAAAATGGAATAATGTAACGAGAAAAGATTTCAAGATGTTGAATGATGGATGATACAAATAATTTCTGAGATGCTGGTGATGCTATTGAACCAAACGTGGATTTCTCATGAAGTTCATTTGTGGATCTTAAATTAATCTTCAGGCGAAAGTCCAAGAAAGCCATGTATCAAAGCTCAATGAACTTCCAACGATCGATTAATATTAGCACACTTAGCTATAAGACAGAACTTTTCTAATAAATTATCCTTGAATAAACATCTGCGTGTGGTCGGCTCGTATTTTTAAACCAATAAAAATATTTTTTCGATCCGCCTGTAGGTCGGGCAACGCTCTCGCTGAAAATAATATTACTAAAATATTAGTAAGCGAATCTTCTATCATTTTGTTATTTCGCCACCTCATACACGATTACATTCTGGGTTTTTGTATTGTATTCAGTTACATGTTTATTTTGTAGACTTCAGCAACAGGCTCATGGAGGTCAGATATCATTGAAATTAAAATAAAGACGAGGTATTTTCCCAATATCACTATTATTATTTACACGCTTCGTGCCAGAGGTTAAAACGAATACAGTAAGAATGCGTCATTCTACGCCTTAAAAGATATGCAGTTTTAACCGACATTGGCAGCGGTAAAGGCCACCTTTTGTAGTTTCACTTGAAAACACGGTAATGGAGCCGTAATCGCTTTCTACTGGCTACTGCACCGTAGTATGTACCAGCTCATTTCTACCGATTTTCTAACTTCCGCGACATGATACCATGGGAGAAACGAACATCTATACACCGTAAGGACTATTCTTGCTTGCAGCGCTCGGCCGCTATAGTAACGCTTGCTAACAGATGTGGTCATCGTGTTGACGGCACCCTAATTCATTCAATAATCTGAATCATTTTGAAGCAAATTGCTAATCCATTGCTTCATAAGTTCGAAAAAGTCTGCTCAACACGTAAATAATGCAATGAATGTTGTTGAACTGACAAAATGAAACCGATTCCGATTGATAACGTGTTACGCAATTGCCCCGCGGGATCTTGTTTTCAAATTGGTCAGATGGTTGATGTGATTGGTTGATTTCCTCGATAGTACACTTTATTTATTTATTTATCGAACCAGTCAAATTGTAAGGTTGATACGTCGAAGATCTTCGGTCGAAAGTCTTCTGATTATATTGACTCTGCTAATATAAATTTGGCCCAAATCATCACAAGACTTTAAAAACCTTTGTATTTGTACCAACATTCTTAAATGTGGGTACAATTTTCCAACGAGTAAATTCCCATCCTCCTCGTTCTTTCAGAGAAAATGACGACATTTACAAAAGCGAGGAAACTGGAACACACGTCGTCTTGCGCTCCATTGGTCGCCATAACTCTGTTAAAGTAATCAGGCATCGGAACTAACACAACTTGATGAACCTCATCATTCGGGAGTTCCCATCGATACTACTAATTAATGACCTTACCCTAACCAAACTTCAATTATCGTAGTTAGTGACAAAAAATTGATTGAATAGACTGAGAAAAAGTTTGCGGAAGAACCGTGGAAACTACCGCTTGATGTTAGAACAGGTGTAACTAACTGCTAACTAGATTCAAAGAAAACAGAATAATGAATCGATTATGATGAATCGACTAATAGAAACGATTATGATCCCGTATAGTCTAATAGAGTTAACAGATATTTAATTCAATTTGATGATCACGAAGGATATTGTACCAAATGCACTGATGTGAACTTCATTAACTTTATCGTCGACAATTGAATGTCTCATGAGTCATTACTCATTGCATCACGAGTTCACGACATGCATTGGTTTATTGTTTTTGGTTCTTCCATATCCTAATAACAGTATCAATTACGCTGGCTGTTCCGATAACCTATTTTTCTTCTTCCCGTGGCTCATAGCAATGCTTTATCGTTTGGATAGAGAGTAAATGTTGATTAACTAATAAACTGTTTCATATGAATTTCATTATAGTAGCACATAACAAATTTACGATGTATATAGACTTGAATATAAAGAGAAATCAGTCTGAAACTCGGGTCCTCAGGACCAGGGTCCGAAACGGGTATGATCAATACAGGTATTTTTTCGGTTACAACCTTTATTTTATTTACATGTATTTTTAAAGGTTACCGCATTTCTTCATTTGAATACCGGTAATCGAAATAAAAATTACCTCTATTTTGCACATGCCCGTCGGCATTAGTCAAAGGGCGCGCATCGCTGTGTGTCTGTCAGGGTCGAGTCACCCCGCGCGGCGGAGTACGGCGACCACTCACGGTCCTGTGATATTACTATTTTTTCTCGTAATCAAGTCATTTTTAAGTAACCGGTATTAAAACAGTAACCTAAATAGAGGAAAGGGTTTTTTCTTCTTGGTTACCCAGATAGCGGTAACCTTAGCCGTAGAGGTGACCAAAATTCTTCGATACCGGTACCGTAATTTATAAAGGTTTTCGGTCCCTGCTCAGGACTCCTGTCTGTGAGAGGGAGTGGCCCGTAATCCACCATGCGGGTTGGTAGATGGTCACTGAATTCGAATTTTTGGTTCTAGGTCAATTTGATAATAATTTTAATAGCTTTCCCGTTATTACATGGATCAAATACAGTGTTTCGAGACCTTCAAATATACTTATAAAACACTTGTCAGTTGTCCTTTGATTTCGACTATGTGATACGAATCGACTAATTGGACGAATTCGAAAATAGACTAATTGGGTTATCTAGCCAGTTATTAGCCTAGATATTAATATTTGACTTTGTAGCCGTTTATAGTCATCCAATTACTAGAGGATTAAATTAATTATATTTGAACAACGAGACACCACAAGGATTTGAAGCCTCTCATTTTGTCGCCTCGCGCGCGTCCCGTCAGCAATCAATGTTAGCGTAAAAAATTTAGGCTCCATATAAACATCCGGATAATCCACCTTAATCTCTAACATGTGGTGACCCTAGCGGAATTGTAAATAGACGCACCATGTTAACGATTTGTTTGTGAACCACAAGGGAAGTCAGATTACCGAGTAAAAATATGGCCCATTTTTAAGATTTTATGCCCAACGTTTTCTAGATCACTAGATAATTGGCAAGTGGTTTTTATTACACGTCTACTGCGTATAAAAAACACGACTACAGTAGGTATTATTGATAAGTGAAGAGCTGTTCAATAAGAACAGACTGGCCTTCTTTGGTTTTGTAAACCGAGTTTTCAGTTTAAATATAATTTTTTTACGCGCTATATCCTATTTTATTAATTTTTACACAATATTTTATTTAAAATATCACGAAAAATAGGTAGGTAAGCAGGTTTTTAATTTTATTTTTGATCATTTATATTCGAATTAACTTAATGCTTGAAAATGGAATTCGTTTGCTCTATCGACTCGTATTTTTTTCTGTAATACCCATAGGCCATAGACTAATATATAATGGATGGCAGTACCTACCTACCTGCCTATAGGGAGGGGCGTAGACTCTCAGACGACGTAGAAACCGACATTGCTGTCAAATAAATTCGTAATTTTCAGTTTTCAGAGATGATTGATGATCTTTTTCAATTTCCTTTGGTGACTGGCATGACATTGATGATTGCAGTGACAAATAAACTATGAATAATTATTTGTTTGTTGTTCTTTTACGACCGAACCCAATAACCTATCTATCACCAGTTTTGGCATACTGGAGATAAAAAAACATATCTGTCTATATATCTATGGTTTTAATAACGTCTCAGTAATCTATAAGAGATTATGGAATTTTCCTGACATAAGGACAGATAGAATTATACTATACTGTCTACCATCAATAGCAATCTGTATAGGTTATTAGGTTTAGCCGTAGTGCGTTCAGCAATACTTTGATATTGGCAATTTTATTAATTTTATATTACACGCAAAAATAACAGTGCCAGTGTTTCTTCTGATGGGTTCGAATGCCCTTAGATACCTGGCAGCTTATGTAAATACTATATATATATGTACATGCTTAATATAAAATAATGTCGCTTTTCGTGTCGCTCCTTCAAACAGGCGCAACTCGCGACGCGAATCGCGCCTGTTTGCAGGAACCTTTACAAGACGGTATATAATACAGTAGATCTTGGTTGTCTAGTTAGATCTTATTACGATAACCCAGGTGTTTATCAATGTCTACTATCAATATGATGGTGATAACTTGATAAAGTGTAGGTACCTACCTATCTTATTGCAATAAATAATGGAATAAGAGTAGGCACTGTAGGTAGGTACCTAAGAATAGAGTAAAGCGCCTGCTAGACGGTCGAGGCGATACCTTGGTTGGCGACCGGCAGAGCAGTTTCAATGTTCTCCTCTGTCGCGGGAAGCGGTTGGCGACCTTGTAGCAGTCGCTTTAAGGACAGGTACCAACTCCTTGATGGCAAATGTAGGTAGGAAGGTGTGCGTAGTATTACTACTTAGACATCAACCAAAACGATATTAATTTTGTTTATCTTGAAATAAGTCTAGGTAGGTATTTTTATGAAATGGGGTGAATGTATCGTTATCAGTTACATGAGAAAGTAAGTAGGTACATTATCCAGTAGACTGAGAAACGTTATCTAAACGGGATGACATTAAAATAATAACAGTTATGTAGGAATGTAGGTACTTACCTACATTAAATTGCATTACGCAGCAAGTTTTTATAAGTAGATTGATTTATTTAATGATCCTGCACACTTACTTACTAATAAAGGCCTCAAAAGTTAGAAAACTTTTAAATTATAATGTTCGTTCGTTCGTTCATGTAACAGACATTCTTGTTTTTTTTTTTTTTTGTAAATCAAGCTAGATTACCCCAGTAGGTTACTAGGTGTAGCGTAGCTTGAAGCAAGTTATAAAATGGAAAACCTTCGCTACAGATACAGATATAATTCAATTTTATTAGGCATTGCTAACATTGCCCAATGTTTACTAATTTTGACTTCAACATTTCAAAAACAAAGAATGCTAAAGTAACTAACGAAAAATAGCGTTTAAACTGATAGTACTGCTTCTAAATAAATGACTAACATAATTATATGTTCAGAAAAGCATAACATACTCACAATATGAAGCATACTATGCACAGACAGCTGTTGAATTCCCTTCTCTCTCCGATATCGCCCCAACGCCGAATGAAAACACAACACTCCTGTTTATTTAGTCTATTTTAAACAAGCTCTAACGATCCATTACTGCATTAATTAATTCATTGTCATAATAAACATTTCATCGCACAAATAGCTGTAACGAAATCAAAACATTACATTCAGCGGTACTATTTATTTTTATCGACTGTAAGAACTGCGAACGCACAGTTGTCACGATAACGACGCGACACACGTCTCGCTCGCTGATGTTCTCAGAACGAACTGGAACGAACTGTTTTATTTTGTTGAAAATTCTCGGTGTTCGTGATTGAAGAAAATCAACAAAAGAACGAATGATAATGGCAAAATAGAATGGTTGAATGAATGGTGTGAAGTATTTCGTTCGCAAGAGGTTGCCAAGCTAAAATTATATTTTTTTTTTTCAAAATGCGTGTCTATGACTGCTAAATCAAATCAGATTTTTATTATTATGTACTTTACTTGTATAGAAAGAAACGTTAAACTTTACTAGTAAAACCCATTGTTTTTCTTCAATTTTGTTTTGATTTTTATATATATTCATCGTAAACAGCGTCAGCTTTTCTTTTATCAATTTTATAAAACACATTGTTGAAAATAACATAACTGTTTCATTCATTTTGACAACTACATGCACGTTACATAAATGTTCAAACACAACTAAATAATTTTCTAACCAAACCTTTGTTTTCATTTTGACAGATTTTACGTAAAATTAATTTCTGGCAACATTAATCTTCCGTCCATTTTCATTTCGCAAACTTAAAAAAACGACGACGAAAAAGAAAAAGGCATTCGTAGGTCTGATAAAATATTGCTTGTTGCTGGATAATGTGAGCTAACTATCGCTTATGTTGTTTAGTTTTAATAAATTTAGTTTTATCAAGAGGACACAGCAGAAACAGCTTGCTAACGGTAAGTTTCCTGACATTTGATTGGATTTGTTTGTAAAGTGAGAAAGTGACCGTTTGTCGGGCGTTCTCAGTCGGCTGAGATGCGATCCAATTTCACATCTCGGTGTAAAACGGGCACGGCTATAAATGAACCGGCTCGTAATTAACTATTTGTTCCGCAATATTGGCCAGATAGCCATTATTATATTCGAAAGCAGGTGTCGTTGGATCGGTTGAATCACCGTTTCTTCCGTATTAACGTATTTGTTATTCGTTAAATTGATCGTAGTTGTTGAAGTTGTACACCTACGCGTTAAGAAAGTTGATACACAATAGTTCGACGTTATTTAATAATTGGTTGCACATTGCATGTTGTGTTAGTCAGATAATATTCATTGATATTGTAATTCAACAGTAGATGTTACATGGGCATTGTTTACCAATGCATTGTTCTACGAATATCGATAAGTCAGCGTTTTATCAGAGGTTTTACATACAATCTTCCTTCTACCCTTATTTAATAAGAAACATGCACTCATGACCTTGTTATGGAAACTGCAATCTTGCATTAAAAGGTCAAACGCAAATTGTAAGTTATGCACATGTAATTGTATTCAGGGCTAACATGAATCCTTTTAGGGAAGCATGATCAAAGTGGTCACTTACCCACATACAGTCTTTGGTATTTGTACCCTCATGATGACACAAATAGGTCATATTAAAGTTGTTGATTTGCCATCATTCAGTCAGATTTGAGCATATTATGATCGCCAAATAAAGTAATAAATTAAAAAACATGATTTTATATTACAAAAAAATAAAAATACATCTTAAAATGTTTAAACAGTTCATATTGATTTTTGGATAAAATATATATATATAGATATCATAACTGTTGCTAAAGCCCATGTTATTCCAAAAGAAAGTTCTTACTAAGCTCTGAAGATGTAAGTGAGTTTCCTAATGGATATTTATAATCAATTAGGTGCATTTCCTTTTGCCCATAGGTTATTGGTAGACAGGATCTTATGAAAAGAAAACACAGATCCAAGTTGCTAAACCTGAAGGCCAATTCCCGTAATGAAAAACATTAAAAATCTAGTCGCAGTCTCATTACAGTGACAATTAATGTTAAAAATCCCATACAATTTTTGACAGATTAGAATTTTTTAACTGAGTTTAGAATGCAACCGTTCTTCAAAATACAGGAATTGTCCCACTGACTATAAACTGTAAACAGCTCAATATTTCAACTAACTAAACCCTTATTATTCTCCAGTTTAGAATCAAAACTTGACTAAGCACACAAACCCAAAATGGAGGATGAGAATGAATATAAGAAATTGCCGACAGAAGATAAATGTGTTCATAAGCTATGGAAGGCTAGGGTAGCGGGCTATGAGGAGGCTATCAAGCTATTCAACCAGATTGATGATGAGAAGTCTCCGGAGTGGAGTAAATACTTTGGACTGATCAAGAAGTTTGTCACTGATAGCAATGCTGTGGCTCAGGAAAAAGGTATGTGGTTAATAATTTGTTTGTTTACTTGTTTTGGTTCATATCTAGGTACCTTTATCCTGTTAATGTCTACTGCTGAACATGCCTAATACTATGTTGGATTAGCAAATGCTTTTTCATCATCCAAACTTGATCTTTACATCAATGACATATTTTTATATTGTCACAGAAGCATATAAAACATCACAAGTTAGCTTGAATACTTAAGTAGTAAAACAAAACAAATATATAATTAAAAAACGCAGAGAAAATAGGCTGGCTCATCGTGACTGTGACAAGAAGGCTTCCACACAGCATGATGTTGTTATGCCCACCATCAGAAAATGATGTATGGAGACCAAATCAAGTACAAATAAAGTAAAAAAAAAAAAACAATATTGGTTGTTAGATGAAAAAATACTATAAAATAATATAAAAGTATAATGGCGCAGGATAGCCTTTACCAGAAGTGGTTATATTATTAGTGGTTCAGTAGGTTAAATAAACCTTTACCTGTTATCAATTTATAATTTAATTAATTATCAACCTGTTTCGGGTGGCGCAACAGATAAAGTGTGCCGGCTTCCCTGACATCTTTGCTTCTGTCATCAGCAGACAGTCGCCACGCAATCATCGATGGGACGCTCTGCTAGAGTGACTGTCACCAGCCAGTGGTACTCTTACCCAACCTTTTCAGTGATTCCAGTAACTTCGTAACAAAACTAGACGGCTGTACTTGCTGCGCTGTGCATGTACATCTAACCTACATAAACAGAGTTTTCAGTACCCATTGACAATCATGACCTGCCTAGCCCTTTCCCAATTACGTTGGGGTTGGCTGACAGTTTAAATGGATGCATCTGAATACTTTAAATAGAGCAAATGTCTATATGACCTCCACAACCCAGATACCAAGTTACACAATACCCCTTGGTAAGACTTGGTTACATGATATTGTGGTCATCAAATGTAAACGAGGCAGAAGGAGTATGTAAGGATCGTAGCAGATGGCGTTCTGTAGTTTCTGCCTACCCCCATGGGAAAAAGGCGTGAGTTTATGTATGTATGTATGTAAATGAGAGCTGAACTCTTGACTGAATGTGACTGTGAAGGGATGCTGCTTCAGTGTTAATTTAAATTGTATGCATTATTTGTATAGATATTTGCTGTTTATGTTTAGCTCCGGCCTCTTAGTGGTTATTATTACTTCAACATGTTAACTGCCAGGCAATAGACACAATAGAAAATTTATTGTCTGTGGTCACCGGTGATTGGAGTGGCAGTGAACCTTTTAATAAGTAAAAGCCGTACTGCATTTGTTACTGACCTTACTATTTTCATGATACATTCTTGCTGTTGAATGTACACATATTTACTACTGACTGTTTTGAGCTCTTTTTTCCTGAAAATTGTGTATATCAACATAAGTAATGATAATAACATTATTATGTTTGTGAGTCATGCAATAATTATGGGCTATAACTAGTAAAGATTAATTTACAACAACTTTTCTCCAATTATGATACAATCTGAAGACCTATAGGGAAACCGCAGTAAACTTGGCCCTCCCGATGGTTTGCGGGGCGCGGGCGGGGGTGCGCTCAACCAATCGGCTAATGTGTCGCTGTAGTGTGTATGTGTGTGCGGACAGCGACACACTAGCCGATTAGTTGAGCGCACCCCCGCTCGCGTCCCGCAAACTTGTAAAACTTTAGGCTTTAGGATACTTTTGTAATGTGCGTTTTGTTTGTGCAGAATAAACAATTTTTCTTTCTTTCTTTCTTTTCAAACCTTCGGGAGAGCCAAGTTTACGGCAGTTTACATAGAGATCTTCAAATTCTATGTTATTGTATCTTATTTGGAGAAAAGTTATTGTAAATTAATCTTAACTAGCTGAGGAGAGCCATGCTATCTATTTCATGTAGGTAATTCACATTTGTATACAAGGGTACCCTTTGTTTACAAATGTGTTTACATTTCATATTTTTTCTCACCAGAATTATGTATGAGGTATAAAAATATTTTCAATTTGAAATGAATTTAAAGAATATTAAATGCATTATAATATTTTTTGCTTGGGTTATAAATAAAGCTGATGGGAAGCGTTCTATGCAAACAAAAGACATTTAGTTTTGGCAACAACTGCCAAAACATTACCACTGTTTTAAATGCCATTGTTACTATATTTTTGATTAAAAAAAACTTATTTATTTTGTTACAAATTCTCACTCACTCTTATAAAGTCAATGTTATGTCATTGTTATTTGAGTTTGCTAACAAACAGTTATTTTATCTTTATTTAGTTGTTCTAGAATTTGCCAGGTAACAAAGATAATAATTGATTTACATTATAGAATTGAATCACATAAAATAACGACTGTCAAAGATCTAGGAAAGAAAGTTGGGACCAACAACGGCTTAACGTGCTTTCCGAGGCACGGAGGGGTCTCGATATGTAAGGAATGGTCACCCGTCCACGAAACGACCGTGGCAAGCGTAGCTTAACTTTCGATCGACCCGTGCGGCTGTTATCATTTAGCCACGAGCGATCTGACTAAGAGTTGATTAAGTAGGTTGAATTATATATACAAGGAACTATTTTAAGATCTACAGACAGTTATTAATTATTCCTAGTCGTTGTGTATGTGCAAGTGAGCTGTCTGCATGTATGTAACTGCACCAACAATACAACATCGTTTAAAATGTAGGTTAATATGATCATTAATTCTGGATCATAAAGTCTGGGAATCCTTTGGGAAGTTTTACGACTAACAAGTCACTGTTCCTTTCACAGACGAGTTAGTTGCGCATGTTATTCTTGGTCATGCGCCAGGTTATTCACGAATTGGGTGTTGTAGTGTAGACTTGGAGAAATACTTACATGGACATGTCACCGTATGATTGTGAACACCGTTAGTTTATAATCTATCTCGCGAGATTGTAAACTGTCGATAAATTGTGAACTGTACCGTACTACTTACAATATAATGTATTAATTTTCGATAGTTTATGATCTGTCCATGTCAAACCGTCAAATTATGAACGAACCTGCACTTACCGACAGTGTTCACAATCTGTCCGATTTTATCACTCGTAAAATTGTGAACCGTCCCTGATTTATAGGTCTTGACGGTAGCCGAATTGGTCGCAGTAACTAAGCCAGGGCACCCCGACTAAATGGGTTAGGTTAGAACTGTGACCAACCGTGCGCCAGCGGTGCTTACAACATTTAAAAAAAATTCAAGTTTGTAGCCGCAACTGGTTTAGGCTCTGCGCAGATGAATCAGTCAGTCAGGAACTCAGGACAAGTAATTATATATCCAACATGTCCCAGAATTAACGCATAACCTCTTAAGGGTTCATTGTACTCATACTCATCAATATGAACAACTTTTACTATGGGACCAAATTTGAAATCGCGAATAAAAATCAACTGTTCCCTACATTTATTTTCGCATAATTCGTCAAAATGTAGGGAGCAGCAGATTTTTTTTTGTGATTTCAGGTTTGGTCCCATAGTAATTGTTCATAATGATGATTACATTGAACCATTAAGAGGTTTATTGTTGGAGGTGCGCTAATTCCGGGACATGGTGTATGGGTAGTTTTCTGATTTTGTTTTCATTTTATCTTCACTTTTTGTACAGACCATACTGCAGTTACTTGTCTGGAGCCAACATAAAAATCTGAACAGAATCATTATCATAATATTACTAGTCTGCAAAAAGTAATTACTCAGTTATACTCAATTGAGGATGTCTGGGTTAAGAATTATTGCTTCCTGAAGTTGTTAGTAGTAACTGAAGTACTTTACTGTACTTTATCTTAGGTTTAGAAGTCTACTTTGAATACTACCCGGTCTTAGATAATATAGATAATACGTGGAAATAGTAAACGCATTTTATATTGCAGTTTGCATCTAGCCAGTTACAGAAAGACACTGACCGCAATAAATAAAATTGAAGTGACTGTTTGTAATGTCAAAATAACAGCTTTTTACTAAATGCTTATGAAAGTATATACGGTACTTATAAGAAAAAAACTTTTTTTTATCTGTCTGTCTGTTTATTCCGGCTAATCTCCGAAACAGCTGGACCGATTTTGTCGGGACCTTCACTCTGCCAGATATCTGATGTTATAAGGAGTAACTTAGGTTAAAACCCATGAAATTTTGAAGAAATAGCGCGGGCGGGCGATGCAACGCGGCGGGTTGGGCGACGAGGGAGTTTTATTAAAATGTGGATGTTATTTTAGTATATTGTGTATCTTACGACTTCCACGCGAGCGAAGTCGCGGGGCACAGCTAGTATTCATATAAATCGCGATCGCGTACTCGCGTGACTGGCGCTTTCGCTTAGGACACGGCCTAATTCACAAAACTACTTACCTACTAAGGTAATTTTGACTGTTTTGTACTCTTTTTTTATTCTTTGTTACCAAAAGGGGTTTTTATCCACACGGATATGCCAACCCCATCGTACCTTATTAACAATTTAACTTTAAATGAAATAACTACATACTATGTAACAGATAGAATCATTGACTAGGCATCTTCACAAGACTACACAAGCTCTTTGCAATGCTCGCTAAAATGTTTTGAATTAGCCCAACGTCCAAAATGTTCAATTTGAATTCTCTAATCAATGATTCCCTTTCATTTCTTCAACAAATGTTGCACATGTTCAATTTTGTTGAAAATTTGATGACACCTTTCGCATTAGGAAAGCAAACTTTGCCGATGGATAGTGCCCAGAATGCAGCCTTAGTGCTAACTTAACATAACTTCTTGTATCCTCAAACTAGGGCACGCGAGGAGGCCCATTCTGAAATACTTTGTACCAAATTCCTTTTATAATACTGTAAGTACTTTTGATTGCTTTGTAATTTGTAGGAATCATTTAAAATGTTGCCTCAACGTTCAAGGTTACGGGGGAAAATAGCTATAGCTCTATTTGAAATTTATTGATTTCATTCACACCGTTCATGATGTACAATGTAGCATTTCGTATAGATACCGTTTAAAATCGTGCTCGCATTCTGTGGCGTGTGGATGCCGATACACGTAAACCATAACATAATTGGTTGCGATTCACAACTGTTGTTATTGGGTATACCTTGTAGAGACGTATGTTACACATAACTCTTGAATTATCCGAAGGTATATGCAATGGTGTATAGTGCATCCACATTTTGCGAGTTATGTTCAAGTTCCATGTATTAGGGGCAAAGCTTCAGCTGGGCAACATCCAGACATCGAGCTGCTACTCAGTAATTCTGTATGGAAAAACTCAATTACACTTCCCGACCCCTAATTGCGTAACTCACTATCAATCACAATCTGAATGATTTTGAAGCAAATTGCTAATCCATTGCTTCATATGTTCGAAAAATGTGTCTGCTCAACAACGTAAAGAACGCAATGAATTTTGTTGAACTGTCAAAATGTAACCGATTCCTACTGTAAGTATGTTACGCTATTAGGGTGCTGGAGTCGAACCCAGGATCCCGATCAGCAGTCGCACTTACGTTTGCGACCGCTACAGAACAACGAGGCAGCCGTAGTTCATGGTAATTGGATCTAGAGATCGAAATGGTCAATCGGTCGCCTAGTCGAATCTATTCGCTGATTGCTACTTTCTAATAATCAAAACTCTTCTAATAATAGGTCTGTACACATTATGTAATTGAAGATTCTATAACCAGCATTTTCAGATTTAATTATCTGTGGATTGGCGCGCAATTCGAAATCAAATAAATTTTATTCGAAAGCCGTGTTAATTTAATTTCAAATTCAGTTATTTGTTTTTAGATAGTTTTTTTTTTGTTTTTGTGAAATTGTGGTAGTTTTTGGCCCCATGGATAAACTGAACATTCGTACAATTTTAGAATACGAGTTCCTACGTGGAAATACCGCTGCGCAAATAACACGAAACCTTAACGACGTGTACGTAAACACTGGTTGCATTATAAACACGAAAATTAAACAAAAAATTACCAAAATTTTCATACAAATCTTCAATTTCATAGGTAAAAGACCTAATATTCCACTTTACGCAAGTCACTGCTAGAATTTATAGACATTATTGTCTTCTAAAATGTATGATTCCACTTTCTACTCGTTTGACCGAAAAAGGTCATTATCCTCTGTCATCAACAACTTTAACTCTAAAGAATTAAAGTTGTTGAATGAGTCATACATACGTTCTAGACATTTATGTCTAGAACGTATGTATGACTCATTTAAGGCGACGATAGCCGACTTAATGATTTTAAACTGAAAATCACATCTAAACGAGTAGTGTTAATGATTTGGGAAAAATATATGTTAAATTAGAGCATTTTCTTAATAACTTAATGTGTGAATATATTAGATTATGTATCTATTACATAGTGTAATTAATTTGTAAAGTTATAAAGAACTGAGAATCCCGCAAAAACTAGCCATCGTATTTTCATGAAACCTTCACCATTTTAAAGATAATGTAATTATTTATCTTTTAGTACTTAGAAGTGTTTTAATATTTGGTTTAATGTATAATAAATTAATAATGCGTGTAATTTGGAACAGCGCTCCTTGATGGGCGAGTCCTATTACTGGGTGGACGTACGACGCTTTGCGTGAGCGTAGCACAAACCTCGCAAGCTATGCTCTCAAGGCCGGTGGCATATACAAGGTGTAACATAATTAACGCACAACCTCTTAAGGGGGCATTGTACTCATCATTATGAACAACCTTTACTATGGGACCAAACCTGAAATCGCGAATAAAAACATCAGCTGCTCCCTACAATTTATGTTCGCATAACTCGTCAAAATGTAGGGAACAGCTGTTTTTTTTTTTCGCGATTTCAGGTTTGGTCCCATAGTAAAATTTGTTCATAATGATGAGTACAATGACCCCTTAAGAGGTTGTGCGTTATTTATGTTACATCTTGTATATGCGTTTTAAAACGCAGTTGTTATAAGTACTTTTAATCCAATTTATTGTTAATGTCTCAATGTTCGGAACGTTTTTAGTAATTATGATTGCAAGGTTTCTTCAGTCACATGTTAGATCACATGGCTTCGACCAGTTCTTATTGTATGGCATCGCAATTCGCGCGTGGCGTGTCTAAACGTTGAGTAAATATAGGTGATACAGTTATGTGTAAATACGTATGACCTTTTATGAATTTGACCTCGACCGTCAAAACTTGTTGAGATTTTTGTATGCTATACTAGTTTTTGCCCGCGGCTTCGTCTGCGTGGTGGTCGGAAAATATCCCAAGGGAACGAACTACCGGGATAAAAAGAATGAAAAAAAATAAAGAAAGTAGTTCCGGTCTTTGTTCCGGTGCTTGGGGGAGACCATGTACTCAGTGTGGTCCTATGACCAACAGTTCGATTTCGAGTTTTGACTGAATGATTGTGTTACAATTTTATCGGTAAAATGAAGTATGGATGCAAAAGTAGCAGCATATAATGAACGACGATATTAACTGTGCGGAGTGCAGTTATTATGACAATAGCCGAAGCGCATGCTTATTAAATTTTACTGTTGGCATCGACAGTCGGCTGTCAGTTACAATGACTGCACAGAATTCGTGCAAAATCGAGTAATCATTATCTTTATAAATAAAAATGATATGCTGTTCGTTGGTAAGCGCATCACTTGAGAACGGCTGGGCCGATTTGGCTATTTTTTGTATTAAAAAGATCGTAATAGTCCGAATTAGTTATTTGTGGGAAGAAAAATTAGAAAAGTTTTCCGGAGAATTTTCGGCCCACCTGATGGTGAGTGGCCTAGCCCGCCACCAAATTCAAGAAAAACTGAATGTCCTTTTTTCTATGAGATTTTTGTAGGAATTATTGAGATTTGGACAAGACAATGTCTGTCAGGAAAACTAGTGTAATATAAAAGCATCTTAACGTGAAGTTAACCCGAACTGCTTTCAGTAGGTAGAATTTTAAAAATCGCCGATCAAACTTGTTCTCATTTGATAACATACAAAGAATGCCGATCGATGTTTATTTTTTCATTGTTTGTGCGTCGCCGACCGACACATTACAAGTAAAGGGCATCGACCGATAAATATTTTCACGGAAACCCTTCTCAGTCACGCAATAGAACTTACTATTTCCAAAGGACTTATAACGCTTATTATAACTACTGAGATGCCGATCAATAATATTAGTTATTGATTAATTTTGAAACTTCGACGATTATTTAAGATTAAATGACATAGATTAACTGCTTAATCTTTTGCGTAGGATTTGGTAAGTCCTTTAAGAGGGCTGTCACATTTTGTCACCTCTCTCGCTCACACGGGACCAAATTTTTAAGAATGTTAAATGAAAATATACTTTTTTGAAAAATGTGATCAATGGGCTCCCTACTAAATAATATTAATTTAATAGGTAATTATTAAAAACACATTTTTATTGTAGCATTTATTTAAATCATCTCAAAAACAGATCATAATACTTATTGAGCTAAGTTTATTAGATAACACAATAGAAATGTGTTTTATTAACTACTTATTAAATTAATATTATTTAGAAGGTCGCCCATTGATTACATTTTTCAAAAAATCATCTTTTCATTTAACATTCTTAAAAAATTGATCCTGTGTGAGCGAGAGGGGTGATAAAATGTGACAACGCTCTTAAAGGAAAGTTACTCTAATTAATCGATTAGTAGCATGAAAATCCCACAAATGCTGACTACGGATTTAGAGAATGCTTTGTGACTCCTGCAGTTTTATCACAATGTAATATATTATGGTCATATCTTATGAAAATTATGAATTCAGGCAGATAGTACCTTGGCATTTATTGTTTTCCTGTTTAACCGGTCAGCAATTACAAGCGCAATGTTTACTGTATGTAATTGTATTTAGCCAATTTTAGGTTGTGGGTGTCGTAAAAGGCGACTAGATTTGGTTAAAAGAATTAAAGAACAACCTCCGGAGTCCTAAAACCAACATACTGCGATTGAAGGTCGTCACAAGAGCTTCATTTTGGTCCATGTTCAGCAGTAGATGACTAATTATAATGACAATTCTTTTATTGAATCTCTTCATATACTTAGTGGGTGCAATTCACAAGCGTGTTTCGTGTGACCTTTACGAACATTGACATATGGCCTGAATTACAATGATTGACGCGCTCTCATACCTTTTAAATCATGTTGTAGGTTTGGAAGCTGCGCTGGTGTTCGTTGAGAACTGCGGGCACGCCGGCAAGACGACCGGCGAGGTGATGTCTGGCATCGTCGCCAAATGCATCGCCGCGCCCAGGACCAAGACCAAGGACATCGCGCTACAGGTCAGTACATGCAAACCAGTGAGGAAATGGATGAGATATTCTTCATCTTCTCGTATACGAGACTAGCAATGCCTCGGTAAACACTTTAGTCAGGTAGCAAAGTGGTAGAGATGCTGACTGCCCACACTGGACGCACATTGATTACATTTAAAATGACATAATTTGCTTTGCCTTTAACATTTTAAGGCTAATGTTATTTTGCCCTGTTATGTTTAAACATCATTATGCTGTAGGTATCAGTGAAAGTCTATCACTAATACTTCTTCGAACGTCACTCATGCGAACGAAAGCAAATCGAGAGTTCTTACAATGTCTCACTACAATTCATAACTTCAAATTCTTTTAACTTTTTATATTATTACTGTGGTTTATTTGGCCTGGTTTATTCAGAACAATCTAACCAGGTCATTCGTCAGTAAATTATTGAAAGTCATTGCCCTGTCACTAAATTACGAATCGCTTTCGAAGGAAAAAAATATTTAAGTGCACAACATATGATTGTACTTAGTTACTACATTGGTCATCAAAAGAACAAACTGTGTCTGTAAGCAAGCGTCTACTAAAGGAACATCGACCTTGGAAAATTACAAAATTAATAAGACTTGAAAATCGGTCATATTCGCAACGCAAACTATCAATATTTTATTCTTAAACTCTTGTTAATCGGCTTCTAAGTTGGTTTGGTTGCGTCTAGGTATGCTCTTGCACAACCAGTAGCTTCAAAGTTTAGAAAAAAGAAAACCATGACAATAGGATGAGATTACTAAGACTAACAACACATGTCTGCAATGCTTTCAAAAATGATACATCACACATCAGACCGTAATTACGTCGCGTAATTTTCATAAATAAAACAAACTATGCATAATTTTCGTCGTGAAATTTACAGCAGGTGTGTCGCTATCGCTCCGCTAAGACATGAAAATCATCTTAAAAAAAAAAAAAATGATAAGAACGCTCGCAATTCCCTTTACAGATAACCCTAATGTACATAGAAATAGAGAAACACGAGGTAGTCGAAGAAGAACTAATCAAAGGCATGGAACAGAAGAACCCCAAAGTAGTAGCAGCTTGTGTGTCCGCCCTGCACACGTCACTGAAACAGTTTGGCAACAAAGTGATAGCCATCAAGCCTATGGTGAAGAAGATTCCTATACTGTTGTCTGACAGAGATAAGGGTGTTAGAGACGAGATGAAGGCGCTAGTGGTTGAGATGCACAGGTAATTTCAATTTATACTATTGTTAAATGCTACTTGATGTACAACATGTCCTGGAGTTAACGCACAACTTCTTAAGAGGTCATTGTACTTTTCATTATGAACAACTTTTACTACTATGGGACAAACCCTGAAGTCGCGAAAAAATATTAGCTGTTCCTTACATTTTGACGAGTCATGTGAACATAAATGTATGGAACAGCAGATTTTTTTCTTGCGATTTCAGGTTAGGTCCCATGGTAAAAGTTGTTTATAATGATGAAAACAATGACCCCTTCAGAGGTTGTGCGTTAATTCCGGGACACTTTATGTGTTTTGCACTTGATTTATAAAAGCTTGTAAACAACATGAACGCTATATCATCATCTCATCATCTGCCTAGCGTTTTTCCAACTATGTTGGGGTCGGCTTCCAGTCTAACCGGACGCAGCTGAATACCAGTATTTTACATGGAGCGACTGCCTATCTGACCTCCACAACCCAGTAACTGGGTAAGACGATACCCCTTGGTAAGACTGGTTGGTCAGACTTTCGGGCTTCTGATGACCTGTAACGACTGTCAAAGATCCACGAATGACAGCCGGGACCAACGGCTTAACGTGCTTTCCGAGGCACGGAGGAGTCTCGGTATGTAAAGATGGTCACCCATCCACGAACCAACCCCGGCAAGCGTAGCTTAACCTGATGGATCGACCCGTGCCGCTGTTATTACTTAGCCACGAGCTTAAACAACATGAACGCTATAAATAATCACAAATATACATTACACTACGTAACATTTCTAATAGGCAGCCAAATAGATCATAATACATGTAAGTTGCCAGAATCATCAGATTGGTGAATTTAGTTTATTTACAGTTATTAGGAAACAGGAGTATAATAAACTACTGCTCATTTTTTTCACATACAAAGCCATGTTTTAAGATGTCGCGTTAGTAAAACATGCATTAGTCGGTACTAATATGAATTTTGTGCTACATTTCCATTTATGATTGACCCAGTTCATCTTATAGAGATGTAAAAGCAAATATTTATAACAGAACCTTATTTGGTTTTGCGATAACACAGCTACTTTAATATAGCTAATAGGAACGTACGTCAGTGGGTTTAGTTTTTAGACTAGTAAAAAGTCATTATTTAATTTACATATTGTTTTTCTCACCATTTTATACGAGGTCTGATGCAAGTTACACTAATTAACGTATAACACGTTACTAACTACTAATCCCTACTACAAATCCCCTTTATGACCTCTATGAGACATCAATGGGTTTTTGGGGACTAAAAGTTCACAAATCCCTATTGATTGGGATTGTCAATGGGGATTTGTGGAATAACCCTTATACCCTTAACCACCATATCTTACTATTTTGTTGTGTCGTCAACTTACAGAAAGATAACTCGAATATGTCAAAGCCATTCATAAATAAATTAACCTTATTTCGCAGATGGATAGGCGCAGCCATAGAGCCTCACATAGCGTCCCTTCAAGCCGTAATACAACAGGAACTAAGAGAAGCGTTCAGTACTGGTGGCGGTGTCGCTCAACCGACACGCTACCTCAGGTCACAACAGCACAGAGTGAGGGATACACCAGCTGCTGACTGTGCTGATGGTAAGTACCACTAAATATATGATTGACATGTAAAAGTATTTGTACAAACCTACTTACAGAAATAAAATCATTTATCACACATCTGCAGAACTTTGTCAGAATTTTTATTGAGATGTACAAAACTTAAAAGAAGAAAGACCATTTTTTTTTTTTGGTTAAGGGCCTAATTTTCGATCGTGAGACTTGCCCCAGTGTCTGTAATGCCAGCGCCTTGAAAAGCCTTGTTCAGTAAATTGATAACAAAAATAGACTTAAACCATGGCTGGGTATGAACACCAAACAAAAAATTCTTCAGCAGAAAAATGGATTATCATCAAGCTGTAGCCGTTCCTACAAAACAAGTCTAAATGTTATAAATATTTCAGGTGCAACAGAAGACGATGACGCCGAAACAGGCGGCGGAGATTCAGGAGAAATGGACCCTTACGACCTACTGGATCCAGTGGAGATCATATCCAAAATTCCTAAGGACTTCTACGATAAACTGGAAGCAAAGAAGTGGCAGGAGAGGAAGGAGGCTCTCGATGCCTTAGATAACTTGCTGAAGACGGCACCTAGACTAGAACCTGGAGACTATGCGGATTTGGTCAGGGCTTTGAAAAAGGTATTCTTCATTTTCTTTGGCTTAGCCTTATCCCGTTACGCGGGGTCGGCTTTCCCAATCATGCGACGCCATTTATTGCGGTCTTGTGCGTGCGTCATCTTCCGTGAATCCCATCTCCCTTATGTCCTTTTGGACTTTCGCAATCCACGAAGGTAAAGGTTTTGTTTTTAGAATTAATTTTGCGCCCAAGGACCGTATTTTGACGTGTATGACTCATCAATCATTGTTCCAATGAAGCTATTTATGAAACAATGCGCAACAGAACAGTTATGACGTTCTCACTATCTTTTTACATGCTTTTATTTAGTTTTTATTTGAAGCATTTTAAAGGTAAGCATCTCATAATTCTTACTAATGTTCTAACTAAAACAACTGTTTTGACCTATGATTATAACATTATTTAGCAGGTTTTGATTTTCCTTTAAAAAAGAACAGTAAACGCAAATCTACGTAAACTATGCGCTCAAAATCTTCCTATCTTCACTTCAGTTTAGGGGCGTAAGATACGCCCATTTCATCCCGTTTCTATTATGATAAAACCTACATTCCTCGTTCCAGGTGATATCAAAAGACTCAAACGTGATGCTAGTCGCGTTAGGTGGCCGCCTCCTCGGACAGATCGCTACCGGCCTTCGGAACAAGTTTTCGCCGTACGCATGCGCGTGTGTGCAAGCTATTCTAGAAAAGTTTAAGGAGAAGAAGACTAATGTGGTGACGGCGCTGAGAGATGCTATCGATGCTATTTATCCTTGTGTGAGTATGTTTGTGTTGATGGGGACTATAACTACAGTGCTTCCATAGTTATTAATACCTTTGACGGCAGCAACCGAATGGCAACCTTAAATCGACGAGAATAAAGATCACTTTGATTTTGACAGACTTGTTAGTGGCTAAAACCTTATTGTACCGAAAATAAAGATCGTTGTCATCTTGACAGTGATGCAAAATTAGAGGTAAAATAAATGTGAAAGTACTAAAAAGTCAACTCTGTAACTCTATCGCGTTAATTTTTTTTAAGCTTGTTTACGGTTTCGCCGCATAAAGTGATTCACGAGGCGAACCCTCTAATGAGTTAGGGTTCCTAATGAGTTCGAATTTTAATAAGACAAATGTACCCAAAATATGATTAATTAGTAAACAATAATAAACGTGACTATTTAGCACCAGTTTAAAAAAATGTTATTGTTATCTCACGAAGGCTTGCTTGCATTACATAATTATCACTAAATGTGTTTAACGCTAAACATGTAAAACCTCAAACTGTCTCTGTCATCTTCAAACGATTGACAGACACAGATTGACGTTTTAAATGCGCGCTAAAAGCATTTAGTTATTTCTGGAAAATCTGCATATTCCACCAGACAAACCTCGAAGCCATAATGGAAGACATGCTAGCAGCGTTCGACAACAAGAACCCGTCAATCAAAGCGGAGAGCTCCCTGTTCCTAGCAAGAGCTCTGTGCCACACGCAACCCGCTGCTTTTGGCAAGAAACTCATTAAGGCGTATGTGGCTGGGTTGTTGAAACTACTGGAGAGTGCTGGTAAGTGAATCTTTTTAGGCTAAGAACAAATATATGTTTTGTGTTATTGAGGCAAGTGTTAAAGGCCAGTGTGGTACGAGTCAAACTTTATGGCGGCCCTGAAGTGCGCTACTCGCTGCGCAGTACCCCACCCCTCACCTACGATGGCACATGAATATGTTACTGCGCAGCAACTCGCCTCGTGTTCCGAGCCGCTATAAAGTTTGAATCGGGCTGTAATAGCCAATGAGAATTATCTTTAGAAATAGTGGTCCTCTTGAACCTAATAATATAGTAAATGACTGGAAATTCAGCTGGGGACTCTCTGAATGATGGAACCTGCTTACTGTAATCAGCTGATTCAGTAGTACCAATGTATCAGCATCTATTAAACCAACATTTCTGATAGTCATTGCTGATTTTGGGGTTTTGAGCCTAATATTGAATGATCCAATCAATCGTGTTAAACTTCTTGTACTAAAACTAACGAACTAACAAACTATTAAAATAAAAATATAATAACCTTAGCTAACTGAAACTATTAACTAACTAAGATATGGCGTCGAAAAATTCCTTCGCATCTCCGTCGTTTGGTAATGTACTCAAGAGACTGGCGGCATTGCCACGTTATATGGCAATGCTTAGCCTCTAGCCAAGGTAAAAGCCAGCCCTTGGGTCACGGGAAGTAGCAATCAGCCGTTTGGAGATTTCGTTGAACAAAACCATGAGCACTCGGACCCCACGGCCCGAGGGTTTCAACTCCAAACGGCTCGAAAATATAGGTTATTACTTTCGCCACTTGAGGTTTTTTGCAGCCGCAGCAGCAGCGCCAGCACAGCACGCCGAGCTTGGAAAAACATATGTTTATTTATTTGTTAAAACTTGATGCATAAGTAATTGCCTTAGAAGTTTTATCTCGACTGACTAATACAAATTACAATGTAATATGATGATATCTTTCTTTTCTTCACAGATCCTTCAGTGCGCGACGCCGCAGCAGAAGCCCTAGGTACCGCTACCAAACTAGTAGGCGAGAAAAATATAGCCCCACACATCGGCAAACTAGACAACTTGAAAGAACAGAAAATCAAAGAGTTTGCGGACAAGGTATGGATCGCGCGGGTTAGTGAATGTGCCATGATGAGGTTGTAGTACTAGACGAGTAGTATAGTACCCCTCTCATTGCGGTGTTAGGAAAAGGTCATTACCTCCTGGTTGTTCATTAAATTTGCAATTATAAAACATCGGCAAATTAGGCAACGTGAAATCAGAGTTTGCGGACAAGGTGTGGATCGCGCTACTTAGTGTATGTGCAATGATGAGGTTGTAGTACTAGACAAGTAGTATAGTACCCCTTTCATTGCAGTGTTAGGAGAAGGTCATTAAACCCCGGTTGGTCATTCAATATGCACTAGCATCGCATCAGAAGGCCTGTGCCCGTATTTAAAAACGTTCGAACGATCTAGTCGCAATCTCGACGGCAATCAATGACAAAATCTTGTCAAAAATTTATGGAAATTACAAGTATTTTACCCGACTGCCCCAGAAGGAGGGTAATGTTTTTCGAGAGTATGTATGTATGTCTATTTCTTTGACACGCTACAGAGCGTGCCTAAACGGCTTGATGGATACATATGAGGTGTCGTTAGATTCGTTTTAATTGTGGAAGTGTCATAGGGTATATAATATTTATACAGCGTGTAAGGGACAGCCCTCCGCAGACTGATGGGGTGACTTCAGTATATCATACTAAGATGACCACCAGTACATGAAATTATTTCAGGAACGTTATGGGAATCCAATAAAACTGATTTGTTTTATTACCTCACACGCAATGTATCGTTACCGTGGCAAAACGCGCGTAGCGAACGGCAGCGCAGCGAGCCTTCGGCCGCCAGTATTTAAACATCCATTGCTGATTTTTTTATTTTAGCCGTTTTACTTACATAAATGGAGTGCTGTGAACAGATAATGTTATTTTACACAAAAAAAAAAGAATTGTAACTGAAAATACGATTAAAAAAATGAAAATTTTCCTGAGAATATTTCTGGTGGATTATGATTCAAAATAAGGAGCTGAATGCGCCCTGTTAGTTTGCGGAGGGCTGTCCCTTACACCCTGTATATTGTATCTGCAAATATATATTTAAAAAAAATAGAGGCTGATTTAAAGCACATCAGCTATTATGGTGTGATTGGTTCTCTAATATTTGTAATCTAAATAGGTTGCATATGCAACTTAACCTATTGATCACCCCAGTCTAATTAATACGACAAAAATGTTTTCGTGCCCGTGCCGTCTCGCGTCTTGTTTATACGACTGAGACCTTCGTTTTTTGTTTATTATTTAATTGCACGACCCGATATTATCATAAATCGACAAAATGACGATTTGTCGATTTTTGAGCTGGGCGCTGGGGTCACGGCAGTTGATCAAGCGGTCAATAGGTTAAAAACCGCGGTCGTGTCACAGTCTAATCTAGTATTTCTGGTAGAAAGTGATCTGTTGTTGATGTATAAAAGTAAATCAGTTACATGGTTAGAATAATACTACAAGATGAATGGTTATAACAAGTTCTTATCACATTTCAGGCTGTAATACAAGTGAAGGTCGCAGCTCCTAAGAAAGAGACTAAAGCCAAGGGGGTGGCGTCACCGTCAGGTAAAGGCGATGCTAAGTTCACAGCCGGGTCATCAAACCCGAAACCTGTCAGACGACCTAATACTGGTAAGGGCAGTTATCTTTGTGTTATAATTTTGATGTTTTGTATAACTCAATAGGAACATGTGGAAGTAAAACCTTGAAGTGTTTAGTACTTACTCCATCATTCATTCAATATGAAGCTACAGAGCTTGACCAGAACAGAATGCACAGAGAACTTTGATTATTTTGGTGTCTCCTCGTACCTCCACCGCATTCACGTTTCGTTTGCATAGATGGTCGACCATCCATTACATATCGAGACCACTCTGTGCCTCGGAAAGCCATTGGTCCCGCCTGTCATTCGTAGATCTTTGACAGTCTTTACAGGTAGTCAGAAGCCCAAAAGTCTGACAACCAGTCTTACCAAGGGGTATTGAGTTACCCAGTAAATAGGTTGTGGAGGTCAGATAGTCAGTCGCTCTATACCACGTGTAACAAGAGGAGTGACATTCCTTTAAACCACGTAAATACAATCTTTGCCCGTATAAAAAATCAATCAAATCCAATGAGTACTTTAGCCACAGGAAATTATTTTTCATTTTCTTATTTTCCACCATGATGTAGATCTGAGTCCGTAATAATAGGTAAACATTGCCGCCGTCGCGCCCCGCACCCCGCTCCGTACCGTTGGTTAGTGACTTTGCGTAGATAAAGCGTGTTTACTTTTTATGCAGTTGATTCTACTATTTATTTTGTTTGAAAACTGGAATTTTTAAATTTTCCATTAACTACTAATCTTCGTGTTTTATAATGTTTCAATGGATTAGTACTGTGCTCGTTTTCATTTAATGTCGTACATCCAGAAACACGTTGTATAAAATACTGGTATTCAGCTGCATCCGGTTAGACTGGAAGCTGTCCCCAACATATTTGGGAAAAGGCTAGGCAGATTGATTGAATTTAATGACAACTAGTGTAATTCAAATAACAACCTTAGATGCTCTTCTTTATGGTCTGAGCCTAAATAGCCGTCAAATGTTTATAAAGACGCGAACCCTATTACTGGTCGTAAATAAATGCACATTCATCTACTTACAATAATGTTCTGTAACTTGTACAAATAATTTAAATTTTTCTATTGATTTACAGCAAAAGCCCCTGCTAAGAAAGCGCTGGCGTCTCGTGCACCGCCCAGTCCGCCGCGCGAACTAGAACTGTCACAAGAGGAAGTTGATGCTAAGGCTGAGATGCTGTTCCCTGGTGAAATTGTTACAGGTATGATATTACTAGCTTTGACCGGCGGTTTCGTTCCTTTGGTCTATTCCATATAGCCTTGTAAATATTTTCTAGGATATAAAGAAGCCTTTGTCACTGTCCGGCCCACAAACTTTTTTCCACAATCTCAAATAAATAATTTAAAAAAAAATTATGATACTTGTAAGATAATTCCTTCCTCGCATTGTCTCGCGGCGAAGCGAGAAATGACTGCGTATACATATTTATGTTTTTTTTTTTTGTATAAGAGGATGCGATTAGAGAATTTTGGAGCCCAGCGCATGATAGCTCAACAGGGCATTCATTACACAGGCGTGGGACACCATGTGGATGCATCGATCAATGGAAAGACTTTATGTTTGTTTCTTTCCATATCTCAGATACGAGTTATTCACAATCGTTTATTTCTTATTCCACAGCCCTCGGCGACGGTAACTGGAAGAACCGCCTAACCTCAGTCCAGAGCCTCCACTCTACGATCCAAGGTCTATCAACGAGCGATGCGACCTCACAAGTACTATACCGCACTTTGAACAGAAAGCCCGGTCTAAAAGACACCAACGTGCAAGTTTTGAAGGCCAGACTTGAAGCCTGCAAATATATTACAGAGAACTTCCCGGTTTCTACGTAAGTTTTACACACAACATACATATAACACATTACATCACGCCTGTATTCCCCGAAGGGTTAGGCAGAACTGTACCTATAGTACACCCCGCATTTCGCCAGTTATGTTTAAAGTCCCATGTAGTAGGGGCGAGCCTATTGCCATCAACTGGGCACAAATTCAGACTCCGGGCTGCGACTGAGAAATTCCAGATGGAAAAACCCGATAATACTTTGCCCGACCCGGGAATCGAACCCAGGACCACCACATGCTCAGCAGTAGCGCTTACGGCCACTCGACCAACGAGGGAGTCGGTTGTTTATAATATTACCAGTTTATTATGAAATCGACTAGTTATGTAAAGTATCTTGGCGATGCGGACGCATAGCACTCATATCTAAACTAAAATATTGTTTGCGTGGTATCAAAGTCGAAGCGACCATTATTGTATGTTTTCCATTTTAAATGTAAGTAGTTTAGTCTGCCTTTTTTTTTACAAAAGTCAAGCCCGTTTTCCAAAAAAGCGGAGAGGAGAAGAGAATATGGCTCAAACAACTTGCGAATTTGAGTTATTTTTTTTCAAGACAATACAACCCTGTTGTTCTCTCCTATCTGCTTTAGCGGAAATTGGATCTTATCCAATAAGCAGTTAGGTCAAATGTCAAGCCACAATGAGCTATCAAAACTAGTCGAACTTCACAAACATGAGTCTAATTCTCGTCAACAAGTTTCACATTAAATTCAATTTTTTTTTTCTCGGCACGTTTTTTCCTAACATCGGCACCATTGCCATAGATAAAAATAGAATAGAATAAACTCACAAAACATCGCTCACTTTTATTACCACTTTATATTTCCCTTACAGGACAGCCGCCGACTTCGTTCTCCAAGATGTAGTAACAAAACTCGGCGAGGCGTCTTGCGCGGCGATATGTGCCGACTGTCTGACGTCCTTAGCCGAGGCCTGTGGGCTCGAACATGTCCTCAACGAAGGACTTACCTTCGCCATGGACTCACAGAAGAACCCTAAAGTACAATCTGAGATGTTCAACTGGATGGCCAACGCGATTAAGGAGTTTGGTTTCAAGTAAGTTTAATTTTGTTACTGGTTGTTGTAAAACTATACACTATTTGTGTGAATTTATAATTTAGGTATAAATAAAACTTCCTGTGTAGTCCTGTGTATGTAAAATCTTTGTTTAGCACTGAACTTGAAATACGTGAGTGTTAGCGCGGGGAGCTAATAAAAGAGTGGACTGTAAATAGGCCAGTAGCTTATTGCCGTCTGATCATAAATTATAAACCTGTCCCGGACAAACAATTTATCATTAAATTAGAGAGGAGAATCGTCCGTCGCGGTGGAGTCTGTGGAAGCGAGTGGTCAGCGGGCCGAGTCGTGCCGCCGCCGCACCGCGCCTCAGCGACCCGATAACGCGTTCTCCGTTGATCACGCCGCCTGCTCATGCAGACCGCGCGCAAGGTGTTGGGTTCGATTCCCAACACAAGAGACAGGTGACTTGGTATATGAATCAATATTGCCAAAGGCTAAAATTGTTCATTCAATATCAGGGACTGTACTATAAATATTTAAAGTTATCAGATCTCTTGTGAAAAAGTGATGGTGCTATTTATTCATATAGCCACATCTCTTTCTCACACCGACACTATGATGGCTTCGAATCGTACGACCTTGCAAAGTGTACCGAAAATCAGGGTTGTTTTTGCCCTCAACAAAACTTTGTTAATAATATTCTATATATTGTTACAGCATGAACATAAAATCAATAATCGCTCACTGCAAGAAAGCCCTCACTGCGACAAACCCGAACGTCCGAACTTCCGCGGTCAACTTCCTAGGCATTCTGTCTCTCTATGTGGGCCCTTCGCTTATCAACCACTTTGATACCGAGAAGCCTGCGACACGACAGCTTATCAGCTTGGAGCTTGATAAGCATGCTAACAGCTCGCCTCCAACGCCTACGAGGCAGCTTGGAACTGTTACTAAGGTAAGATGAACCTGTGAAAATATCTATGGCGCTTGTCAGTTTTTTCGTGTCAGACTTCAGCGTCAGACATCTGGCATTATTGCTGAAGTGAACCTATTAGGCGCGACCGTGCGGCACACATGATCCTATATATTATGTTAGTTTTTAATTTGTTTAAACGTGTTCCTTGCTTACAGTATGTGCCAAAATACACGTTTTGCTTTCTAAATTTTTGCTGTAATGAGTCTGAGACCTATGACTTGAAGAATTTGTATCGTGCAATGAGCTAGTACAAGCTAAAAATGTAACATAACTTGATTTATTGTAATGTTACACAGGCACTTTCTTGTTAGGGTTATTAAATAATTACCGACTCAGAATAAGGGTTATTGCAGCTTTAGATTGCTTTTCAATTCTCTTCTTCACTAAAGTAAGATTCAAATATTTTTTGGAAACTCGGTGCCAACAGAAGCGTTCATGATTTTGGTTTCCACACTTTATCACTCACTAAATATTTTGTTATATCCAGTCTGCAAGCAAAGCTTCAGTAGGTGACGAGATTGAGGAAGCATTCGAAGACGCCAATGAAGACGAGCCAGTGGTCGTGGAAGACAACAGACCACGCACCGACCTCGCGCCGCTTATCACCGACGCGCTTATTGCCGAGATCAATGACAAGAACTGGAAGGTATATCTTCTTGTTCATTAAGCCATAAAGACATGTTCTTTGCAAAATATGGTATTATTTAGAACATAAAGCATTATCACTTGTAAGCAACTCTGAAATTCAAAGTTTAATAGCGAAAAGTTCAGCCCTATTCAAATTTTATGGCGGCTCGGAACACGAGGCGAGTCGCTGCGCAGTAACAAATTCATGTGTCAGTGGGGATGCGGGGTGCGGTACTGCGCAGCGAGTAGCGCACTTCAGAGCCGCCATCAAGTTTGACGCGTATTATACCAGAATGTTGTAAATAGTGGGATGGCTATCAAACTTTTCTGGCGTGACGGACATCCCAACTGTCTACTAAATATGTGTCAGGCTTATAACAGCTTAGGGTAATTTAGGAACAGTCGTATGTTATTTTTTTGTATTATAATATAGCTAATCACACAATGGTGGGCAAGTCTTAATTATTGATCAATTCCCCCTATGCAGGTCCGCAACGAAGCCCTAGACAAGGTGAAGGCTATAATAATCAGCTCAGCACCAATCAAGTCGTCCTTAGGAGAGTTACCGGCTGCGTTGTCAGCGCGCCTACTTGATTCCAACTCGAAACTAGCGCAGAGTGCACTACAAATATGTGAGGCATTGGCCACAGCAATGAATACGAAAAGTAAATCGCATGTCAGGACGTTCTTCCCGGCTTTCTTTCAAGGTAAATATCTTAAAACTTGTTTAAAATAAAAGTAGACATGAAACTGAAGAATAACCGTTAACTTTGATTTGCTATATTACTTTTTGCAAGATGGGGACCTTATCAACTAAATAGCGTTAGGCCGGCCACATACAGTCGGAATTCCGTTTCGAAAACGGCAAATTCATTTATAATCTACTACTACTAAATTACTACCAGACTTTACTAGATTATGAATGGATTTGCTGCTTTCGAAACGGAATTCGGACTGTACGTGGCCGGCCTGATGCAATAAATTTAATAATAAAACTTTTTTTCTTAGCTGTATTTTTTATTTATTTTTTCAATAAGTACATTAATATTTTAGATAACAACTTATATCTAATTAATTAATAAAATAACAAAATTATATCCTAACTTAACTAAAACTATTCACAAACTAAAATATGGCGTCGAAAAATTCCTCCGCATCGCTGTCGACTGGTAATGTACCCAAGAGACTGGCGGCATTGCCACGTTGTATGGCAATGCTTAGCCTCTGGCCAAGGTAAAAGCCGGCCCTTGGGTCACGGGAAGTGTCAATTATCAGCTGTTAGGTTCAATTTCAATTCTTGTCTAACCAAGTACTTGTTCGATAAACTAAAAACGTAAATGTGCATTTACTGTACTAGTAGGTACTAGCGGCTGATCGAACTTTATAGTCGATATGGATCGCGTCGCTATTTTCACCTCATAAATCATGTCTCAATATAAGCAACAATATCGTATAAGAGTAACCGAGGAGTTTCTTGCCGGCTCTTCTTCATAGGAAACGACCAATTGGTACCGTGCACCTAGCTTGTAACGTTTCATAAGTGCCCATGGAGGTTTATGCGAAATAAAATATTTTGATTTTGAACTCTGTGAGTTAAGATCCTTCTCACAAACTCCTTTCATAATAACATAAATTTGTCACCAGCATTCGGCGACAGCAAACAATGGATCCGTGCGGCAGCAGTGTCCTGCGTAGAGACATGGTGTCGCGAAGCCGGTGCACACGCTCCATTAGAAGGAGAGATGTTATTCGACGCGCTCAAATCTGGCAGCCCGCTGTTGAGAGCCACCCTACTACAGTGGCTGGCTGAACATCTGCCTAATGGTAAGTTATCACTTTGATAATACTTATTTGACTTTTCTTTTAGTCTAGACTCATAATGACACAAGACATATGCCCGATTGGATTTCCCTTCGGCGAAAATGACGTACTTCCACACATACAGCAGCAACATGTGAGCAGTGGTGGCCCAGTGGTAACGGCCCCGACTACGAGTTGTAGGTCGTGGGTTCGAATCCAGGCTGGCGTTTTACTTTGTATGAATAATTTCATCACTGCTGCTCTCAAATGGTGAAGCAAAACATCATTATCAGCAACCGGCATGTCCTAGAACAAAAAATTCGAAGACGTGTGACATTACCAACCCGCACTGAGCCCGCGTGGTAGATTACAGCCCACTCCCTGTCGTAGAGAGGAGGGCTGTGTCCCTGCAGTGCGAACATTATAGGCTGATAATGCTATGCTTATGCCATACATTCTTTCATCCTGTATTTAGGGGATGAATTTTCAAAAATCCTTCCTTAGTGAGCACTAAGGCGTGCGCCTTCGTTATAAAAGGAAGTCTTGTGCAAAGTTTATGCTTCTAAACCCCAGCTGTTTAGGCTGTATGTTGTCTATCAGTGAATGAATGAGTGAATTTACAAAGGCAAACCTGATTTTTAGCTTTCAAATGAAATTGACCTAGCACTATCTACTAGTGATTTTAACACCACATCATAAGTATTTTCTGAAAACTCAAACAATACTTTATTTATCTGAGAGTGGCCGGTGGCAGTATAACACAAATGCTAACGCACTTACGCTTATTTAAAATTGAGGTGATTTTGATTATTCGTTGGTAACAATTGAACTTATAAAACCGACCTTATTGCTTCGACATAAAGGCGCTATCAGTATTGAAATGGTGAAATGCGGCTGCTTGGTTTACAAGATTATGCGAGAAAAATCTCCTATTCCCTTGGATCATTTGATCAGTCAACTACGAATTTAGACATCTGCGAGTCTCTTGTCTAAATATAAGAAATGTTTAATAGATTTAATTTAATTTAAGTATCTATTAATGTTATATTTTCATCTCTTTTTTCCGTCACTTATGTCAAGGAGTACACCTACTTAATACCTGATGTTGCCCTTTATTTACGTGTCAAGTATTGTGTACATCTTTTGTTGGAGATCCTAAATCAATAAATAAACATCCTGACAATATTATCCCCAGAACTTTAATCCTGCCTTTGTCTACAGTGCCTCCAAAAACATTCCCCCGTGAAGAGCTGACAGTTTGCCTCCCAATCCTATACGCGTGCCTAGAAGACCGCGCGGTCGACGTGCGTAAAGTAACGGGCGACTGTGTGTTGCCGTTCATGTTGCATCTGGGATACGAGGCCATGCACAAACAGCTAGATAAGTTGAAGGTAAGATAATCATTTATTTGCTTAAACTTGAGTACAATACATACAACACAAATTGTCAGCATGCAAGAGATGTTAAAAGTAAAAAATAATAAAAACAGGACGTCGCATTTGCCTTAGTCCTTTTGAGTATTGAAAAGAATATATGGTTGTATCAGATATGAGAATCTGTCTGAATGGGAAATAAATATCGCGCTAGTCTACCAATGTAGGTTTTATTTTATACACCTGGCCGCTAGTTTTGACCACAACAGCGGCAAAATTAATTTTCATTAAATCTTTATTTATTGGTCTACGCGGCGTGAACATAGATTGTAATTTCTGTCTAAATATGCATAACACAACAACAATCATACACAACACAAAACAACCAATACAATCATGCATAACATGCTGATAAAAACTTAGGCTCAAAATGCCATATGAATTAATTCCGCTTCTAGGCTGGTTTTACTTGTGCATAAAGAATTAAATGAATAGACATAGTCGCATGCCAAACTTGTAAATTCTCTGAATATCTTTTACACTAATTTTTTTTACCTACAGCCTGGCTCCAAAACAGTAGTACAAGCAGCCTTAGACAAGGCTCGTCCCAGTTTACCAGTGCAGCCACTACCACCAACAAAGAGCAAGAAGGAAGAACCGCGCGGCGTCAAGTCAGCCGGCGCTATGAAGAAGGAGGCTGAAAAAAAAGGCGCTGTTGTTAAGGGCAAGGTAGGACGAAGGATTGAATGTGAGGCTGAGCGAAAAATTTACAAAGTGTGAATAGGTGTGGATGTCCGATACGATTTCATCATCACACGCTAAATGTGCAGAACGTTTGTGGCCTTAGCATTAGCGTTACCCCACCAAAATCGGAATCGTTTCGACCGAACCAAGTACAAATGATATCAATTGAAATTCAACTTTACAAACAACAGATTAGGATTGAAATTAATAGTGAAATAGCAGTAACACCCATTTGGGTCTGCTAGTGTAATCCGATGATCCGAGCTAAACTTTATCAAAGGCATTTTCAGGACACAACTGATTTTGCTACAAACATTATTCAATTCTCACCTCTCTTGCAGGGACCAGCGAAATCCGCGTCAGCATCAAGTCGAGGCAAGAAAGACGACGAGGATTGCTCCCCACTACTACCAAACAACAACGCTAAGAACCAGCGAATTATTGATGATCAGAAACTTAAAGGTTAGCTCTTTCTAGAACAAAATAACCCTTTTTTAGTTACTCTTCAATTAGTATGATTAATTTTTTTCAAATCGAAATACGTTTTTGCTGCGTGTGCAATGAGGATTGGTGATTGGTCTACTTACATACTACTTGTATGATAAATATAAAGGTATTCTGTTGCATAATATCTTTGTTTGTAGTGTATGTACTGTATAGGATGTGGTTGATGTGTAAGTGGTAGATTAGAACGGATTTAGTTCTAAAAACAGAGATTTATTTATTTCATTCTTTTCTTTATGAACATACAGTAAAAAAATATGACAATACGAGTCTTCAAACAATATGAAATTTACATCTTACATAAAAGTTGATTTGGGGTGTTCATGCATGTGCAATTTGTGCCAGTGAATGCGATCCAGAAGAGTTCATGCTATGAAGTTTCTTCTGTACTCATCACTCGAGTCAAAAACTTAACTATTAAAACATAATGAAAATAAAAAAAACTGTGTATTTTGTGCAAAAATTAACCCTAAACGTTTTATATCTGTCTCAGTACTGAAATGGAACTTCACAACTCCTCGCGAGGAATTCTTCGAGCTTCTAAAGGAGCAAATGACAACCGCTGGAATGAACAAGCAACTCATCGGGAACATGTTCCATAGTGACTTCAGGTATGTGTAATTTTATTTTAGAACTTTTTGTCTTAGCGACTTGACAAACCATCGAGATTTCTGTATTATATTTAAGTTAAATACAGGGTGGCAGGGACATCGACGCGAATCCGGTTACCATGGATTCAGTACATGATTCTGGATGATTCTGCATTGAAATATTTCGTCGGTTATTGAAAAAAAAATTTGCTGTTCCATACATTTGACCGCGTAGGTATTGCACTTTTCAGGGGTCCAGAATCATGTATTTACTGAATCCATGGTAATCGTATTGATGACTTTAATAAAATTATGTAAATACCATACTTATTATGGTCGCGAATCATATTTTGATCAACATATAACCTAATACTGACTTACAAATTGCAAAAAACGTAAGAAAATCTGAATTTCCCGGGCTACCTGGCGCTTTTGCCATAAGGTGAAGGTGGCATACTCTGAATGCGAGAGCACAGGACCGGTCAATGTGGCATTTGGCTGAAATGATGAGGATTTAATAATCATAAATAGGTGCTCCATCTAAGTGGTCCTCCCAAATTTTTAGGTCCTTACGTTCAGCATTAATTTGACCTTTTCTCCGCAGATACCACCTAAAAGCAATAGAAGCACTATCAGAAGACTTACACGAAAACGGCCAAGCGTTAATGGCGAATTTAGACCTGGTCCTCAAATGGTTGACCCTGAGGTTCTTCGACACCAACCCTTCAGTCATACTCAAGGGTTTGGAGTATTTGTCTGTTGTGTTCACCCATCTTATGGACAGTGATTATACTATGCCAGAGTATGAAGCTAACTGCTTTATACCTTATCTCGTGCTCAAGGTAAGTTGAATTGTTGAATGATTATAACTAGTGTGTAAACATCGAAATGCGAGTTCAGTTGCAACTGGTAGGGACTGATGAATCTGGTCAAAAATGTCACATCTACACATGCATCATTTATCAGCAATTAGATATGAATTGCGGCCAAACGGCCGAAGAAACTGTGGCTTGCGGAATTTTTCGAAAGATTAATACAAAATTATTCATGATGACTAGAAAGATAAGTGTAAAAAAGATAGTAGTGATAGATTGTGTTTTGTTATCTAAATAATATATGAATTGACATTGATAATTGTTTACATTTTGCATAAAATGTAATGATTATCAACTGATTCTGAATCAGTCAAGTATTTGCTGCATACAAGTTCAGATATTAATGCTGTCACACCCAATTAACCTTATTTTTCGTACCGTTTTGGGTAACATCTATTATATTACGTAGTTAAACAATTGTTTGTTTTGGTCATAGGTTGGTGACCCTAAGGATACAGTTCGCAACGGTGTGAAAGCTCTGTTTAAACAAATATGCGTGGTTTACTCCGTAACGAAGCTGTTTGGCTACTTGATGGAAGGACTGAAATCCAAGAATGCACGACAAAGGGCTGGTAAGTTGGAATAATGTAACTTTTAGCCATATAAGAAGAACTAACTTCAAATAACATTCTATAAATATCTCATACGCCGCCTAACATCAACCAGATGGGTGGCGTCTCCCCAAGTCCTGCGAAAAACTGGAATGGCGCTCTGCTTTGCCGGTGGTGAATATGCCTGTCCAGTATGGAACCGTTCTGCCCACGCTGACCTAGTGGATACAGCTTTAAATGAGACGTGATTGTTACTGGTTACCTTAAACCGACCCGAGTACGAATGCTGTATCCCCTGACTAGCATTGCGCCTCCAAACATTCACAGGACCATAGCCATCCAAATCGAGAGGGCGAAGCTATAAGCTGACTTACGTCACCTAAAGCGTAACTACGTCTCAGTGGTCCAGAGGCAGCTAAACCGAAAAAGTTTTCTTAGGTGCGGTAGGTCCAGCTAGTTCAGCCAATAGTAACTACTCCACATCAAGATGTAACCTATGGCGGGTGCTTTGTAAACCCCCTGACAATTTTATCGAACCATCTAAGAGCCTTCCACCTCCGCACGCGTTGCCCTGGACGACTTGGAAGTCTCTAATGCTCGATTCCTATAAACAAAAACGAATTGTTTTGCTTACCAATGGTAGTATTTTTTATTGTCAAAATAGGCATGTAAATAGATTCGTAAGCCAATTTTACTTGTGATAGCTACTTCCAAATGGGGGGTGCAGATATTGTCTGATTATCGCCCCCTATTTTAAGGCAATTTCATTGTTGTTATGGTTGAAATTGCTTTGAAAACTACTTATGCAAACATTATTTGCAATTTACTTGTGGCGATGTAGATGCCACATCATCCATCCATCCGAGGATCCTCCCTTTTCTATGGAGGATGAGTGAACTTATACACTGTTCCTCATGCCTCTTAGTCTGGATTTGTGCCCAGTTGTTGGCAATAGGCTTGCCCCCTGTAACATGGGTCTTAAACATAACTGACGAAATGTGGGTGTACTATAGGTACACCTCTGCCTAGCCCTTTGGGGAAAACAGGCGTGATGTTATATTTATGTTATGTCAGCACATCAAATGTTAATACTATCTTTTCCACAGAATGTCTAGAGTGCATAGGCCACTTGCTAGAAACTTACGGTTCGACGGTAATGGGCAGCGGTGGTGGCGGCGCCCTCAAAGAGTTAGCGCGACATATCGGAGACAGAGACAACGCCGTGCGCTCTGCTGCGCTAAACTGCGTCGCGTCTGCCTACTTTTTAGAGGGGGAGAAGGTTTACAAGATGATTGGACAGGTACTTATAATATGGTAGTTCTGTAAGTTAGAACTAAGATTGTCCCGTTGCATTCCCGACGCACATGTGATGAGAATTGGCACTGCGTGATTTTTATCAATTTAAATCCATGATTATTATAACCGTATGTTTATCTGGGTTATCCACGAGGATTTTCACAAGAAAACTGAAGAAAAAGTTAAATCAAAGCTTAGCGTTTTCACCATCACTTTTTGATCTCAATCGCTTAACTGTACTGCAAATGACATTATATCCATCTTTTTTAATCGACGAAAAAAAGGACTGGTTCTCTCTGTTTCTTTAGCAGACTCAAAATAAGTTACTTATATTCATTTAGGAGCTTAGTTAGACTAAAAGGTTTATTTTTATTTTTGCTTTTCAGATTCTTTTTTCGACAGTTATAAGGTTTTTTATAACACCTTTTGTAACTTACCCAAATCAATGCTTCAATTTCAGATTTCGGACAAGGATCTGTCCTTGCTAGAGGAGCGTATCAAGCGTGCCAGCAAGTCACGCAATGCTGAGTCGAGACGGTCCATGCTTGTGCCACTTTCAGCGTCCGGCCGGCCTGTGCAGATACAACACGAGGTTTGTATAACTATTATTACTCAATGAAATAATCTATTATGTATATTATTATATCATATATAAAGCTGAAGAGTTTTGTTTGTTTGAACGCGCTAATCTCTGGAACTACCAGTCGGATTTGAAAAATTCTTTTTATATTTAATTGAGGCTATATATATATTTGAGCGTCCAAGCAAAAAGGGTCCCGTTATCGGCATTTAGTTTCCGAGATACACACAGTTTTGTAGTTGGATGAAAAAATTGCATTTCACGATTTTAATTGATTATTAATTAAATGCTCAATTATCTACAAGTTCATGTAGTAAATGACTTTATAAGATGTTTCTAAGCACCAGAGAATGTACTTAGAAACATCAGAAAATGTACTAAGTACCAAAAATGAAACTTTAAAAATGCTTTTTCTCAAGTCAAGTTTTTTCAGTTTCAACTTCAAATGTCTGATAAAAAAATATGTGCCAGTTATCTGGTCTTAACTCAATACCCCACTACTGGACCCTTTTTGTTTGGACGCCCACATTTTAACATCACGCTACGACTCTTAGGAGCTGGGCATAAAGAAAAAAAGTCGGAAATAACGCTAAGCGAAAACAGAATAGGATTTTTTTTTATGTTGATGTTATTTTCTAAAACTATATAATATGTCATGTCAATAGGAGCCCGAACCACCACCCAGGCGTGTGATATCAGTGGACACGACCCCGGCTGACTACGAAGAGGAAGAGGAGGAGGAAGTACCTCCGCCGGCCGCGCCAATGCCCATGTGAGTACTCTTGCAAATGCTTTATATTGATTAGCCCTCACGTATAACCTAAAAAAGGCACGTTGCCAGTTGCAAACTGATTGTTCCTACATGAAAAGCTTATTCCCGTAAAAATGTCTTTCACAAGTATTAAACTACCGCCCGCAAATTGTTTAAAAACGCATTAAAAGAATGATGATGATGGAAGCTTTGTTAATGATTGAGCAGCATTTTTCTGTAAATAGTAATCCATCCGCTTATGTGTTTACAAAAATGTTAATAGTTCGCGGGCGTAAATATGGCTCATAGTTTTAGAACTAGACAGCGCTCTACAAAACCGAATATCTGGATAATGTAAATAGGTATCTTAATAATAATATCTTTTGCAGCGTACCACCAGAACCTCGTATCATAACGGGTCCGTTCGGTCTCGACCCGGAACTGATAGCGCAACTGGACGCGGCTGTACCTGTGTTGAGACAGCCGGACGTCGCTGAGATAGACCTGAAGTTCCTGGACGAGCCCATACCCATTGGTGGGGTCAGACCACAGATGTCGCATACACAACCGCCTATTAGGTCCAGGTACTGTATACTTAGTTTCTGTCTATTATTCTCCTAACTCTTTCTGTCTGTGTGCAGTCTTAATCCATTATTTAGAAAATACATAATGTATTCATGCTACAGGATTATACGTAGTTTCAATTGGGTCAAAATTTATGATGACTAGCTGTTGCCCGCGGCTTCGCCTGCGTGGATGTCAATACTTCCCTATTGGAATCGGATTGAATTCATAATTTCATGACTTTTTTTTTGCGCGGAACCCTAATAATTTTTCTAAAATAAAAGTAGCATAAGTTACTCATTATAAAATCAGCTATTTGCCAGTGAAAGTCCCGTCAAAATCGGTCCAGCTATTTCGGAGATTAGCCGGACCAAACAGACAGACAGACAAAAATGTTAAAAATTGAGTTTTTGTTGAAGTACCGGATATATTTTTATATGCGTTTAGTAAAAAGCTGTTATTTTGACATTATAAACAGACACTTCAATTTTATTTATTTGTATAATGTTCGCCTAGCTAGTGCATTCGGGACAGTTTGTCACTCTACAACTGCCACTCTTGCTGGGTTTTGTTTTTTTTTTTTTTTATAAAAAAATTTGATTGTCAGCCTAACTAAAACCATTTATAAAAGTCCAGTTTTATTTTTCTCCAAAATAAAGCTCGTGAATCCCAATATCACTGCTCTATTTACTATAGATTGATTATTGAATATTTCGCATTCTAAATTAACGTGAATCTGTTTACTAATTTACTTACTCGTTATTTCTTTCCAGCATGGCAGCAATGTCGCCGCCCCGCCACACGGCGCCACACCCGCTTGTCACGCCACAGCCACACTCCCTCAGCTCACACGTGGACGACTCGCAATTAGCTGACACTATTCATTCTATAGCCAGCCCTGATTTAAATGTGAGTATTTTATTATGTTTCTTGGCTAATTTGTCGAATAGTCAGGTTCTCGCCGCCCTGCCACTCTGCGCCGCATCCTCTGGTCACTCCACAGCCACACTCCCTCAGCTCACACGTGGACGACTCGTAACTAGCTGACACTATTCATTCTATAGCCAGCCCTGATTTGAATTCGAGTATTTTATGACGTTATTAAGTTATTTTAATAATAATCTATTTTACTGCAGACTACGATAGCTTGATTTAGCTATCTAATTTCCTAAATCTATCAGCATTTCGGTTGCATACATGTCGTTTTTGGATGGATCTGCACTGTTAATGTTAAACGCAGGAGCGAAATGACACAGGTTTTCACAAATTGTGTATTAAAAATTCAGCCTAATACTCACACCTTAACTCTGTTTAACATTAATTACATATTTATTATAACAATATAACTCTCTTTTCCAGGCGGCGATCCGTGCCCTATCTCTAATATCGGGTGCGTTGGTATCTGGTCGTGGTGGAGCGTTAGCACCACACGAGGCTCGTTTGATAAGCGCTATCGCAGCACAAGTACGAAGACTACGTACCGCACCGCCACAAGATGCATTACCCGCCTACAAGTATCTAGCCAGTGCACTCACTACGGTAAGATTAAATATTAACTTTTTTCAGTACGCTTGGCACAAAAGTATGCATATATTAAGCATGTGTCACCAACTAATGTAAAACTTTTTAGTTCAGAAATAAATTTGATTTGATTTGATGTTGTTCTACGCATTCATTCGTCAGTTACTTGTTTTGTTTTTAATATGTGAGCGTCCAAGCAGAGTCTAGTTCTCGGCATTTAGTTTCCGAGATATACGCAGTTTTGTAAAGTTGGAAAAATTGCATTTCTCGATTAAAATCTATTAAATTTGATAATTAATTAATGCTTAATTATCTACAAGTTCAGTAAATGACTTTATTTGATGTTTCTAAGTACCAGAAAATGTACTTAGAAACATCAGATAATGTACTAAGTTGTACCAAAAATCAAACTGAAAAATTTTCAAAGTTTGAAGTTTTTTCAGTTTCAACTTGAAATGTCTGATAAAAAAAATGTGCCAGTTTTTGAATATTTTTGAATCCTTATTATTATTTGACTATTCTAGATACCGAATCTGGTCTTAACTCAATACCCCACTACTGGACCCTTTTTGCTTGGACGCCCACATATGATCATAAACTAGTATTTCCGAATAAAATGCTTAAGTTTCGAGGAATGCATCATTGTCATCCGTGAGCTGTTAGTAGTATAGTATAGTATAGTATAGTATAGTATATCTTTATTTGCATAAAATATGGTACATACATAAAAGGTCTTAAATATAAATATAAGTAGTTCCACATATTTTGCTTACTTAGTTCAGCGTGCAAAAAATACCTTAAAAATAAAATTAAGTTTATACAAAAACACTTTTGACATTGTGTGGTAAAAAATCAAAAATATATATTTTTTAAATATTACTAATGAGATCATGTTATTATTTGGAACTTTGCAATCACATAATGTGTAGAACACATTATAGGTAGAGTACTTAAGTTTCTTTTTAAAGTAATTTAATGGCAGATCTCTGATCTGTATGGGTATTTGGTTAAAGATTTTGACAGACATATTATAACAATTGTTCTGGAATAGTATGCTTCTGCATCTTGTGATAGCCAGTGGATGTGTCATGTAATTCGTCTTTCACTTCTAGCCCATTAATGGCAATAAGACACTATCAGCTTTTACCACCAGTCTTAATCCCCGAAATAAAACATCTGTCCCAAAAATGAATTTTAATAAAATATCTAAAAATTAAACTTCTTTCCCCAGTTCTACGAGACAGCAGGCTGCGGGTCCCACGTCGGCGAGGCAGCGTTATGTTCACTGGTAGGTGAACTACTGCGAGTGTTGGGAGCAGGCGCGGGCGCAGCGGGCACCGGTGCGGAGGCAGAGCGATTAGTGCGCATACTGAATAATGTGTGTGTGAGAGTGTTGGAGCATTCACCTAGGACGCCTCTGTTGTGGTATGTAACATATTACATCCTACGTTTGTGTGGCAGGAAAAATATCGCGAACTACTTTAAAAGGGCCCAAAAATATGGTCCCACTTTTTGCGGTAAAAACCTTCCCGTCATTGGCATGCGGTATTCGACTAAGGTGAGAGATTACTTTTCCAGTTTAGGAAAATGTAAGGTCCCAAACACAATAATCAGAGATGCTTCGTGAATTAGACCTACCTAGGTTCCATCTGCCTAGCCTTTTCCCAACTATGTTGGGGTCGGCTTGCAGTCTAACCGGATGCAGCTGAATACCAGTATTTTACATGGAGCGACTGACCTCCACAACCCAGTTACTGGGTAATACGATACGATTACCCTAATCGCTCGACCCGTGCGGCTGTTATTACTTAGCCACGAGCCCCACCTAGGTGTGCTAAGTCAAGGATGAGTACCAGTTTATCATCCTTCTGCCTTACCCCAATTTATTTTATTTGCATGTCTTCATCCGCAACTCTATCATCCGTCATCTCAGAATTAACCCCGTCTTTGCAAAAGTGATAAGAAATAATTACAATAGGAATAAGTAACAAAGTTTACGTACTCTCTTTTTCACAGCGCAATAGTATCCCTCCTCCACGAATCAATCGGCGTCTCCGACCCCGCGTACCCTCGCTACCAAGACCTACTCCTTAAATGCTTCTGGAAGACCCTCAAGATGATTTCCACGTGGGATGTCAACTCTGTAGACTACGACGCAGTGCTGTACAGGATACACTTGTTCTATAAGGCATTCCCTAATAGTTATTGGAAGAAGAACCCGGATATTAGTGATACGCCATACAGGTATGTAACCTCATATTTGTCCATAAAAATCACTATTTAGGCAGGCAGACATGGCCTACATACGAAACGTATTTTGTACTTTTGCAAACATCATGCACCTCTGATCCAGTGCTACATACGATAAAATATGTATATACAGGCTGTATCAGAAAGGTATGGTCAAATTTAAGGGTATGGTACAGACATCAAACTGAACAACTTTCTCCATGGGACCAACATCGTAATCGGGTAATAATTATCAGCTGTCCCGTACAAAGCTTCAATACTTATTCGACCCAAATAATTATATGGGACGGCTTATAATTTTTTCGATTACGATGTTGGACCCATGAAGATAGTTGTTCAGTTTGATAGTCTGTACCACACCCTTAAATTTGACCACACATTTCTGATTCATCTTGTATAATCGAGAAGTCGTGATGTCATAATTGCTTGTATAAGTTGCATATGTTGGACCAATTTATCTTTATCCATATTCACTGCCATGTTTATCATGAAAAGTTACTTTTATCACCTTATTTGGTGATCCTGATCACAGTGACATTGATATAATTCAAAACAATATCTGTGTATCAAGTTACACAGTAAATTTTTTGAATTATTCAAGAGGTAAGGCACAAAAATAATAATAATTTTTTTGAATGTTACAGGACTGTGAAAACATTGGTGCATACTCTAGTCAAGATGAAGGGCGGCTCCATTACGAACCATCTCACACAAATACCTGACGTCAACGAATCGGATCTGTATCCATACTTACTGAAAGTACTCAAGGTAAATATTTTATGAACAGACATTTTATAATGCACCTCCACATTCACACAATAATATAGTTTTTGGTGTTCTAGGCTAGGTTAGGCCACCAAAGCCAAGAGGGAAGTTTTCTTGGATGGACAACTCATTAATAGGTTATTTCCACAACTCCTCTAACCTCAACGCAATACAATATTATTGGTTTACGAGACATCCCTCCGCTTTGGAGAAGCAGGCCTTTATAGTCCCACAAAACTATATATTTTATAGTTTTGATGATTTGAGATGTGACGTGATATGCACAAAGGCCTAATGATCCTAATGATTATCTTTCCGCAGCAACTAAAACTCGACGAAAAAAAAGAAAACACATCAGACGCTCTAAACGGCGGCTCAGTCCTAGCATCGGTTCCACCAAACAACGCGGCGTTAGCGGCCGGTAGATTACCGCGAGCCGTGCACGAGGAACTAGCGCTCATACTGAAGAGGATCGGCACTAAGGAGCATAACAAGGACGCCTTGTCGCAGCTGTATGACTTAAGGGTAATTAGAATATAGTGTAGTAGATAAACCATACGATTTTGTACCAACATGTGTCCTATTGAAAATTTTAACCCAAGAGACCTTTGTCGGCCTTTTTATCGCTTATGAGCACGCATTTGTACGTTGATGCATTTTTAGAACTCAAACTCAAAGCATTTATTCCAATTAAACCAATTACAGGCACTTTTGAATTGTTAAAGAGTCAGTCAGTTAGTCAGAAAATTGAAGCTTGTCACAACTAAGCTAAGAACAATTCTAAGCTAAGAACAATTCTAAGCTAAGTAAGCTAGGAACAATTTCTAATGTCCATAAACTGTTTAAATCGAAATCTCATCACATAGGTCTCAAACTGCACCTATAAAAACAACACCATCAATGTAGCCCGCGAAATTCAAAATTTTGTTACGTTTTTGCAAAGTGCAGCGCTGTTTGACGTCGCATGTTGATCAAAATTCATTTCGTGGCAATATTGATAAAATAATTACTAATTATCTAGCTCTCGAAATTATATTTGTTGCAAATATGATAATTTCGTGAAAATGTGACGATTTTGTTTGTAACTATGTTTTTATCACTAAAATCAAGATTTCATTGTTATATTATTTTCACATAAACATACAACATTCTTGGAAACTTACTAAACTATGTATTGTTTGTCTTACAGGAGCGTCATCCAGAGGTAGACATCTGGACGTTTATGCAAGGCTCGTCGTTCTACTTCCGCAACTACGTAGAGAGAGGTTTGCGCGAGGTGGCCGAGCAAAGGAAACTCGCCTCTATGCCTATCTACAAACACGACTACAAGTCTGAAAATATCGGTGAGTAATAATTAACAGAACAGGCCTTGTCACGTTTCGACTCAACGTACGTCTAATGCATTTATGTTGTCATTACGAACCATAATATGGCCACCTTTAACGGCCAATAACCTATTTTCAGTAAAAGACAGATCGCTATTGATAGTAAACAGTATAATTCTATCTATCCTTATGTCAGGCCGGTAAGATCCCTTAGCCTCTTATAGATTATTGGGACGTTGAAACCATAGATAGATAGGTTTTTCTATCTCCAGTATGCCAAAACTGGTGATAGATAGGTTATTGGGTTCGGCCGTAATTCGTTGGTCAGTAGGTTCAAAAAACGTCAGCCCATAGTTGTGTTACAAGTATTGACCTAGGTTCTGGGTTTTAAAAGGCAGAACCTAGGGGTTCTGGGTTTTAAAAGACCTTTTATAACATACTTTTTTTTATTCTTTTTCAGATATAAGTAATGAAAACGACGAAAAATCGCACGTGATATTCTTGGAAAGACTTCGAGCTTTGCAGGTTTGTTTGTTTCCCAGTTTATGTTGCTTTGACTTGAATATTTAGGTCCGCTTGCATCTCAAAGTATTGAAAGCGCTTAGCGTTAAACGTATTTAAAACGTCGTTCTGTTTCTGTCAATTGTTTGAAAATGACAGAGATAGAACGATGTTCTAATATGTTTATAGTCGCCGCGTTAAGAACGAGTCGTCGGAACATAGATCATTGTTATTAGTCTGTCTCGCTCGCACTTATGGAGCTTATGGAGTGCCATAATGATGTGCGAAATGAGGCGTTGCACATTCTTATTGCTACTAACATTTATGGCCCCACGACTTGGTTCTTAACACGATTACTATACCTACTGTTAAAGGCATATTTTAGTGACATTATTAGCCTTTCTCTGATAATAATAATATGAAAACTATACTATCTCGGCTGCCTTCTACCAACTGTAAAACAAATAATCCTTTATTACAGGCCAAAGCCGGTTTAAAAACTGAGTCCTCGCCCTCGTCACAGCCCCGCACGCCGGTCGGCGACAACAGAACGCTCGCCGACTCTATCAACGAGAACACGTTACCACGAACACATAGCATCGACCCACAACTTGACGTAAGCATAACTTAAAAACTACTATTCCCCGAAGGGTTGGGCAGAGGTGTACCTATAATACACCCACATCTTGCCAGTTATGTTTAAGTCCTATGCAATAGGTGGCGAACCTATTGCCATCAACCGGGCATAAATAATCGGTAACAACAAGCAATTATTATTAATACCACTACATAAGAATAAAACCTGTCCTACGTAGCCAATCATTACTGACTGACTGCACCAAGTCATTTTTGGATACAACTCTCGCGAAACTTCATAACCAGTCTGGATTGGCAATGAAGATACAGGGTCAAATTAAATTAACTAGCGAAACTCCACAGACGTGGACGTGGTGGGTATTATTGGGTATCGATATCTAAACATGATAAAGCAAAAATAAATTCAATTTTATGGTTTTCTGAGTCGTCAACCGCAGTGTAGTTGAAATATCAGTTTAAATCAAATCAAATCATTTTTATTTCAGGTATACACCCATATAACAATTAAAATTTAGAATTTACCGAGATTACAAAATTACAAAGTGAAGTTTACGAAAAAAATCAGTTTTTTTTTTTGTAAACTTCACAGGGTATGTGTATCGATATCTAAACGCGATAAAACGAAAATAAAAACAGATATCTCAACTCATACTTCAAGAACAACAAACAACACTGCCAGCGGTCGTTGACCCCAAAAAAAATCGTCAAATCTTTTATTTTGTCGTGTTTAGACATCGATACCCACCACGTCTGGTGGAGTTTCGCTAGCTAATTTAATTTGACTGTATAACATGGGACTGGAGAACTAGCTTTCTTTGCGGTATCCAATTAGCAGCAAATGTTAATGTTGGATGTGTGGACAGAGAGAGAGGTGCACAGTCCGAGGAAGCACTTACTTACGAGCGACCATTTTTGTCAAGAACTGTATGTAGATAACGACAGAGCAGCTGTGTCTCCTTAACAGGCTGGTCTATAAAGGAGAACGGGCGGAAGTGGTCCAAATGGCGTCGGCTGATGAAACCTAGTCCATATAATAGATCGTGAATGTAGGATATTTTTTTACTATGGACACCATGAAATCGGCCCACGGAGAAAAAAGTTATACAGTCCAGAAAACTGGTACCGATTATAGACGAACAATTGAAAAAGCTACCTTGTGCTCGGCTAAAACTTATTTGCCGAGTACTCGCACTTACCCCCCGCCGCCCGTATACGCCCGCTACCCCTCGGGGTGGCGGGGGGTGATGCTCCTGCGCCGCGCGTATTGTTCACTGATCAGTGAGTCATTCGCTATTATTCAGCAAGGACATCGTTTGATTTCTTTATTTTATTCTTACCGGCTTTCTTTTTGGACATATTTTGTTTTACTTACTCAATTACTTTGGCACGTTGAAACGGACTTGTGATATTGCTTTTGGATTGGACTTTCAAGATGTTGCCTAGTGCTGGCATTGTGTGTTTAATGTGTAATCGTTCAGTGTTACGAAGAGAAAGGCAAAATGTTACCCGAAATCTGTTCGAGTCAAACCCAGCCATCTCAGCACATATACTCGCATCAATTGCACCGCGACAGGTATGTACCTTTTAAGCCATATTGCTGTTGATTGTTGGTGCAATAGATAATACCAAACTGGTTAGTATTTTCTATAGTTACCGTGAAAGAGTTATTTAAAGAGCTGGTTATTATGGAAGAGCTATTTATTAGGTATAAGTATAAGAAAGAGTATTACTACAGTGAAAGAGTTATTTCTCACATCCAAGTACTCATATTTATTATTGACAAAAAATGTTTGTCTTTAGCTTTACAAAGATCCGTGAGCATGTTATTTACAGCTTAACAATTGTTTTTTACAATGTTAACGGTTTAGTTTAGTAATAATGCCTACTTACTTGGTAGGTTGGGAGTTCACATGGTAACGGAAAAAATCTATAAAATGTACCTACTAGTAGGTATTGCTCGTGAAAAGTCATTACAACTTTTTTGTTTTTTTGTTGTAGGTTATATTCAACGGCAGAGAATACGTCTGTCGTCCATGCTGGTTAAGGAGTCAAAGGGCTCAGGGTCAGGGTGCTATGCAAGATCCTTTGCCAGAACCTTCAACACCACGGGAAGATGCAGTTGGAAATATAGATCAGGACGAAGTACAGCAACTACAGCAACCTGATTTACTTCAGTCATTAAATCTGTCGGAGTTATCTCGTGCTCCAAATACAGCAAATGCATGTATTTTTTATGGCTGCCGTATGATATCGCGACGCCGGATACCTGAGAGAGTAAAGGCCGATTTTTTGATTAACGCAAACTATTATGTGCCACCAAGTGCTAGAGTATGTGACGAACATATGCAATCAAATAATTGGGAGGAGTTATTTGAAGCCCCAAACATATCGCATGATTTTTCGAGTGCACATATAATGGACATCATATCCATTTAAAAAAATGTCATAACAAATACAACACACATGTATTTTGAACATGTTGAAAATATGTCAGCAGACGAATTGCATTACTGGACCGGGCGGACTCTCGAAGAATTCAACGTAATTCTAGCTGAAACACCATCTTTGAGTAGAAGGAGTACCCAGCCAAAGAAAATATTAGGAATGTACCTATCAAAACTCAGAAGTGGAGAATCGGACGACAGGCTAGCGACTCTGTATGGCATAAGCCGAAGACACTTTGAGAGGCTCGTACATTTGGCACAAGAGTGTCTATTAGAAGACTTTGTGCCTCAACATTTGGGTTTTGATCATTTAACCAGACAACAAGCAGTAAACAGGAATCTAGTAATACCTGCTGCATTGTTCGGCAACCCAAATGAACCCGAAAACGTAATGCCTGCTATCACCATTATTGATGGTACTTACCAAAATATCCAAAAAAGCGCGAATTTTTTATTTCAGAGGGATACATATAGCCCTCATAAGTACAGGAATTTAATAAAACCACTGGTACTGACATGTTCGGATGGATACATAATAGATATTTACGGACCATATAAAGCAACCAAATCAGATGCAAATATAATGCAAGATGTTATTCACGATGAACAAGACGTATTCCATTATTATTTTCGACCCGGTGACATTTTTATTTTGGATAAAGGATTTAGGGACGCCTTGCCAGATTTTAGAAGTTTCGGCTACATAACTCATACGCCTGAGTCTTTACATCCCGGAGAAACTCAACTAACCACCATGCAGGCTAATAAGTCCAGAAAAGTTACCATGGTCCGCTGGGTTGTGGAGATCGTTTTCGGACGCATCAAGCGTGACTTTAAACTACTAAGGCAAGAATATTTCAACGTTGCCCTGAAACACCTATTCCCGAATTTTAGAATAGCTGCTGCGTTGTTGAATGCTTTCCACATGCCAGTGCATGACAGCGTATATGCTGACCGGTTTATTGAAATCATTAACCAACGTATGAATATGCCTAATAATCTAGCAGAATATGTAACAGCCAGTAATATGAACCGACGGCGTGCAGCGTTCACAACGATTTCGGGGGATCTTCCAGAATTGAGAGGATTCCCACGGTTGTCAGAAGAAGATTTAATAATATTCGCCCTCGGAACTTATCAACTAAAGCTAGCGCGTAGCTACTATAGTGAGCACGTCCGTGGTGGTATATACAGTATAGATATTTATCGTGACGGTGCACCACCCGCAGGATTGGAGCGACATAATATTACGGAACCAAACTTAACACTGTTACGAGGGCGGATACAGTCACGCCACGTCAGGTCAAGAACCTATTACACATACATAATGTATGGAGAAGAAGCTGCAGGATTGGATTCCATACGGTATTATTATTGTAGCTGTATAACGGGGAAGAGGACTTTAGGGGTTTGTGCCCATATTATGACCATAGTATGGTATTTAGGGTGGGCTCGCTATCAAGATCAAATACGCCATCCTGCAGAATTTTTAAACCACATTTTAATATAATAAATGCATATTAATCGTTCACGTTTCTTTTATTTTAACCTTTATTATATATAAAACACATTTTAGCCGCAGTGGGGTTTAGGCAGTAGATTAATGAAACACCGGATGTAGATGTAATAATTATTGTATTTTAAGAAACACTAAGCCTACCTATGTACAAAATTAAATGGGTTGAAGTAGCGTGCAGGTTGCACCATCGTTGAATGGTAATCCACCAATAACGACGAAGTACAAAATACTCAAGAAAAATATGTTAAACGCACCGAGGCTATAAATATGAGTCACACACAGCTGAGCGCCAGTATAATCCGATCCAGCATGTCCCATTGCTGTCCTCTCCCAGCGACGCCCTAAGCCGAGGTCCGTACCCCACAGGGGGTGCCCTTAGCGTGTAGTCGCTTAGTTTTTAGTCTTAGTTTTAAGCCTGGCTGGAGGCCTTAATTTATTGAGGCATCCACAGGAAAGCCCGGTTAAGCAGTCGACAACCTCCTATAGGTTGAACTGCGAGATGCCATTCCCCAAAAACAAAAAACAAGCTGAGCGCCAGTGTGATGTCGTGCGGCGCGCGCGCAAGACGTGTGTGCTGCCACAACATAATTATTACTATAATAGGTATACTTCTGCTTAAGCCTTCGGGGTTTACAGGCGTTATGTTATGTTGTTATGTGTGCTTTTAATGAATACCTGTAATATGTATCGTATTTTTCTAATAATCTGCATATAATAGTAAAAAAAATATATTGCAATAACTCCTTAAAATAATATGAGTGATATACCTATGTGTCAATTACTTTTTTCTCCATGTGTCGATTTATTTGCGGGTATAGTAAGTGTTATAATATTAAATTATCAATTATATAAAGCAGTTCTCATCATCCGACGCCACTTGGACCAAAGTCCATACTAAAATGTCCGATCTCCTTTGCAATGATCAGTTTATTTTCAGACCAATTCTTATAGCTCTAGAAGCCATTTTATAGAAAGCAATTTTGTTTCACAGCTGCACACAACACAGACGCTCTCCCAACGCAACGAAGCCGAGGTAGATGCGCTACGCCTCAAGCTGCAACAAATCAAGAGCTCCTCTAAGAGATAAGAGTGCTCACGCGCTCAACATCCGCGGACTTGGTAGCTCTCTCATTACGTCATCGATTTACTTGCACTATCGCGTTCAAACACTAGAGAGTGACAACAAACATGTGAAAAATGTAGTCGAATTTGATAATTACTTGGCTAAAAAAATAAACAACTGAAAAACTTGTCGAATTTGGCAAAGATTCGGCTAAAAACAAAATTCACTCTCGCTTTAAGTCGCATCTACACTCAATGCTTGTTTTATTTCGCAAATTGACTATTCTTCGGCTTGCCTGAAAATAACTCAAAATTTTAATCTCATTTTAGACAGTTCATTCTCATCTAGTTTTTAAGACTATGTTAGAGGCCTATGCGTATTCCGACGCAGCGTCCAAGCGTCCATTGTTGTGAGCCCTTACTAAGTATACTTGAACTGGGAATCTTAGATAATTGACATTCATTGCCACTTAACTTTTAACGAAATGTTGTCTTAAGTTGATTTTTGGGTGACGATATCTAATAAAGGGATCCTAAATCAGTATAAGCTGCAATGGAATTTGAACTTTTACTTGCACAACACAGTTTGTAGTTCAAAAACATGATAATTATCTATGATTCTGAATTCAAGTTTAGAACATGACAATATAAATTAAACAGTATCGCCTTGCACAGGGTATTATGCTTCATGTATGAACTTGTGTCTTGGTAAGGGATCATTTTGTTGACTCGGTTAGGATAGAATCTGTCTCTCTTGGTTGAACATTGTTGTGTCTTGCCGTCAATGCTTGACAATTTTAATGTTGGATTTTTGTAGCTTTACATGACTTACAGGGATCTGTTTATTCAGTTTCAAGGGCTATGTTTTCAATTACGTTCAAGAATAGCATAAGGTCCAGAATTCGCAGATGTATTTTGCATTTTATGAGACTCAGACCAAATGTTGGTTTAATTGCTCGTAAAGCGAGATTATTGCCCTGGCTGAGCTACAGTAAATCAATGTTATCGACAAATAGGTGCTAACTGTAAGTCATGTCTAGCTGCGCGAGTTCGGAGTATAAATGTTTTAAATTGAGCGATGTCTGTGTTTTCATAGAAATACTTGATGATTGGATATAATTCAATGATGGTCAGCAACAAATGTAGCAATACTAACAGACTATGATTATTTTAATAATAAATAACTTACAATAACATTATTTTACCATTATGTAATTCCCTATAGTCAAAATACATTTGTTGCTGACTAGGTGTTACTTGCCGTGGTTTACCTATGTTAGTGAAACAGTGAGAATTTGGATGTTAAAATTAAGCGTGTACCGTGTGTAAAGACTAGAGTTTTATTCCTCGCACTCTGATAACTAAAAAACCGGGATAACTGACAAAAGTAAATTTACAAGAGAATTATGACGAAATTCCATTTTAACGATGAGATTATTGAAATGTCGTTCGAGTATTACTATAAAATAATGTGCTATTAACTTAAAGCCGGCCAACTGTAGGCACATTGGATACAATATAATAATAATGTTCACAAATGTATATTCCACTGTGTGTTTCATTGCACTCAATATCGCACTTTCGCGGTAAGCAAATGGAGTGCTAATCTATTTGAGCGCTATTATTTATTTATTTTATTAGGTACACCAACAATTGATTACTATGATACAAACACGTCATACATTAAAAAAAGTATAATAACAGTGCATCAGTTACTTATAGGTAAACACCACACGCATAAAACAATGAATCAGAGAATTCATAGAAATTGTTAACATGGGCCAGTACAATAAGATTAATTTATTAAAATTCATTTAATTAAAGTGACAACATTTGTATAAAAGATAAAATCGATCAATTTATAACAGTGGTAAAATTGATACAATTCAATTCTTATACAGTAAATTATAGTCGTGAGGTGCCTAGAATCGTCTAAGGTCCAGTTTTCACAAAAGCTGAGATGAGATAATATTTCGTAAACAACCAATAGGTTACGCTAGGTAACCAATAGGTTGCGGTAGAGGATACGCTTTGCGTTGAACCTAACCGGAATGATGTTACAATAATGCAAACCTATTACTTCTTCAGGAAATTTCTTGTCTCCGCTTTTAGTGAAAACAAACTTGAGAAGCGAGCGTTAGTCATCCATTTGTTTACTCATCTGTGTCGCACTTATGAACAAAAATCATGTATTTTGTACTGTAAGCAGTCGTGCCCCATTCACGTTTCATACGTAGAAGTAAATGGCAATATTTATTTACTGATGGTTATATACAATGAAATTATACCAGTTGGTTATTATTTTGAAAAAAAATAATTGTTTCTCTTTGGTAAACGAAATTATTTAATTGTTTCAAACATTGTTTTTGCTGTAAATATTCTCCGTTTATTCGTCATCAGGCTACTGGTATCTACAAAGAATTGTTTATAACTAAAATTAAAATCGTATGGTACTAACTTCTGTGGTGTAGAAAATTAAATTCCCAGTGTATAAACCAAATTAGATAAACAACATAAAATGTTTAGTCAGTGTTTTACTATGATAACGTAGTAGTAAAGTAATACGTATCCCTTAGTCAATCAACACAATAATCAATGTTTAAATAATAATTAATGATATAGCCTTTAGCGAGAGCAATGACCCTAGTTTTGTATCTATGATTGTTCAATGTAGTTTTCATTTGATTTGAAAACTATTATTGATTTAGGTCATGTATTAATAATAACATGTTATGTCAAGTTAATTTTGTATATATTTTTTTATTGGATTTGTATTGAGTTTTTTGGTTGTGTGTTGCGAAGACTGTTTTAAGACATTGCGGTATGATTTAGCAATACTCGTTTAAGGTGAAATGATGGTTGTTGGGCGACAAATCTCTACTTTAAAACAGAGTAAAGGTCAAAAGATCAGAAAAAATCATGTTATGATTTCGTTTCGTTTGCGATGTTGACGATTCTATCGCTTACATAATAGTCATAGCAACAACCATCTGCACCCTAATTGCGTAATACACTATCAATCAAAATCTGCATGATTTTGAAGCATTTTGCTAATCCATTGCTTCATATGTTCGTAAAATGTGTCTGCTCAACAACGTACCTAAATAGCGCAATGAATGTTGTTGAACTGTCAAAATGTAATCCCTACTGTGTGTTACGCAAGTCCCCGCTGATTCGCCTTATTGTTTGTTGATTTTACTCAATGATTGATGTTTGAAGATTTGTGTTCGGAGTGTTGAGTTTAGTTTCGTTGATGCGTCGTCATCCAGTAGGTTTGTTAGAAAACTTTAAGAGCTGAGATGAGGCCATATATTAATATATTTTAGTACCCCACGTTTCATTAATTAGCTAAAATGTAATCAATACATTCCTCCCAGTATTGGATTTTTGTGTACAAAATTGTTTGTCCATTTTCATCAAACTATCTGCCATTGTGTTCATTCATTTTTCCCCCCTTTTAATACAACACTCATAATAATTTTGTTCTAAGTTATAAAGAAATGCCATTTTAATGGTAATTCAAAAGGGTAATACTTTTTTTGTCGACTGTATACATAATTATAAAATGACAGTCCTTATTTTTGGGATGTGAAACTCAAATCCTCCTGTACTGAAAAGATAGATAATGTTACGTTATTTTCCATTGTTTATGACTTATCCTGTACTATGAGTGAAGTAATTTCATTATATAGTTTTAATGGAAACAATGTACTCGATATGTTAAAAAAAAATCGAATTGCTTATAGTTAAGAAACTCACTCTTTACAATTCTAGATTTAACGATACGCTACAGAAACTATAGTGAAACAGCCCTTAGTTTTGTTTTTTTAGATTTTATTTTATTCGATACATTATTCTTGATTCCAATTTTGATTCATTAAATTAGGTTAATTTCTATTATTGTCTTTAGTATAAACGTTCGCTTTTTAAACATGACTTCATATTGATTATTGTGAGCATTTATTTATTTATTGTATTATGTAAATTAATGTTTAAATCATGATGTAATATTAATTATTATAAATAAAGTTCATACAACACTGAGAATCTGTTTTGAATTGAAGGATTTCCTGAGTAGGTACTCCGTATTGACGAAGCGGTGAACGCGCTATTCGCCAATCAACTTCTACGCCTCGCTTTAAGTTGCACAAAAGTATGCAAGTAACATGTTGCATGCCATTTCGACCGTAATAACTTCTGAATGGCAAGCTACTGGCATGTATGTTGGAATGAATAATGAAGTGGCAACACATAAGATATGAGGGATGTTAGAAGATTGGTATGACAACACTATGCGAGTGAGAAAGTGTGACAGCCTGACGGAAGAAAGGGATGGAATAAAGATGGATGACGGTTGAAAAGTTTGTAAAGTGTGCGATTCGTGTAAAATTTTTAAATAATATAATTAAAAGAAGTTTAAAAGTCATTTGCTTTGTGTTCACAACGATCCCACCATGTATACAAGGTGGAACAGGACGATTGACATTCCTTTAAACCACGTAAAGAGAATCATGTTCTTTACCTGTATACAAAAAATCAATCAAATCCAATGTATACTTAAGCCACAAGAAATTACTTTTATTTTCTTGTTTTTCAACATGATGTAGATTTGAGTCTGTAATAATAATAGGTAAACATTGTAAGGTCAAGAACCTGTGCAAAACAAACTTTGAGTTTGTATTGTTCTCCGACTAAAGTGTCTGCGCCTACCTACCTGCACCCCGCACCGCACCGTCGGTCAGTGACTTATCGTAGATAGTTACCTAGTATTGGACTTAGGTTTAACTTTTTTTTTCCGCACGCTTTTCTCAACACATCTGACATTGGCAGAATTGTCGACATCGGCACCATTGCCATAGAGAAAAATAGAATAGAATAGAAGTGTGTTTACTTTTTATGCCGTTGATTCTGCTATTTATTTTGTTTGAAAACTGCAATTTTAAATTTTCCATTAACTACTAATCTTCGTGTTTTAAAATGTTTCGATGGATTAGTACTGTGCTCATTTTCATTTAATGTCTTACATCCAGATTCACGTTGTATCATATTATATGGCCACTGCTCCACAGTAGCTTCGCTTTGTATAAACATATAGACGGGATCGTCCACTGACCTGTGGACCCTGTGGCCTATGGCCACACTACGTACAGAGGCGTGGCTGGCAAATAAAAACCGCGCAGCTCTCCGTACACAACTACACAGCACCAAAGTACTTTATAATACTTATCTTATAGGTACTAAAACGTCGTGGATTCGGATCCCGCCCATTGCACTATTTGGTTTTTCGTTGGGGTTACCATCGAGGAAAACTAATAGACCAGGTAGGTACACTCAAAAGCATAACATTGCGCTACGAAAATACGCCCTTAGTCCTGATTCGCACGGGCGTTTTTTACACGTACGTTACAATCTATACAAATATTATCGTTGGAGTTAGCGCTGGAGAGACCTAAGCATCATATCAAATCAAGCAACCCAGCCTATCGCAGTCCACTGCTGGACAAAGGCCTCTTCCTGGCTACATCACAACACCCTGTCCTCCGCCTTCCGCATCCAGTCTGTCCCAGCCATCATCGTTGTCGTCGGTCCATCTAGCTGTGTGGCGTCTCACACTACGCTTGCCGATACGCGGTCTCGACTCCAGGACTCGCCTGCTCCACCAGCCATCGATCCTTCGACAAACATGGCCAGCCCACTGCCACTTCTGCTTGCTTACTCTGCTGCAAGCTATGTCGGTAACTCCGGTTCTTTTCCGGATAATTTCATTTCTGATCTTATATTTCGAAGAAACTCCGAGCACTGCTGGACATAGGCCTCTCCCAGACTGCGCCACAACACCCTGCCCTCCGCCTTCCGCATCCAGTCTGTCTCAGCCACCTTCTTAATGTCGTTGGTCCATCTAGCTGGGGGGCGTCCCAGTGCTCGAGCGATCAAGCCATCATGGGCCCTGTAGCAAATCATACCAAAGGAGCCTCCTAAGGCGTAGAAATTGGGAATTGTCTTGAACATTTTAGCACCTTGGATAGGTTATGTTTTTTTTTTGCCATTCATACTGAAGTAGGAGGTACTTTGTTGATTTACACAGAAATGATGAAGAACTAAGGGAAATTAAAATGCAAGAGTGAGCGAAGCGAGCTCGAAAATTTATGGCATCCCGCCTCGGAGAGGTTAGATTTCTTTTGATCGTTCAAACATAATATTCCATTGGACCTACCGGCGGTGGCGGTAACAAGACTTTATTAGACTTGCTTTTTTGTATGTCCAAGCACGGGGCTCTTCAAAGCGCGGAGCCTGTAGCATTTGCTACACCTGCTACGTGGCTAATCCGGCCCTGGGGCAACCTACGCTATGCTTGCCGATACGCGCGGTCTCCACTCCAGGACTCGTCTGCTCCACAGGCCATCGGTCCTTCGACAAACATGGCCAGCCCACTACCACTACAGTTTGCTTACTCTGCAAGCTATGTCGGTAACTCTGGTTCTTTTCCGATCCTTCAAAGAAACTCCGAGCATAACTCGTTCCATAGCGCGCTGAGTGACCTTGAATTTTTGGACCAGCGCGGCTGTCAGTGTCGACGTTTCGGCACCGTGTGGGCAGGACGCACTGGTTGAAGACCTTAGTCTTCAAACATTGTGGGATAGGCGACGAGAAGACTTGACGAAGTTTTCCAAACGCTGCTGCCCAACTGCCAAACCCAACCGGATCCTTCTGTCGGCTTCTTTCTCAAAGTTGTGTCTACTGAGCTGTATGACTTGCCCTAGGTAGACATACCCCGAGAATCGACACATCGAAGTAGATTTGACTCGGCAAGACGTGTGAATTGTACATAACTTCGTCTTGTCCAAATTTATGTCGAGGCCAACCCGCTGAGAGGCTCCATTTAGGGTGTCCAGAATCTGGTCTAACTGTTCCAGTGTCTCTGCCATTATGACGATGTCATCGGCAAGACGAAGGTACTCGCCGTTCACGCTGATACCCTGTCTAGTCCAGTCCAGCGTTTTGTTGATGCCCTCCAACCAAATTCAAATTATTTTGTAAGAAAAAGGAGACAAAAAAATATATTTCACATAAGCCTACTTACATGGGCACTTATGAAACGTCAGAAGCTAGGTGCACAGTTCCAATCGGTTGTTTCCTATTAAGAAGAACCGGCAAGAAACTCCACGGTTACTCTTTTAAAGTTAATTGGCTTTTACAATGTTTTCAAATTACAGTGTTTTTAAGTATGGGAGGACAGTGTAGGCCTGTCAACAAGTAACAGGTACTTAACAAAATAGAAAATGGTCTATAAATCTACAGTCTTCACAAAATATAAAAGAATCTATTTAAAAGGAGACTATGTATCTAATGTAAAATAATGAAAAGATTATATCATGGAAGCATGTTATAAAACAGTAAAATAAATTAAAGTACCTAATTTGGGAGCAGTTTCTAGACATTTACAAAAATAGTTTTGCTGTTAATAAGGTAATAAGGTACCGTCAACTGTGGCATCTTTACTTTCCGTGGGTATCTTACCTAAGCATACCCTACATACAAGTACTAGTTCAACTTAATTTTTGTTTTGTTACTTAGTAACCCTACCCTACTAAATACCCTATACTAGTTCTTACTCGTACTAGTTCGTACTAGTTATTTGTAAGTTGAACTAGTATAGGATATGCTTAGGTAAAGATATTCACGGAAAGTAAAGATGCCACAGTTGACGGTACTAGGGAAGCCACATATGCAGAAGGAATTAGCGCCAAACTTCCCTGTCTTCAACGTAGTCATACTCTGTGACGTAGTCTTTAATCTTAATATGCTTTTTTAATAAGTACACGTTTGATGTGGGTTTTGAACTTTTCATCGCTAAGTTCTGTAACCGACTTTGGCAACTTGTTATAAAAGCGGATACTGTTTATAAGAAATGACTTGCTTGTTTTAGTTAATCTAAATTTGGGTATGTATATCATGTTTACTACGTGTATTTATATTATGGAAATCGCTTTTTATTTTGAGAAGTCCTAAGTTTTTGCGAACAACGCAATGGTAAACAGTTTCAGGGATATCACATCCCCCTGTCTCACCCCTTTGAGTTTGAGAAGTTGGATGGGGCTGATTTTCTGATCTTAGATTTGAACAGTCATCATGGCAGCATCAGGCAAGCATCTCAACACTTCGATGTAGCGCCAGTCAATTCGACATCGTTGCAGAGAGGCCAGAACTTCCCATATTTCGGTGGAGTCGAAGGTTTTCTCGTAATCCACAAAAGCCATACACAGCGGCTAGTTGTACTCCTCGGTCTTTTGTACGTACAATTTGCCGAACAGTATGGATGTGGGCTACAGTACTGAACTTTTTCGAAAACTGGCTTATTCTGGTGGCTGGAACTCGTCAAGTCTCCTAACGAGACGGTTCGTGACTATCCTCGAGAACAGCTTGTATACGTGGTTCAGAAGTGAGATATTATGGGTCTACAGTACTTCAGCAAGTTTTTCTCGCTAGCTCTCTTAGGACTGGAGCCCCGTCCATTTTAAGGAGCACTGTCGTTATTCTGTCATCCGCCAGGTGTCGTGTAGTTCTTTAGCTGCTCGAGAGCCGCCCTAATCTCGCACTGGTTGACATCCGGGATGTCCTCCGTCTAGTTGCGCGTTTATTCGGCTCGATGGTCATCTGCACTATGTCTGGTTTGGCCGTCGGTGTTGAGTATTTTTTTTCTTTTTTTACTTAGCCTATACTGTCCCACTGCTGGGCCTCACGGTACGCGTTCAGGTCCTCCCCCCACCTCTTTCTGGACGGGCCTCGGTGGCGCCGTCCATCTTCAGGTACCCATTGTGTGGAGACTTTTGCCCAGCGGTCATCGTGCATGCGGCTGACGTCACCCGCCCAATCCCATTTTAGCCTGGCAGCCTTTTTGCCTACATCCATTATACCCGTTTTGGAACGCAGCGTTGAGTATAGGTGCCCGTAAAAATGGTCAGCTTCCTCGAGCAACAAGCAACGAATAGTACTACTTCCTTGTAAGCAAATAAACATGTTGACTGGTCGCCACAGCAATCGATAACTAGCGCGAAGGACTATAGCTCCTGCGACGGTAGTCAATGGTAGCGAAATGTGGCGGCCAGATGCGGCCAGCCTATTGCTGGTGTTAAGGTAAGGCTCATATTATAGTGGAAAGATGGGGTGTTTGCAACATAACAACTGGTGCTACTTTATCGTATGGAACCAAGAATCATAATTATAAATAATACAAGCCTGTAATTTATGCTTCTTGGTGAGTATTAAGTGGGAATAATCTATATGAATAAACACTTCAACGAGTTTGACCCTCGTTTAATGCCACCGTTAAAGGGGGTAACTAATAGAGAAGTATGGAAGAACAAGACATGTTGCACCGATCTCATATAAATTGGGATAAGGGCAGGAGAATGATGATTTAGGTACCTTTTTTTTTGGATGGGAAATCATCAAATGACTTCTCCCGCTCTAGGCGGAGCGGGAGAGCGTGTCAGACTTTTGTTGTCTAAATCCACTCGTGTTGCGTGTGCCAGGGGCCACGGTAACTCTTTCGAACATCCCGCGACCCTGGCTGGCATCGGCCCTAGCAGACCCCGTCAATTAGTGCTGACATCTCTATGAGGCGCGCGTGGAACACAACCCGCCGTCGATCCGGTCCTGGTCCTTACAGGAGTTACTGGACGGTGAGCTACCCATTGCTCGCCGTCCGCAAGCCCGCGCCTGCGGTGGTCGGGATTCGGCTCTCAATTCCCGACGCCAAGGGCGTCTCCTGCGGCGACTAGGGGCATGAGGCCGCAAAGCTTGCCTCTCTCTCACGCGTTCCGCCTCCTCCTTCGCGAGCATTACTGCTTCGCAGAAGAAGGTGTTGGCTTTCCATTACCATTCCATTCCCATTATTGGATTTAGGTACTTACCTCACAGTTGCGGTGCGGCAGTCAAATTCGAACACATAAGGTCAATTAAATTGAATACAATTTTGATTATTTATTGCCAGGGGATCAGAATTAGAACTATATTTTGATTGCTATCCCGAAAAATTAGACGAATGATTGAACATCATCTGCGCGCTTAGACCAAGACCATTTATTTATTGGGACAGTTATTTTGAGTTTTTCATACATATAGCTATTCGTAGTAAGCAATAGACCCTCCCATCGAAAGATAGCGTGGGCCGGTAAGATTCCTTAATCTCATATAGATTATTGGGACGTTAAAACCAAAGATAGATAGGTTTTTCTATCTCCAGCATGCCAAAACTGATGATAGATAGGTTATAGGGTTCGGATGCTCTAAGACGTGGCTACATTGAGGGCACAGATTACTAATATAGGTAATATACTAATATAGGTATTGTAAAATTATTGAGGGTGGAGCACTCGCCACAAGGATTAATCCCTAAGTGTCCGTGACCATCCCACGCTGGACTAAATTTCGTTTTTACACACATACATACATAAACTCACGCCTTCTTCCCATGGGGGTAGGCAGAAACTACAGAACGCTACCTGCTACGATCCTTACATACTCCTTTTGCCTCGTTTACATTCCTACATCTGGTCATACACGCACGCCGGTTGCGAGTACTACGCACCTGACCTTTCTGAAGAATATCACCAATAAGATCACTATATGTCTTCCTAGGGCGTCCCCTTCCGGCGTTTCCACTCACATCTGCCGTGTAAATAACTTTTGTTAGTCGACTTTCATTCATCCTCTCAACATGACCAAACCATCTAAGCATACTCTTTTCAATTTTTGTCACTACATCTTCTTTTAAACCGCACCGTTGCCTTATCACATCATTCATCAGTCTATCATTTATAGTCACACCACACATGCTTCGCAAGGAACGCATTTCCACAGCATTTCATTTTTACTATGAAGAATATATTATTAGATCAATGGCGTCGCAAGTCATGGGTGGTGTGGGCGGCATCGTGTCTTCTCAATAACAGCGAGGTTATCTAAGCTGGAAAAATCTTATCAAAGGAATCTTAGAATAGTCTCAACGGTAACAAGGGCTGGCATATTTTAGTCGATGAATTTGACAAATGGTTGGCCGTTTTTAATTTTCCTCTTTCCGATTAATAATTTAGTCGATATTGATTGTAAGAGAAGAGAAAGTTTAGTTTGGTGTGAAAATCAGCATCATTATTTAGAATTGATGAGCTTTAAAAAGCAACCGCAAGAGGTGGGAAGGAATTTAGAGACCGCACTAAGCGGAAAACTGCTTTGCAGCGGTGCGTTCTCTATGTTCTATGTTTTAGGGGTTAGGTTTCCGCACTTAGTCCTTCAGGTAGACCATTGTGCGTGGGCCTTGGCGGCCGTCGGTGGTTATTCCAACCAGCCCACCTCCCTCCAGAGGTTGATAATATCTCCTGGTATGTTTAGAGTATCTGTAAAATATCTAGGTGAGTTGGGTGACTGGAAGGTTTCTGTTCTGATCTGGGTGACGCCTGTGCATTCAAAGAGCACATGCAGTTTCCTCAGCCGCCATGCATGCCCTGCACAGAGGACTGTCCGTTATGCCTATTGTTTACAGTGTCCCGTGATGGTCCCCGTCACCAGGCGCAGGCCGTTCCTGTCCAGGCGTAATAAACGCCTTGTTACCCTGCCATCTAAGGGTGGCATAGCTTTCCTGGACTGCCTGCAGCCCGGTGTCGAGGTCCACCAATTGTGCGTGGGTGAACTCTAGTTGAAGAGGATGGATACGATAGGTTCGGGTCCACAGACTGACGTGCTGGATGCTCTCCTATCTAGTTCGTCAGCTGCGTCGTTACCTAGTGATCCTCTGCGTCCTTTTATCCATTGCATTGTAGTGTTATTGTATTGCGGTTAGATAACGTTACTCGTTCTAGTGCATTATATATGACATTCTAGTGTTAGTCTCGAGGTAATATATTTTATTTTCCTAAGGATTGGAGAACTGAGGCGCTGTCGGAGAGTATACGTATATGGGTGTCCACTCTTCTGGCTTCTTTGTCGTAAACCGCTTGGTTAATGCCCACATATTCCGCCTGGTCCCATTTATGTTAAGGTCGTGTGAGAAAACTCCGACTCAGGTTGAACCGGAGTCGGTATGCATTGGTACCTTTGTAACTCCGTGAGGGCGATATTATCATATATACTAGCTATATATAATAGCTATACGTCAGTGATTTTTGAAAAAAGTATAGTCAAGTGTCCGCAAATTCAGAGTGTGAAAATTGAGTTTAGCTAAATATTTGCTAAATCACGAAATCACACACTAGCAACAAATATCGAACCGAATATTTACCGATTATAAATATTGTCCTACTCCTGATGTTTCAGCTGCAAATAAAAAAAAAGTCAATCTGCCTAGCCTTTTCCCATCTATGTTGACAGTCTAACCGGATGCAGCTGAATACCACTATTTTACATGAAGCGACTGCCTATCTGACCGTCACAACCCAGTAACTGGGTAATACGATACCCCTTGGTAAGGCAGGTAGTCAGATTTTCGAGCTTCAGACGATCCGTAACGACTGTCAAAGATCTAATGCATGACAGCCGGGACCAACGACGGCTTAACGTGCTTTCCGAGGCACGGAGGAGTCTCGGTATGTAAAGATGCTCACCCATCCACGGACAACCCCGGCAAGCGTAGCTTAACCTGATGGGTCGACCTGTGCGGCTGTTATTACTTAGCCACGAGCTCCTGCAACGAGCTGCAAATCATCTTCTGTTTAATTTGTCAATATTATGATCTTATTTCACAGCCTTGTTTGTTCAAAAATATTTTTTTTATCATACCATTCAACTACTTCAACTTGATGGCAATAGCGGTGCCGATATTGCCATCAAGTTGAAGTCGTTTGAATTTTCCACTTTATAAAACTGGCGCCTGAATCTCGATTACAGGATTACTACGAAAAAGTAAAATATCACTCTATGGTACAAAATAGACAAGTGATCAACCAATCAAACGGTGGGGCGGACGAAACGAAATGAAAGTCCGCCACATGTCCGCCATATCTACTACATCTTCTTTCTAATAGTGACGTTCATATTATTTTGTGTTAGATAGCGTTATTGTGTAGATATTCGTTGTATAATTTAATTATTTTTTTAGTTTATCTAATACGCGGTGAGTAAAGTGTGCAATCTGGTTTTGACATATTGATAGTTTTTAATTTGGAACTTGTTTGTCCGCGCCGTGCTTTACGTATTGTCAAAATGGAAAAATCTTAGTTTTAACGTAACTACAGCCTTATTGTATGTGTTATTTATAAATTGAATCCACTAGACTACTCTCGTGACGTCTTTTGTAGCGTTTAACAGTGCCTATTGGGTAATACAAAAATTTTTGGTGTCGGCATTATTAGACGGTGTACCCAATATTTCACAGACCCTCGACGGCGGATAACACCATGGAGTCTCCACGGAAATTCAACGATTGCTATTTTTACTACTACTCCACATGCACGAAGGTAAGAAAATATTCATGATTACTTGTTCTATCATAAATGTAACTCTTGTCATATTGTTTATATTCAAAGTCTCTGATAAAAATCATGGAAGCTAACGTGTTATGCACTGTTTCATTTAATATTTTATGGTTAGAATGTTTTATTGACATTGAAAGAAATCTATTAAATATTACTCAATTTTTATAAAAATGATAACAACAATACTAGCAGATTTTGTGATGAAACCATTAGGTATTTGAGGGTAAAATTAGCATTGGTGACTTTTTTTTACATGCTGGCTAAAAAAATGTCAGTTGATAGTAAGATATCTATGGAAACTTATCACATCTTTCTTATGGATTAAAGCGATTCCAAGGAAGGAAACCCATACATTTATATTCCATCAATAATTATGTACCCGTCTAAGATAGAAACAACACATTTCTTGGAGACTATGCACTGATTTTGCTGTATACAAGTAAAGAGACATTAGATACTGTTGTTCCCGAAGCTAATATGGAATATACCTCAAATTAAAATGCCTTGGCACTTTCTCTGGATAGGTCAAAGTTCTGTTTAGTTGCATATATCATGATGTCAAGTGAGCCTATACATCTAGCTTTTGTTTCTTTTCAAGTAGTAACACAAGTGTCGAATGCTTGTCAGCCAGTAATTAGGTTTAAACCAAGGAGCAAATATCACATAACATGTGGTTTACATGTAATGTAATAACTTTGCTATAACATTTTACATAACGTTCAGTAAAGTTACTTACTTTATCTGTTATGAAGGGGGACAACTGTGTGTTTCGCCACGAACCGTCAGCGCTGGGATGCGAGACAATGTGCACAGCTTGGCAGCAGGGCAAGTGCCTTGATAAACGTTGCAAACTACGTCACATGGAATTGAGGGTATGTATAATAGATGTAAGTTACATTATGCAATGTTGCATTTGTCTTCTTCAGATTTTGTGTTGATGTTTTTGTTGTTTGTGTGACCAAACTTGAGGCTGTCATTTGTTACAAGTTTGATGAAGATGTGGTGCTAAACTTTTGGTTGCTCAAATAAATGTCATATTCTGAAGGATATTTAAGTCAAAGGTAATAGCTAAAAATTTAGTTATTTAAAGACTCAGCCCACAGATATTGAATTCAGAAAGAATTACAGCTGTTTTCTAGGTTCTTATAAAAACAGGATAAACCAATTTGGCCATTTCTCAGGTAGTTTTAACAGCTCCAGAGTTTGTGGACATCTAAGGAAAACATCAACATTGTAGATAGTGATATTCTTTCAAATTTACATTTTATATTATACTTATGCTTGTTTCATAAGTTCTGGTTAACTTATCTGGAGATGATGGTAAATGTCTCACATAAGATTTTTTCCAGTAGTAAGGCCATTCAAAGTTATAAAACTATATTCTTTTTGTGTTTGACAAATCTGAATTAAACTCTATAATAACATTATGTAAATACATCAATCTTCATAAGTTGGCATTTGGAAATGTTCTTTCTTAATCCAATTATATAATGCTAACCATTTATGATCACTTCCTAAACAGCTGTGCAAATAGAACACTAGTGCCTTATCTTTATGTATTAGAAATTAATTACCTCTTACTACAATTATCAATGATTATGTAACTACTACACTTGTAGTTCTCCAAGGTTTAAGTAGATGAGTATTGGTTTCTGGAAGCTTGTTCAAGCCTCAGTAAATCTGTTCTCAAGTTTTTGTTGCCTCTTGTTCTATAACAAGGCAACCAATATAATCGGATGATTAGATTTTGGAGTGCAAAATTATACTCTGTTGATGTTGACCTACAGTACGAAGTCAAGTGATAGGAGTTAAATCCATAACTATTTACCAGAAAACTAGTTAGTAGAATTAAAAGGAGTATATAAGGATTGTAGCAGGTAGCGTTCTCTAGTTTCTGTCTACCCTCACGGGAAGAAGGCGTGAGTTCATGTTTGTATCTATTGAGTAGCAGTTCAACAGTTAATTTTCGATTCGTGAGTTTGCCTTTGCTTTAATGATGTGGACCTATTTCTAACCTCTGCTATAGCCAAGAAATACTGGCAACTTAGTGATATGCAACCTTCATTCATACAAAGTAATATTTATTCAAATAAAAAAGGTCCTGGCTGCATTTGTCAATTTCGTCACAAAAAAAAAATGTATTACTCTGCCAGAACTTTGAATTCCACATTTGACTTTGAACTACAAACATTAATCTTTTTATTAACCACTCTTTCAGTCACTAGTTCAGTAAGGCGGCGAAATAATCAATCATATCATTAAACCTAAAGATATGCACATATTGTTGGTGATAAGCATTACATGATGTTATCCAATTCTTTATTCCTTATCATAAATATTGGGAATTAAATTAGTTACGGGTATTACGTACTTTTATTATGCACAAAAAAAAAAAATCATTGTGACGTCTGTCTACGGCGGCGTCTACATCTTCGAAAGTGCGTGCGTGCGCATTTTGTGAGCGCAAAGTCTTATTTATTTAGGAAAACGAGAACGCGACAGTATTACTGTACGGCGCGCGTTGGTACATGTTTCAGTAGGTACCCTTATGATTATCAGAATGCCGGCAGCATGTAAATTGTAGAACATGTATGACAACATTTTCAGCTCAAAAACAGTTACTAGTAGCAGATGTGACCAGCGCAGATTTACTCATAGTTAATTATGGTTAATGACCAAAACAAAGTGACTCTCTATAAGCTTAGCGATTTAGCTTAGCTTTGAGTTGTCCTGCCTATGAAAAGAAAACAGCTGTTATTCATATTTAGTTAAGGATCTTGCAACAAATGTTGGCTTTAGCTTGGCATTTGCCGAATCTCACAAAATAGGCGTGGTCGTGACATGCTGCTGGTGCCTGCGAGATCTTCTGGATTCCACACCAACACGAGGAATGGAAGATGTAAGTTTCCTTCTAATAAATAGAACAAAATTGTCACATTCTAGAAAAACCGCAAGCAGATCCCATGCTATTGGGAGAACCAGCCCGGTGGTTGTCGTAAGATCCACTGTCCGTTCATGCACAAGAACCCCGACGCGCGCACCGATGGTATCGCGCCCAGCCAGCCGGCGCCGCCTCAACCCGTGAGACAACACATACATTACACGCCATACACGGTGCCTTTTTTACTAGAAAACTAGGAAAACTTTAAGGGGTGGTACTCGTCTAAAATGACATAAATACTAACAGTCTATTTTTTAAATTGTCCTGACATACTATACTTTCGAGTATGTATGGGAAAAAGTTTTTTTGCAAGTTTATGACTAAAGTATCACCCTTGAAAGTTTTCCTGGCTACTAAAGAGGCATGGTGTATATCTGACTGAATTTACACACATTAACATCTGTTGCTAATTAATACATAACCCATTTTTTTATATTCTCTTTTGAAATGAGTTAATAGTTATAGGGTTTGAACAGCACCAATCATCACATTATTAATATTTTGTCCATTTTTTAACTCTATTGTTTCATTAATTAATCTTGACTGTTTGAAGAAGTAGCAAAATTCCTTCAGGGAACTATCAACATTTTATGAAAATAAAGATACTTACTTACCACTTACCATATTTCTACTATAAAGCAGTTGACTTCTCATTTCTAAAGCCATAGTGCTGGTGGGAAAACATACTCAAGATCACTTAACTTTGTCTCGAAGATTGACAACCTATCGTCAAACCCTTCATTAAGCTAGAGGTATTCACCTATCAGAGGGCCTTCTGTCCATTTTATAAACAAAATATATAAGGTTAGATGGCTATCCCGTCATCTACCAAGCTAGCTTCCCCTGATTAGCAACAAAAACCTATGCCACCTCCACACACCAAGTAACATCGCCCCGTCGTTCCCAATAGCAGCAAGTGCCGACGTCGGTGAACGTGCCGGAGCCCGTGTCTGCGGAACAGCCGCCCATGGGGGGCGTAGCGCCGCCCGTACCTGCCCCAGCGCCCGTGCCGCTGCTATGGCAGCAACAGCGCCAAGGTAACACTCAAGCTTATATTTTAGGCTAAGAAATGTGATGCTCAGTGGTTAAGGCCACGCCTCTCATGTACGAGGTTGTAGGTTCAAATTTCATATGTACTGTCCATGTTGGACATTACACGGTTACATCAGTGAAGGAAAACATCGTGAGGAAATCAGCACCCTAATTGCGTAAAACACTATCAATCAGAATCTGAATCATTTTGAAGCTTATTGCTAATCCATTGTTTCATATGTTCGAAAAATTTGCCTGATCAACAACGTAAATAACGCAATGAATGTTGTTGAACTGTCAAAATGAAACCGATTCCTACTGTAAGTGTGTTATGTAATTATTCCACTGGACTTTTAATTAATACTGAAGTCGTCAACCCGCCTTGAGCAAGCATGGTGATCAATGCTCATGCCTTATCTGTATGAGAAGAGGCCCTGCAGTGGGATAGTAATAGGATTTTACTTCAATGGAACGATGAATGAGAGTCGAAAATGGCACGAATATGTTGACATAAATGACGCCTTGATGACCATGGTCAACTGTATTTTCCCACGGCTTTGCTAAAAACAGTGAAGTCTATTTTCGTCTCCTTTAGCTAAACTGTCATAGTATTGAACAATATAATAATACTGATTTTAGCACATGGTATTCTGTAGTTTCTCGTGATGTACTTATTGCAATTTTTTTTTATACCATTCATAATTTCCAGTTTAATTTACTATTCGTGTGATATTGATGTGTCACGTTAGATATGCACGCAATACACATTATTTTTATGTTTGAATACGATAACAAATCTGTATGTATGAATTGTGTTAAATAAGGCATGTTTAGCCTAGTTTACATGGTGGAAAGAATATTAAATAGTCGTGTGACAATATCAATATAATTATCTAAATGATTGCATAATGGAAAAATAGATCGCGTTGGAGATAAAATAATTAAAAAGTATTTTTGTAAAGATAAATTAATAAAAAGCATCCTTGTAAAATTAACTGTTTACGCTGCTTACGCAACGGAAGCTCTCAAAAGGAATACATTTTCCCCCGTTTTTGCAAAATTTTTCATTGATGCTCCGCTCCTATTGGTCGTAGCGTGATGTTATATAGCGTCACTCGATAAATGGGCTATCCAACACAAAAATAATTTTTCAATTCGAACCAGCAGTTCCAGAGATTAGCGCGTTCAACCAAACAAACTCTTCAGATTTATAATATTAGTGTAGATTAGAGACGAACAAACTCATATTTAAACTCAACGGATAATAGAAAAGCCGCTTGCTTTCGTATTTTTGGAGAGGGAATTTCATTTTGCCATTTTCCTGTTTTGAAATTATGCGTTTTTGCCTAGTGTTGCTGCTTGGGTATTTTTTTTATCGAATTATTACAAGACAAGCCGTTTGCCCGATGGGATTTTCCATCGGCAATAATGACGAATTTCCACACAAACTTACATCCCCATATTTAACCCCTTTAGGGGATGAATTTTCAAAAATCTATCCTTATTGCTCACTTTTGTTATACAAGGTCAAATTAAATTAGCTAGCGAAACTCCGCAGACTTGATGGTTATCGATATCTAAACAAAATAAAATAATTTTTTTTTGGGGTCAATGACTGCTGGTAGTGTAGTTACTTGAATTATGAGTTGAGATAATCAGTTCTTAAGATTTTTATGAAGTAGATTCCTTATATAAAGTATACAAGGCTTCGGTCCCCCAGCAGTGGTGCTGGACTCGGCCATCCTGGGCGTGCTGCCTGCGTCCAGCGAGCTGCTGAGCGGGCGGCGCGTGTTGCCGCCGCACGCGCACGAGCAGGCCGCCAACCCCTACGCGCCCATGCCCGTCGATCCCCTCGTCGTCAACTTCGAAGAAGGTATGCGCCTCTACTGAAACTACATGTACTAAGCCCTCGCCAGACGATTTGAGAACTCGATCCCACGCTACGACTGACACCAACCGACCAGCTAAGTTCTAAAAGATTCCACAACCGAGAGGAGCCGGTCCACTGCAAGCTATGGTTGTGTTCAATGTTACTATTGATGTTGTTAAAGATGATGTAGAAGGTAGCTATACTTCCTTTGAAGTTTTGTTGCTAATGAGACCCAGAAGTCTCCAATTAAGCAATCTTTCACCATATAAGTTGGTATAGGAAACTAGTGTTTCATGTTTCATATAAGAAGGCTTGGACCGGTCCCTAAAAAGAAAAAAATGGTATAGGAAATTCGATGTGGAAAGTCAATCTTAAATATGGTTGAAATTACGATTGCTGCTGTCAAAGCAATGGTTGTGTGAATTAATGATTCTTAGAAAAAGTGATTATTTTATAGAAGTTAACTATTTCTGTAAAACTAATTAGGGATCGTGCTACGGTTGTCTTGATTAAAGCTGCCACAATGTGATGTGGTACTTTGAAAATGGAATCTTCTAGAAATGCTTTGGACTCGGGTCATTGATGGGGCAATAGTGTAATGTGTGAACCAACGATGATGCCGAGTCAGGCGGCGATAGCAAACAGACTTCTCAAATTGTATGATTGGGGCTTACGGCTCGATTTGCTGTCACTAATTTGAAAAGCCATCAAAATAAGTATAAGTTTGGACTAAATTCGGACCAGTGACGTAAAATAAAGTAAGGAAAAAGTGGGTAAAGCTATTTGATGGTGAATTGTTTCCTAGTATATAATTATGTAGTATGAATATTCTCCATATGTGGCATTGTACTTTACAATTTTCTATTTAAGAGCACTGGATAAAGGATTGCAAGCAGGTTTTATGCGTCATGATTTTATGTGATATAAAAAGCAATCGTATAAATGTATAATTTAGACATGCAAGTTGGAAAGTGAACGGCTAGGTATATAAACTATATACACGACACTGATGGACACTTTGGATTTGTTTGACGATAATGTAATTTTGATGTCTTTCCAAATAATGTTATTAGCGAATCTTGTAGCCAAACGTAAAATTAATAATACTATATTATACTAATGCACTTGAGTTTTCAATAGACATTTAGAGATATGCTCGTAACATCGATATCACGGCTCGCAGACACTAAGTCTAATGTTTGAGCCAACCGCTTACTGGCGATGTGATTGTAACATTAGGTTCCTTGTCCACTGAAGCGTGCGTACTTTACGCTATCAATGATTTCGCGAAGAGATTCGACGACGTGTAAACGGCACTATATTTAATTTAGTCATACAATGCACTGCCTATACCTATTCCCATGTAACTTGAAGACTTGATAAGTGTTGCTTGAAGGCATTCTTCCTTCAACGTGGAAAATTGGTTCGTTGTTTATGTCCTTACACTAGAGTTGATTGATGATACGCTTCAGTGGACAGCGAGCCTAGTACGCATTATTATAATAATTCGGTAGTTGAAAACTCTGCATTGTCATGTTATGGGCGGTGTGCGTAGGGTTAAGCATTAACGATGTTAAATTACAAACGCTCATTTATTGTTTTTGTTTTCTAAATACAACACTATGCTTTATGTATACTATGGCACTGCTGACTAGATCCTCTCGTCAAATTCATGGTCGTAGATCGCATTGAAAGGGTTCCAATATTATTTTTTTTAGAATTCAACCCTTTGTTGTGCCAATAAAAAGATTTATGTAAAAAAAAAAACGTCCGAGAAAGTGTTGATTTATTACTTAAAAAATATATATATTTACTTTATTCACATGTTATTGGTTAAGAATTTTTTCCTACGTTTATTGTCGCTAGCGAAGTGGGAATTTATTGTTTATATATTTTTACGCGGGTGGGTCTCAACTTGCCGCTTTATTAATTTTAACTTTTGTAGAAAGAAAATACTTTTCTTTTGTTCACCCAGTTCGCGACGCGACGTCTTAACACCTGTTTATGGAAGGTATTATTATTGTTTTTATTTCGCCAATAGTCAATTAATATAGTATTTATTGTATAGTTATAGTTGGATTCAGTTTCGTGATTTTTGTATTCAATATTATTGTGATGGGTGCGGATTTAACGAGTTTGGGCGGTTACATTCGAAACTGGATCCAAAATTAATTTAACGAAATACAATATTGTTTTTTTTATGTTGCCGGAAGAGGCGGCTTTTTGGTTGACTCTAACTTAGACAATGTTTAGCTGTTTTTTTATACCATAGACAATGATTAAACAAAGTGAGATTATGTTTGACTCACGAAGAATTTATGATAGCTCTCTTCTCACGTTTATTCAATAAATAAAATGGAGAAAAAGCGACGTTGGTATTTTTATATGTGCAATAAATTAGAGAATATAATCTCTTTTCATATCTTAGCTAATTAGATTCATTAATATCTCTCGCTTTTTCATTTACTGTATCGTTATATAACAATTTATATCACATAGATAGACAGTTACAGTCATATTTTAAGAAAAAAACATTCAGTTTTCTCTCAAAATATCACTGCAATACTTTTTTAAATAGATGTTGATATAATCTTTGTCTATGATAGAAAAGTACATAATAAATAGGTTTAATAACATATAAAATACAAATAAAAATATATATACACGATTATTGTAACTCATTAAAATAGGTGAAAAAAAAAGAAAAAAAAAACAGCTTTATGCCTTTAAATTGTTTGTATGTTAGTATGTAGGATGTTTTAAGGGGCTTCGGCAGTTTATAAAGGTACCCACTGCTACCTGCCCCCAATACTTTATGTATTCGCACCGTGAGATTTAGATAGAGCTAATAAAATGAAAAAAAAAAATGTGTCTCTAGGTATACACAACGGGAAACACAGTTTTATAAGCATGAATTATAATTCTGCGAATCCCATGTAACAAAAAAAAAATCGTGCTTAAGATCATATTACCAATAAATTTAGAAAGATTAAAAAGAGATATGCTAACTAAAAAAGAGCATTCGATTGCTTAGCGGTCTTTGGTAAAGTCTGGTAACGCTTCCGATTTACCGTATCTACGGTAGCACTTCCGTATGTTTATTGAACGCGATTAGTCAAATATATTTGTTGTGTAAAACAATCTGGCAAGAAAAGGATTCAGTTCTTATATTTTTTGCACTGAGAGTAAAGTTCCTATATTTATTACAAAATCGCAAAAGTGTGAACAGGACAACAAAAAAAAAAGGAATCGGTTCGCGTTATGGTCCATGGTACGCCTAGTCATTATTTATGTATAAAACTATTTATCAATATTTAAAATAACATAGTCTCGATTGGTGGGGATAGATTAAGTCGGAGGTATCTTATATTATTTTAACATGCTCAGTTCTTACACACTACTTTTTCAAATTCTTCGTGTTCGCTTAAAAGGGGGTAAAAATATTTTAAGTTTTATATAAATTAGCGGAAAGTGTACTGAGAAGTTATTAGGAATATAATTTTAGAATGAATTAGTACAAAGGGTGGTTGCTTCAAGAGGCAGCTGTTGAAAAAAAAAAAAGAAATTGGTTTCTCTCGTAACTGTAGCAATACATTTTATATTTAGTATAATGTTGTAGTCTTGTCTCTTTTTATACTAATAAACTATTTATTTACCTTTAGATTAATTGTTGGAATGTTAATGTTTTATGTTAGACAGTTAAATTTCTGTCATACGGATAGCGCTCGAGTCTTTGTGAAATGTACTGCGATTATGGAACGAATCACTATGTGTTATCTATACTACGTAATTACTTATTTGTAAATTCTATTTGGCAGCTATTTTATAAAATTGGTGGAAAAAGACTTGAAAGTAAGACATTATGTATTACGTGATTTTTCGTGTGTCGTACGACATTTCATAATGATGTCAGCATAGATTACTATGTTTTACTAACCGATATTGTTGAATGTGGAGCGCTTGCCTTGAATATGTTTTGTCTTCGCTGATTATGATTAATTGATGTCGGCGGGAGGGATCGGAAGAAGGATTTGAACTTTAGTCACTGAGGTCAAAGTTGTCATCCACATTTGATCACGATCGGTTATGAATCCGAATGAATTTTCTAAGATTTGTATATGTGTGCGAAAGTGAGGTAAATGTAATGAAATTAGTAATGCAGCACTTTTGATACTTACAAGTTGTGTTCCATGACATTTTTGTTGACGGAGGGAATATGACTAGCGACTTGCGCGCGCGCACACTGCCGTGTTGCGCCGTGTCGCCGCGTTGCCAACTGTCCGAGTGCCTACTGATAGTTTCTTGTTTCAAATAATACGGGGTTGTTGTTATGTTAATCTTAGTCTTATTTTATAATAAGAATTTCAAAATATGTTTATTATTAGTAACGCGTGTCTAGTACCTTTCATTTAAGCTAATTAATATTCAAACTGATATAGGAACTCGTAACGGAACAGAATTATACTTTGGCTTTGTTTAATCAAATTGTGTTTAATATACCAACGAGTAAATAAAAATGTTTCGTAATATGATTTTTGTAATTATTTTTGACCGCCCACCATTCGAGAGTCGCTTTCAGATAGACGTTACGAGAACACACCGCGAAGTTGCAAAGTTGCCGGACGGGTCGCATCAAAATTAATTACGAAAATCATTTCGAAAGTTTCGATTATCGCGTACGACTAAGCGGTTCGTTCGTGTGTTCTTGCAGAGTCGGATAATGAAAGCGCACCCTCCTCTACGCCCACTAAAACTGTGTCGCCTGACGACGCGACTAAAGTAGCGCGTAATAAGTCTCAGGAGTTATTGCTTCTTGAGAAAATACAGGCGGAGGCCGCTGCCTTCTACAGCTACGACGGGTTGCCGCCGCCTGACCCCAAGGTCAAGCTCGTGCGCACCAACCTCGCCACCAAGTACGAGCGAGTGTCGCTCGACGAGATCGCCGGCAAGCAGGCGCAGGAGCGACGCGCCTCGCTAGACTTCAAAGTACTCTCTCTCGACGAAATCAGAGCCAGAAAGAAAAGCGACACCATCATACACAGTACACCCATCACACTCAACCTGAGTAGGAAAAGAAAGCTCTCTACACACGAAACTATCACTACCTCAGGCAATAAGATACTCAAAGTTGTTCGAAGCAACTCTATTGTGTACAAGAAACTCGACCGTAATGCTCCTGCAGCGTCCAAAACTAAAGTCGATCAGAAGCCGAGTGATAATGCCAACGATAGGAAACGAACATTATCAGAGCAAAGTGACATCTACGAAATACAAGAAGACGAACTTGTGGACAATTGTTTCGAATTCAAAAGGATAAAGCTTGCTGGACAAACTGCCAAACCCAGGCTGATAAGACATAGGCTGTCGAGTTCAAACATAAGTACAGATGAACCAAAATACGATGATTTAGACTTTAACAAAACAGACGATTCAGACTCCGAAGTACAAATAGTTAGCGTTGAGCTAAACGAGATTAATTCTGTAGATTTAGATAAAGTAGATTCAGACACTGAAATTATAGATTTAGAAACCACTAGGTTAGGTGAACCCATAGATGTAGTGGATCTTAGTGAAGATCAGGATGAAAGTGAGATTACCGTTTCAGACCTGGACTTAGATTTGAGCAAAAACGCGGTAATGCCAGACGTGGTAGTGAGCTGTCACCAACAGTTGAATAAATTAGACAGCTCAGAAAAAAATATTATAAATGACATTGACAGTTTATTGGATGACGATTTATGATTCTCATTTATTTTTAGTTCCTAGGCTTTGAAGTTTTATTAAGTAAAATGTTCGTACAAACGTTTCCTGTTTAGATTAATGACAGCAATATTTAGGTTGATGGAAGATCTACACTAAGTAGGTAGCATCTAAAAGTGACAAGCAATACACAAGTGACTTAGGTACTTTTTTACTAGGTAGGAAAGCTAAATCGTTAGTATTTTGTTCACATTATTGTAGTGTTAAAAGCTTTAATTGATTCTATTGAAATATTACAATAATTTTGCTAGAAGGTGAAGTTTTATTGCAAATATTTAAACCTAGTCAAGCATTGTCTATGAAGACAAGAAACTCCTTTTTATTCACATAGATGGCGCTGCAATGCCCAAAGAAAAAAACCAAATACTTTGATCCAAAAGTGTATTCATATAATGTTATTAAAACGTTTCATCGACATCACACAATTATTCACATTTTTATTTATAATCAATACATATACACATTAAAAACTAATTGTAAATTCGAAATTAACACCTTGAGGTTGATTCAAGCTAGTGTTGTAACTAAATCGATTTATTTTATAAGCTGAGGTTTAAAACAAGAAATATTTTCACTAATTTTATAAATTATTATTTGGATAGCAAACAATCATCTTTAGTACCTATATTACCTATAGTAAAAAAAATCCTTGAAAAAATACTTTGCTACTAAGACATTGCTAAAATAAAATGAATAACCAAAATTATCTCAGTTTTAAACATGGTACTTGCGCGCTCATTACATTTACAATGGGATAATCACAATGAACAATTACACAAAATTAACTATTTACATTTCTGTACTTATAACTAACAAGCCCTGTTTCTCATAAAAAAATCTAAATTTACATCGCTACGATAATGTTATGAATTTAATGTCAAAGGATATTTTATAAATAAGTTGTTCCTTTCTTCACGCCTCTTGTGTTTCGGCGATAAGCAGATATAATTGAGTAAATCAATGTGATTTGTATCTACCATCCACTGTTTGATACATAAGGCAAAGTTACTACAAATATTCAGCCACAAACATCAAATATTTTGAAAATTAATCAATTTTATCTCAGCATTGTTAATTAAACATTTACAACAAATATACACAATTAAATACTTATTTAACGCTAATCTTAACTAACTACCTAATTGTTAATAAAATATTTTTTAACACTTACACCGAAATATTAAATTATTTCATTCAAAGTTACAAGCTAAAGATACATCATTACATGTGCATCAATAACGGTAATGTAGAAAATCTATGAGAGATTAATTAATTAATATTTTGAATGAAATATTCTAATTTATTTTTAATACAGTTTGAGCCTATGTTTTGTGCTCAGAGTCCTGTTTTGTGGCAACTAATGGATATGTTAATTCTTTATACTATGCGTGTTACATCAGTTGGTAAGTTAAGTATCTAATCTCATTTTACAAATTAAATTAATAAAAAAATATCACCGTAAAGTACAAAAAAGTTTGTGAAATAAAAAAATATAGCTATAAAACAGACGTACAGAAAATTATTCATGTAAATAAGGAAAGTCTTCACTATCTATAGGCAAGCATCACGTTCCATTTACCAATTTCCTCAAATCTGTATAGTTTTATCACTATTATCTGATACAGATTTATAGTTTTCCTAGTGGAACACAAAGAACGAACACAGAAGCATTTATTTGTAGCATGAAAATTAATCCGCAAAAGCTTAGATTGTATTCAAGATAGAATTATTTGGTTTGAAAACATAATATACCTTGCCTGCATTGCTACCTATCCGTGGTAAGCAAATAATCTTCAAAATAAAAGAAAATGTTTGTTCATGATATACTGCGGTATAAAGAAATATATTATACTACCCGAGCCCGACTATCAAGGTTAGACCGTTTTGGAACTGAGCAGCACACTTTGTTTTATCCAGTTGGTATCCATTCTTGACCGCTGGGTAAGCACAAAGGAGGAAGGCAGATTTTGCTATGATCTGCTTACCCACCTACTTTTTTTATGGGACAAATAACTGGCGAAATTTGGATGTACCTACGGTAGGTACATCTCTGCCCCCTTCGGGGAATACAGGGGTAATGTTATGTTATATTTTTTTGTCAAGCCTACAATAGGTACAATTTTCCGACCTGATAAACACGCTACTGCTACCAACCAATCAAAGAGATGATGATGATTTTTTATTTTTATTGGAAGGCAAACAAGAAACAAGTATGCGTCCCACCTTATAAACTAAAGCCAACGAGACGAGATACATTTCATGCTTAGGGATTCAAAACTTTAACTTAACTGCGTATGGTTCAGTTTCCATTGCAACAAAACATATGTTATGACGTTATCGATAGTTTTTTTCATTCAAAAATCAACTTGGATTACTTGAGTTTAAAGTTGATATTTGTATAAGTTGCAATTTTATGAATTTATCTCGGTTCGTTGGCTTTAGTTTAGTATGGTCACCGTTGACTTTTGACATCTGCAATTTCAAAAGAAGCTTTCCATCCCAGAGACTCAGTTCCAAAATGGTCACTCATCGGGTAGTAGCGTAAGCGTGTGAGTACTGTTGTCCTGTGCTCGGCTAGTTCCACCAGGGTCACTGGAGGCGGGACCAGTACTGCTGCGTGTCTTGTCCGGGGACTGCGAGGGGCACTGACACTCCTGTGCCCAGAAGACCACCTAGCTCTGGAATGGACAATGTGTGGTTTGGTTTGTATTGGATTGTAAAGTGTCAATAAGTTTGGCTGAAATATTAGGCAGGTAATTGAGAATTAATTGAGATCAGGCAAAATTACGGCTGGGCTTCCTTGGAGTAATCAACCCAGGCAAGAGGACGCTGCTCTGCGCATCTTCACTATACTGGTGGATGCAGTTCAGACAAGGAGTGTTCATTCAAGTTTTGCCAACATAGCAGAAATGGGTCATCGCTTCAGCGTCAGTAGTAGTCTATTCTCAAAATCAGCGGTGATGTAATCTGGATGACGGACGTTTTTTTCTGTCCCATTACATTACATTCATTATGTTACAAGCCGTGTATTTTCTCGATGGGGAATCCCATCGAGAATAATACACAAACACCTATTTAATCCCTTTAGGGGATGAATTTTCAAGAATCCTTAGTGTTCGTTTTCGCTAAATAAGGAACTAGGTACAAAATTTCATGCTTCTAGACCCAGCGGTTTAGGCTGTGCGTTGTCTAATAATGAAAAATGATTTACCTGGTGGAGGCGACGCCGGTTCATGCTGGTAGCCATGATGGTTGACGTAGGGGTGCGGGGGCTGTCGGTATCCCAGCTCGTAGCGCGGGTACCCCAGGAAGCCACTCTTGCACAGCTCTGCCTCCGTCGTGTCACACACGGGGGTCTCGGGCACCATGCCGCCTCCGTACCCCATGGGGGTCAGTGGGCTGGGGAACATAGGACTTTAGATGTTATTTTTATGAAATTTAGAATTGAGAAGTTTTATTAGCTTTACAAGCCGTGTGCCTTATGGGATATCCCATCGGCAAAAATGACGAACTGTCATTCCCTTTAGGGGATGAATTTACAAAAACCTTTCTCATCCAAAAGTTAGGACCTTAAAAATATCTATACATAAAATTAAAGTCTCTTTTCGTATCTGTCTGTGTGACTGCGTTGTTCTTCTAAACTTCGCAACGGATTTTGACGCGATTTTCACCATCATTTAGAGAATTTATTCTTGAAGGTTTATGTGTATAATACTTTAATATTAAACTTACATAATGTGTAATAAAGAAATCTCGTTGTTTTGTCAAGTCGTAAAAGCCGTGCGAAGCAAGTGCCAGTCGCTAGAAGCTATGCTCAGCTTGACTTTCTTCTTACAGTGAGGAGGCCTGGACTCATCAGTGGTTTGGCTGATTTGTAAGGTATACATACCAATATAATACCCAATTTTAACCACTGCTAACCTCTGTTAGCCGTCTGGCTCTGTTTGAATAGGATGTAGAAAGACGGCAATGTACCCTAAAACATCCAAATGTGACCCAAACCCAGAGTGGTCAAGGGTCATATACTGGATGATCTTTTTTACCGCTGATTCATACAAAAGTTCAATACCTACTCGACCAAAATGTATGCAGCTGATTTTTTTTTCATGGTTTCAGAGTTGGTCCCATAGTGAAAGTTGTTCATATTCATGGGTAGAACACCCTGTAAAAATCTCGAGACGGTAAAAAAAATCATTCAGTATATTTAACTTTTGTCTAGATTAAGGCGGACCATTCCCAAAGTTGTGCAATGCAACTCACCTGTAAGTATCAACATTCAACGGCGGCTGGTAGGGCTGGTGTGTCGGGTGCGCTGGATGTGCGGGGTGCGCGGGCGGCGGGTGATGCGCGGGGTGCGCGGGCGCATGAGGGGCGGTCCCACTGTACCCACACTCGGGGCTCCGTCGCTGCGAACGGATCTTCTCCTCACGCCGCCACTTCGCGCGCCGATTCGAGAACCACACCTTAACGTCGGGTTAGGTTAACACAAAGCGCGGTACGCGCTATTAGGATCGTTACAAGGCTGGCTTGTTGGTGATACTAATTTAATGGTTAGATGGGAACATTTTTGACTCTGATAGATGAAACGTACCTACAGCGCCACAAAGTTATTTTGGCGCGTGGTCAAATTCTGAACTAACGTCGCAATCTTGTTTTGTCATTGATGCAATTTCTGTGACACCATTGTTTAACAAACGTTTACCAACAACGCCCCCTGTCAATGTAATTCAGGTGCCAAAATATCCTTGTAGCAACTCTTACCTACAGGTCGGCCGTCGGCGTCGAGAGAATGCGTTCCAGAGGTCTACTCCTTAATTCAGTCAATGAATATACAGGCCCGCCAGAAAGTACAGTGGATTTCATTTATTACGACCTTGGTTGTAGCGACCATTTACCTATAGCGACGTTAAATCTAAGTCCCTTGAATTTAAAGCATACTTTAGTACAAAATTCATGTGGCTATAGCGACTTTGGATGTAACGCCGAGTTCGGGTGTAGCGACTGTTTTTAATGAATCATTTGTAACAAATTCCTAGAAATCCCATGCAGATATTGCGACCGGAGTCGGCCGCCAAAGACACAAAGATTTTTTTCTTTCACAAACATTTCTTATCTTTTGTTTACATCCATTGCACACAGATGGTCAGCAAGTGTGGAGACCTTTACCTTTTGTTTATAGATATCAACTAAGTAGGTAGGGGAAGCGTGTACGTTTCGGAGCTTTTATGGTTCAGTTACAAAGTGATATTCTGAGTAGCAACTGGGTTTAGTAAACTTTTGAATAAGTATGGCTGCTAGACGCACATTCACTGTTAAAGAAAAGGCGGAAATCATTTCAAAATTGAAAAACGGTGAAAACAATGCTGATTTGTGCAAAGAGTACAAAGTTTCCCATTCAACAGTATCTACGATGTGGAAAAACCGTGATAAAATATTAGAATGATTTGAATCCAAATCCTTAAAAATTAAGAAAAACCGCAAACCGACGCATCAAGATATCGAAAATGCCCTTCTAATGTGGTTCAAAGCCCAAAGAAGCCAAAACGTACCTTTGAGCGGTCGTCTGCTGCAAGAAAAGGCTAATCAATTTGGCAGACTGTTTGGAAAAATGGATTTTGAGTGTTCGGAAAGCTGGATATACCGATTTCGTCAACGACACGATATTGTAGTAGGCAAAGTTTGTGGAGAAGCCGCTAGTGTATCGCAAAGTGACTGTGACAACTGGCTAAAAACAGTTTTCCCAAAATTGACTGAAGGTTATACTGATAGCCAAATATGGAACGCTGACGAGACAGGTTTGTTTTTTAAGTTAACTCCTGACAAAACCTTGAAATTTAAAGGGGAAAAGTGCGTTGGTGGAAAATTATCAAAAGATAGAATCACCGTGCTTGTTGCATCAAGTATGGCAGGGGAAAAAAGAAAATTATTGGTCATAGGCAAGGCAAAAAAACCCAGATGTTTCAAAAATGTTAAATCTTTGCCAGTTGATTACGAAGCAAACAAAAAGGCCTGGATGACTTCAGAGATTTTCGAAAAAGTTCTACGCAAATGGGACTCCCAGTTAAGAAATAACAAAAAGAAGATCATTTTATTTATTGACAATTGCCCAGCTCATCCTAAAATAGAGAATTTGACCAACATAAAACTGGCATTTTTACCACCAAACACTACATCAGTGATTCAACCGATTGATCAAGGGATAATTAAAACCCTCAAAAGTCATTATAGGAAGATTTTAGTACAGAAAATGATGAACGACATTGAAAACTCGGCAGGCCCGTTTTCCGTTAATATTTTAGATGCCATTGAAATGGTAACTACGGCATGGGCTCGGGTGACTCCAGATACGATCAAAAAGTGTTTTCTACACGCTGGGTTTCGTAAAACTTCGGCTATCACAACAATTGACGACGACTCCGATGATGAATTGGACATACCATTGGCACAACTGACTACAGTATCATCAAGCGGAACAAATGTTGCGGACTGGGCAACATATGTTGATATTGACAGTCAACTTATCACTACTAGCGATTTGTCCGATAGTGAAATTGTTGAAACTGTTGTTCCATCACATACGACGCAAGATGAGGAAAATGAGGAGGAAGAAGAAGATTGCAAGGAAGGTGAGATTCCTACAACTAAGGATGTGTTAGGTGTTGTAACAAAGCTTAAAAGATACTGTTTATTTGGTGATGGAAAGGATATTATAGATATTGAAGAAGTAATGAAAATAGAATACACCCTACAGCGTACACTAGCACAAAAAAATAAATTGAAGCAAACTAATATTACACATTTTTTTAAATGTACCGGTGAATAACTATGTGTGCAAATATTTTCAATAATAAATGAATATAAACTACACATGTGTACGTGTCTGTATCTCTTTACCTTTGCCTGTAACGACTTCCGGATATAACGACGAAAATAGAGTGGTCCCTTCATTGTCGTTATACCCGAAATCCACTGTAGTTAATCCGTAAAAACAAGTGTAATAATAAAATTTCCGGATGGGCAATAACACATCGGGCGTTGGGACAACTGTATAATCGTGATGTCATTTATTCTTACTTCGGAAACCAAAATAATCTTATGTCCGTAAAGATGGCTTCCCACGGTGCGTGATATTGCGGACGGACGCGGACAAGCCCGCACCGATGCATCATGGGAAGAGTATCGTCCGTGGTAAGCTAGCTTCCCACGGCCCGTGATATCGCGGACGGACGCGGACCAGCTCGTACGACAGACCGTGGGAGGGTCTCGTCCGTGGTAGCGCAGACACGTCCGTCGCGGTGCGTCCGACCCAGGGCAAGTCGGTAACTTCAAAGGTGCGGTGTAAGCTTCTCTTATACCAACATTTTGCAATGATACGTCGGTACCACGTCGGCGCTACCACGGACGAGACCCTTCCCACGGTGTGTCGTACGAGGTGGTCCGCGTCCGTCCGCGATATCACGGACGGTGGGAAGCTAGCTTACCACGGACGATACTCTTCCCATGTTGCATCGGTGTGGGCTTGTCCGCGTCCGTCCGCAATATCACGCACCGTGGGAAGCTAGCTTAAGTGATACGGAGTAGGAAACGCCCGTAAGTTCGGCCGAAACTACGGACTTCGTGCTTAGGGAGTAGACCCCCCGACACCTGTCAGTTGGACAATTTCTAGTTGTTATAAGGATCAAATTCGCAAAACACATATTCGTTAGTATGAAGCTGACATGTGTCAAGATCGCATAATTTTTCTCGACGGCCGGACTGTATCTGTTCAGATTGTACTTAGCAGAACTTTTGTGTGTAAAAAGAAATAAGAAAACCTGTTGAAAGGAAATTAATAAACATGGTACTAATTACGAGATGACGGACTGCGAGACGATGTTTCTTTATGTATGAGATGCATTTTATTTTATGGTATGCAGGATGCTAGGTGCATTCAAGATTTAGTTAGGTATCTACTCTTTGTTTGTAGTTAACAATGAACCTAATAAGTTTGTACAAGACTTACGTATAATATCTTATACCTTCAAATCACTCAACTGGATACATGCCGGGCATACACACGCGTAATTATTTAGTTACCTACCTAGTACCTACATATTACAGCATGTAATTAATGTAACGCGCGTAGATACTACCTACGACAAGAATGTGCTATCTGTCTATGTATGTAGATGTAGGTCAACCTAGCTATAACAAGAATAAATTAACATGTTAGTAGTTGTGAAACTCACCTGTATTCTAGCTTCGGGCAGGCCTATTTTTGCGGCGAGTCTTTCGCGAGCAAAGACATCGGGGTAGTGGGTTCTTTCGAATTCTGAAAAGATGAAAATTGTCATGTCATCATTATTGTGTAGTAACATAAACATAACATAACATCACGCCTTGTTTCCCCGAAGGGTTAGGCAGAGGTGTACCTATAGTACACCCACATTTCGCCAGTTATGTTTAAGTCCCATGTATTTAATAGGGCGAGCCTGTGGCCATCAACCGGGCACAAATCCAAACTCCGGGCAGCTATTGAGAAATTTCCTGATAGAAAAACCTAATAACACTTTGCCCGACCTGGGAATCGAACCCAAGACCTCATGCTCAGCAGTAGCGCTTGCGACCACTAGACCAACGAGGCAGTCCTTAGGTACTTAATTATAACATTAAAAAGCTACAGACCTCTCTCCAAGCTATCAATCTGCTCGTTGGTGAAGCTGGTCCTGTTCCTCTGGAGCTTGCGCTTGAGTCTCAGCCGAGCGGCGTCATCATCAGCTCCGCTGGACCCCGCGTTGGAGTTGTCGCCAGACCCCGTCTCGTCTGAATGTAGGCCTTCCAGACCTTCCAGAGGCTCCTCGTCTATGGACAAAGGATTGTTGATGGATTTTGTGGCAAGTTTTGGTTTGGTTGGGCTTCAATAAAATATTTCGAAAGTCTTGATAACGAAATTCAATGTCGAAAATGAAATAAAAGTTCACTTGTGCGCTTGCTTGTGTTCACTTGTGTGGGTAGACGTGTACTTCCTGTAATAAATCATTTAAACCAAATAAATTTTAATTTAAATCTTTGAAATCTTCAACTGCTATGATATGAGACACAATTAAATTTCTATTGTTACCGACCACTAGCCGGTCGATCGACAGCTGAGGGGTAGGCGGCTATCTGATAATATATAGGAGGTGTGTGGCCTTTGAAGAACTTTTAAGAAATTTCCAAGTCTTTCAATAGTTTCTTTAGCAGAAAGTAGTTATAGTTTATTCTTTGGCATCATTTTTAATTGAATGTCTTTTTCGTTTATTTAGTATTTAGGCATAAATTAGTACTTCTAACTTTTACAGCCAGCCCTAGGTACGTGCTAGTTTTGTACCTATCCTCCTAAAATTACCTAACCCATTTTGTATATAAATGTGATCCTATAAGTTAACTTCAAACTCCAAATTATATTTCAATCTCTCACAGCTATTAATAACTTAACAATGCCGTCCGCAATCCTCCAAAACATCTATAATATTACAACTGTTTACAGGAATTACAAGTTTCTTAGAACTCTCTCTTAGTAACCAGTCGCCAAAGACGCAAAGTTATGCCCACAAAGTGAACAAGCGAGGTTTAATTCGGCAAACAGGCCCGATACCGCGGATTTATTCGAGTTACGATGTTAATCTTGGTCTGCTTAGTCGTAAATTTGCGTTATCCTACAACTTCGGGTGTGGTAGGGATTCAATTATGAAAGCCTGATTAAAAGTTTGAATAATAACTGTTTGTGTCTGAGGTTTACGGTGGCTGGTGGCTGTACTTGGTTCTGGTGAGATTCGTTGGTTTGACAATATTAGGTACATTTTGAAATTCTTGATACTTCATAACGATGGAAAACCTAAATGACTTGTAAATGCTAGCTGTTGCCCGCTTGTTCGCTCGCATCCTATGGGAACAATAGGGCAATAATATACTTCACGTAGCTACCCGAAAAAATGTGTTCTATGTGTTACTCCAAGACATGACATACGTTTTTCAGGAGCTTCTAAATACTTTGAAAGCGCATCTCTCGTACAGATTGCAATAGTAGTCATGCAATTACTTAAGGTAGGTAGATTGTGGATTATTTCAAGAAGCTGTACAGTTAGAAAAAGCTCAAAAAGTATATTTATTAGAAATCTTCAGCGCGCAGTGGCGCCCTCATCGTTTGTTTGGTTATTTCTTTTATTTTCAAATGAAAATGCAGAGAATAAGCATGTTGCGTTGTGCTTCACAAGATTATACGTTATTATTATTACAAACAGTAGTTTTACATTGTTAAATTTTATTATAATCCTTAAAACGGAGCTTAGTGGCCACTATTTTCCGTTTTAAGGATTATAATAAAACTTAACAATGTACGGTACGGACGGTACTTAACTAGACAGGCTATATACCTACCAAATGGTAGATATACAGCCTTAGCCGCCTTAACATTGCGTATACAGTAGGTATACGCGACGTTAACGTACCTATCTAACATTTTTTCCCATATAAACAAGCATACAATGAAACCACCATCTTAAGTAATATAATTTATCAATGAGATATCGCGATATCTTATAATGTCCCTTCAGTAGATAATCCGCTGGGAAGCGTCCGCGTTCGAGATGTCCTCCCAATAGTACGACTGAAGGTTATTGACACGGGGGAATATTTGGTTATCAAATATATTTCCTACTATGATTTGATAGTATTTTTTATTCAGTAGGGAAAACAAACAATAATAAGCAAAAAAAAAAAAATCAGAAATGTCTTAATATGTAAGTTAACAAATGTAGTATCTACCCACTATAATTTCCGCAGATTACTACTTTAAATAAATCAACAACAAATTATTAGGAAACGTAGTTATGCTAGTTAACGAGTTTCAAAACGTGCAGCTTGTCATTTCGTTTCGGATTTTCGAATTCATCAAGAGTCAAGGCTTCGTTCGAGTCCGGAGCTAATCAGTCAGGTAATCAATAAAAAAGCAGTAATAATATAACTTTAAATAAACAGGAATGTGTATTACGATGTCATAGAATACAAATTAGCGGATAATACTTGGTCAAATTAAAATAGCTGACGAAACTTCACAGACCGATATCGACATCTAATGACGGTAAAACAAAAAGGAAATATTTTCTAAACTCATAATTTCAAATAGCTGTATACTACCCGCGGCCGTTGACCCCTTAATCAGCTGTAAGTATAACATCACGCTTTTTTTCCTCGAAGGGTTGGGCAGAGGTGTACCTTAGTACACCCACATTTCGCCAGTTATGTTTAAGTCCCATGTAATAGAGGGCGAGCCAATTACCATCAACCTGGCACAGATCCAGGCTCCGAGCTGAGAAATTTCCGATGGTAAAACCCAATTACACTGCCCGACCCGAGAATCGAACCCAGGACCTCATGCTCAGCAGTAGCGCTTGCGACCACTAACTAGACCAACGAGTTAGTCGGCTGTAAGTTTCGCTAGCTAATTTAATTTGACCCTATGTCCAGTGTCACTTTTCTACGTTACCTAGAATACCGTAGAATAGTCAATACCCAATGCCCGCCTCAAGATGTATTCACAGTCATATTCACAGCCTAACTTAACCGCACGGGTCGATCGGTCAGGTTAAGCTACGCTTGCCGCGGTTGGTCCGTGGATGGGTGACCATCTTTACATATCAAGACCCCTCCGTGCCTCGGAAAGCACGTTAAGCCGTTGGTCCCGGCTGTCATTCGTGTATCTTTGACAGTCGTTACGGGTCCGAAAGCCCGAAAGTCTGACAACCAGTCTTACCAAGGGGTATCGTATTACCCAGTAACTGGGTTGTGGAGGTCAGATAGGCAGTCGCTCCATGTAAAATACTGGTATTCAGCTGCATCCGGTTAGACTGGAAGCCGACCCCAACATAGTTGGGAAAAGGCTAGGCAGATGATGATTCACAGCCTAACTTAAGTAACCTACATAAGTAAGTTGGTCAGGCTGCATTCGCAGGAAGTAAGTACACGTTTGATATATCATGAATAGTTGTACGTCCTTGGTTAGTCTTGTAATCAAGCAAAGGTCCACTGACGAAAACCATTATCTTAGTTTGAACGTTGTGGCATATATTGAGGACCGTAGTGGGGACCGTGAGGGGAATTAATTGTTTATCAAGTTGACACACTACCTACATCAATTTCCCGTGTTATAGTCATTTCATACAGCTGTCAAAGAATGATAGTTGTGATTTGTGTATACGGACAATAATTTAAGTTGGTAGTCGATTTGATAAACAATTAATTTCTCTGACATTACTTGGTACATAAGTAGGTAGTTAATAGTTGATGGTATTTTTATCCAATAATCTAATCCAAACTGTTGGAATTGTGGTTTTGAGGAAATGCTATACCACTTTGACCTGAGGCAATGTAACAGCTTAAAATCACCCACAAATAAAACGAATTTTGTAAACCAATAAATCTACTTGGTAGACAAGGGCATATATACTACATAATATACAACAATGCCACAATGTGGTATATAACCGAAGGATTTCAAAAGAATCACAACAAAGCAAGTTAAATGTTAATTAGCGTACCACAATTGTACAGAGTTAACACTATCACACCACACACAACATAATATATTAACCCATAATATTACGCAATAATTACAAACAAACAGCACTCAGAAACTTCACAGACACCTAAATCCCGAGATATCGCCAGTCTAGATAACATAAACTATTTTAGGATCGAATAAATTATGTTCAAGTGTCAAAATCTCCGCGTTGCCGTCTACCGGGATAGCAAGGGGGATGGGGGAAGCTGGTGGGGTCGAAGGGGGAAACGGGGGCCGTAACGGGCGCGTTCATGCAGAAACTGACGATAACGTGGCCCGGCCTACCACGTAACCCGCCAGCGATACTGATATCGCTGCTTAAAAATGTATGCCCAAATAATAGCGAGTCGGTTTTGACAAGGTGCACTTTGGTTTGGCAAGGGTCACGGTATCACACCTGGAGATAACAGAGTACACCTATAAATTTTAATGAATTAGCGACGAGTTGAATTTTGAAATTCTTATCGCGAGGTTTACTTTAAGTTATGGCTGACTTGAATGAAATGGAAATTATTTTAGAGAATTTACAGGGCTAGTAAAGTTATCTTTGTAAACTGTTTGATGTCATGTCAGACCTGTCTAGTTCAGATTCACTTTGAGATTAATTTTGAGATAGTATTATACTTAGGTATTATAATTTTGCCTTCACCGAAATAAATTAAATCACTTTGTGCACCATTTCTATAGAACTCAGAACCAAAAGAGACATTGAAAAATACGTAGACATCATCATAAGAATAAAGAAGAACACAGAAAACATATAACTTTTCCCCTTTTTATAGCGTCTACAACTTTCGTAGCCGTTCGTAGCACTTTTCGTAGACCTTGCTACGCCGTAGCAAGCTTAGGTTGACCATGAATAAAACGCGATGTTTTTTTGTCTTACAGCAAACAATGTTTAAATGGAAAGTCAAATATATCATGCGAATGAAAAACTTATACTATTGGGTGTTATTGAAGAAGAAAATTCACTTAATTTTGGTTAATGATTTCTAATTTCGATTTTTATAGTAATTTTTTTTATAAATCCGAAAACGATCATGTATGAAGAAGATGCCTTGTTAAAAACTTAATGCTTGTTCAGTTCGAAAGTGAGTCAGGTGTGAGCGAGTGTGAGTTCTAATAGTGAGGGCCCTCGTAGCGGCTCGAGTGTTTTTACAGCACGGCCCGCGACACGGGTATGTGTGTTTAGATTTGCGCATGTTTTGACGATCAGCGACGAACATATTATTCTGTTTTATTTCGTGCATGTTATTTTGTTAAATATAGGTTTTAAAAAAGTACGTTTTTGTTTAAGATTTTATCATTATAGGATAACTATCCCTACTTATTATAAAGATAGTTGTAAGGTGGTGTTTAAGTTATTGGTCGGCTGTATTCAGATTCGTACTCGTGTTGTTCACCGGTCTACGTTTCGTTGTTAAATCTATGTTAAGGCATAAAATTTTAAAAAGTACTTACCTATAAGCATGCATGTTTGTTAAATAGAGGACTCTATTTTGGCTTTGCAAAACAGAGGTACTAACCTAAACATTAAAATTATGGCAAAAACAGCATGAAAACGAAACAATCTGTTTCAAAAAGTACAACGAAATAATGAATTTATGAATATTTTAAAAGCGCGGACGTTACCTTTGTACTCGCAATGAGGAAAACTCACAACATTTACATAACATTGTTTTGAATAAATCATTGTCTAGTTTTTTAGCTCGTTTAGGGATGTCCCACATCGGGGTTGATAACTGGTACTTTACCTACCCTACGTCCAATGAAGGACTCGACTTCATATCGCTATAGGATCTTTGAAACAAATATGTTCTTTGATTTTTCAAAAACAAAATGCACCCGGAACTATTTTCTTTTATCCTTATACCATCAAAACATTCGTCGTGCTGCTCATTTCTCGACCGCAACGAATATGACACCTCGAAATACGACAAAAACATTTTGCTTCACTCCAAAACTTTTCTCACACACTTATTTGGATGTAATAAAGTCGAAAATTGCTCGAAAAGGGAGATATGAAGAGAATAAAACCTTTTTGTATCAGGAGCCCATCTGTCAGGATGCTGGGACATTAATGTTTCATGAAGTCTGTATGTGTAGATCGGTATCAGATAATAGACATGGCTATGTCTCTATTTACTGTCACTCAATGTCTACGGGGAGCGAAATGTAACGCAAATTAATGTCACCACGGAATGAGAATGTTTTTCGTATGTTGAATTAGTTTTTGTGGATGTATGAGGTGGGGTTGCAACGTGGTCGTGGGTTTTTGGTAGTTTGATTGTGGTGAAGCTAATTATGTTTGCAATCTGGATGTTTGTGAGAAAAACGCTCGGCTATGATACGAAGAGATTTATTGAGAATCTGGCCGAGGTAGGTTACCTACTGAGTTCGTCACAAAGCCCATGTTTGGACTAATTATTATTAATTAACCCTTATTCTACATTATCCTTTCGAAACAGTTGGCTAAAGTTTTTATAGTTTAAGTCAAACTCATTAGATACAGTTGGGTCTAACTATGTTTAGGTGATTCTCTAATGTGTGCTAGATTGTAAATACGGTACATAAACTTAGACAGCACAAACCAAAACTGAACAAATCATACAACGGCGATTACAGTCCCACTCTCCCTGAAAAATATCAAGAAAAATAATATTTTCATAGGGAAATAAAGCGAACAATACATAGCTACCCTATTTCCCGCCGTCACGCGCAAGATGGCGGCCCCAACTATAAACAAAACGGGCACAGCGTTGCCTTATCGCAAAAATGTCGTCTATGACGTGTATTTCATTCGCGATTCCCCTGTGCCTTGGCGGAGGTTTCCTGCGGTATTTAGATAAATAGATACTATTGTCGTTGCTCATTTACTTGATCAGGTTTTGGTTTCTGGTAATTTATTTGTTTTCATGTAATTAACGTATGTGGGTTAGTGATTTTGGCAGTGTATATCTTAGAATGTTGAGGTCAGCAGACTTTATAGTTTATGTAGGTTACATTTAGATCCACTAGCATTACAAATTACTAAAAGCGTTAAACGCTAAACATATTTAAAACATCTCTCTGTCTTCTTGGTTTTTGTATATTATCTTCATGTGCGAGTCCCAAGATGTTTTATTTCTTTCCCTTTTTTAAACGATTGACAGAAATAGAACGATGTTGTAAATTCGTTTAGCGCTAAACTTATTTAGTGATTTTTAGTGCAAGCGGGCCTTAGTGTTATTTTTTACGTCTCGTGGGTATTTTGAGGAAATTGTCGCTTCCTATGGGATATGGGACATGGGACTTATAACATAGCTAGTCAAATGTGAGTGTTTTAAAGGAGCACCTCTGCCTAACCTACTTTTAGGTTTTTGTAATAAAATTCTATTATTACATCCTGTTTACCGATCAATATAATTGGCAATATGTTTGCAAAACATATTGCCAATACACATAGATTCGAATATTTAAACTAAAAAAAAATATGATTATATTTATCATTATTTTTTTTTCAATACTAGTTAGCATCAGTACTACCACTACGGGAAATACAGGTATTATTTTTATATGGAGTATTGCCCAATGGGAGCCAGGATCTTGAGTAGTGAACGGAAAACTAAAGGTTCATACATTACATTTATATGAGTACCATTTTACCAACTCGGATAGCTATACCTTGAGCTTTCAATGATTCGGAATAGAGTAGGTATCTACGCAACTCGTAATTCCTTTCATCTGGAAAACAGTAAGAAAAAGTATGTACCTATAACATTAGCTGTTGGTTAAAAAAACATAAAAAGGACTGGACGAAAATGCTAATCGCTTTTTAACGTTTTCAAAGATCGTTTCTGTAAAAAGCTAAATGGCCGTTGAATGTTAAAATTAATCTGTAAGGAACAGATTTTTTGACTTTTTATACTTAGTGTGTTTTTATATTCCAAATTTAAGAAAGATGTGGCGTCATCTACATCGCCACATGCAAACTACGCATCACACTGACGTCACGAAAAATTCTACATCGCGCAATCAGAGTTTACCGCGGTACTAGTATATGATACAACGTCTCGACGTCAATCGTCGGGCAGTTGCCCACCAGACCACACGTCTGGTCGCTGGATCCTCCCTTTTCTATGGAGGATGAGTAAACTTTACACCCTGTTCCTCATACCTCCATAAAGACATAATTTTATGGATGAGACTCGCACAGACCGGGGAAGCATGGCATGAAAGGGAGGAGGAGGAGGCCTTAGCAGTGAGTGGAACAAGGCTTGCCAATGATGATGATGATGATAATAATTATTATGCTGCAGTTAAGGGAGCATACTGTTTTTCTTTTAGTTTGTGAGTAATAAGTGAATTATATGTAGATGATGAGCTCATAATTTAATCTGAGGGTCTAGACAGGTGGCAATCGCTTTGAAAGCGTTTTTATTTCTACAACGTCTTTCAACAGGATTGACATAACCTGCACCCTAATTGCGTAATACACTATCAATCACAATCTGAATGATTTTGAAGCAAATTACTAATCCATTCCTTCATTTGTTCGAAAAATTTGTCTGCTCAACAACGTAAATAGCGCAATGAATGTTGTTGAACTGTCAAAACACAATTGCTTCGCTGCATTCCGTTAGCTTTTGGTCAGTCCCATATATTTTAACTTTTCCAATATCGTTATCGCTGATACGATTTCATCTTGTCTAGACTCTATGGTTTTGAAATATGTATAGGGCGTTTCAAGTAGAACTTCAATATGATTACCAACTATACCTACGTAAGTTATGGTATTCAAATTGGTCAAATTTGGTGAGAATTCTATGTATTTTCATGCAAAATAATCATAACTAACAGAAAATTACCGACAGCAAAAAGTATCAAGAAATATAGTTACAGGTGCACAAGTGAATATTCAAGAGACCCCACAATTAAATATAAAAGCACATAATATTTACGGTGCTCGGCTATGAAGACTATGAATGAATAAGGACGTTTCGCCAGTCTCGTCACGTGTCGGCCATTTTGTCGCAAAACGGCGGGAAAAGGGCTCGCGACGCTCGAGTGCACACAGGTGGGACCGCCATCGATACGATACGACGGAATATTGAATTAAGTATTTATTTAAATTAATGTATCATCAGAGCATTAAGTTTGGATTTAACTTTGATTTTAAATGAAAATAGGAATGTTTAGCTTTCTTGATAGGGTTTGTCCATGATAGGAGGCTTTTGCACTGCAGGCAGACGAAAAATGCTTTGGACGAAAAATGATGGAATAGTGGTCTTTATATGGTAGCTTTACTTACCTATGTCTGGCGATTGAATGACAAGTCAAGCTAGCTCATGTTGTTAAAACTACTGAGATTACTCAAAACAAATTGGTGGTTTGTAGCTCAGTAGAAATAGTTGATAATGCTTTTACGAAAAAACACAAGATTTTCTGTCCTCATTGTTTGTTAAGGATAACGGAAAGTATCTTTTATAACATCGCAATATTCTAGGATAGTTGATCAGACCTACACAGCTAATAATTGGTGGTAGGTAGAGGTCGAGCAAAAAATCCTTCACGATCGATATACAAGGTGTTTTTTTTTATATGTCATAACTCTAGGGTATGAATGAGACCATATCAAAGAATCAACTGGCATACGAATTATTTTTCAATTATCACTTTTTTTTGTTTTAATTTTTCACAGAAAATAATTCGATAAAGTCACGATTATTAATGTAAAACAACCTTACGTGAAATATGACAACGTCGCTTTTTCTTAGCTTTAATTATGAATGAAAAAGAATTACTTGAATTAATCAATGAAACTTCGATACCTATACACATCGAGAGCTTTGAAGATATCTTCGAAACCATGCATTTTTGGACCACACATTCTAGGACTTTTTTGTATTATTTTTACTTATAGAATATAACCCTAGAGTTATGACATACATGTAAAAAAAACACGCGACATTATAAGCGAGGTCGCATGTCATAAACTGCATTCAAACAGCCAAATTAATCCAATTTTGTTAAAAACAGATTTGTTTGGCAAAATCTATTCAATCTACGAGTATATCCCACAAAATTCGCTTAGAACCATCCTTTCAATGCTGCTTTCACCTTAATCCCGTTCCCTACTCCCGATTCACTACAAACAGACATAACTACATCCATAATTGTATGTACGTACGCCATGTATGTGTATGTTTGGAACCGCATCTCGTTCGCACAATAATAATTATATGTTGTGTTGTGTTTGTGTGGGTGGAGCTGTGGGCGGCGCAGCGTCGCCCCCGCCCCTCGCCTTTTTATTTATTATATCTTTTTTTTATCCATTGTTTTCACAGTAATGAGGTCGGTATGAAAGCTGCGGTTTTATGTTTGTTGAGATATCTGGCTGGAAAGACAGGTGTCTATGCCAGTATCGGTGAATGTATAGCTAGCTAAGATCTATATATTTTGCGAAGGTTGATTGTAAATTGCGAATGCGTCAACTGCTAAATTAATAGCTTACAATATTTTGTCATAAGTATTTAACAAAAAAAAAAAAAACTTGTTAAAGGTATCCTGTAAAACGGCACCGCATTGGCTCAATATTGGTAGGTACTGTGTTTCAAACTGTTATAAGTTCGATACAGATTACAGAATAGGATTTGATTGTAAATTTTTTAATGAACTGCAAAGCTGATTTGCGATCAGGATTTATATACTTAGTGCAGTTTAATCAGCAATTATTTATAGTCTTAATCAAACCGGAAACAGAAAATTTGATTTGACACGATTTAATATACTATCTGTGCTTTGTTCTACATCTATATATTCGTTTGGTCTAAACCCACCTTAATATGTAGTTACAAAAAAAATAAATAACGCAGAGAATCAGAGATCAGGCAACTTTAAAGCCGTATTGTATCCTCAGTCATAGATCTCGCTTTTAAAAACTGACAGATTCATACTAATCTCTACCCACTCAAATCTAGTTTAAGTACCTATAGTTTTAAAGTTGAAAGTACAATAACATCGTTCGGGAATACGGGCCAGACTAGCGACACGACTAAGTATTTGAGCCAGATTGAATATCTACTAAAACTTGGAATAGATTACCCTATTCAAACAATATCTACGAATTATAAACACCGAGCTACAGTTGACAATTTGGCATTACCTAGGTATTTGTAAGTGAAAAGATTGAAGAGCATTTCAAAGCTCACTCTTGGCAAACAGTCCCGATTCCAACGTTGCTGACTGACTGACTGTAGTCATGACCGGAGTCAGTAGAATTAGTCCAACCGCATCCGATTGTACAGTCAACACAAGCGATAGTAATCATGCAAGAATGATGTGTTTATGTATGTATGTGTGCGTGCCTGCAGCATTGTGTTGCGTCGCTATGACAGTAATAAACTAGCATCCAATCGTAACGGTGGTTTTATCCGGTAGCTGACAGATCACTGGCGACGAGGATGAGGAGTGATCTGTCAACAACATCAACATCAAGGAGTCTATCATATCTTAATACAACTACCGTATAATTCAATATTGCCCACGTATTGCTAAGATATTTCTTGCTTGCGCATTTATTAAACTGACACGTGCTAACCACATCTATAATTCGTAACCCATTCTTCAAATTGTTTACATTCCAACTGACACCAAACAAACCGTTTACGGCTCACGCTTATTCGAGCGCGAAACCCTAAAAACGAAGCCTACACGCCAGTATACCAGTCTATACCAATCTATACCTCCCTATACTTCCCTATACCACCCTATACCTACTCCACAGTACGTTCAAAGTACGTAACTGTAAATTAACATGTATAATTACACACAAACGGGCACGGAACCCTTTAGCGTTTACATGTTTTAATCCTGTTTCATGCGTTATTGGCGTTGTGCGGAACCCTTTGTGCGGGACGCTCGCGGAGGCACGGTGCGTGCTTACGTAATTAGTGGGGATTTGTACTTTGTTTTGAGGGACGCTTGTAGGTTAGGTATGTACCTATGTAGGGCTAGATAGATTTTGTGGTTGATGTGACAGGAGGTGTTCACATAATGTGAGCGCAAACTGATGCCATGCGTTCAGCACAGGCACAGCTAGTTGAATACTTCAACAGATGCGTGAAAAGCAGTTGATTTCCATTAACTAAATGTGCGAATCTCATCAGTGTCATTGGACAACAAACAAAATGTCAGAAATTCGAGTTTTTATTATAATATTAGTAGCTAATTATTAGTAGCTAAACCTAGCTGCTGGAAGCATATAATTCAAAAATAATTATCGTGAAAAGTGTCCTCAACGACTCAGTAACAAAAACCAAATTTTCACAAAACTGCTGGTGGCATTATTAATGCGAATTTTATTCAGAAGATGTCTGAAACCATTCTTCTTATGAGAGAGTGAGAGTGAGAGTGGTTTATTAATACTCAACCTCGCATATCGTAATATTCAAGTACCGCACCCTAATTCCCCGTACGGTCATCACAGAAGGGTTGTGTAATGAAGGCGAATTTAATTGCTATTTTGTCGGTACTGGTACGGTCCCACGGAGGGTTGTCTCGGGATGTATCCGTCCGTGGTCGTCTCATGTGCGCTAATCTGCGGATTTGGTGCTGGGTTGTTTCTGTCACCGTTGCTTGCTTTGTGGGTTTTTAATGGATTAGGGACCGTATGTTGTGCATAGATTTTTGGTTAGTTGAATGATGTATGATTGTGTACATTTGTCAAGATACTTGTTATGTAGTTCCAACTACAATCTAGCGGTGTTATAATTTCAATAAAAAACAAAATCAATGGCGGTATAATATCGATGATTGCCAATATGACAGTCGTGTGTATTTAAAACCCAAAATATTGTTAAACGTTTAGAAAAAATATCACAATGTGAAAACAATGTTCTTTCACTTTTTAATTTAATACAATCTCGTTGTTAATCAATAATTTGTTATCCCAAAGCCTTCGATGACTAAGATGAAAATAATAATAATACAAGGTGTCACATAATTAACACACAACCTCTTAAGGGGTCATTGTACTCATCATTATGAACAACTTTTACTATGGGACCAAACCTGAAATCGCGAAAAAAAAAATCTGCTGTTCCCTACATTTTGACGAGTTATGCGAACATAAATGTAGGGAGCAGCAGATTTTTTAAGGAATCCTCTTAAGGAAGAGGTTGTGCGTTAATTATGTTACACCTTGTATAATACCAACTTATTACTGTCCCACAGCAAGACAAAAGCCCTCTCTCTGACCAAAAACTTGTTAAATACCCAGAAAACTCCAACATTTTACATTCTTCCTGCATATAATACATACATGATTCACATTAATAATCCCTAAATATCATCAAATGGTATCAAAACAGACGCTTATGTACCATACATAGACTCCGTATGCTCCGCCGTGGTATGTCGGCATGTTCAAAGCGCGCGGCACAGACCCTTTGATCTGCCGCTCATACAGGCATACCTACATACAACTTAGTACATATAACCCTTCTATTTCGGTTCACCATCTTAGGGTTAAAATATCTTTAGAGATATACGAGTGGATTTGTTTCGGTATTTAGTGAATTCATTTGAAGGGAAGATTATAGTGTGGGTGAGGTGTATTTGAAGAGGTCTACAGCTGTATTGGGTAGGTGGTGGTGGATTTTCATGAGATGAAAGTGAAAGGAAGGAGTGTAGTAAACTAGAATATAAGAGGTGTTGTCTCTAGTTGAGAGTAAGAATAGCATACCTCGATGCCTAACAGCCAAAAAACCGGCCAAGTGCGTGTCGGACCACGCACAATGAAGGGTTCTGTAGTTGGGATGAGTTTATCCCAAGAACAAACTTAACATTGTAGTTGAAAAACATGTTCCCTCATACATTCCAACTGCAAATGTAAGTTGGTCGACCATTACCCGTTAACTTGTAAAGCCTACTTAGCTGTGATAGTTTTCCTTTTAACTTCGTTGTATATACTACTGCTGTGAATTTTTTCACATATCCAAAACTAACCGTTTAGCTGGCAGGGAGGGGGGGGACACTTGACTCTAACAAAAATTAGCACTTCAAAGTTTAATATTGCAGAAACGGATCCTTTAATTTAACTTTTTTTTTCACAAACCCGCAATATTATTGAAAGACCTAAACATCCCCACTTTCCGTGTACAGGAGTTACCATAAAAAAAAATCTTTTTCATGATTTTATTTTACTACTTTGTCGGCGTGATCAATATGTATATCCATGCCAAATTATAGCTTTCTAGTACTAAGAGTCTCTGAGCTAAGCTGCGGACGGACAGACGGACGGACATGGCGAAATTATAAGGGTTCCTTGTTGACAACGGAACCCTAAAAAGGGATAAGCGGCATTTTTTTGCGAAATCGACTTATATACATACCTATATCGATGCTTAACAGCCAAAAAGCCGATTCGAACCATATATGTATATAAGTCGATTTCGCAAAAAATGTCGCTTATCCCTTTTTGGCTGTTAGGCATCGACCTATCTTTTTATCATACGGCAAGTTTAAAGAACGGATATACTATTCATCATAGCATGAAAATTGAAGTTTTTGTTGTCCCAGGAATTGAGACGTTCTCTACCTGTAAAAATTACAGGTTTTTTAGAATATTAAGTACAGTTTATCAACCGCTTACAATGGGAATTTGAAAGGGAATCTGAAAAAAATATAGAGAAATTAATCTCAGTTAAGTAGGTACTATTCATAATGAGACGCTTTTTAAGTTACAGCACCCAAATAGCGTAACACACTATCAATGAGAATCTGAATGATTTTGAAGCAAACTGCTAATCCATTGCTTCATAAGTTCGAAAAATTTGTCTGCTCAACAACCTAAATAGCGCAATGAATGTTGTTGAACTGTCAAAATGAAACCGATTCCTACTGTGTGTTACGCAGTTACCACGCAGGCTTCGACTAAAATTCAGTTCACAAAGCTATTTTCTTAGCGAAATATTTAAGCACACAGAAAAATTGTGTCGTCTCAAGTATGTCCCGTGTTCAGCCGACAAACAAGGCAATGTATGTAAGTAAATTAGATAGTACCTATGTATTCAATGTCTGTGTTGGCAGTTTGATTTCCGCCTACCCTGCATCAGAACAAGGTAGTATTTGAAAGATTTTTGTTGTGAGTGACAAGATATTAGTACTTGCACATTCGGAGACCTACTAGGGGGGGCTTCTGGCTAAGTAATAACAGCCGCACGGGTCGATCGATCAGGTTAAGGGGGAAGCGTTAAGGTAGCCCGCGAAATTCAAATGTTCTTACGATTTTGGCAATTTGCAGCTCAGTGTCTGGGTGTATGTTGATTAAAGTATGATTCGCGACCGTAAAAAATATGTATTTACAGAATTATAAAATAAGAATCAGTAATACAATTCCTTGAGTTAGTATAATCCTGAAATGTTAAGATTTCATGAAATAGTCATTCAATAGACTTACTTGGTCTTAGAGAGTTGTATTGATGACTTTAATGATTATAATTCTGTAAACTCATATTTGTTACGGTCGCGAATCATATTTTAATGAACATACATCATAATACTGATCTGAAAATTGCAAAAAACGTAAGAAAATTTGAATTTCGCGGGCTACCCTGGAGCTTTCACCTTAAGCTATGCGAGCCACGGTTGGTCCGTGGAGGGGTGATCATCTTTTCATACCAAGACCCCTCCGTGCCTCGGAAAGCACGTTAAGCCATTGGTCCCGGCTGTCATTCGTTGATCTTTGACAGTCGTTACGGGTCAAGCTATTACTTCATTTTCACTTAGCGTTCTTTCTGACCTTTTTTCGTTTTGCTCGGCTTCTAAGGGTCGTAGCGTGATGTTAAATAGTCTATAACCTTCCTCAAGATTTGGGCTATTAAATGCAAAAGGAATTTATCAAATCCGACTCGCAGTTCTAGAGATTACCCCCTACATACAAACTTACAAACAAATACCTCTTTAAAATATTATCATAGTATAGATTTTTTTTTACTTTAGAATAGTTTTAAGCTTCATCTAAAGTAGATAATTTAAATAAATGTAGATAGTCTGTCTCCATATTAGCTTAGCGGCTGGGGCATTGACTCAATATCATAAAACTTGTAACTAGGTATTGCAAATTGATTACCTTGCTAAAATCTACTGGGTATTTCAACTTATGAGCTCTCCTTTTTTTTTGTTTCTTTTTTTTCCTTTATTCTTGTACATATATGTTTATTTTAGTGTTAGATTGTATAGGTATTGTATTTTAAGATTTGTGTACCTATAATAAAAAAAAAATCAAAAACTTAAAAAAAAAAACAAAACCCGACTTCCAAAAGCAAAATTGAAAAACGAAAATACAGAACCAAAGACAGCGATTTCTGAAATTAAAGTTATTTTTCACTTTTTCGCTATGGTACCTACCTCTACAACAATTTGTATAGGTACCACTACTTGCTATGTAAACAACAGTGACGGGAAGTTTTATAACATCATTAACGTGCACCAATTGGATTAAATACGTACCTATTATTGAAGTTAACTCAAAAACTAGCCAAGCAAAGTTTACAAAATTTTTATACCACCACGCAAGCTTCCTCTATCAAATGAAAAAAAAAAAAAATAAAATCTATCCACAATTGATGAACCAACATACATAAAAAAATATATTTATATAAACAGACAAATTGCGAGCCTCCTCCTTTTTGAGTTCGGTTAAAACACGTAAATATACATTTTGTGGTAGGTTTTCTTCCAAAACTCTTATTCCTCAAGTAATTCAATAAATGACCACCGTAAATAACCGACAATTTCCCCCAAAAACCGAGGCGACGATGTTAAGGACAATAACTTACGTGTACCATAAATAAATATTCAACACGGACGCCATACATCTCACTAATTTACTACTACTGAACCCATAATAACCATCTATTCACGGGTCCCCGCGAATAAATATCTCACGACATTTTTCTTCGCCTTATCTTGGAGAGTCCAGACTGGCCTCTATCCTTTTCCCCCTTAACTTTGCTTACATCTATCTTTCTCTCTCCCTCAGTATTTTATCACGGACCTTGCCACCTCCCTTTATTCAGTACGTTTTATTTAGTTTTCGCCCCTTAATGGATTTATTCGTCCCAGTCCTTTGACCTTGTGTTTGTCTCGCAGTTCGAAGCACCCATGATCTTATGGAGAAAGTAGGTGATGTGTTTTATGGGAGTTTTGGACCAAGAAGTGTGGGATGACTTTATAAATGGTCGCTTGAAGACTGTTGGGTGAAACTTTGGGAGATAATTCGGGTATTCATAAAGTCTTAGAGATTCGGTTGTCGTTTCGAGAGACTGTTTTCTGGGAAGAGTGAACAAATGGAAAGTTACGAACACATATTTATCTATACAAATAAATAAAATAGAATTATCTGTTTGTAATGTCAAAATAACAGCTTTTTACTAAATGCATGATAAGAAAGTATAAACGGTACCTACTTATAACAAAAAGACTATTTAAATCTTTTTTGTCTGTCTGTCTGTTTCTTCCGGCTAATCTCCGAAACGGCTGGAAAGATTTTGACGGAACTTTCAATGCCAGATAGCTGATATTATAAGGAGTAACTTAGACTACTTTTATTTTAGAAAAATAATTAGAGTTCCGCGCAAAAAAATAATACCCATAAAATTGTGAACAAAAATAATAACTCTGGAACTACCAGTTGGATTAGAATTTTTTTTTGCATTTGGTAGAATGGTAGCCCAATTGTCGAGGATGGTTATAGGTTATTTAAAATCACCCTACGACCCCTTGGAGCCGAGCAAAAAGAAAAAAGTCAGAAAGAACGCTAAGCGAAAACGAAGTAATAGCGCGGGCGGGTCGGAGGACGAGGGAGTTTTATTTAAAATGTGGCGGTTATTTTAGGATAAGTATTGTGTACTGTACGACTTCTGCGTGAACGATGTCGCGGGGCACAGCTAGTATTGCATAACAACATAAAATCACGCTTCTATTTCGATACCCTTTGGATAAAATTCATGCTAAAAAACATGCGAACAGAACTAAAAAAAGAGTGTATGTGTCAGCTCCGACGCACAATGGAGTTTACTCCGTGAAAGGTGCGCAAGGTACGTTGCGCAGAAAAACGTAACGCTTTTGAGTTAATGCTTGTGTTAATTTCACTCCTCATAAAATTTCCATACCGGGGGCCTTATATGAAGATCGATTCTTAAGGAGTAAACTTCAAAAGAATACGGAAAAGATGATGACGATTCATGTGACCAGTTTATTGTACCTACTCACCTACTAAGTGGCATAATTCAAGTTGTTTCTTTATATTGACGTGTGTCTAACATAACATAACACCGCGCCTATAATCCGCGACAAGGGTTAGAGCGAGGTGTAGCTATTACACCCACATTTCGCCAGTAATGTTTAAGTCCCATGTATTAAGGGGCGAGCCTAATTTTTCTTTCTTATCGAATAATTATTACTTGATTTCATCACCTCTTCAATAAACAAAACTAGTGTCCACGAAAATGACATAAACATAGACTATTATTGCTCCACGATGCATCCTGGGGTCATTATTGCACCACACGTCGTAAATAAGGGGTCTCAACCGCCTCACAGAGGGGACGCGCAAATAAAATTAGTTACGCTGCTTATCACCACGATACTTAACTGTCCTGATATGGGACAATTGTTTTATTTATCACTTATTAATCGTGATTTGGTTTGTGATGAAGATATAACATAACATCACGCTTGTATTCCCTGAAGGGTTAAGCACAGGTGTAGATACCTGCCACATTTCGCCAGTTATGTTAAGATCTCATGTAATAGGGGGCCAGCCTATTTACATGAGCCTGTATGATGAAGACACTGGATAGTTTATTAGATTAGATCAATTTTGTGTGTCTAAATAAAATCTCTTAGTTCCCTAGTTTGGAGACGAACCTGGCTGCAGCATTAGGTCCTCTGAGTTACCAAAATAAAAATGTATTATTATTGAAACGGAGCAGCTACATAAGGAGAAAAGGAAGTTGTCCAAAATTTTGCTTGCAAGAATTTATCTTAAGGCGAAAGCGCCAGGTAGCCCGGAAAATTCTTTTAAAAAAATGTTTTTTGCAATTTACAAGTCAGTATTAAGTTATATGTTGATTAAAATATGATTCGCGAGCGTAAAAAATATGTATTCACAGAATTTTAATAATTAACGTCATCAATACAACTCTTTAAGACCAGGTAATTCTATTGAATGACTATTTCATGAAATCTTGACAATTAGGATTATACAAACTTATGGAGTTGTATTACTGATTTTGATGATTATAATTCTGTAAGTTCATATTTGTTACGGTCGCGAATGATACTTTAATCAACATTGAACTTAATACTGACTTGCAAATTGCAAAAAATATAAGAAAGTTTGAATTTCGCGGGCTAACTGGAGCTTCCCCCTTAACACACTAACAAGTGAAACTAAAGCACAACTAAAGGAAATTATGAGAAAGAGTTCGTTGCGGTGTACCAAAACGAACATCTATACACCGTAAGGACTATTCTTGCTTGCAGCGCTCGGCCGCTATAGTAACGCTCGCTAACAGATGTGGTCATCGTATGCAGGGGATTTTGTTTTCAAATTGCTCAGATGTAAGTTTTCTTGATAGTACCTAAATACGAGCAGGTAATGTGGCGTCCAAAATTGAAAACAGTACCTATGTTTATGAGAGAATAAGGTGTAAGGGGAAACAGGATTTGAAAGGCAAATGTCAGCAGAAACGGTGTGATACACCGTTGTAATTAGAAGGTAGGCAAAAAGGTCAGGGGGTCTACTCCGAAGTATCGGCCGAATGTTCGGATTTTCTCTACTACACTTTTTTTCTATTTCGTTAGGTCGGTTCGGATCAGACCAAACGTCAACATGAAGTTCGGTCGGAGCCGAGTAGAATAGAATAACATTTATTAGCATAACAAACGAACCGACCGAACGAAATAGAATGAAGTGTAGTAGAAAACTTCCGAACATTCGGCCGATACTTCGGATTTACGCTTCGAATTAGGCCCCCAGGTGCGTAGTCCATACGTAGCAAACGGCGCGCGTGTATCGCAGAAATGTGAAGAATGTACGGTAAGGAATGAAAGGATTGTTGAAGTTTTGAAAATGTTTGCATGCTGATCGGTTATTTCCAACTTCAAAAAGGAAGGGCTCCAATTCGATCGTTTGTATTTCTTAGTATGCACCGATTGGCATACTTAATGCCTTTTTGTTTTTTAAGGCATAATTTGAATTAGAGTTAAGAGCGTTTACGACATACGGCATTTCACACAAACTTTCAAGTCCTTGTTTTTCGAAATGAGTCAACCGATTTTAATGAAACATCATACGCATAAGCAAGATACATAGGTCTAAAACGTTAGTTAAGAACATTTTCGAAATGTCTTATTAAAAAAAAAGATCATTGAAAATCTCTGTTTCTATGGAAAATTTAAAATCGGTCGAACTTAGCTGTAACACTATTTTTCCACCATTTTTTTTAACCTATATATCCTGCTTATGCGTATGAAGTTTCATTAAAATCGGTTCATTCATTTCGAAAAACAAGGATTTGAAAGTTTGTATGAAAAGCCGTACGTCGTGAACGCTCTTAAATTACTCCAAAGAAAATATGGATTCTGTGAAAAATGGCTAGCAACTGGGTTAAAACTGAGACGACGGCTGATATAAATGAATGGACAAAGAGAACACGCTGCGCCAAGCCCAACTGGATAACGGTAAGTAGTAGGATGATTTTGATGATTTGAGGAATATGTTTTTAACTTACGAAGCGACACGCGCTTCACTTGTGTTAACCAAGTGTACAAACACGCTGTGAATGTGTGCGAGAAGACGAGTAGCGTCAGCACATAACACACACGCGCAAATCCCCCACACACACTTCCGACTTCGCCATTGTCTCGGACGGTACCGAGAGCTCCTGCACTTACACACACATTCTCTGCGTATTTATACACTTGGTAACATATGTAAACCTCGTATCGCTTTGTGAGATAAAAATACTGTAGTGTTAGTTGAACACACTAGTTATGTATAATCTTCGATCAGTTTTAACTGGAAATCAGGTTGCAGTAAACTCAAATAGGAAACGAAATAATTAAACTTCGGAATGAATTAATATTTTCTCCCGCTAATGACAGATATGGAGGGAAATGAAAAGGCTTTCTTTCCGATCGGAATGCCTGTTGTCTGAAAATTTAAAGTTGCCCCAGTTTCAATTATTTACAGCGTCTACTTTTCAATTAAAAACCACAACTGAAAGGCACTTCGTTTATGATACGGTAAATTATATTTTAATTAAGAAACTTACTTAATTTTTTTATAATCATGGTAGTTGTTTAGAACTGACTTGATTTGTTGAAAATGACAGCCAGGCAGTCAATGTTGGGGTGCTTGAACAGGAAACCTCCCCGTGTGCCTGTGGGCTGGAATTCCCTTATGGATGCGTCCGGGGGGAAGGCCAGTCACCGGGACGGTGCACCCTGGGGTACGGGCAATGACTCCCCATTAGGTACTGTGTGCCTAAGGGGTCTTGTTGCCCGTATGCCAATATCCTGTCAGAAGTACGCTCCAACGTGTGTCTCTCTGTGCTCTAAGCAGAGACGCACAGCGGCGGAGTAAGAGCGGGCTCGGTGTGCACTAACTCTGCCGCCGGGCAGGCAGGAAGAGGCCTTCTCTTTCTGCCACCGTTATTCTCGTAGCCCCGAAGATTGTCAAGGTCATGTCTCTGACTTTTGACGGGGGTCGAGGGTCTTGGCTTAACCGCCCGGGCCGCGAGGAAGAAAACCTCTATAAAAAATCACCCCAAACCTCCAAGCGGCGGCGCACCGTGAGGGAGGTTGGTAGCTTGACTAATGGGTAGCTAAATTAGTCGCTAGTGCGAACCACTAGATTTTGAGATAATAAAAGTTTTTTACTCGTGGGAACAAAAATGGATTCTTTAAAAAAAAACAAAAACCGAAGCGAAGAGGAGGGAAGCGATGCGGGGTCGGAGTCCGACGCCGTATCTGGCGCGAAGGGCTCGTATAAGAGCCAAGAGCGCGAAGTGGTTGGGGCGGCTAAGAAGAACCTAGAGTTCTTAAAGAAGCGCCCCAAACCAGGGGATGGCCAGGAGTCTTCCTCGGACGGATGGGTGAGCTCGGCCCGGAAGAAGATCAGCCGGCGGGGTGGGGCCCATGAAAGTGGTGTGGGCAGAGGGCTCACCATGAAGGAGACCAGCAAGCTGAGCCGAGCCGGCCCGGCCGAGCCAGAGTCGCAGTTAGGGCCGGTCGCTGACGACCGGCCCTAACTGCGACTCTGGCTCGGCGGTGATGAGCCGGACGTCACTGGCGGCTCGAAATCGGAGCGAACGGTCAGGTTCGCAGAGGTCGTGGCAGCCGCTATTAAAAGTGTGGCCTTGAAGAGGACTCAGTCCTCTAAAGACCAGCCACGGCCTCCATTATGGCGGCAGCGGAGACCAGTCACATCGGGCCCCCGTCGGACGCAATGTCCGAAATGCGGGCGGAGGTCGCCCGTTTGACAGCCGCCATGGAGCTTCTCCGAAAGGAGAACGCGGAGCTCAGAGCGGATCTGGCTAGGCTTCGAGAAGCCGGCCCCCGGGAGGTGCCACAGGAGGAGGCGCGGCATGGGCAGGTCAGGCCCGTGCCTACTGAGGACCGGGTTCTGGCCCTGGTCCGACGGGAACTGGCTGCCTTCGGGAGCCGGTTTTCCGCCCTGGAGGCTATAGTCCTGCGGCTCCCGCTAGCGGCGAGCCAGCCGGCCTCGGGCCAACGGAAGGCGGCGTCGTATGCCGCCGCCGCGGCTGCCACGGCCAAGCCGGGGTCATCGGGGCAGGTAAAAGGCGGAGCCGTCCCGGAACCCGCGAGGGCCCCACCCCCGGCGGCGAAACGACCGCCCCCGCCTCCTAAATCCCCTCCGGCTGACGCCGAATGGCAAGTAGCCGGGGAGAAGAGGAAGGCGGGTAAGGCAGCAAGGGCGGCCAAAAAAAAGGAGAAGCGGCAGCGGCGCAAGGAGCGAAGCGTCGCGGCTAGGCTCCGTGCCCCGAAGTCCGCAGCTGTAGTGATCACACTACAGCCGGAAGCGGAAAAGAAGGGCGTGTCCTACCGCGACGTGCTTGCCAAGGCGAGGGCGGCGGTGAACCTCGACGAGCTCGGTATCGCCGATGGCGTCCGAGTAAAGGTCACTGCGACTGGGGCCCGGATGCTGGAGATCCCCGGTGCGGCCAGCGGCCCGACCGCTGACGCTCTGGCCGAAAGCGGCCAGCGGGTGGCTTAGGGCGTCCCTAAATGCGGACGAGGCCCGAGTGTCCAGACCCACCAAGCGCGCTGATATGCGCATACTGGGTTTGGACGACTCAGCGACGGAGGGAGAGGTGGTGGCCGCCGTTGTTAGGACTGGAGGGTGCTCAGCCGAGCAGGTTAGGGTAGGCACCATCCGTCCTGACTTCACGGGGATGCGAACCGTTACGGTGAGCTGCCCCGTGGCGGTGGCCCGGAAAATTACCGGGGAGGGCCAAAGGCTCAAGGTGGGCTGGGTTTCCACGCAGGTGAAACTGCTGGAGCCCAGACCTCTGAGGTGCTTCCGCTGCCACGTAGGCAACCACGTGGGAGCTAAATGCACCTCGGAGGTGGATCGTAGCAGCCACTGCTTCTGCTGTGGTCAGCCCGGTCACAAGGCCGGCTCGTGCAAAGGCACGCCGCACTGCTTCGCGTGTGCGGCAGCTGGCAAGCCGGCCAATCACCGGGCTGGGAGCAAGGCCTGCACTCCACCCGCCAAACCCAGGGCCAGCAAGCCCTCCGCCACCGTCGTCACCGCCGCAGCCGCCGCCACTGCCACCGCTGCCGCCGCCGCCTCCACTGTCGCCGCCGCCGCAACCACCGCGGCAGGGCCCTCACAGGGGGTTCGGGAGGGGGCTGATATGGAGTGCCAATAATGGCCCCATTACGCCTCCTCCAGGCGAACATCAACCACTGCGCCTCCGCTCAGGATCTGTTGCTCCAGAGCATGGCGCAGTGGTCGATTAACATCGCCGTGGTCGCTGAGCCGTACTTTGTCCCGTCCAGGGATGACTGGGTGGAGGACCTGAGCGGCTCAGTGACTCTAATTTCATCGGCCGCCGCCGGTACCCCGTCCCTCGAGGCGGTCAAGAGGGGACGGGGTTGCGTGGCAGCACGGTTCGGGGAGATTGTCGTGGTAGGGGTATACTTCTCCCCGAACCGAACTCTCGCCGAGTTCCACAACTCCCTTGCGGAGTTGAGAGTCGTCGTCGTCGGGTTCCGTTCCCTGCCTGTGCTCGTCCTTGGGGACTTCAATGCCAAGAATGTGGCTTGGGGTTCCCGGCTTACGGACACACGGGGCAGGATGGTGGAGGACTGGGCTCTGGAGACGGGCCTGGTCATCCTAAACCGGGGTTCTGTCCCCACGTGTGTGCGGATGCGGGGTGAGTCAGTGGTGGACATTACGTTCGCCAGCCCCGCTCTGTCGCCGCGTGTCGTCGACTGGCGCGTCATGGAGGGGGTGGAGACCTACTCCGACCACCGGTATATCCGGTTTGACGTCTCCGCCCAGACCTCGAGCGCGCCGGTCCGACAGGCCCCGAGTGGTCCGCGGTGGGCGTTGAAGCAGCTGGACCGGGAACTCCTCCTGGAAGCCTCGATCGTGCAGGCCTGGGTGTCACCACCGGACAGGCCTGCTGACATCAATGACGAGGCGGGGTGGTTCCGGGAGGCCATGTCCGAAGTATGCGACGTGGCAATGCCCCGGGTCCGGCACGGACGCGCCCGGCGCCAGGTGTGCTGGTGGTCGCCGGAGTTGACGTCTCTGCGCGACGCGTGCGTTGCTGCGCGACGCCGGTACACCAGGCACCGCAGGCTCCGTATCCGCCCTCCGGATACGGAAGCCATTCAGGCGGAGCTGTACGAGGGGTACAGAGCGGCGAAGACCGCCCTCCGAGCGGAGATCCTGCGGGCCAAGGGACTGGCCCGCGAGGAGTCGCTGGAGGCTCTGAACAGGGATCCGTGGGGACGCCCGTATAAAATGGTGCGGAACAAACTCCGCCCATGGGCTCCCCCGCTGGCGCAGAGTCTCCGGCCCCAGCTCGTGGAGGACGTGGTGAGCGCTCTGTTCCCTTCGCGAGGGGAACATACTCCCCCGCCCATGGCTCCGTCACCGGGGAGAGTGGAACCGACGAGAGATGTCGTGCGGTGTCCCGCAGGGATCGGTTCTGGGACCGCATCTGTGGGACATCGGGTACGACTGGATGCTGCGCGCCGACCTCCCTGGTGGCGTCAGCGTAGTTTGCTACGCTGACGACACGCTGGTCCTGGCGCAGGGGAGGTCGCACCAGGCGGCGGCCGAATTAGCGGCACGCGGGGTTGCGACAATCATAGAGAGGATCCGGCAATTGGGACTCGAGGTGGCCTTGCACAAGTCCGAGGCCATGTGTTTTCATGGTCCTCGGAACGCGCCACAATCGGGTTCCCAAATAACGGTAGGAGGGGTTCCCATCGGTGTCGAGTCGACGATGAAGTACCTAGGACTCGTCGTCGACAGCCGGTGGAATTTCGTGGAGCATTTCCGACGTTTGGCTCCCAGACTGGAGCGGGCCGGGGCTGCCTTGGGGCGGCTCCTGCCCAATCTGGGGGGTCCAAACGCCTCCTGCCGGAGGCTCTACGCGGGCGTCATGCGGTCTATGGCCCTTTACGGAGCTCCGGTGTGGGCGCGTTCCGTGAGGCGGCGACCGGTCCGTCGGTTGAACGCGTCCCAGAGGGTCATAGCCATTCGGTTAGCCCGGGGATACCGCACGGTCTCCGGGGAGGCGGCGAACCTCCTTGCCGGATTACCACCATGGGATCTGGAGGCAAAAGTCCTCGCGCACATGTGGGAGTGGCGCGAGGAGGCAGGACGCCGGGGCGTAACTCCGTTGCCGCGAGAAATCGCGGCACGGCGGACAGAGCTCCGGCAGGATCTCATGGCGGCATGGAGAGTGCGATTGTCGCAACCCAGCGCTGGGCACGCCACAATTGCGGCGATAAGTCCCCTCTTTGAGGAGTGGCTGGAGAGGCGCCACGGCGTCCTCACCTTCCGCCTGACGCAGGTCCTCACCGGACACGGGTGCTTCGGGAGGTACCTGTTCCGGATAAGGCGGGAGGAAACGCCCGGGTGTCACCACTGTGTGGATCGCCCGGAGGACACGGTGGAGCATACGGTGGAGGTCTGCCCGGCTTGGGCGGAGCACCGCCGTGTCCTCGCGGAAGCGATCGGCGGCAGCGATCTCTCGCGTCCGGCCCTGGTCCAGGCCATGGTACGGAGCGAGAGTGCATGGGAAGCCATTACCTCCTTCTGCGAAGCAGTAATGCTCGTGAAGGAGTAGGCGGGACGCGTGAGGGAGAGGCAAGCTTTGCACCCTCACGCCCCTAGTCGCCGCAGGAGACGCCCTGGGCGTCGGGAATTGGCAGCCGATTCCCGGCCACCGTAGGCGCGGGCTTGCGGACGGCGAGCAATGGGTAGCTCGCCGTCCGGTAAGGACCAAGCCCGAGTCGACGGCGCGTCGTGTTCCACGCGCGCCTCAAAGAGATGTCAGCACTATTGACAGGGTCCGCTAGGGCCGATGCCAGCTAGGGTTGCGGGATGTTCGAAAGAGTTACCGTGGCTCCAGCACAGGCAACAGAAGGAACACGAGTGGGTTTTAGTCAGTAAAAGTCTGACACGCCCTTCCGCTCCGCCCAGAGCGGGAGAAGTCATTTGATGATTTCCCATCCACAAAAAAAAAAAAAAAAGGCAGTCAATGTCAGGGCTGTAGACAAATTGCATTTAATTTCAGTATTAGAAGAGTTCTTTGTGAAGAATCTTGGTGCTGTTCAAATGTATGATTTATGTATATACAGCGAGCCGCGTTAAAGGCGACATTAATTTAACACACGTATACGGTTTCGCGTCTTCGTTTTATGAAGATATTTTAATTTTTATTAAACGTCATTATTTATTGATTTATTTACAATTTAGCTTGAAGCAACCTGGACTTAAGAACTGTAGCGCAGAGCTCATTTGCCGGGGTCACGGATCATAACATCGCATCAATGAAATTAAAACAAATAACGTGCAAAGAGAAGGCGAATTGAAGGAAAGAGAGAGCTTTATTATTTAGTTTGTATGAAAATTTTAATTTTCGAATTATTTTATCTTATTATAATTTGTATGACATGATTACTGGCCACTAGCCTACCCGTGTGTTAAATTAATGTCACAAATCCAGACTCGATACTGATACTGAGAATTCCTAATTGAAAACCTAATTATACTTCATGGTCAGCAGTAGCGCTTGCTAGATCATCGAGGCAGTCTGAATGTATATTTTATTCTTCAAATATCTAAACGAATTGAATAATAAACAACACAATGTGATTCAAATAATGGATTTAATAGTCTAGTATGAATTGCGTTACCACCAAAACAACAGATTATTTAGTAAACAGTTATACAAAGGTGTCAAGAGTGAGTCGTTCCCTAAAGCTTTGTTACGCTGTAGCTCAAAGCCGCTTGTCTTTAACCTCAAGTACTGCCGCCGGCAACACTTTGTTGGCCAATTACTTGCCAGGAGCTTTACCTACGGATGACTGTTGGTAGAACGGTTTTTCTTGGAAATCTATCTACCTATAACAACGTATTAAGTACCTACTTCATTTTGTATCATTTATATTCTTTGCCCTTTAAAGTCTTAAAATCTTTGAAGTCTTTTTTATATCTTACTATTTTTTTGAAGGGAAATTGCCTTTTGCACGAGATAAAATAAAAAAAAGAAATTTCTTTTGATTTTGCTCATAGCACACGTACCTATAGGCACTGCATCGGATCACCGTGTCCGTCCGTCCGTCCGTTCGTCCGCAGCTTAGCTCAGAGACTCTTAAGTACTAGAAAGTATAATTTGGCATGGATATACATATTAATCACGCCGACAAAATGGTAAAATAAAATCTTGAAAAAAAAATTTTTTTAGGGTATCTCCTGTACACGTAAAGTGGGGATGTTTTTTTTTCTCGTCTACCCCATGGTGTGGGTGTTGTTAGAAAGGTCTTTCAAAAATATTGCGGGTTGGTGAAAACAATTTTTCGATTAAGGGATTCGTTTCTGAAATTTTAAGCTTTAAAGTATCTACTAATTTTTGTTAGAGTCAAGTGTCCCCCCCCCCCTGCCAGCTAAACGGTTAGTTTTGGATACGTGAAAAAATTCACAGTAGTAGTATATACAACGGAGTTAAAAGGATAACTATCACAGCTAAGTAGGCTTTACAAGTTTACGAGTAATAGTCGACCAACTTACATTTGCAGTTGGAATATTTGAGAGAACAAGTACAATGTTAAGTTTGTTCTTGGGATAAACTCTTCCCAACTACGGAACCCTTCATGGTGCATGGTCCAACATGCACTTGGCCGGTTTTTACTAGCTGATCCCGATACGAGTCAATGACGTTACGATGGTGATAAGTGTTAGTTGCTGCAGTATGGAGTTTTATAGAATGAATGCTGACCGGCTTGAGTTGAGGCGAAGCTGGTCCGGTACAGTTACCGGAACAGCTTCGCCTCAACTCGAGCCGGTCATAGGTAGTAGAACCAATAAATAATTAATCTTCGTTTTGCGATTGCATGCGACTGGCTGTACTACACGGTACTACTCGGCTACTCTACACGGTCGCCAACCGCGTCCCAGCAGACGTGACCTTGGTAGTTTACAGCCCTGTAGATCGTGGTTTATGACCAAACATTGAAACAGCTTTGCTGGTCGCCACGCAAGATCACCTCGGTCGGGGATGCGGTTGGTGGTCGGGATTCTGGCCCTTTAAGTTACCGTCTGATAATATCGATTTAAAATAGCCATATAGCCTGATTTTAATTCCGAGGATACAAGATCTATGCTGAAATGTTATGACTACTGGTAAGTATCTATCTATCAAAACCAGTCCGTTAACTAAGTGGCAAATCTAACCGAAATTCTTGAAGTCCCCAGAAATCCGATGCCCGGAAGCAAATTGTCAAACAATTAATAAAATACTAAGCTCCTGCATTGCACGGTTTCTACGACTTGACAAAACATCAAGATTTATTTATTACTAGCTGTCGCCCGCGGCTTCGCCCGCGTGGATGTCAATATTTCCCTATTTGAATCGGATTTTGTTCACAATGTGCTTGGTTTTATTTTTTGCGCGAAACCCTAATTATTTTTCTAAAATAAAAGTACCCGAAGTTACTCCTTATATCATCAGCTATCTGCCAGTCAAAGCCTCTTAAAAATCGGTTCAGCCGTTTCGGAGATTAGCCGGAATAAACAGACAGACAGAAAAAAATTCTAAACATTGCTTTTTCGATCAAAGTATCAGTGTATATGCATTTAATAAAAATCTGTTAATTTGACATTACAAACAGACATTTCAATTTTATTTATATGTATAGATATATAGATATGTTAGGTAAATATTAATGTAACAAACAAATAAACCTCTCGGAATAAATTCTCTAAATGATGACGAAAACCGCATCAAGATCCGTTGTAGTTCTGTGTGACCGCGTTGTTCTTCAACAAGACAGACACGAAAAGCGGCTTTAACTTAATACAATCTAACCGCAATTCTGGAATACTCCAGAAATTTGATGCTCAGAAACGAATAGCCAAACAATTATTATAATATGTAGCGCCTTCGCGGAAGGTGTCAGTCAATCGGCCATGACATAGCCGATGGACGGCTATCAGCTATCGGCTTACGGCTTTACCGGCACTTTCACGCACTGGCAACCCGACGTGGAGACGGTGGCACTTTCGAATTATAATTTTATTTGTTTAGTTACTTTTTATTGATGGCAATAGGCTCGCCCCCTATTACATGGGACTTAAACATAACTAGCGAAATGTGGGTGTACTATGGGTACACCTCTGACTAACCATTCGGGCAAAAACAGGCGTGATCTATGATGTTATGTGTTACTTTCTGTTTGATAATTTTCATGTCTGTTGGTATTGAATTTTCATGTCTGTTAGTATTAGTAATGAAGAGATTGCCTTAATTAATTATCAGTTAGTGTTATTGGGTTTTGCCATCTAGAATTACGCAGTAGCATCCCGGAGTTTAGCTATGTTTCCGGTTGGTGACAATAGGCTTGCCACCACCTATAGGTACACCTCTGCTTAATTCTTCGGGGATTACAGGCGTGATTTTATGTGTGTAAGCGCAAACGAAGACAAAAAACTTATGGCGTATGGCGTGACTAGCCGTTTTTGGGTCGATATACCAGCCCAAAAATACTATCCTGATGTCGATTTTCACTGCACAATTGCAGGTAAATGGTAGAACATGGTAGAAGGCGGTTCAGGACTTAGACTCTGAATAAAATAGAAATGAGGATGAGTCAAGGTCACATTACATAGAATCTTGTGGAAAGTCTTATCTAACAAATACGATAATATATTTTTATAAAAATCCTCTTACAAAGCGTGCGCTTTCGCTGCGAAATAACATGAACGTTCCTTTGTCTAAGACATCGCACAAATCGCTTATAATTGGTTCTCAGAATCGAAATTAAAAATTCCATATCTCTAAACGGCTGCAGCTATGTGGGTGTACCAGAAAAATTCTCAAAGCCGCCTAATTGGATACAGAGTACAGACCACTACAAAGGGGGATGTTTCAGATAAAAATGAAAATTAAATCTTCCAGGCGGATGGGCAGAGTAATGTTTTTGACGGTGCCGTAGGCGGGCGGGTCCCCCGCAGTCCTCCCGCCTCCCCTCTCGCCCCACACTAGGGGAGCCGCAAATCGACTATCAAAATGCTGGTGAAAAAGTTTTGTTGCGTTGTTCTCAGTGACCGTCCGCCGCACGCTTCCCTATGTTGCGATTTTGGGATTTTTTTTTGCCTGTTAATTTGCTGTTGCTGTGTGCTTATATTATTCGTTGTATACGAGAATGTTCGGCCACGCTGTGCACTTCATTTGCTGTTATTGATTATGCATAATGTCTGGTGCGGGTTGATGTACTTTTGGATTTTAAACTGGGCATGTGTTGCAATATTACTTGACACTATGCAATCAAAGTTTGAAATGGACGTCTTAATTAGGACCAGACCAGGGCTAACTTTACAGTGATGAGTCAACACAATTATTGCATCTCAAACGTTAGTTTGGCATAACTTTAAAAGAATGGCGGGCGATCTTATTATTTTTTATTCGAAAAATAGCAGACAGTCGAGATATTCAAATATGTTTGAACAGTGAAAGATATTTATAGCTTTTGTGATAGATAAGTGTATAATGGCAATCCTGAAAACACACATCCACAAAGAGAAAACCCGTAACAAACTCCACAAAAAAAAAAAAAAAACACTTGGCACTGTACTTTATGGCCCGGTGTTTTTTATAGCAGCTATTTTTTTGGGTAGAATGGGCCCTTTTTAGTATATTTTTGAAAACCCCAAAGCCAGTAAAAAATTGCCAGTTACCTTCGGGATTGGTGAGATAGTGGGAGTATTAAGGGTGGGGAAGATCACGTGGCGGGCCTAAATTTGTTTCCAAGCAATAATAATATGGTGTAGTCGACGGAGCCCCGCTTCACGAGGCTCCTCTGGTTAGCAAAAAATAACCACTTAAGGAGATGGCGGGGTCTTTATTCGCTTGCTTCGTTCGCTCACTAGACCCTGTCATCCGGGTGCCCCCAGTCCCGAGCTCGATTCGCTCGCTATTGCATCCTAAGTTCTCATTGCCTTTTTTCTAAGTCGGTATGTGTAAGTTTTGTTTATTATGTTGGTTTAGTGTGTAATGTAATGAACATAAAAAAGAATAACTGTCAAACGTTAGCATCACTTACATTCGATTATGTTTCGTTACCCACGATCTTTTAAAAGTACAAATAAAACTTTATTATTATTAATTTCATTAAATATTATTTGGTTCATAATTGAGTTCATTGCAGCAGCAGCTATTTAAAAATTAATTAAAGTTAAAAACTTATAATATTTATGTTAAAATCCATTAAAATCCACTGTCACTTTGTCTGAACATAAAATGGAACAACCTAGGTGTAAAATTCGTACATTATCTGTGGTAAATGTCAGATATAAAACGTAAGTAAGTTGAAATTAAAAAGAGCCAAACACTTTCACAACAAGAAACTAAAATTATTCCACTTACTCTTCTTCATCGACGTCATATCTCCTCCATTGCAGCTAATAGCCTGGGGCCCAGGACTCAGACTATGCAGCTGGTAGGGCGGGGTCCTGGCATCAATCTGCGCAGGCCAGGGGGCGCGGGGCCAAGCCGGGGACGCACCCGGGGCCCCCAGCAGTCGCAAGCGCTCGTAGACCGGGGTTGAACACTCTGGGGATGGTTGCTGGTTGTTCGCCTTCTCTTTCTGGGCTGCTAGGTTGCGGAGCACCCGGTTTATGGAAGATACCTGGTGGGGAAATAGGGTTGAGGTTAAAAGGTGCATGAACTAAATGGTAAAGAATAGGCAGTGCTGTTTATACTTAGATGAAATACTATATTACATTACTAGCGACCCGCCCCAGCTTCGTACGGTTTTTACGACTAGACAAAACATGGAGATTTCTTTATCATATGTCAGTTTAATATTAATGTACTATACACATAAACCTGCCGGCATAAATTCTCCAAATGGTAGTGAAAACCGCATCAAAATCCTTTGCGTAGTTTAGAAAAACAACGCGGTCACAGTCATGATGTAAGATGTTAAGAAATATTTTTTTTTTTTTTGTTTGAAGGATGTTTTTATGGGCAATACTTAGTTTATTTTACTATAGCTTTCAAAGGGTAAACTGCCAGATTCTCAACGGGCAAAAAGATCGGAGACTACAGTTTTTTGTAACTGGTAGTCAGGACGATTCGGTTTTATGTCTTAGTCTACGTTGACGACACTCACTGGTGCATAAAGGTAGCCTGATACCAGGAAAGTAGCAATAGGCCCTCCTTTCCTCTTTATGGCCCTGTATCCCCGTGTAATCTAATCACAACATTGGTAAGCTAGGTGAATCATAATTGTTAAAACCTCTAACAAATCCTTCCAGGCTTAAATACGCAGGAGGGTTGTGGTTTTAAAAAAAAGAAAACGTAACCTGATCATCCCTTACAGCCTAATTCATCATCCATATCAACATTAAAAAAAAAACATTGACCCAATTTTTAAACATCGAATGAAATTCCCAGAAATCAGATCGATTAATGAGAAAGGTCGAGGTTTGATAACAAAATAAGGATAAAACCTATTGGCTGTATGAGTGAGGGCCTGTGCCATGATACCCGATGTTTATAATAAAGGGCAGTGATGACACGCGATCGGAAGGGCGTGATCTAAATTGATTAATAAAACGAAAGATTGATACAGGGTTTGAAGTGTTTAGTGTTGTTTAAATTATTGGATTTTAAAGCACATCTCACAGTATCTATTCCAGAGGGCCTAGACAAGAGGCAATCGGTTTCAAGCTTTACATATTTCTAGGATTGACGTAATAAGCTCATAGGTCATTATTGTCATTATTGTCAATCCCATACATTTTTGATGTTTCTATCATGGTTATCGCTGATATAATGTCAATTTGTCTAGGCCTCAGATTTACACTAACAAGAGTCTTCTTAGAATAAGTAACTCGTATCTACCATTGTCGTCTTATGCTGTATTCCCTCGGCCCGCTTTCTCACAGGTCAAATCGCAGCAGGCCAGGCCGACAGGCCATGGGCCTGTTGTGAAAATGCTCGGCACGGGCCGCGACAGGCCTCGACAAGCCTCGACAGGCCATTGGACGGCGGTATTAGAGGGACAACACACAAAAGCGTTGCGACGTCGCATCGCAAAATTCTGCAATGGCATCCGAAGATTTTCTTAGGAAATGCCCGAAGCTTCTGCCTTGCGACGTCGCTCCGTCTTTATTTGTGTCCACAAAAAAGCCATGAGATGTGCAAAAAAGAAAAGAAAGAAAATACGTTTATTTGTGGTAAACATGACGCAAAAAAGGAACACAAACACAAAAAGAAACAAGTTGGGGGGAAAATATACGTCACATCCACGCAAAACGGCCATCGCTCAGCATAATGCTGCAACCCTATGCGAGACAGAGCCCCAGCGCTGGTTTTCAGCGACAGCCGGCGTTGACGTGATGATGTCAGCCGGTGCAGCATGCAATGTCATTTAAAAAGAAACAAAATAAACACATAATACCTAAATCTAAAATGTTTTTATAATTACAATATTTAAAATGCAACTGATTCCTTTCGCACACCAATCCGTTTGATTAAAGTCCTTTGGCAACATCCCCCTCATGAACCCCATCATGGTGGTCTTTAACAAAGTTCAAGTAGCCATAATATTAACAATAATTAATTAGTTTAATCTGTTAGGAATCTATCAACATGCTATTAAAAGATTTATTTTATGATAGTGTCACGTATGGGTGGGACCGATGTGACCAGTTATCGATGATACCTCGTATTCATAATTCTAAATCGGTAGGAAAACACAATATTGATCTGATATTTTCAAATGTATAAAAAAAAAATTGAAAAAAAATAAGTTTTGCACCAAATATCTTCTAATCCATGTTTAAAAGAAAATCCATGCACTATAATATAGTGTTTCTTACGAGTTTTCTTCAAAACATCGTAATATGATTAGGATGCGCGTGCGCAATAGCTAATGTATGCTCAGATAGAGTTGGTAGATAGGAAGCTAGGTAAAATTAAAGCTACCCGCAAAAGCCTTTCTTATTTCAGGCCACCCAAACTCCCAAAAATATGAAATAAAACCGAATATCACCTCGGCAACTGTCACCGCGGCATATGACGCGACGTAGTAACTTAGACGTAGGGCAGGAAGGCAAGGTAAGACGATAGACGGTAACCCGAGACGCGACTCGCGGTGGTCCGAGCACCGTCGTGACTGGCATATGACGGAATGCCCGATGGACCGAGAAAGCGCGCCACGTTTGAAAAACGAACGCTGTTTTTTGTTTTTTCTTATACTTTTTTCAAGTCTATGATTAAATGATTATTGTTGTTGACAGTTCGAATGTTGATTTGTCTGATCGTATGCGTTAAATGTGGTTGGTATTTGTTTATTAATAAAATCCATTAGCACTGCCGCTACTACTTGACTAAATTACCTAATATATTTAAATAAGAAATTAATAATTCCATTCGTTTGATCAAAATTAAACTTAAAAAGTAAAATATTTTAGTTATTATAGAGATGTAGGTATTTAATTTAAAACTTTTACGTGAAAGACTTGTTCGATCAGAAAATTATAACGAGACGCATAATTAAAAGTCAAACGGCTGACGTCTGTGAAATTAAATAAAAATAGCTGGAAAGGGTTGAAGTTTTCTTACAAATGAAATGGAAATTTTTAATAAGACGTTTGTTGAAGAAAGCACGCTGAGAAAGAATCAATGATTCGAGCCAATTAAATACTTATTTGTTTGTTTGTTATTTTGTTTATTAATTGGCAACGCAGTACCTAAATATTTCGACTTGTTACGAAATAAAGAAAATTGATGACGCGTTGTAATAAGCAAAATACAGAATTGTCTTGTTAATTTCAATTTTGTTCATAAATTCCGTTTTAAAGTTAACTGGAAAACCTTCTATCAATTGATCGAAGTGGAAAACTCTTGATGTTACTTCAAAATAATATTGCGATAAAGTATGACTAAGTAAAAAAAATATGGAAGCAAGATGTGCCCACAGGATGCGCCGAAGCATGAAGATAACGGATAAGAACAACCGCAAAATGAACAAGTGCAAAGAAACTTACACTTTTATTTAAAAAATCTACATAAATAAACTACCGTACTACAATATTTTCCAGCCAAAAAACAATACCCCATAACAGAATTTCATTACGCATAGATATAAATAAGCGACCCGTTCCCAAAGTGTGGCCATGTGTGAAAACAGTCTGCGCTGTCCGTTTATAAAAAAATAAACTCCACGCAAAGTACAAACGTGTAAACAGTCCCTTAATTCGAATTACACACACCGATTGACTTGTTTCTACGATTGTACTCGACTAATACACCAATTAGTAAATAACCCTTTTAGTAAATATGTTTATATGTGTACACGGATTAATTTTCTTTAGATGCATGAACTTAGACAATGTCCCATCGACAATAGTAGGTACGTGCTCATTTCATTTGAGTAATTCCTAATGCAGTTTTTTGTGGTTTCAGAATTAAATATACTTACGGTTAATTGGTTTTATTTATTATTTAGTCCGGGTTTTGATTTCCAGTAGCTGGGAATTTTGGGATTAATGTCTACTTATGTGGTTAATCTTTTCTATTGCCATGAAAGAGTAAGTGATCCCACGTTATTTACAAAGCCTGACATCGTAGCGCTCGCCTTGTAAAAAGCTATGTTATAATTATGACTAAATTCTGATGATATCCGAGTCGCGTGAAGCCAATATCTGTGTATATGACAACGCTGGCAGGTGATAAATAGTACATAGACATTGTCCTGCACTCTTTAAAGAAAACAATCAAACAAATCTGTTTTGAGTTAGCACCTTTAATATGAGCTATTTACGCAACAGAGTTTGTTTTTCATTATTGAAAGAGACAAATAGCGCAATTATGTTCACACTCAACACATTTCTGAAGACACGCGTTGAACCGCTACATAATTGTCCCTTAAAAGAAAGTAAGAGGGCTAGCCACAATCTGTGCCGAATTTGGCGCGAGTTAGAATGAGACAGAAGTATTGCATCCATGGAATTCATAGACTCATATAGTTTACATTCGTTTGTTATTATTTCGGCCAGTTGAACTATGACATTGACCTCGGCGCTTGTGGAGTTACTGTACAACTGTCATATATCAGTGTTTGTTTTGGTTATTACTAGAAAAAAAAAAAAAAAAATTGACAAAGGAAAATAACTTTAAATACTTTTTAAGTATGGTGTGTAATGATTATGAATATCGTATTATAAACTACGAATCAAGGAATATCGATAGTTTTGGCGCGCAAATTGACTGCAAATGGAAAGAAAGCAAGGAACACTGAAAAAATAGTGGACATTCTAATAAGAAACGAGGCCATTGTTTATCTGAAAGTGTTAAATTAAATAGACCCAATGCAAAAAAAGCACTGAACAATTTATTACTGATTACTAACTACTTTATTTCCTTGGTAATTTTTAATGTTTTGATAAATGTATTGTATAATTCTAGTTTTATTTTTGTCTGGTTTAAATATATAGGTATCAGAAAAGAAATGCGACTATACACGCACCGAAACTCTTTAAATATTATCATCAGTAACCATGAGTTAATTCATAATAGCTTTGTCCATTAGAAAATTCATAACATCCTTAATAACGGGGACGCATAATATTGCGACTCAACGCCCAGAGCGCTGGTTCATACACAGATATTGTCTTTACGCACCCGGGTCAGCACTTTCTGATAGAAAAATATGAAAATATACAGTGATTATATGTCTTTTAGTTAGATACCGTACCATGTTCTCAGGGGTTAAGGAATTTCTAGTCGGCTTTACCAAGTGTACTGGCTTAAAATTAATCCTCCTTTACTCTACCAAAACCCTATACAATTATTACTAATTACAAAAATGTGTCTGATGAATAGATAGAGGCAAGAGGTAAGTAAATACGTCAACTTTTCATCATATCAGAAATTTTCGTTAAAAAGAAAATTCAAACCGCCAATCAAGGCGTTTCGCGGCGATACAACGAACGACGCATTCTGAATACAAAATAAATTACATTAGAACGTTCCGTGTCGTGTTGGTACCTATCAAACGGCAGAGTAAAAAGTATGAAAGGTGCCCCCTAAATACCGGGTGAGGTGAAGCGCGAAAATTATCTTATATTTGCTCAGACGCCGTGAACGTAGGGCGAGAATACTTTTCAATAAGCTTAGAGAGCGTTTTTTTATATTTAGCGAGACCCATCTTGTAAAGCGCGGAGCGTTGTGTAAAACGGATCGCGCAAATAGAGGGTTCCCTATTGATCGATTCGATTTCTCTGATTGCTGCATAAGTTTTTTATCAACGGTGGTATGATTTTCTTGTTATAATGTTTTATTAGTTTGTGTATTCGTATTTTTACAAACATTTTTGATTTGTTAATTCCTATCTAGATGCGGAAGCAGATTCCCGATTCTTCATGCTTGAATAAAATAAAAAGAAACCGGTCAAGTGCGTGTCGGATTATGTGCACAATGAAGGGTTCCGTAGTTGGGATGAATTTATCTGAAGAATAAACTTAACATTGTAGTTGAAAAACATGTTTTCCCATACATTCCAACTGCAAATGTAAGTTATACGTACAATATTGAGAGATTTGGATGTTACTTTGTCTAGATGTTATTTCGAGACCATAGACTTCTTATAGGTATTCTTGCAATCAAAGTATAGAACTATTTTCTGCATCTTTTTCAAAAATTTTGGCTCATTAGGTACTTTCGGCGATAAGGGGGAATGGTTTTTTTTTCTATTTTCTTAAATAGCTTTAAAACTATTTATTTTAAAATTATTAACAAAAGCCATTTCATTTAATGTGTCACACGGTACAGTTTACAAAACTTTTTTTTTAAATTTCTAATTTTTCCCCAAAAGTGACTCCCATATTCAATATTCATTTATTTACGTTACACGTCACTGTTTGCGTCATAGAAATTCATATGTATAGGTACCAAATTTCAACTTAATCGGTCCATTAGATTCGGAGCAAATTGGCTGCGACAGACGGACAGACAGACACACGAGTGATCCTATAAGGGTTCCGTTTTTTCCTTCGGACGTACGGAACCCTAGAAATGAATGAATAGCTGGGTATTTATTATTTAATACCGGTTTCAGCGTAGCGACCACGCTTCTGGCAGCATTTATTACTTTTACTTTTTTCTGCAATTCGAAATAATTTAAATAATCTCATTAAAATAAAAATATTTCTTTTCTATGAAATGGTTTGTTTTATAAAACTTATAATCCCTTTTTATCTAAAAATTTAAAGATAACCCAAAGACTTCCCTCTATCCAAAGCTCGTTTACTCCACTCACAATTTTAATGTGCAAAAAATAAAAAGCGGTGCATTACTCCGGTATTGTTAAGTACAGAAGGGTCCCCTACAAAAGGCAACCTGCTGTGTCTATTGTGCGCCAAAGTCGGCACTTTGCGAGTCAATATTTTGGGTGAGTCAGTGACTCCTCACTAGAAAGTAGAAAGTCTCCTTGACATCGCGCCGTTTCGCGAAGTAAGCGAACAAATGCACACCTCTATTCGCTATTCGTTGCATTGATTATACTCTTTTGTCTTTGGCACTTTTTGTGCGTGGCAATCGAAAGTTTTCAAAATTGGAGTGCATGTTTGTTTTGCTCTTTCATGCGTTTTCTATTGTAAGGAAAATATTGGATATTGAATTTTATGCGCTCTGTGGGTGTTCTACTGGCGCATACCCAAGGTACCTAAAGGATAATTATTGAGATATGGATTAGTATAGGAAATTCTGAAACTACTAGATACGAGTACCTAGAGTGAGGTAGAGAGAGTTGGTTTTTAGGAACCCTAGGAGGATGATAAAAAAACTTAATTACATAAGTCATCTGTTTTGATAATATTACTGCTATTATATTCTTAACTAACTTTTGCCCGTGGTTTCGCCCGTGGTTTCGCCCGCGTGGATTTCTGAAAATATCCTTCGGGAACGTACTACTGGGATTAAAAGTACCCTATGTGTTAATCCAGGTATCTACTATCTGAGTGCCAAATTTCATACATATCCGTTCAACCGTTTTTGCGCCAATCCGGAACATATATCCAGACAAACGGGCAAAAATGTTAAAAACTATGTTTTCAGCAACATACCTACTCGTTCCCATACCTCGTAGCAATAACTTTCTTCTTATATTGAAATATTCAATGTACAGTTTTGACTTTGTTGCTATTTTATTATATGTATAGAAGACTAGCTGCTGCCCGCAACTGCGTCTGCGATCCAGGATGAAAAGTAGCCTATGGCCTAACCCAGGTCATGGTCTACCCATGTGCTAAATTTCATCCAAATCCGTTAAACCGTTTTAGCGTGAAAGCGTAACAAACAAACTAACTTACTTTTGTATTTAAAATATTATAAAAAGTTTGGATTAGGATGTATGTGCATTATGCGGGGTAATTGCGTAACACACTTACAGTAGCAACCGGTTTCATTTTGACAGTTCAACAACATTCATTGCGTTATTTACGTTGTTGAGCAGACAAATTTTTCGAACATAAGAAGCAATGGATTAGCAATATCCTTCAAAATCATTCAGATTGTGATTGAAAGTGTATTACGCAATTAGATTGCTGATGTGTTTATTAATAATTTATAGTAACAAATTCACTACAAGCAAAATGCGATTGCCCTCTTAATGTATTATAATCGTCGACGACGCTGACGCCGCATTAATAAAATAATTGCAAATAAAAGTGACCCATAAATAAGTTAAATAAAGTGCAAAACAACAATAAATTCATCAGCCGACAATAGATTTGCAGGACAAGAAAGTGAACGCAAGACCGCCCCGTGGAAACCACGACACCGCCTCCCTATGCTTAGAAAAAAAAAACTTTCCCGCCCATACGAGATGACAGCTAAAGTCAAAACTGCAGTTAATTCGAGTGATTCCCACGATTCGAAATTTAAATTTAATTGTCGTTCTGTTATGCCAAAGAAATAGGTCAATAACGTAAGGAGTTCATAAATGCCATTGTTTGATTGAGACTTATAGGAGTTATAGGCAGTTTGTCAATACGTCTGTGCTTTGTGGCGCGGTGGGGGGCGTCCTGTTGGCACTCAATAATGCTCTGTATTAACTTAAGGCGATGTGTTCGACTTACAATAGTGTATTCGGAATCGTTTGAGGGTGAAATGATATGCAGACATTTATTATTAGTTCTCATAGGTGGGGTGACTCGTGTAAATGCTTCTAAGATGTATTGTTTGACAATAAATTGAAATATTGACGTCTAAATGTTTTCGGAGATTTTTGACTTGATTGATTTTATTAATGGTTGAAAGGAAGTGGCAATCTGACATTTGAACGTGCATGGGCGCTGAGGTACTGGGCATTTAGGTATTAATACTCGTATTATTAAATTATCTGGCAACATTGCTATACCTAGTGTTGATACAGTAAGCAATTGTAACGTCCATATTAGAAATAATCGACATCCGCCACTACTTACCTATTTGGAGCCATTTCTTAAAGTTTGAAAGTCAATACACTACTAAGATAATTTACCTTAAAAAAAGTCAAATAAACAACGGTCAACAGGTAAATCAAGTGACCAAACATGAAATTCACGCTACACAAGCATCAATTGAAGCATACAAACTCCTTGTTACATTCTACATTCGAAAATAAAGTGTGATTTTCCCGCGTTTTTCCGTCATGGCGGCAGGACGCGATTTTCCACTAGATGTGTTGCCAGAATAATAAAATCCCGACAAAAATACTTCGGACCGTTCTCGTTGGCGTAAAATTGATTATTGATTTATGTGTATATTATATTTCAGTGAAGATAAGGGTGTCGTCTTGTAACGTTTGGTCGCCAGGAGTTGCGTGTGACGAAATAATTTGTATGGTAATAAAAATATACGATATAATATATATATAATAGTATCATATACGATATGATACTATTTGTTACTATGAATGACCCTTATTGGAATACACGACAGAAAATATTCTTTTTTTGCAGACAATTTTACGATTTTTGGAAAATCCAATTAAGAAAAGTTCTTTAGAAAAAAGCTTTTGTTTATAAGTTAATTGTTCCCATGCAGTTCAAATTATAAATTGCAAACGCGTATTTCGCTCTTTATTTTCACTAACGCAATGATATTACTAAATGTTTTATTAATTATCCCTTTCGCATTTAAAAGTGCATTAACCATCCTTTCGCAACTTCGCGGAACATAAAGAAATAAAACAAAAAATAAAAATTGGCTCAAAAGCACTTCCTATTGTAAACCTAATAATAGTTTTAAGTGTGAAATATGGCAAAATAATAAAGTGAAAACATACTGGGGTCAATATAATTAAAAACCTAAATCTTTGTGACCCAACCAAATGGCAAAAGTCAATTGTGTTTACTTGGCGAACCGGTCTCGAGTCGATAATAATGACTTTAATGACAATAATAGTCGGAATTATTATTATTAAAATAATATAATAGTGTATTATTATAATCGGCACGGGGATGAACGCTCGAGTGATTCAGAATGACAACTTTCAACGGTTTTTTTCTTTATTTTTAGAATCAGTTTCGTTCTTTTTGTTTGATTTTGTTAACAATTGTAACACACAGAAAGTAGATTGTAACGACTTATTTTTTTTTTCCTTTCTCGACTTGATTATAATAATTAAATCTTTGTTTTGAAATCTGAAAGCGTACAGGTCTATAGACTTCAAAATACATAGAAAAAATATGTTTCCCGTTTCCTCATTATTTAGGTAGGTACTCATAACAAGTGTTACTTTTTCATATAATTTTAATGAAAAAAAAAGTGTCGTAACTTAAGAAAATTTTAATAAAATTCGAAACCAATTCCGATTTTGCACCCTGCCAAATTACCGCAATTCCCAAACCGCATTCAAAAGGCCATCACTAATACTACGTAACTAACAACATACTCTAATAAAACCAATAATTTCAAACACCACAAACCCCATTGTAACACGAAACCACATTATACAAACTGTAATTATAGACAACTGACACTGGCTGTCAGATCATATCGTACAGTCGGCGAAAAAACTCATTAGCATTCACGAAAGATCTCGATAGTTGTGTTATTACATTTAATTCCCCTCGAAACAACAAAAAGGCGACAAGGACATCGTTTAGCACACAAAGGGATGGGAAGCGTGGACGCCGCATAAAATTATAATAAATATCAGTGGGGATCGAGCGGGAAGGACTGGACTGCCCTATGCAGCTGTGTGAAGGCCACGCGGCTTGGTTGTGCGTGGATTTTTCCTATTTCTGACGGCTTGTCGATTGCGTATTAAATTATTATTTGTAAAATAAGATTAGGTACAGTCTGCGGTTTTATTTTTAATGAAAACTACGGGCTGTAATTTGAATTGAATGTGTAATTTGATATTCTAAAGATTAGATTGAAGTTCGTGGTTTTATATGAAAATTATAATGTGTAAAATTATGAATTAAATGACTTGTTTTCGACTTTGGGATAACTTTGACCCTAAAATATAATGAAATGTTGTGAACCTTATATCATGAATATTTCATTCAGTTACTCGTAACTTAAAATGTTTCATGAATACCATTGATTAATCATTTAAATTCAAATATTTCGATGTAAAAAAGATACGAAACTACATGCTCAGTTATTTTACAAAGAATCAATAAATGTTATCACTTATAAAATATACCTACATTTTTTTTCGTCAAAATATAGGTATATGTTTTTTCTTCCTTAAAAAATCAAGCGATATACCAAAAACTTCCTGCACAATCTCACATTACCTAACAGCATGGCAACACCACAATCCAGTTACATTCGTAAATACAAAGGTGACAACACATCGACGTGTCATTTAGACATACAGTGCTATTACAAGTGGGTCTCTTGTGTGTCTGTCTGTGGGGTCCCTAATAAGTCATAACTCATGTGCTAGGGTCGTAATCACTATGAATTTTGATTTACATCACAACCTATTATTATCGGATGGGTGACGATTTCGCGCTGTCAACTGTTTTTCTACGCTTAGGGGTGGTATTTAACATCTGTGAAATTGTTGGAGAATATTTAAAGTTTTGTGTCAAGGACGTAGTTTGTTTGTGTTTGTCATATTTGTTGAAGTTTTTGGTATGTGTCTTTGCTTCGAGTTCGAGAATTTAAAGAAAGGAAAAATACACCTTAAAACTATTGGTGATTCGTTCGATATACTCTTGGCAGATAGTGTGATCCACGCGTCTAAGCTTTTTATTTGTAACCTCTTCTTAGGAGAGAGAGAGTTATATAAAATGTTTTATTAATACTAGTTTATGTGGACCGTAGCTGCTACGTGTAGCCAGCTACGAGCTACGGCGTAGCAAATTCATTCAAATTGTTTTTGTAAAAATCATTTTTTTTCCCACTTCCATTATTAACTTAGTGAATTTTTAACTTTAATACTGCTAACAGAGCAGTAACACAAAATTCTCATAGGTCATCAACAGCCACGCTTACAAATTACCAAAACCACAGCAAACCGAGCTGCAGTTGACAAACGCATTACCTTTTACAACGAGCGTAATTTCAGCCGAACCAAAACACAAAAGCCGTTTGGAATGCTAATCTAGATTGCCTAATGAATGGCCTGAGCCGCGGACCGCGGCGCGCGAATGCCTCCCAATACCGGCCGGCCGCAATTACGCACCGCCCAATGGCCGATATTGAACGCTTTGCGGCCAATTATATCAGCTTTTCGTGGTCATGATACGATGTTTGGCTAAAGATTGTAGGTAATTAGTATTTCAAAGAAAATTACGCGGTTTGTGAGTAATATTGTGGATAATTCGCTGTTTGTGTGTAATTGTGTACCTTCTATCTTGTTATAAACTATTGGATCTCTGTTAAAATAAGTACTTTTTAATTATCGAAAAAGAGGATGGGCGTTTTCGTTTGAAAGGTGGGCCAGGCAACAAATTGAGTGAAATTAAGTAGATAGGTTTTAATGGGATCGTTATCTCCTAAACACCAGTTTTCAAACATATTTTTAACCGACTTCAAAAAAAGATGGAGGTTTTGTATGTTTTTTACGCGGCTGGACCGATTTCGAAAATTATTTTCTTGTTTGGGAGGGTATACTTCCTAGGTGGTCCCAATGTCATCAAGTCAAGATCTGATGGTGGGATCCTGCAGAAATCGAGGGAACTCTTCAAGTATTATAGGCACACCTTTACCGATTTGGGTATTTTTTATAGTAAATCGTGCATTTGCTCTCTGAAAGCATAATTTGGTGAAGTGGAACTAATGATTAAGACCACAAATGACCACCGGAACTGCTCAATAATAAGTATTTCACGGGTTGCGATTCGATTACTTTAATATGGTTGCTGAGCAATTTATGCTCATCACAGCATAAATTGCTCAGCAACCAATTGTTCAGCACCAAATGGTGAAGTACCAAGAGAACTCCTCAACAATTAACATCCCTGCATCGGGAAAAGCAATATTTTGTAAAATGTGATGAGCAGTTGACATCAGGCTATTGTAACTTAGATAAATTACAAACCGACCCACAAAAAAATGAAAAATTAAAACCTTTTTTTTTTACAAAAAAACAACCGACTTCCAAAAAAAACACTACATAGTGAAAAATAACTCCAATTTCTGAAGTCGGTGGCAAAAAAACTAAAATACAGGTCCAAAGACACCGACTTCCGAAATTAAAGTTATTTTTCACTTTGTAGTGTTTTTATTTTTTTTTTCTTAATATAAAAGGTTCTTATTATATTAACAAGAAAATAATGGTTGTATAAAATTACATCTGTATGTTGTCTAGCCCGACGTGAAAATTAACAAGAAAATCTGTGTTGGTAGGTATTAGGTAGGTACCATGGGAGAAGCGAACATCTATACACCGTAAGGACTATTCTTGCTTGCAGCGCTCTGCCGCTTTAGTAACGTTTGCTAACAGATGTGGTCATCGTATGCACGGGATTTTGTTTTCAAATTGGTCAGATGAAGTTTCCTGGATAGTACACAAACCTTTCAAACTTATTCTAAGGAATCAGTGTGTCATGTATGTAGTATTTCTGTTTAAAACTTCTATTATGAAGTAGATACCTATATCTTCACTAAATCCACTGCAACACACTGAACTCCTACCATTATAAAAAATCATTAATCAAAACCATTTAATATTCATATGCATCCTGCAAGCTCTGTAGTGGGATTAATAAAAGTTCCTGCAAACAGGCGCGACAATGGACGCGAGCGCGCGGGACACAAAGGCACCGCTCGTCGCGCGATACGCGGTGCCTTTCTGTCGCGTCGCGTGTCGCGCCTATTTGCAGGAGCCTTAAAATTAAAACTGCGTAAAACTCCCAACATATGCGTGAATACGACAGCCGGGGGACGGACCCACCCCACCGTGAACAAATAAGATTTTAGTTAAACGACTACACTTGTTTAGCCCGTTTGATAAACAAATCGCGTCGGCACTGATTTGATAACGCCAGCTTTATTTGAGCCCAATACTTACTGATCGCCATATCCGATTGCATGGGTTTTGTGAGGATTTAATATTAAACTGTCTGCTAATTTACATTCATTCATATTAAGTCAACTGAAATCAGCTGAAACTGTTTTCAGTGATGAAAGAAAAATGTGGATGCAATTTTGTGTTACAACAGACCGTTTCATTTTATTAAACGAAGTTTAATGTCGTTTAGCGAAGTAAAATCATTGATTTTTCACGGCATTCTTTTCATGTGACTTCTTTTTAAATGACACTCCTATGCACATTGGATAAATGCGAGACATCGTTCTAAAATCATCATCATCTGCCTAGCCTTTTCACAAAGCAACTGTGTTGGGGTCAGCTCCTTGTCTAACCGGATGCAGCTGAATACCAGTACCTATTTATATAAAAACTTTTAACATATTGTTTTGAAAACCGAATGTGCTTTTTGTGGTGTCTAAAATAAACTCTAGACGCCACACAGGAGGCTTCAGGGAAATCCAGTCAAAATGTATTATCTTTCGATAACAACACTAATATTGAACTCTCTATGCATGAAGCCTCTCCTCCTCCCATCACCAGCTACCAGCCTCCTCGCTTAACATCAGAGAACCCAACTTGTGCGACAAGTGAAAACAAATTAAATTCCGCTAAGACGCTAATGTCGGTTATCAAAGAAAGCCTAAACATCTGATTATGATGGCGCAAGCCGTTTGATGTGCAGCCGACTGAGAGGGCCTTAAGAATGCCTTGTGGAAACACTCACTGCCTTAAACTTACAATTTGGGCATTTTATGTAGATTTCTATAGGCATTGTTTGTGTACAATGTTTGTTAGAGTTGAGTAGTGAAATTGAAAGTTTTGAGTTTGTTTTATGTAAACTATTGTATCTAGAATATATCAGGGGCCAACCACCACCTCTTAAAGCAGTATTATTTTAATGTTACTTCAGTGTGAGAAAGAGATGGAGTTATACAGGACGTCTAGCTCCATCTCTTTCCCACACTGAAGTAATATTACAATAATATTGCTTTAAAAGGTGGTGGTCTAGCTCCTGTAACTTTCTAAAAGATATCTGTAACCAGCGGAGCTTTAGCGGTGCCGTTGGTCCCGGCTGTCATTCGTAAATCTTTTACAGACGTTACGGGTGGTCAGAAGCTCTAACGTCTGACAACCAGCATTACCAAGGGGTGTCGTGTTACCCAGTTACTGGGTTGTGGGAGTCAGATAGGTAATCGGTCCATGTAAAATACTGACCGGTCCGGTAGCTGCATCCGGTTAGACTGGAAACCGACCCCATAATAGTTGGGAAAAGACGAGGCAGATATATATTAAAATATGCATTTCTATTTACATCATATTCGCCATAGAAAACCAATGCTTAGTACACTAAGTCACAAAACATGATTCTTATATTCTTACACAGTGTATTTTTTCTAGGTAGGTAGGTAAATCGTGCCATTTTAACGTCCTTTCCGAGGCACGGTATGTAATGAACGATCACCCATCCACGAATCGACCATGGCAAGCATAGCTTAACCTTCCATCAACGCGTGCGAGTGTGTTATCATTTAGCCATATTTTAATATGTAGTCCAATAATTAAATACAGATTCAATTGGTAATTACAAACATAGTTTTACAATCATAATAATTGATCTGCAAACCGTAATGAATAACAATGTAGGTGTACATTTAAATAAAATCAATATAATAATATGATACAAACGCCTTAGATATTAAAATTTGCAATAAATCAGTATTAAAAACTACTTAACATTAATTGAATAGGTACTCTTTCGACATTAATCGTCGATCTCTCTCACACACTAATCGTTTAATACTACAAAATACCCCAATATGTCTGAACAAGATGCTGTAATGGCATCTTATCTAATATCTGTGATGGTATCGCTATTTAACATTGCTACAGATCAAGGGAACTGAGGTACCGACAGCAGAATAAACTAAGTATTTATTTTTTTTTCGTTAAAGTTCTACTTTTTTTTTCTGAACATTTTCAGAATAAAAAATACTGAAGTTAACTCGTTTTGTTAATAAAATAATGAGATTCATTATTATGTTTTTTTTGTCAGTTTCAAATATTCATCTAAGTATTAGTTTTTCAAACCTATTGTCAATTATATTGATCGATAAAGAGGATATACAATAATAATCCAAAAAAAAAAATCCAACACCAAATAAAACCCAAAAGCAGGTTAGGCAGAGGTGCACCTATAGTACACCCACTCTTCGCCAATTATGTTTAAGTCCCATGTAATAGGGGGCGAGCCTATTGTCATCAAACGGGCACAAACCCAGACTCCGGGGTGCTACTGAGAAATTCCAAAAACCTAATAACACTGCCTGACTAGACTCGCTCCTTAGTGGCAAGCGCAGAGGGAGTCTTTTAGCTTTTTTATTTGTGGTAAATAAATACATATTATAGAATGAATGACTGGTGATGCTATCGCTACATAGGAAGCAAGACGGGGGATCCGCATCATCCGTCCGGCCGGCATCGGTGGGATTTTAAGCTAATACACGCAATCTGTTACTTATAATACGGCCGACGTATCTTGGCAAGTCTGAACATAGGCTCTGCGAACTTTCGCGCATGTTCTCTCACTCACACTCGCCTCATGTCACCATTTGGTTCATAAAAAATGTTACTGCGCAGCCTTCTGCGCGAAGTTCGGACTCGCCAAGATAAGTCGGCGGTATTATACACATACTTAGATACAGACGACTATTTTATATGTACAACCTTGGCCAAAAGTATTAGGCACCTTTAAAAAATCAAAATGCATGTTTACTACTTAACCAATAACTGAGTGCTTATCTTAAATGACTTACCGGGGTCATAAATAACTTCTTAGAATATCAAGCGGCTCTTTGTTAAGGTCATAAAACACCTGGTGACCGAAAACAAAGGATTCGGTTTTCTTTCGGTCTTATCAGTCAATGTTTGGTCACTTGTGTTCTGGACTCTAACAAGTAAACAAGCTTTCATTTCTGTTGATGTGATTAAATTGACACCTAATTTTGTTAAAAATGCCAAAAAGGAGTGAAATTAGTTTAGAAGATAAAGTGAAAATACAAATTTACCATGAACAAGGGAAGTCGCAAAAAGAAATTGCTGACCTAGTGAAATGTTCGCGATGCGCTCTGCAATCTGCCATCAAACGGTTTGCTCAGACCGGCACTCACGCAAATAAGCCAAGAACAGGCAGAAAACGCGTTACTACGAAGCGTGAAGATCGAAAATTAATACGTGAATCCATGAAAAATCGGAAAAAAACTTCTTCTGAGCTTGCTGCTGCCTTGTCCGAAGAGGTTGGAAAGTCAATAAGTGCTCGAACAGCCAGAAGGAGACTAGGAGAAGCAGGCCTAAAAGGCTGCAAAGCCAGGAAGAAGCCCTGGCTTTCAGAAGCCAACAAAAGGAAACGGCTTGAGTGGGCTCTACGGCACCAACATTTCACAGAGGAAGATTGGTCAAATGTGGTGTGGTCCGACGAATCTAACTTTGAGGTAAGTCAATTTTACTGCTATTAGTATTAATAAGAATGATGATTTATTTATTTCACTTAAATAAAAAAAGTTAAGGCCTCTTCAAAAAATGTCTTTTTTTTCTTTCGTACATGTATTTGGAACACCAGATGTGACCTTTGTGAGGAGACATGTGGGCGAAGAATATCATCCGGATTGCGTCGTGCCAACTGTAAAGCACGGAGGAGGCAGTATAATGATCTGGGGCTGCATGGCTGCTGATGGGGTTGGAGAAATGTTTGTTTGTGAAGGTCGTATGAACAGCGAAAAGTACATAGAAGTACTTGAAACTGCACTTATGCCTTCGCTAACGAGTATTTACGGCGACACCAACTTAGATGGAGTCATATTCCAACAAAACAATGCACCTTGTCATAAGTCAGCTGCTACGATGCGCTGGTTTAGCGAAAACAACATTGACTTGTTGGATTGGCCTGCGCAGTCACCAGATCTGAACCCAATCGAACATCTTTGGGGCATTTTAAAGCGGAGGATTAAAGAGCACAGCATTACATCGAAAACGGTATTAAAAAATGCGTTGGTGCAAGAATGGCATGCCATTACAAGGGAGGATTGTGCTTAGCTTGTACGCAGCATGCCAGCTAGAATTAGTGCAGTTATTAAATCTAAGGGTGGACCGACTAGATTTTAAGTTTTTTGTTTTCTTTTTAGTGTAATTAAGTAATAATAAATCAATACAGAAAGTAAATGGTGTTTTTTTCTATTATTTTAAGTAAAAATCAGGGTGCCTAATACTTTTGGCCAAGGCTGTAGTTACGTTTTGGCTTGAGTTATAGAGATATATTTGTTGGGAATTGCAAAATAATTTTAATTAACCACCCAGTTTTAAGTAAAAACAGAATAATGTGATGTTTATATACAGAATGTCAAAATACCCATGACATAGCTGTTGTCTACTACGCATTCTGTATGTCAAACTGAGCAAAAATTATCACTGGGAGACGACTTTAATTTTTTGGTGTGAAAAATCGCTGTTTACGGCACCGTGCAATGTAATGCATACAAAACATTGCTCTCATGCATGTATTCAAAGGTACTATTGAGAAAACTTACATCTGAACAATTTGAAAACAAAATCCCGTGCACACGATGACTTCATCTGTTAATAAGCGTTACTATAGCAGCCGAGTGCTGCAAGCAACAATAGTCCTTACGGTGTATATATGTTCGTTTCTCCCATGGTACCTACAGAAGTTGTGGGGGTATATTTTAAAGTTATAAACATTTAAATCTTGTTTCCGTGACAAGAAGTAAAACAAGTTGTACCCTCAATATCCGTAATCAGAAGGTCCCAGGTATGGTCTAATACAAAAAATGATCACAATGACCCCGTCATTGTAGTAGAGAGTCTCGGTTTTTACACGCGTTATAACCTTTCGAGAGTAAAATTGTTTATTTAAAAACATTTTTTCCTGATACAATAGCCAAATGATTTCAAGATTTTAATACTTACCCACATTTAATAAAATAAAAATACGTAGTTTAAGTTGTAGTTTGAAACGCGAATTTGACTAATTTTGTAAGTACATATTATATTTCCACAGTTTCCGCTTAACTTTTCACTGTTCATATAATAGGTATCATAATTTACTTCAAATTAAATCGCTCAATATCCCTCCATAAATAAAATAATAAAACACTTAATAACACAAAAATTGTACGGCAATAATAATAAGAAGAGGATAATATAAAAATTGCATATCCCGGCTTAGGACGCACGTGGCGACGCGATCCGAAGCGATACTTATCTCGCTTCGCTTCTCACCCTATCGCAGGGCTAACAACGTCAATATTTTTTTTGCGAACTGTACTTTGAACGTTTTGCGTTTCATTTTATGTTTTTTTTTGGACGATTTTGACCTAATTGTTTTAATACATGCTGATTTATTTTTTTGGGGACACGTTCTTGAACGATGTCAGAAGCCCGAAAATCTGACAACTAGTCTTACCAAAGACTATCCTGTTTCCAGTAACTAGGCCGTGGAGGTCAGATAGGTAGTCAATCCATGTAAAATACTGGTATTCAGCTGCATCTGGTTAGATTGGAAGCCGACCGCTAAGGCTGAAGGCTGGGAAAAGGCTGGATGATGTTTCTAGAACGATATTTCGCTTAATTTTGGTACTTTAAAGCAAAATCAATCGAACCATTTTCAAGCTCGGTTTTGAGCTACGTTTGAGACTGAATTACTAATAAATCAATTTACAATGAAATGTCGAGAATGCTGACAGAGTTTTGTTCTAATTTTGGACGCTTTAACATAATTCAGCAAGTTACAGTGCGGCCGCCAAGAGAATGCGTTCCTGAGACCTGTCAGTTGGACAAGATCTATTAACTATAAGGATCAAATTCGCAAAACACATATTCGTTAAGTATGAAACTGACAGGTGTTACAAACGCATTCTCTCGGCGGCCGGACTGTAGAACATAATATGTCAAAGGCAGTAGTAGCTCTATGTAAAATGCTGGTATTCAGCTGCATCCGGTTAGACTGGATGCCGACCCCATTGGGAAAAGGTTAGGCAGATGATAATGAATACATAACATGTCAAACTTTTGATTGTGTTAAGAAAATCGTGTGCCGCCATCAGTACAGGTACATAGATACGTGCTATCGAAGATACTTACATCTGACCAATTTAAAAACAAAATCTCGTGCATACGATGACCACATCTGTTAGCAAGCGTTACTATAGCGGCCGAGCGCTGCAGGCAAGAATAGTCCTTACGGTGTATAGATGTTCGTTTCTCCCATGGTACATAAGCTCAGACTACACCATAAACTTCGCCCACATCAAAAAATTCCAAGTCATTGTAATAAGTAGGTACTTAATCGTCAAATATTGGTATCACACACGTGTTGCGCGGCGGGGATCACAACGGTGCGGGGTGCAGGGGGGGGGGGGGTTGTTCCTATATTACATTATATTGAGTATAAACCTCGTAATTAACTGTTCGGGTTAGAGGGGGTGCGACTAATAATATGTTGAGGATTTGTGATGAATTTGGGAGAATCAGGTAGAGGGAAGTACAGACGTTTAAATCTTCGATAGTATAACGTCTAATCAATGAAGCTGAAAGAATATTAGAAGTATTTTTCAATATCTTGCAGAGAGTTTTGCTCATAAAATAATTAATAATGTCACCCAACATACACTTTTCTGGGTGACACTTTTTCCACTGACAGCGATGCCGACGATTTTTTTTTGATGCCCAACGAGCTTTTCCCTTTTCTTTTCCTTTATATACTTGAACATATATATTTTAGTGTTAGATTGTATATTGTGTTTAAGATTTGTCAATTGCCAAGAAATAAATAGATGACGCAACAAATTGTTCGTTGTTCGGTGTTGTTTGTTCTTGGGAAATCGAACGTAGGTACCTACATTTAAATACCTACCTTAAGGCTATGAGTTGTGATACCTAGGTACTCTTTTTCAACCAAAACTGTGAAAAACTTGCCATAAAAATGTCATGATCATACGTGTATCGACATTGTTTCAGACATTAGCTATTTTCTTCACAATTTTTTAGGTGTACGTACCTAAGTACAATCGAGAAAACTTACATCTGACCAATTTGTAAACAAAATCCCGTGCACACGATGACCACATCTGTTAGCAAGCGTCACTATAGCGGCCGAGCGCTGCAAGCAAGAATAGTCCTTACGGTGCATAGATGTTCGTTTCTCCCATGGTACACCAAAACAGATCAACGACAACATAAAATGCAACATGTAGAATTCATGTTTTATACTTTGGTGTAAACGCGGAATTAGTAAATAACATACTTACATTCCAAAAATTGCCATGGACAAAATCATTTCATGTTCAAATATCTTTATTTAACCTTAAGAACACATAAAAAAACGCACTTAATCTAAGCTACATTAACACAATATAATTGAGACACTTAATGAGGCTAGCGATTCGCCTTTCAAAACTTTTGAGAAATGGTTTTAACTTAACTGTTTACAACATAAACTCATCACTCAATTATTGTGGGTACATGAGATATTAACGCAAATTATTAGTATTATAATTTTACCAATTGCATGTAGGTATATCTAAAATTATTTAAGTATTTTGCTGATTGCACGATGTAATTATGCGTATGTAAACTGTGCGACCAGTCAATGATCATGACCGTGGACACAGTAATATGTAGGTACATAATTGAGTCTATTATAAAAACGCTAAGTTGCATGTTCCTGTATATTACGTAAAACTCCTTAGCATAACAAACAACATTGTTACTTTTAGTTACAAATGCGATTAATAACTTTACAAAAACTATGGGTACAACGATACCCCAAAGGTATTTCTGCAAGTGACAACAAAATTAGCAGCACATGACAGAAATACAACCGCCATCCATATTTATTTGCTATTCCGATTACGCACTCAACATCAATGTAAGCCTTAAATCCTTTGAATTGTGGTATTAATTTCCCTCCAACACTTCTTAGTTTTAAGTAACTTTTATAAGTTTTTCATTCAAGCAAAACTGTACCGAACAGTTCATAAATAAAAACTATTTCTGCTTGTCACTAACTGTGACTTTACTCGAACACTCCCATCAAGGAAAATCAAACCATATTTCTTAACAGCAAGATAAGTTTTCGAATGTGTAGGAAAATGTAGGGTGGATGGCACTATCATCGGCCACATGCATGTCACGTGCGCGACACGCGTCATCTCCGATAATCTTCTTTGCCGGACTCCTTTGTTACAATTTGTTGCCGCGCCGATATATTCCCGACCCCTGAGATCCAAATCTCAGATATGATCCGTAATGATATTTTAAATCAGTGTTTTGAACGAGCTATTTATTGAGTTTCGTTAAAGCGTGGAAATTGGATGTTGTATCTAGATATTAACTATTAAGCTGTTGGTGAATGTTTACTTGTTTTCTCTGTTTATTTACGTAAACTTATGTAGTAAGGATAATATAATTTTCAGTTCTAGTTGCAGCCCATACGATAATAAGAAGCGTGGTGATAATAATCTAAAAGCTTTACTTATTATACATATCACTATTAATGTCACCGCGACAAACGCTACGAATTTGAAGTGAAAGTAGTTATCTAAGTAAGTCAAATGACATGAATTTTTATTTCAACAGTAGGCCATTTATTTGAAATAATATATGATTCATTTAACCAAAAGTCGACATTAACAGCAAAAAATCACAATGTCCCCGTCACTGATGTTAAAGTGACAAGAAAATATCGCGATACAATGAAATAAAGTTGTCATCCCCAGTTAAAGGGCCGGGGAGCGTGCTAAATGCATTAATTTGGCCTGGATTTAGTGGCCCGGAAGTGATTTGCTACGGGAACGCATGTTCCAACGCGATATGACCCTGTGACGACAATTGACCCTCTCACCACATATTTTATGTTTGTACATAAATATAGACTTTAATGTCTTACGTATAGAATGCAATTTTAAACTGCGAATAATATTAATAGTAGTATGAATAGTTAACAAGGTTTAGTATCGTTATATTTTTTTGTTGAGGGTCGTTACTGTGAAGACTGAGCGATAGTGGCTTTTGTTTGCTTAAGCTCTTTTTAAAGCTCCGTTTTCACTATCCTGCCGAGCGAACATTTAGTTCAGAGCAAGTGTTGCTAACGAGAAAACGAATACTCGTTCGCTGTGACGTCGTTTTCATTAAAAGAATGAGCGAGTGAACATTCATTCGCCGAGTCCCACCGATCATCACTAAACAAACATGTTTTCATTTACCGCGTGAACAAACGCTTGCTGCTCAGAACTACTAAGCTAAAACTACGCTAAGTGCTAAGTGAAAACGCACCTTTAAACAAAAAAAAAAAAAAAAATCCATATCGATCGCACTCAAAGTTATAATGAACTAGAATATTAATAAAGCAACGTTCACCTTTCACGTCAAAGTTAATAAAACACGACGTTTCGCCACCGAATCGATCCCTAGACGTTAATATATTCAACGTTAAGCACCTCTTAAACAATCCACGTAAACACAATATAACCCGATATATTCGATAAATACGAAGACGTCAGACGCCCTCACTCCAATATTATGCCTACCTGGCTATACATCTATATCTACGATCCTTAACGGTACCCTCTGATAACTTAAAGACTTTATCCCCTGTACTGGAATTTTTACGGCAACAAAAGCCTTCATATTTTCTTTATTCATGTCGTGTCAAAATCGCCCAGTCTTCCCCCTTTAGACGGTGGAAAAAAGAGATAGCTCGCCAACTCTTTCGCTCTCATTAAAAATATGTATTTCCGTCTCAACATTTTCCCTCTGTTTCGGTTTTTATGTTTTTCTCGATATTCCTTGGTGAGAGTACTTAATGTTCTTTCATTTTTTCTTAAAACCGTCAGCGACAGGATGATTGTGCGAATATCTTAATTAATTTATGTTAAATATTCGAGAGGGCGACATTAGTAGCTAAAGGATGTTGTATAAATAGTCAGTGGTACAGGTCGTAAAGTGAGGGAGTAATTTTTGCGAGATTCTCGGTGTTATTACTGTATCTTTTGCGCTACGTTAAGTTTTATAGCGTCTTTATGTTTTTGTAGCCTTTTTATAACTATGAAAGAGTTAGGTAAATGGCTGGTTAGCATTCATGGCAGTATTTCGCTCTTAACATTCACTTGATAAAAGATAGACTATAAAGTAAAAAAGATGTAAAAGCTGAGTTATGAAATGATGTTAAAATGTGAATTTATGGGTAGCTGGGAATTTGCCTTAATTTTATCAAGGGAAGATTTTTAGTTTTCTACATTTCTACATTTACTTAGTGAAATTAGTTTAAAACTTAGGACTTAATGATTGTTTTTTTGTTTGTAATGTTTCGTTTCAAGCTCTGTGTCTTTCGTATATTCTCTTTGATCCAATTTCGACCACTTTTACCGACGAAAGAACAAATTCTTCGTTTAAAAAAAAACGTGCTTTAATATTTTAAAATTAAAAGAAATAGTACCAGCCTACATTGTTTTTTTTTTCAATAAAAATCTCTCGCAAAGAGCAGCCTCTATAACAGAAGACGTATCGACGTCTAAAGGATGCCTAGGGAGCGGCCCCGTATTCAAAAAAGGGAAAAAAATGAAGAAAAAAAAGTTATAACGTCATATTGTTTTGCCGCCAAGTGGTGGGGACAGGGGGGAGGAAGGGGGGTCCTGTATAGTGTCAGGGAAAGATAAGGTGTTATAGCATCCTGTATATAGCCGCCGTATAGCTGGGGGTGCTGTACCCCATTGTATTTTATGAGGCGCCCTTTCGTATTTTTCATACTTTCTGAAAAGGCGTTTCGGTAAAGTGTAAATGTCTGATCTCGATATTTTTGAAGATACCGTTGTGTTTAGTAAAGGTGGGTGCATAATTACTGAAACGTAATTAAAATTGTTTAAAAAAAAAGTTATGACCTATCAATCTTTTATTCAAAGGATTTTCTTTTGTGATTAAAAAAAAAATACTACAAGCAGACATATATTTTTGAAAGTTTTCTGAAAAAGATTTCGTTTATTAAAATAAACGAAATCTTTTTCAGAAAACTAAATAAATTTATCTTTAAGTTCCATTTAAGTTCAAATCGCTTGGTCATGCACGAATGTGAAAACGCCTATGACAGTTCCTTTGTCAAAGTTTCAATATTTACCTTACCTACATCACTATCTAATACCTACAACATAATATGCAAATAAGCGAATATTCTATGCTATTACTTACACTAGGTATATTATCCGAAGTACAGACTCCTTCACTCAGCAGGCGGTCCCGAATCTCCCACGCGAAGATCGAAGGGCACTCCCTCTTGTACTGTGCTATCTTGCTGACCACCTCGGCTGTTGCTACCCGAGGTTTCGAGCCCCCGATCGCACGGGGTCGTATTGACCCCGTCTCGTAATACCTGTAGGAAAAAGAAGGTTAAAACAAGGACTTAGGTATGACTGTAGGGTCACCACAAGCATAAATACCTACCTTTACAGTTACGCAAAATTCAAAAGCGTTTTTCTCGTAAAGTTAAACTTGAAACTTTGAGGAAAGACCTATTTCATAATAGGTTTCGATGTTGAAATATGTTCTCTATGTAACACCATAAAATATCTATCAATATTTTAGGAGAAAATCGCTTTTGAATCTTGCAGAAGTGTACTTGCATTTATGCTCGTGACTGTACTGGTGACAAGCATTTTATTTAATGGCATTTAAAAATGTAGGTACTGCAAAATGGTTTAACCATTGGTTTATTTCAGATTTCTTACTAATAATAGGTATCTCTGAGGAGAATTTAATTCTAAGTTTATCAAAACCAAAAATAGTAAGAAATTCTCTTAGAACTTAAACAGTCCCATGGTTTTGGAACGAAGTTCTTTTTAACGCGGCTTGCGATAGGAGTGAACTGGTAGAAATCGTCACGCGAAAAAGCGTTCATACTTCATACACGTTATGCCCTCTTCATGCGACTTTCTTCTAGAGAGAAAGACAAAGAGTGAATTTCACATTGTCAGTGCGAACATTTTCAAATTTTTCGTAATGGGTGTCGTTTTCATAGTTTTCGAGGGTGCTAAAGTCGATAATGAAGTCAAAATAAAAATCCAAGATGGCGGCTGCGAACATTTTCAAATTTTTCGTCATGGGTGTCGTTTTCATAGTTGTCGAGGGTGCTAAAGTCGATAGTGAGGTCAAAATGTAAATCCAAGATGGCGGCTGTGAAACATTTGTTTTGTCATCATACGTGAGAAGAAACTTCGTTCCTGACGGTCCCACGACCGCACACGTTTTTTTTTTCACAGTTTTGTTACCTTATGAGATTGCATCAACCTAAACCTAGATTTTTGCTTAACTAGCAAGTAGTAAAAGTCTAGCTGGAATAAACGCTTCGTTAACATTTTATGGACATTTCACAACAAGTATTTATTTGATTTCGATAAGAACTTGCGTGCTATGTTATGAAAGAAATTATAGTTCACACACAACCTTACGGTTATATTTACTTAACCTCAAATGTCGAATATTTGTTTCCAGAATTTCAAACCGTCACGCGTCATTTGGTTTGCAGTAAGATTCCAAGATAGACTCAGGTTACATTTTTAGCTATGTGTAATTGAGTTTTTAAGGGCTAATTAGAGTAACGAGAAACCCTATTCAAAATGTATTGAGTTTACCTACTATGGTCTACCTTCCAACAGATAACATGTCGATTTGACATCAGAAGGCTAATTCCCGTAATTTTAAGAACGATCACAATCAGAAGCCCAATCAATTTCATCTCAGCGACAATCAAATGTCAAAAATGTAGTAAAATTATAGGTATTTTTGACATATTGAGACTGAGATCAGACTGTGAACGTTCTTAAAATTACGAGACCCGCCCCTCTGATCTCAGTCTCAATATGTCGAAAATACCTATGTATAATTTCCCTACATTTTTGACAAGTTTTTGACATTTGACTGTCGGTGAGATGAGATGCGCGACTAGATTTTGAACGTTTTTAATTACGGGAATTGGGCTTCTGATTTATTGGAGACTTAATTATTTGTGCAGATATTGTAAAAATCATGTGATTGGTTTACTAAAAATATATACTAGCTTCTGCCCGCGATTTCGTCCGCGTGAAATTTATTCTTCCCCCGCCGACCCCGTTGCATCGCATAGTGTGCCCGCGCTATTACTTCGTTTTCATTTAGCGTTTTTTCTGAGTTTTTTGGCTTTTGCTTGGCTCCTAAGGGTCCTGGCGTGATGTTAAATAGCCTATAGCCTTCCTCAAGAATTGGGGTAGTTCCAGAGGTTAGAGCGCGTTCAAACAAACAAACAAACTCTTCAGCTTCATTATTAGTTATTAATTATTAAAGATATATCCCCTTATTCATACAAGTTGATTAAAGTTAAGTAATGATTAACGTCTGGTTATAGTCATACATTTTTTGACGTTTAAACACCTTTTAACTTTAAGCAACGTTTATGAATAAGGGGGATAATTGGTTGTTACCAATCATATAAATGGACGTGTTAGGACGTCTTGGGCAACACAACTTGAACGGACTTTTCGAAAATTGAAGCAAAGGGAAGATAAGAGTATAATGTGTTTCAAAAGTATCAGAATAAAGTGTAAACAAACTCCTATTCAAGTTAAACTCTTTCGCAATCACTCACTAAAGAGAATTAGTAGCACATTCATCTTTATTTAGAAAGTTTCAACTCTATATCTCACCACTGTTTCCAACAATTATTGTTTGAATAACGTTATTAAATTGTAATTGAAAAATCATGACGAAAATTGAGGTTATAAAACTAACCTTAATTTCAAATGAAAAACATCTTTTCAACAAGAATTTAGGGTTTAAGTATTCAAATAATCAAATCAAAGCACTCAATTTGTTAGTGGCACAAAATTGGCATCCACTGGTTCGTTTTCTGATCCATTTGTTTACATTTTCATGAGGTACTTTAGGAACCGACCATACGTTCATTGTAAGGTAGGCACTGTCACGAGCATATATACCTTACAGTTGTGCAAAATAGGAATGATGTCTGGGTAAAAAAAAAAGAAATGTAATTACTCATATTAATAAAAAATCACTTTGATAAAACGCATTAAAGTTGGTGGGTCGGGGCTCAGTACGTCACAACTCAGTATAAAATCTAGCGAGGCGTGACGTCATGCCACATTTTAACTTAATGTATCGGCGTAATCTTTTGATTACGTAAAAAAAGAAAAAAATACGTGTCCAATATTTTTTAATAATCTACCTGACAGACAAAAAAAAAATCGTTTTTCTCGTCTAATAAAAATAGTACTATTTCGAAATAGTATGGTTTCTATAATACGAAGTTCGTATCTCCGTAAAATATTTATCAATACTTTAAGAGAAAATCGCTTCTGAATCTTGCGCAAATGTAAAGTATTTATGGTCGTGATTGTATCTACTTGGCAGAAATTTAAAGATATCTTTAATGCCAATCTAGAATTAGGTCTTTAACTGTCACCAGGTACCATCAGTCCCCTTTACCAGAGGGTGGGCAGACTGCCGTCGGTATCAGGTTGCGACTGCTCGGTGTCAGGTTCGATGCCAGGTAAGTGCACTTTTTATTCGCTTTGCTCGCCAGCTGACGCGCGTTTTATATTGCGGTAGTGAAGACTTTTAATTTTGTTTTTGGCAGTGGAAATGCGATTGTTGTTATCAATAGCCTTTCACTTTTATAATTTTTTTTTCTGACGGTGCAAGTAGGAATAAAGTCACAGAGTTGTGTAATCCAATTTTAGGAAACAACGAAATGAAATGAAATGAAATTGTAAGGAAATTAATTTTTTATTCTGTATATAGGATATCGGAATTACTTTTACACGTCATATTAAAAAAAAAATCAACTATGTGAGTAATCGATTAAAAATCGGATTCTATTTTGTAAATTACAAAAAAATCAAAAAGTTAATATTAGTTGAATCGATCATTATAAGTTACTGAATTTATGCAAATAATTCATTAATTAATGCTTATTCATTTATGATAAAATAAGAATTCCAAAGACAAACACAGAATTTTTTCAAAAAAAAAAAGTTAAAAGAGCTAATTTTCTGTTTACAACCTCATCATCCAACTAAACCTAACAACCGCAGTGTCCATACGTCCACAACTACTAAACAAAGAACTATGTGAGGTATGCAGTAAGGTACACCTCTAGCAACTGGTCGCCACCGCAGGCTCATGGTGTGGCGCGCCTCATAGCTAACCGCAACCGGCCCGGAAAGAACTGTACTTATGGTAACAGAGTAGGTAAGTGACAGAGACTTAAGTTCGTACACCGGTGTTATAGGTTTGCGTGCCGGTGAAGATTCGCATCATGCGCTCTCTCTAAAGAGGGTGTAATACAACAACCAACACGCAAACTGTTACCTTGGATTCAGTACCTACATGAGTACACCCCTACATTTTGACCGTGTAGGTATTGCACTTTTGTATAAAACAACACATTTTTTTTTTAAACCGACAAAAACATTCTATGCTGATGGCTCTAGAATCATGTACTGAATTCATGGTAACAGTTTACGGATATCCCTTACATCATGTGTTTTCATAGGTTCTAAAAGCAGCACCCTTTCACTCTAATCTAGTGCGCATAAGAACAAACGCGTTGCCATAGGTACACTACTCAATGCTTCGAAATCGAAATACCTTTAATTTTAACATAACACAACATGACATCACGCCTGCTGTAATCCCCGAAAGGAGGTGTACCTACACCCACATTTCGCCAGTTTTGTCCCATGTAATAGGGAGCGAGTCTATTACCATCAACCGGGCACAAATCCAGACTCTAAGCTGCTACTGAGATGGAAAAACCCAATAACATTTTACCCGACCAGGACCTCAAGCTCAGCAATAGCGCTTGCGACCACTAGACCAAGGACAGTGGACCTTTTATTTTAACAATTCGTATTATCCATACGTATACATAGCTCTGATCTAAGTGTACACAGGACGGAATTTCCAGTTTTATTGATAAATTTTTAACATGAAATCTATGGTGTTTACTCGCCTCAAGGACTCGAGATGTTACGCACACATAGCATCGCAACGCGATTGTAAGAAGCTTGGTCTCTGTTTAGTATCTACTCATGTACATATCTTATGGCTGGTGTGTTTCATAGGTTAAGTGAGAGGGTGACTGTTAAAATGTTTAAAGACTTATGGAAGGTGTTTTATGACAAATTCAGGTATGATTTTACCCTAATAGTCTGCCTCATAGCATCTGACCACAATGAACACCCCGGAATAAACTGTATCTACTTAGGAGTCACGTCCCGACATTTGCGGCCGAGGGTATTGGTTTGAGAACAATTACGGAATGTAGGTAATAGAAATTAATTTGAAAAATGTTTAAATCTAGCTATACATAGGTATATCTATCTAATACACACACACACTACAATATACATAGGTAATATACATAGGTATATAATTACTTGTCCCGACTGATTCACCAACGCGGTGCCTAAACTGCGGGGGCTACAAACTTGGAATTTTGGCAGTTGATGCCTTTTATATTGTAAGCATCCACGAAGGAAGGATTTTTAGAAATTCGACTTTTAAGGGAGTGAAAAGGGGGGATTTTGTTTGTATGAAAAATCTTATTCCTTGAGTTAATAAACTTGAAACTTGGCACAAATACTTATCTAAATAAATTATGAAGTTTGTCATTGTTGTTTTTCTAAACTACCCCTTAAAGGGGGATTGGGGGTGTCAAAGTTTGTATGGAAGAATTTTAACGCGCGGTCCGATTAACTCGAAACTCAGTATGTATACTTTAGACCGAAAATAAAGACTGACGTGTATCAGGAGTTTATGATAATCTACCACTGGCGGGGTACTAAAGTACGAAATCCACGCGGACGAAGTGCTATATACTGGATGATTTTTTTTACCGTCTCGAAATTTTTACAGGGTGTTCTACCCATGAATATGAACAACTTTCACTACGGGACCAACTCTGAAATCACGAAAAAAAATCTACTGTTTAATAGAAAAGTTCAAACCTACTTGACCAAAATGTATAATAATATATATATATATATATATATATATATATATATATAAATGTCTCCGTTCAATCCTGATGTGAAATGATGACACTTAAAAATATGTCAAGCGAAGTGAGCCAACCCGTCATGAGCAAGCCCGGTGATTATCGCTCGTGCCTTCTCTGTACGAGAAGAGGTCTATTAGCGCTGCAGTGGAACAATTATAGCCTGGTATTAAAATGCAAGCATGTATACTTGGTTAGCATGGATTTAAAATTGATTTCGACAGTTATTACATACTAGCTTTTACCTGCCGGAAAATATCCCACGGGAACGTACTACCGGGATTAAAAGTACCCTATGTGTTAATCCCGGTTATAAACTATCTGTGCGCCAAATTCCATCCTAATCCGTCCAGTCGTTTTTGCGCCAATCCGGAACATACATACATCCAGACAAACAGGCAAACGGACCAAAATTCTAAAAACTATATTTTCGGCATTAGACTCGTTCCCATACCTCGTAGCAATTACTTTTTATCAAAAATATTCAATACGGCCGGCTACGGCTTCCTTACTATTTTATTATACATATATATGTATATGTCGCACAAAGATGGTTGTAGCCGTCATAAACCATAATGATAAATGGTTTTATTTCTGTAAGTAGGTTCATACAAACACTTTTACATGTCAAACATTTTTTTTTTAAACTAGATGAGGCCGGCGTTTCCTATCTGACTACTCTGAGAAGAAAGGCCGAAACAAACTCAGAGGTCACAGTCTCTTAAGTCCAGACATAATCTCAGTATAATAATCATATAGTTATATCCCTATGGATATAGCTAATATAGCTATATACCGTAATATAGTTATATGAAAACGGTTACAACCATCTTACTGCGACATATAGTTATAGAAGAGTTTCTATGTTTATTGAATAGAGCTTGTGCAATATATTTCAATCAAAGCGTTTCATCAAAGTTAGTTTTCCTTGCGTTTAAGCGGTGTTGTCGTCTATACAAAGCTGGTTTTTGTGGACACTATTATCAATGTCACTAGATTGTTGTTATAAAATGCCTTTACTAGACATTCTGTCTATGTTACAACCGGCACCATGGTTTACCGTGACTGGCTGTCCGCAAGGTGACGGCACAGAGTATTGACGGGCGGGTAATATGAGAAGTTCAGCTTTTTATCTAGTTTTAATACGTCAAGGAATTTTTTTACACTACGACTTTGCGGTTACGGAGACGGGGTTTAATTAAAAATAATCATTTGTTTATTTATGTTACAATTGCATCTGATACTGTATGAATATACGATTTGAAATGTTAATTTGAAGCTTTGTGGTTTATGGGAGAATATTTTCAGTCAAAGTGCACAGTTGGACAATGTTTTTTCCTGAAATGAATTGCAATTTTCTCATCTCGTCGTGACTGTCGAGAAAAATGAAGTGTTTTTTGTAAATATCTAAATACTATTTTTAGAGCTTTGATGTTGTGTGGTCACCCTTGGACCTTCAGCTGGCTTGGCGCAGTACGGACGCTCAATAGAAGGCCGAGGCCAACTTATACTGGTTTTCTTGCGACTGACGTAATGCCTAAAAATACTAAAGTATATTCTGAAAAAATAATCCAGAGTCGACATTAAGAGAATCGACGTAGTGGGACTAATTCAAATGATCAGCTGTTTAGAGATGCATAGCTGTCTGAATTTCTTGTACTGATTGGTAATTTTCCCGTCACTAAATTGGTACACACACACTAAAAAGTGTGACAGAACGGAAGTGCAGTTAAGAAAAAAGATTGCCCTTGTCTACTCAAATATCTGTAAAAAAAATGTCTCTCATATTTCCCCTGAGGTATAGAATCCGGAACGAGGTGATCCGGCAGAGAACCAAAATTGTCGATATAGCTCACAGAATATGCAAGCTGAAGTAAGGCAATGAGCTGGCCATAATTATTACTACGGCTAATATGGCCGGCCCATTGCCGGTCATCGGTTTTACAATCGATGACCGTTGGGTAGACGTGTTCTTGAGTGGAGACCGCAAATCGGCAAACGTAAGGTAGGACGCCCTCAGGCTAGGTAAGATAAGATAATAATTTGTTTATAAAATATAGGAGCGACGATCGTCGCAGGGTGGCTGGTAGCAGCTGGATGAGAGTTGCCGAGAATCGAGCTGAATGGCGTGCAATTGGAGAGGCCTATGTCCAGCAGTGGACCGCTGTAGGATGATGACGATGAAGATTTTCTCAAACTGCACTTCCACACCAATCATCTGCCTAGCCATTTCCGAACTATGTTGGAGTCGGCTTCCAGTCTAACCGAATGCAGCTAAATACTAGTATTTTACATGGAGCGACTACTTAGCTAACATCCACAACCCAGTTACTGGGTAACACGACACCCCTTGGTATGACCAGTCGTCAAACTTTCGGGCTTCTACCCGTAGCGACTGTCAAAGATTAACGTGCTTTCCGAGGCACGGAGAGCTCTGGGTATGTAAAGATGGTCAGTTCTCGGACCAACTTTGCCAAGCGTAGCTTAACTTAATCGATCGACCTGTGCGGATGTCATTACTTAGCCACGAGCTCCACACTAAACTACAATCCCACACTGCCTCTAACTACAAAGGTTACACAGATCTGTCGAGTATCTTGGAGATTTTGGGGTGTGCAGTTGAGAAAAACGAGTAGCGAGGAGTTTGCTCTCGTCTATTCAAATATCTGTCAAGATTTTATTCCTCACATTCCCCTAACCACACTTTAACTCTGCCACTATCTACAAAGGTTATACAGACCTGCCGAGTATCTTGGAGACGCAGCCGTTGGAGACCTGCAGGATGCGGCTGATGTCGCAGGGCCGTGCGCCCGAGTGCGCCAGCTCCACGATCTTCTGGCGCGTCGAGTCGGGCAGCGGCCGGCCTCCTACAAACACCCCGCCGAGCTGGTTAACACCGCTGTGACCTGCCGCACCATACCACTGCTTACTCCAATTAATCACGCGTTTTGATTCACGTGATGGGCTTTGCCTTTGAGGCTGAGTTTTTAAGCTACTGTCTACTTTCACTGAGATGCCATCCTTTCGGGGTTTACATTCTTTTAGTTAAAGTAAGTGGTACATACCATACCACACTGTTTACTCCAATTAATGACACATTTTGATTTACGTGCTAGGCTTTTACCGTTGAGTTTGCGAGTAAATTTTTATTTCACAAGGATGCCTACCGTCTAAATACAGCTTCTTTTATGTAAAGTAGGTGGCAAGAACTGTTTGGGGCCTTTGAGTTTGAAATTTCCATGCTACGGTCTACTATAATCTACACTATAATGTACACTACGATGTTACCAGCCTATCAGTTTTTGTTTAGTTTTAGTGTCACCTTGAATAACAGTCATGGGGAGTATACATTTTGAGAGAAAGGGACACATAATATTCTGTTGGAAGCTACTGCAGAAACAAGAGACACACCCAGATTTGCCCGTTAATTTATTTGGCGGAAAAAGTATTACTTTCAGTTACGTGTCTCATACAGGGAATGATGTTACTGCTCATTCAAACATGAGGAGAAGGGTGCGGAATAATTACTTTTTTTTTTCTTTTAGAGCTAATTCTAACGATATCAATGTACTTCGCAGTAGAGATGCAGTCTTAAAGAAATCTTACGTTGCCGCGCTGGTTACGTTCAACTCAACTGTCATATAATTTTAATGCTCTCGTTTTTGTGAATTTTGAAAATACAGTTGTGTATTTTTCTGTGTACTTATTATGAGTATTCGTTTACACTCTACTGAATATCTCGTAAGTGAGAGGCTATTGTAGAGAGATAAAGAATCAAGGTCACAATCCTGACCATGTGAAGACCAAAGAGAAGGCTCTTCCTGACTCTGACATTAAGGTTGCGTTTCCACTGACGCGGAGCTGGGCGGAGTGGAGCAGAGAAGCGCAGTGAAAAGTGGCAAGTGTTTTCACTGAAGCGGAGCGGAGTAGAGCGGAGCTGAGTGGAGTGGAGCTGCATTGAGCCGTGTTCCGATCAGTCAAATTCATGACGATAACGTGTAAAGCTTATGATATAATATCGTAAACTAAAATGCAGAGCACACGCGCCGTACCACCCCGCTGCCCTCCGCTCGACACCTCCTGCACCGCCCTGCTTGACTCCGTTCTGTCCGGCTCGAGGCCGCGTGTTCATATATTAGATTTGAAAGTCCGCTCAGCTCAGCTCCGCACCACTTACACTGTTTCCACTGACGCGGATTGGAGATTTCGAGCACTGTTATTTGTCAATTCACGGACCGCTCCTCTCCACTCCGCCCAGCTCCGCTTCAGTGGAAACACACCGACAAAAGAAGTCCCAATGTATCATGTCCTGAGCAAATTTAATATCTTTAAAATGGATCTACTGTGAAATACAAAGACTTTCCTACCAAGCTTAACCTATATGTAACAAGTCATGGTATAGTCACCATTACCTTTACCTTTGTGCGCCAGGTCATCCATTCTGTCCAGCAGGTTCCCGTCTGGGGGCCAGGGGCTGATGGGAGGTAGCTGCTGCGCCGGCAGCATGGTGTATACCCCGTAGTCTTCTATGGTGACGACCTGGGATCATACATTAGTAGGTCACGGGTGGATGGCAATGTTAGAAGAAAGTCGAAAAACAGCAAACTGCACAGCAGTTATAAAATCTCTTAATGTTTTCAAGTATTCTAGGTTTGATTCTTATTCTAATGTGGCTAAATCGTGGGCTAAATGTTGACACATATCTACGTGTCCATGAAACTGACTTCAATAACCATAATTGAATATTATTTTAAGACTAGCTGTGCCCCGCGACTTCGTTCGTAAGGAAGTCGTAAGATACACAATATGTACTAAAATAAAAGCCACATTTTAATAAAACTCCCTCGTCACCCGACATTGCATCGCCCGCCCGCGCTATTATTTAGTTTCGCTTAGCGTTCTTTCTAACTTTTTTTCTTTTTGCTCGGATCCTAAGGGTCGTAGCGTGATGTAAAGTAGCTTATAACCATCCTCGAGAATTGGGCTACCGAATGCAAAAATAATTTTTCAAATCGGACTGGTAGTTCCAGAGTTATTATTTTTGTTCACAATTTCGTGGGTTTTAATTTTTTAGCACGGAACCCTAATTATTTTTCTAAAATAAAAGTATCCTAAGTTACTCCTTATAATATCATCTATCTGCCAGTGAAAGTCTCATCAAAATCGGTCCAGCCGTTTCGGTGATTAGCCGGAACAAACAGACAGACAGACAGACAAACATTTTAAAAATTGATTTTTTGTTGTAAGTACGGTATATACTTTCATAAGCATTTAGTAAAAAGCTGTTATTTTGACATTACAAACAAACACTTCAATATTATTTATTTGTATAGTTTAGGTATACTAAAATACACAAAAATAATTACAGTTTTTTTTGGGTTCAGACAAACCGTGGTTGACTGCTGGCATAAGATTTTGTTTACCTTTGCTTTAGTACTGAGGCGTATGCGTTTAACTGGCACTAAGTCCAATTTTGACTAGAGTAATGTTGCTTGACCTTGGGAGTCTATCTGCAGGGCATCGAGTAATTATTTTTATTCGTAGGTATATTAGTGCAAAAAATATCTATTCACACGAGGATCAATGCAAAACCGTATGTTAAATAAATAACCTAAGATTCCTTGTTCTTTTTAATTTCCTCTGTCAACATTAAAACAACCGCAATTATCGTAAGGATACTCAAACTACACTTGGAACACATCAACACGCCACACCCCTGAGATTGAATTACTACTTATACCTAGTAAAGATTTTATTTGGGAATATAATATTTACATAATATTTAAGCTAATAGACTTAAAATAATATAATAATGTGTACCTACATGTAAGTATATAAAAAAAAGAATGAAAAGAATCATAGGGCATCAAAAAATTTGTCCGCGCGCTGTCAACAGGAAAAGTGCCCAAAAGGCTGGCAGCATTGCCACGTTGTATGGCAATGCTGATTCTTTGGCCAAAAAATAGGCCAGCCCTCTTGTCACGTGAAGAGTCGATCAACCGCTTGGCGATGTCTCCAAAAACCATGTGGGCACTCGGACGCCATGGCCCTAGTGTTTCAACCCATACGGCTCGAACATAATAACTGCCAATAAGATTAGCATATTTTCGCCGTTTGAGGTTTTGCACACCTGCAGCAGCCACCCCAGCACAGCGCTTTGCTAGGAAGATGGGATGGTGCAAGGATGTCGACACATGTTGCATCCCACACCAAAGGCCTACCTAACTTCCAAGGCATTATGGTCTTTCTGTCTGATATATCTAGTTGTTTTAGTAAGTACTGCCTATTTCTTCTCAATTTGGGTTCATCACTAAAAATTTTAGGAAAATAATCTTATCCGCGCCGAGACACGGATTCGTTTTGGTCGTCGTAGTTTAATTGAATTTTGGGGGTAGCTTATCCATTTCTTTCGTTAGAACCCGGTTTTGAAACGCAAATCAACACAGAGTGACTAAAAACGACAGCCAACCGTAAATAAGACTCGAGTTTGACCGACCGTCTTTGAGCAAAATGTCTTGATTTTTAAGGTTCCGTAACTCAAAAAGTAAATCTCTCAATAAATAAAAAATAATAATAAAAATAAAAAAATAATTGAAAAGAGTATGCTTAGATGGTTTGGTCATGTTGAGAGGATGAATGAAAGTCGACTAACAAAAGGTATTTACACGGCAGATGTGAGTGGAAACGCCGGGAGGGGACGCCCTAGGAAGACATATAGTGATCTTATTGGTGATGTTCTTCAGAAAGGTCAGGTGCGTAGTACTCGCAATCGGCGTGCGTGTATGACCTGATGTATGAATGTAAACGAGGCAAAAGGAGTATGTAAGGATCGTAGCAGGTGGCGTTCTGTAGTTTCTGCCTACCCCCATGGGAAGAAGGCGTGAGTTCATGTATGTACGTGTATCTCTCAATACCTATTATGCGTATAAACTTACATTTGCAGTTGGAATGCATGGGAGAATATGTTTTTCAACTACAATCTTAAGTTTGTTCTTGGAATAATTCTTTCTTTTCTTTCTTCATCCCAACTACGGAACCCTTCATTGTGCGTGGTCCGACACGCACTTGCCCGGTTTTTCTTTTGTCAACATTGCTGATGCAAAAAAAATAGCGTGAATAAGTGGTGACGATGGCTGTTGTTTTCGATATTTTTTTAAATAGATAGAAAGTGTGGATGTAGGTAGTTTTATTATAATCCTTAAAACGGAGCTTAGTAGCCACTATTTTCCGGTTTACTCAAACTCAAAACTCAAACTCAAAGCATTTATTTCAATTAAACCAATTACAGGCACTTTTGAATTGTTAAAGAGTCAGACAGTTAGTCAGAAAATTGAAGCTAGTCGCTCATTCCAAAACGTAGATCTCTATGGAGAAGAATGGGCAAGAAACTCCATGGACACTCTTTTAAATCAAAATTGTTACAAAATCCTGGGTAGGTACATTGTTATTGTTCTTGTTGCTTCTATATGTGAGAACAATGTAAAAATAGATAATTAAAACAATTTAAAATATAAGATTAAAAATAAGCCCTGGCAGCTAAGAGATGACCAGTCTCCACTGACGGCGCCCGTTCACGAACATGACGCGTGGTTAAGGATTATAATAAAACTTAACAATGTAAAACTACCGTTTGTAATAATAATAACGTATAGTCTTGTGGAGCACAACGTAACATACTTATTTTCTGCATTTTCATTCTAAAATAAAAGAAATAACCAAACAAACGATGAGGGCGCCACTGCGCGCGCGGTGTCGTCTTAAATGATTAGAATATTTCCATGAAAAACAAGCGTACCTATTTTATGTTTGACATAATATCCTCTGCGATCACAGTTTCACAAACCACCCTTCAGTTCCCATGTTGTAAGAGGTGATTAAAAGATTAGCAGGAGGGTTGTGAGCATCCTATGTGGCAGTAACGCAGTACCTACTGCCATCACGGATCCGCCTGCCAAACGTGAAGATTAGGACGAAGTAAGGGGGGTAAGTTTTGGATTCTATAATTTGTATTTTATGAGTAGGTACCATATAATATAGGTAGACAGTCATGCTGCTTGGAAATTCGGCAGTATGTACTTCAAATTATTCTCTTTAAAATCTTCGGGATGTTCGAAAGAGTAATCGTGGCCCCGGCGCAGGCCACTGAAGGAACACGGGTGGGTTTTATTTAGTCAGTAAAAGGCTGACACGCCCTCCCGCTCCGCCCAGAGCGGGAGAAGTCATTTGATGATTTCGCACCCAAAAAAAAGGTACTTCAAATTATTCTCTTTAATCGCTCCCTATTACATGACATTCAAATAATTATAATTTGCAACTTATGGGATATCTTATTGACGATGATTTAAAGAAGTCACCAGTTTTTCTGAAAATCGTGAATTATGATGAATAAAAGATTTACCTGTTGTGAAAAAAATTCGTGGTGCAAAGCTTTGTGGTTTTCTTGTAGCTGTGTATTTTGCGACACGCGTTTAAAAAATCTACAAGTTATAAGTAGCCTAACGAATTAGATACCAGGTGATTACCTGAATTATGACTGTCAATGCTTATTGGAAAAGCTCGACATCATATCGAGATATATGTATGAATAGCTGTGCCCCGCGACTTCGTTCGCGTGGAGGTCGTATGATACACAATATACTAAAACAACAGCCACATTTTAATAAAACTCCATCGTCCCCCGACCCGTCGCCAACCGTTGCGTTGAATCGCCCGGCCACGCTATTACTTCGCTCGTTTTCGCTTAGTGTTCTTTCTGACTTTTTTCTTTCTGCTGGGCTCCTAAGCGTCGTAGCGTGATGTTAAATAGCCTATAACTATCTACAATAATTGGGCTACCAAATGCAAAAAAAAAATTACAAATCCGACTTTTGGTTCATAATTTCAAGGGTTTTCATTTTTTTGCGCGGAACCCTAATTATTTTTCTAAAATAAAAGTGGCCTTAGTTAACCGCCGTAATATCAGCTATCTGCCAGTGAGAAATCGGTCCAGCCGTTTCGGAGATTAGCCGGAACAATCAGACAGACAGACAGACAAAAATGATAAAAATTGCTTTTTTGTTATAAGAACCGTTTATACTTTCCTATGCATTTAGTAAAAAGTTGTTATTTTGACATTACAAACAGACACTTTAATTTTATTTATTTGTATATATATCATAATGGTCTCTAACAAAAGTAACATTAATAGGTGAAAATAGATTCTAATTAGACTTTTAGCGACTGGATTTGACAATATTTTTTCATTTCTATAACAGATCATCTGCAACGTTACTATAATCCAATAATTAATTACGGAGATACTCAAACAAAAAAAGTATGCTCGATATTATAAATTATTAAGTAAGTGTCTTCTCTTCATCCGAGATGAACATTTATAACAATTGACTTTCTTGAGCAAACGAAGAATGATTGTAAGTGTATTACAGGATTGGGGTCCAGAACTTCTGCTGGCACATCCTCTCTTAAACATGAAGATTGAGTTGTAACATTAATAATTTTAATTTATTACCTACTATTTCTGCCACGCTTGTTATGTTCAGTAGGGCATTATATTAATACGTTTATAACTAACCATATTAACAAACTCTCATTTTCAGCGTTCCGTACGTTCCTCTCTTAACTATAAAACCATACAATAGCGTTTATCGATAATTAATTTTCATTGAACCGTTCATGCAAGAAACTTATAAATGCAGTTACCTCTGTAACCCATTCCAGATACAATGAATAAAACGTATAGTTTTTTCTATGTACAAATATTATTTATAGTGTATTTCATACATATTGATTATTGCAAAGTATACGCTGGAGACTTAAGTAAACGGGAAAGTAAATTAAACACGTTGATCGAGAAACTGCACTCTATGTACAAAGATGCTTTTGAGAATGGTAAAGTCATTAGGATTTTTTTTCCAACATCATCATCATTTCAGCCGAAAGACGTCCACTGTTGGACATAGTCCTCCCTCAAGCGTCACCACTTCGACCGGTTCTGTGGTTCCCGCATCCAACGGATTCCTGCGGCCTTCACAAGGCCATCGGTCCACCTTGTGCGAGGTCTTCCAATGCTACGTCTTCCGGTACGCAGCCGCCACTCCAGAATCTTTCGGCCCCATTGGCAATCTGTTCTGCGACCCACGTGCCCTGCTCACTGGCACTTAAGTTTGGCAATTCTTCGGGCTATGTCGGTTACCTTGGTTCTTCTGTGGATCTCTTCATTTCTGATTACTACACTAGCACTAGATTAGTAGCACTCTCCATAGCCCTTTGGGTGACTTTTAGCCTTCTAATAAGGCCCATTGTGAGCGACCACGTTTCAGTGGCATAGGTCATCACTGGCAACACGCACTGGTCTTGAGACACTGCGGTATGTGGGACGAGAAGATATTGCGTTGCTTCCCGAACGCTGCCCAGCCGAGTTGGATTCGACGATTGACCTCTTTCTCGAAGTTGGGCCTACCTAACTGGATAGTTTGTCCTAGGTAAACATACTCGTCCACAACTTGGTGTGTAGTGTCTCCGATCTTCACGAGGGTGGGTATTACATGGGCATTTGACATGACCTTTGTCTTGTCCATGTTCATTTTAAGAAAAAAAAATTCGAATTTTTCTTTCGGAAGCTCTACTGAGGTCATCGAGCACTATACTGAGGTTCTTTGTAATCTCAACCGAGACTACTATATCGTCGGCACACCGAAGGTGAGTGTTGTACTCGCCATTGATGTTGATGCCTAGCTCTTTTCAGTCCAGAACCATGAATACATCTTCCAGTGCAGCGGTGAACAGTTTTGGAGAGATAACGTCTCCCTGTCTCACACCTCACTGCAGAAGAATAGGTTTCAAGGTCTGGTCCTGGAGTCGGATTGACATAATGTCGTTTTCGTACAAGAAACTTCCAGCACCTCGATGTACCGATGGTCGATCTGGCACCGTTGAAGTGACTGTAGTACAGCCCATGATTCGTCATGTTTTCTAACATGTAAACAATTAGGTACATACCGCTAATATTATGTCCGTCGAAATAGATGTGTGGTGTTACGCGAATGGACACAATAAGAAAGGAGTATTAGAAGGAAGTGTGAAAGCGGCACCGATGACTGAAGTTGTGTGGGAATTGGTTGTCATGATATGAGCATGTGTTGCGGAAACGATGGATGGACTGTGTGAAAGATGATATGACAGATAATGGGGAAAAAAGGAGCAGGAGGAGAACAGGGTGATGACTAATAGAGAAATATGGAAGAAGAAGAGATGCTGCGCCGGCCCCAAATAAATTGAAATAAGAGAATGATGATGATAACCGTCGATATAGAAACACAGAAGTAGGAAAAACTTATAAACGCACGTAAATTTTAACTAAGGATATTTTTATTGTTAATTATTTATTTTTTGCAGAAAAAACATACATAACACGAAGATTTTTCACAAAAGACGGGCACTCGCACTATACGTTACATGTGCAAAAATTGAAAGAAGTCGACGGTGTAAAAACACACAATTTAAGAATAGAAGGGAGATCAAAACGGGAAGATCCTATCATATATATAAATAATCCAGTAGAAGCCCAAATGCCTAATCCGTTCCTCAGCATGGATCAATTTAAAATCGCTATGTTGGAACGAGTCGAAAAGCAAAAGAAAGAATTCGATGTCAACCGAAATCTAGTAATTAACGCCAACAAACAATTTAAAGTCTTCAAACATTTAGAAAATTTTCCTACTGAAATATTTGATGTTAAGAAGCATGTAAAACAAATTGTTGATGTTAGTAACAATACTGAGTTAATAACAAAGAAACCAACTGATAAATTAATGAAAACTACATTACACAAAGGAAGTTATAAAGTAAACAAGGAAAAAAAACTAAAGATTCATGCTAGAAGTACCACAGAGTCTACAAATTTATCAAATAAATTAATAGAAACTGAACCACATAAAGTAAACAAGAAAAGAGCACATAAGGTTCATGTAAGTCGTGGTACTAAGTCTACAAGAATACTTCATATAATGACTACAACTACATTACCTAAAACTTTAGCTGATGAAGTAATAACTACGGAAACGACAACTGATGAAAACATAACTACAGAATCGACAGCTGATGAAGTCATAACTACAGAAACAACAGCTGATGAAAAAATAACTACAGAAATACCAGTTGATGAAGAAGTAACTACTGAAACAGCATCTGATGAAAAAAGTACTACACAAACAACAGTTGATCATGAAATAACTGCAGAAACAACATCTGATGATGGAATAACTACAGAAACGGTAGCTGATGAAGAAGTAAATACTGACACGACAGCTGCTGAAGAAATCAATACTGAAATGATTGTTAATCAAGAAATAACCACAGAAGAAATAATTATTGAATCAGTTACTACTACAGAGCCAACAGTTAGAACGACGAGGACTAAGCAATTAGTAAGTATTAAAACTGTATGTCAGCAGTTCATAGATTACTAGTAGTTCATACAATGGGGTGCATTGAATTGTAATAGACTATTAACACGCTAAGCTTAAACCTGATGTTCCTTGGGCAAGTGGGCAGTCAGCCTCGTTCAATCATGTTGTCTGGCAAACTCTTTTACAATGACATATGCTATCAGACCAAAGCCTACTACCTACTCTTTTGCCAACTATGTTGGGGTCGGCTTCCAGTCTAACCAGATGCAGCTGAATACCAGTATTTTACATGAAGTGACTGCCTATATGACCTCCAGAGCCAAGTTACTGGGTAACACGATACTCCTTGATAAGACTGGTTGTCAGACTTTTGGACTTTCTGACTACCTGCAATTACTGTCAAAGATCAACGAATGACAGCTGCAACCAACGGCGAAGTCACGGAGGGACCTCGATATGTAATGGATGGTCACTCATCCACGAGATTCCCATCCATGTTATCGGACCATATCTCCAAATTATAAATACGATAGTCTGTCAGTCTGTTTCTGACGTTTTCACGGCTAAGCGGCTGAGCCGATTTTTATAAAATTTGGTATAGAGATAACATGAACTCTGAGGATGAACATAGGCATATTTTTATTTTAAAATCTACCTCTAGAGGGGTGTGCTGGGGTGTTGAAGTTTGTACCAGATAATCCGTAAGCTGCGTGGAGTGACGGAAAAAGCACTGGTTTTTATCAACAGTTCGTGCTGATACGTAACGAGAGAAGATGTGGGCGTTCTTATAAAGTCATACAAATTAATAACTTAAATATAGTGACTAGCAGAGATTCCCGGTAAAATAGTGAAAGCTACAACCATTTGGGTTAATGTAAAAAGATGATGATTTAGTATCTACAAGCCCGATGGGATTTCCCGTAGGCAAAATCACAAACTTCCATACAAACTTTCTTCCCAAAATTAACCCTTTTTCGACATGAATTTTCAAAAATCCTTTCTTAGTGCTCAACTCCGTTGTTTAAGGAACTCTTGTGAAAACATTTCATGCTTCTAGATCCAGTGGTTTAGGCTGAGAGTTGTCTGTCAGTGAATGAATGAATTTAATATTTTTATGAAATAGAAATACGTTTGAAAAACGATTACCTATAGAAGAGAATATAATAGAAAATGTTTATTTGCATAGAAGGTAAGGATATAAGTGAAGGAAAGGCCTTAAAGGCCTTAAACACTATAGGTATTGAAATGTTTTTCTAGTCTTCTTCACGGGAAGTAGAAGTAATAGCCACATGGCAGATGTAAGGGAACTTATTTGAATTTAATATAATTTTTTTAGTTGTTGTAAATGGTGTGGACAAAAATTGTAAATGGGTATGATACTTTATAGGCTGTTTTACGTAGGTAGTTTTTGTTTTATTATTAGTAGGTATTCATACTTACCAATTAGAAAAAAAAACCCTTAATAACATTAGAAATAGTTTAAAAAGACTGATAAGTTAAGTTATAAAGCTTTCTCTCTCCTACAACTGAGTATTGCCGTGCCAGACCGGGTTCATAATGATCTCATATTAGTTTCCACCGAAGTACTCACTAAAGAATACCTAATCATATTTTAGTTGCATTTAAGCCCCGTCCAATAAGAAACAATCTTCTTATGAAGTAACTAATACATATTATTATTTCTTTTACAGAGACCGTTCGTATTCATGGGTGAAAGATAATTGCATTTGTATGGCGATGATAAAATCATATTTAAGTATTTCAATCATAATACTAATTTGATTAGGTATTACTCATTGATGGATTTTTTATACAAGCTTATGACATGCCAGGTTTTAGTATTTTCTAAGAGCTGTGTAAAACGAGAATAGAAAATTGTAGAGAATTCCGATTGTGTCGAGATATTCTTAAGGTTTTTATTTTGTAAAAATGTTTAGTAAATAATTAAAGAAGTAAGTATTTATAAGTTATCTTACCTTAAATTACTTCCTACAAAAAATCCAAGTTATTGCACAAGCAATAACTGAAACTATCTTCAACTGGCCGCTTCTAACATCACTAAATTATTTTCAAAAAGTTCACAGTATTAACGCTGGCTGTATAAACGTAATGCGTTTGCACCTCCGCGTGTCTGTCAACACACAATAATTTTTCCCGCCAAACGAAACGTCAAACTGTCAAACGCGCGGACATTGCGCCTCTACTTGTGAAAGGCGCCAATTCACTGATTACAAAATCTCACGTGGACCTCCAATGCTTGTCTATACCTTTATAACTATGAAGGGCCATTGAAACGACTCTATTGCCATAAGCCCGGGTCAAAGAGAGACAGCAGTATGAGAGAGTGTCAACACCCATTGTAAGCCGCTTACTGCTATTAGGATTGCTCATTTGTGCGAAAGAGACGCACAGATTTATATTGTGTAGCTTTAATTCAAGCTCCGCCCATTCCTCATTTAACCCCCACCAGTGGTGGGGTGAACTTGGGCAGTTTTAAATTATCTATTATAATAAAATTATTTCACGAAATAAGGGGTTGGTTATGTTAATGATGTGTTTAATTTATGTCGATATCTTTAACTTTGAGTGGTTTGGCAGACATCTATGAGTGGCAGATCAGACGATAACTTGATACGGCTGTGTTGGTAGCATATTTTCGTCATTAAAATTAATTTGGGTGCATCGAAACGTTTGGTAAAGAAACAGATACAAAACTTAGTTTTTTTGCATTCGCACTCTATTCAATATAATAGTTATATTTCTTAGTTTAATGAGATATTTAGGCAATGTTTTATCAACAGGATTAATATATGCATTAACCCTTTGGCGTTAAAGTTAGATATTTAAAGATTCCTCTTACCTTTTCTAGAAGGTAGTAATTAGTTAAAATCGTATACCTTTGTGTTTGTTTTTGTCTTTTCTTCAAATTATGATAAAAAATATAGATACCAATAAGCATTAGGTATTGTATTTTATCCTTCCGTGCTTTTAATAGAGGGATCTATCGATAAACCGAATATTTTTCTGTTTTTTTAGTCTCTTTTATTTTCAGAACATGTAATGGAACCCTTTAATAAATAACCGATCTCCCTCCTGCAACCGACAAAAAGGCTTTCGCAACCAATTTTCTATCTCTTTTCATCGCACATTCGTCATTTCTGGTCCAACTATAACAGTGGATTCAAGCAAAAACCTACTATAAGCTTAGGCAATTGAGTTCATTTCCGTTTGTATTAATACCTTGTAAGCTTCTGTCAACATTTGCGGTCGGGTTTCGGTTTATCTCCCCCGCACAAAATTGTTAGTCACACAAACATTATCTTTGACCAATGGCACGTAACCACGGGCCATTTTAAGCCAATCGATGCGCTTAAAATTTTCGTTTTCGCGCGCTTCCCAATTTGAATTTTGTTTTGTACGATTTTTGAAATTGAACGTAACCTTTTTGTTTCGCGGCGCGTTGGTTTTATTCCTTTTCTGTTTTAGTGTCCATATTTATTCCTTTGTTTTCTCAAAAAAGGTTTCTTAACGATTTTTAACATAGTGTCGTAGGATATTATTTCATCCATAACATAACATCACGCAGATATTCCCCGAAGGGCTAGCAGAGGTGTACTCGTATAGTAGGTACACCCACATTTCGCCAGTTATGTTAAAGTCCCATGTAATAGGGAGCGAGCCTATTGCCATCTACCGGGCACAAATCCAGACTTCAGGCTGCTACTGAGAAATTCCAGATGGAAAACCTAATAACAATTTGCACGACCCAGGACCGGGAGTCAGCAGTAGCGCTTGAGACCACTAGACCAACGAATATATTTCATTCATATGTTTACTAAAGAGTGCTTAAAAACGATGTAGGTACTTACCTACATTTAAAATAAGTGCTGTTTTAACAGACTTCAAAAAAGGAGGAGGTTCTCAATTCGGTTGTATTTTTTTCTGTTTGTTATCTCGGAACTCCGTCATTTATAAACCGATTTGAAAAATTATTTTTTTATTTGAAAGGATTTCAGATTGGTCCCATAAATTTGGTCAAGTTCTGATGAGTGGTTTTTGAGTTAGCTTCAATAATAAGTATTTTTCACTTATTCCACTTAGTGTACATATGTTGATGATGTTATAATAATTTCCTGTCACTGTTATTTACATTGCAAGTAGTGGTAGGTATACGACTTTGTGTGGGGTAGGTACCACAACTAAAAAGTGGTGAAAAATAAAAAACTTAGTTTTTGCAAAAAAACAACCGACTTCCAAAAAAAACACTACAAAGTGAAATATAACTTTAATTTCGGAAGTCGGTGGCAAAAAACGAAAATACAAAACCAAAGACTGACATTTTTTTGCAATTTTTTTTTAGCAATTAATACAGTACCCCAGTTATATAAATACACAAACATTCAACTGTTTTGGTCGATCACAGTCGGTTAGTGAGAATCGTTCGAGATGATAAGATTGTTTTCATCTAAGTGGGTGCTTACACGTCCTCTTTACTGCTCAATTTGGCGTGGTACCTACAATAAGGCAAGTTGATGGTAACTTGGTGTGGAATGCGATCTTCTTGAAGGACTCATAATTGAGATCTTCAGTTTAGTTTGATGTAGTGTTAATAAACAACAATTTGTTCTCAATTTATTGTGATAATGATACTGATGATGTTTGGGTATACGATTTTACCTGTGTCATGATCATTATATTAAATACTTATGTTGAGTTCATTATGGCGAAATCGGTCCAAAAAAGATATTTTGATGCATTTCGGTTGCACGCAAAATCAAATTTCTGTCCTCAAAAAGTACAAAGCCTTGTTCTTTTTATATTATATTATAAAAATATAAGATTGTTTTTAGTAAGCTACGAGAGCCAAAACACGATTGACACAATTTGGTTCGATACAAAAAAATCGCTAAATTTCCTCAAAATTAGCATTTTTTAATGAGAAAAAACTGTTTTATTATTGGATTGTAAATAAAGTGATTTCAATAAAATTTCGTCTACGCGTTCAAAATTAAATCCTCAACAGAAACTACGAACATCTTTAACAGTAGCGATCGATAGTAAGCAAATTAGTAATTTATTTTCTACAAAAGTGTTGAGTTTTTGACTCGTCAAATCCTTGACTTAAATTGAGACATTATCCTTAGGGAAAGATTTCACATTTTGCTAGATTAGGTCTTATCTTAAGGCATCTAAAAAGTTCATCCTGTGTATAGGAATGATGCATGGGGAAAAGAAAAGAAGTTATATTTAGTCCGTCAGTCAGATAATAACAAAATAATTGACACTTATTTTTTGCTTTATCATACTAATATAAAATGACAGATAAAACGCATTAAAGTTGGGAAGTTGGGGCTCGCTATTCAGAATAAAATCTAGCAAGGCGTGACCTCATGCCGCATTTTAACTCAATATATCGCAGTAATCTTTTGATTACGTAAAAAATAAAAATATGTGCCCAATATTTTTTTATAAACTACCTGACGGGAAAAAAAATTTAGTCATCATCCATATTGTAAGAATACTAAGAAAATATGGAGTACTCTTCCATACAAATTCAGGTGCAGTCACACGCTCTCTCGGAAAACATTGTTGATCAATTAACACCTAATATGCAGATCAAATAATTCTGCTATTGGTCTACGTTGACAAGACTAAAAGCAGGTGGAAAATACTAGTAGTATTTAAAAAATATATAAGAATCCTCTTCCATGCTCTGCGAGGCGATGTTCAACGCAGCGTGTACGCAATTGCCCAGCAATCTCGACTCGGCCGAGGCGTCGCGGTCGCGACTGCGATCCGTATGCGACTTCCGAGCAGTCGCAGCGATGTGTGTGGTAGGTTAATAGTTGAAGGTCATACTTACTTTTGATTTCGAAGTGTTTCTGAAATGATCATTATCCATTGGATACTAATATTATAACATCACGCCTGTAATCCCCAAAGGGTTAGGCAGAAGTGTACCTGTAGTACACCCACATTTCGCCAGTTATGTTTAAGTCCTATGTTATAGGGGGCGAGCCTATGGCTGTGAACCAGGCACACATCCAGACTCCGGGCTGCTACTAAGAAATTCTTTTTTTTTGGATGGGAAATCATCAAATGACTTCTCCCGCTCTGGGCGGAGCGGGAGGGCGTGTCAGATTTTTATTGACTAAAACCCACCCGTGTTCTTTCAGTTGCCTGTGCCGGGGCCACGGTAACTCTTTCGAACATCCGGCAACCCTGGCTGGCATCGGCCCTAGCGGACCCCATCAATAGTTCTGACATCCCCTTGAGGCGCGCGTGGAACAATGCGCCGTCGACTCGGGCCTGGTCCTTACCGGACAGCGAGCTACCCATTGCTCGCTGTCCGCAAACCCGCGCAACGGTGGCTACTAGGGGCGTGAGGGTGCAAAGCTAGTTTGCCCGGCCTGGGAATCGAACTCAGGACCTCTTGGGCAGCAGTAGCACTTGCGCAGTAGTACGCACCTGAGGGTTGGTATATAATGTTCACCGCAGTAAGCTTAGAAAACTAGGTAAGTTACGTGGGTATAACAACACAAATGGCAGTTAAGAAACTTAAAATGACGTTAGTCTTAAAGCTGCGGCTGTGTATCAGACAGGTAAAGGTTAGGGGGGATGTGCTGTTCTTTACAGGGTATTCACATGTTGTCACATTTTGTTATATCTTTAAATATGTCGTGGCCAGATCATTGAATACTCAATGTTTGACTCTATGAACAGTTAAACGCACGACTTTTTTATGATGTGGCCAAACATTAGTGATCATATCGTAAAATAGTTAGATTATCCACCGGTAGAGGCGTTGATGTCGCTTTGTTTTTGTTGTGCATCTATTACAACTCGAATAATTCCTAAGTAACAGCGACCAACTTGGATGTAGCGCTCGCCCGCCGCTACCGCGGTACCGCTCGCTTCGCTCGCTCGGCTCGCACGCGGTTGGTCACAGTTCGAACCTAACCTAACCCATTTGGTTGGGGTGCCACTAGCGGCGTTAAATGCAATTACTTTGCGATATACCCAGTGGTCAGATGGGAATGTCGATTAATAGGTTGCATTCGTCAGGATATGACCATTTACCCGACGACAAATACCCTACATTAATGATACAGATATGGTCAAACGTTGACTGACATATCATTAAACGTTAAGATTTAAACAATGTGGTTAATTTTAGCTGGCCATTTCATGAAATGATCAATTCTAAGATCTGACCACGACATATATATTTTCTAACCCCGTAACATAATAATACTGAGATTTTATATTGTTAGAGCAATCGAGAGAAAGAGGATTGTCGATGGGTAAAGAACAACTGCAAGCGAAAAAAATCAACTCACATATAAGTAATTGAAAATATTGAACTTTAAGTTGTTTACACTAAGACTTCCCTATTTTAGTTATTTACTCCAAAGATCATGATTTCATGACGCATCATGCTGTTTAGTTTTAAAATACGATGATGCATTGTGATGAGAAGACCCATTCTCCACCATGAATACTTAGCTGTAAAAGTACTTCAACTGATCGTTGCACAACGAGCAACATCGCTGTATCAAATAATAACAAAACAATACCCATTGAGATCCCTCTGTCCTCTCAAACTGTCCCTTTAGCTGCCCTCTTGTCTACTGAGCGGTATAATAGGCTTACACTCGTTGTGGTGGCGGTCGTTGTAGGTAGGCGGTCACTTGGACTGGCTTCATTAGTGAAAGTGATTGTTATTGTAGCAGAGTTATTAATATAGTCGAATCAATTATGTTAATAAACCGTTTGGCTATTTTATTTTTACAGATTTTTAACTAACGAAAAAAGGAGGTTCTAAAGTCGACGCGTAGGATATGTATATTTTTTAATGTATTATTTTTAATTTTTATTATTTTTCAACATGATGTAGATCTGAGTCCGTAATAATTTACAAAAAAAAAAAAATGCAAAAATGAAAAATAATTTCCTGTGGCTAAAGTATTCATTGGATTTAATTGATTTTTTGTATACGGTGTAGCGAAAAAAAAAATAAAAGTCAATGATCAGTCAGATGTCAAAGGTATATTGAGAGATGATAGTAGCCCATCGAGCTAAACGTCCAGATGGGTTGTTTAACGTAAGGAGCCACTTCAAAGCCATATGGTCTGTTATAACAGTGAACTTAATTCCATCTAAATAACAGCGGAAATGCTTTATGGAATCAAGAATGGATAACAGTTCACGCTCAGTAGTACTGTAATTGCATTCAGCTTTGGAAAATAAGCGAGAAAAATAAGCAACAGGATGTTCGACGTTATCGATATTCTGTGAAAGAACAGAACCGAGACCGACTGCTGAAGCATCACACTGTAAAATGAATGGCTTAGAAAAATCAGGACAAGCCATCACAGGAGTGTTGATTAGTGCTTCTTTTAACTTAATGAATGCATGCTCGGCGGCGTCATCCCAGCTAATCGGATCGCGGCCTTTCCTCTTACCTATAAGGGCAGTGAGACGAGCTATTATAGAAGAAAAACCGTCGACAAATCGTCTATAATAGGAGCACATTCCAATGAAACCGCGCAATGATTTAGCGGTGGTAGGGGTAGGATAATCTCTAATAGCATCAAGCTTGCTAGGATCAGTTTGAAGACCCTTTTCATTAAGAATGTAACCCAAATATTTTAGTTCGCTTTTACAGAATTCACACTTTTTTAGGTTGATGGATAAACCAGCTTCCTTGAGACGGTTGAGAACCTTCCTAAGGAGCGCGAGATGACTATGAAAGTCTTTGGAAATTAAAATTAAATCGTCAACATAACCAAAGACGTCATCACTGGTCGAGGTGAATTCAAAATTAACGATCAAATCTGTAAGGCACTGCATTTCCGAAGCCGCATTTGTAAGACCAAATGGCATTCTGACAAACTCGAATAGACCACGTTGAGGGACTATAAAAGCGGTTTTCTCACAACTCTCGTTATCTGCGAGAGGGATCTGCCAAAATGCACTTCTAAAATCAAGAGAGCTTATGTACCTTGCACCACGTAGATTATCAAGAATATCATGAATACGCGGGAGGGGATACGAATCTCTGATGGTGACGCTATTCAATTTTCTGCTGTCAACACAGAAACGAACAAAACCATCTTTTTTGGTAACCATAACTACGGGACTTGCCCAAGGGGAACGAGAGGGCCGAATGACACCCATCTCTAACATCTTATCAATTTCTTCATTGAGATTTTTTAGCTTAACGGGAGATAAAGGGTAAAACCTTTGTCTAATTGGTGGTCCTGTAGTATTTATCTTGTGTGAAAGCCAAGAAGTTTTTCCAAGACCAACCTTTTCAGACGAAATGACTTCAAACTCGTCAATGACTTGTTGTAAGCTTAACTCTTGGTCGGGTAACAAAACATTACGGGGATGTATGTAACGGACCTCACTAACACAAGAAATCTGAGGAGGGGAATGACTGACAGAAGGGAGGTACATATTACCTTTGATATTTTTGTTAAATGCCTTACTAAAAACAGACGTTAAACCGAATTTATTCCAAAACTCTATTCCTAAGATAACAGAAGATGACATACAACGCGCTACTAAAAACTCGTGGACAAACGTTGTACCATTAAACTGAACCGGGAGATAAACGGTTCCTAAAATATCAATAGGCGAGTTGTTGGCAGAAATTGCACGGGGACATGTATCGCTAGAATTCAAAGAGATACCTAGTTCATGCGTTAAACTATCACTAATAAGGGACATTTGTGCGCCTGAGTCAAGTAGAGCCTTTATCAGACGTTCACACAACAAAATTTCAATAAATGGTCGGTTGTCAGATGAATCGGAAGTTATCACCGGCGACACTGTACGTGATTTATCGTGACCCCGGTGGCTTACACATTTTTTGGGTTGCACTTAGGGCAATCACGTGTAATAACACCTGGAGACCGACACTTGAAACAGAGCATGCCAGGGAAATCTGGGCAGTTGCGATATGAATGTCCATTTTTTCTGCACTTGGGACATAACTGGGTTTCATTAGTTAAACAGGAAATTGATTTAGGTTTAGGTAAAAAGCTTTCAAAATGTGTTGCAGTGTCAATGAGCGCATCAAGATCAGTAAACTTGTGTATGGACAGACATGGGAAATATCTTGGATGCATGTTATGAGTAATAATTTCTAACAGGGAAGATTTGCCAATCGGATTGAGTAAAGTATCATTTAAGTATGATATTTGGATGACGAAATCTCTGACAGATTGATCCGGTTTCTGTTTTATATTTCTGACTCCTTGTTCAGTCTTGAACTCGAAATCAGTAGGACCAAATGTCTTGACAAAGAACTGCTTGAGTTCAGAGTAGGATAAATCGGGATGGCGTATAGACCTAAAGTATTTGAGAGCAGCACCAGATAACACTTCATGGAAACGCTTTATCAAGTAGTGATCGGATAAATCATCTGCGTCTTTATGTTCATCGATGCAAGTAAAAAATTCGCGAACGCAGGAGTTACCAGAATAATTTACTTTCCATTTCAAAAGTGAAATTAGTTTCTGAAAAAAACGAGGACAGTCTTCAGTTTTAATCGGAGAAGGGATATTAGACAAACTAGAGGCCTGCGAAGGCCTAGGTGGAATCGGTGGGGGTCTAGATATAATAGGACTTCCGCGGCGAGGTGTCTCGCCAATAGAGCATCCTTCGTCGGCCATGTTAGATGAGAAAAACGAAAATTGAAACAATCCACGAGTTTGTTTACCAGTAGCTGGAAAGAGTTATTTAGCGAGTAATATGGCTGGTGGATGAATAGAAAGACACGCAATCGACAAGCTAAACGGTGGGGCTAGGAGTCAAAGAAAGATAGGAACCTATTAGAAAAACAAAACGTGAAATAGGACGTATTGGGCTAATAGAATACCAAAAAAAAACGAAACCAAGCACACAGCCGCATAAAAAAGCTTACCTTTGAAACACGACGCCTATACATTCACACACCAAGCATTCTCTACAGGGAACTACAAATACAGGCATTAAAATAAAACTCGGGATTAAAATATATTTGTTGGGAAGAAATGAAAAAGTTATTAATTTAGTATTATTATGGAATTAAAGTATAATCACACACAACATCCAACATTAAAAGGTGATCATCAATGGTATCATTGTATTGTAATGCATATTCTGCTCCATCCATGACACTGGAAAAAGGACAAAAGGAAAAAAATATGGATTATATTTGCTCGAAGAGCATCACACACAAAATAACAGAAAAAATATATTAAGTAATCATGAAAATTACTTACTTTAGTTCGGGCGCCATTTTGTAGCGAAAAAAAAAATAAAAGACGGAGATTCTCTTTTCTGCTACGACACGTTTAATTTTGTTTTTAAAATAAAAATAGAAAATAAACATTAAAAGGTAAAAAAAATGAACATTATGGTATAAAAAATGCAGGTTGACTTGTGTGAAGGGAATAAAATAGAGAACTTTGGTCCGATAGGTACGCGAATAACGAACGAGAAATAAAACGTACTAACTAGTCGATTGCAATCTCTAATAAGTAACGCTACCAAAACATATCGTTATGGAAAAAAAATCAAAGAACCAAGGTATCTCGCATTTTACATATTGGAAAATAAAATTAAGTAGTTAATGAATTAAAAAATCTGCAGAGGGTTACTATCTACACTATTAAATTAGAACGTAAAATATCATAAAAAAAACCGTGGCATAAGTAATTGCGTCCGGCGAGGTGAAGTAGACTGTAGGGAGTCGTAGTTCTTTGTTCAGGAACTGGCGTTGGTTGCGAGACCTTCAGCGGTCAAAATGCGGTCCAACTCTCGACGTTGGCCAAGGACGTCCAGCGTTATTTTAGGCCAAAACCTGGAGGCCGAAAGGCGGCCTGTTCAAAACTGTTCAATCCTAAGACAAAATGAATTAGGGTTAGACCAGCGTGATCAGACTGAACTTCCAATTGAGGAAAACTGTTAAAAGATACGTACCAGAAAAAATAAAGATGAAAAGTTAGACTCGTACTTAATATACCATACTTAAAATTGCTTTGCCCTATGGTATTCGGCAGGGATATAGTGTGCGAACACTTTTACGATAAATATTTTCCACTAATTGTAATTTTTGGGACGTAAAAATTCGTTTTTCTGCAATAAAATCACAAACGACAGCAAATTGTCAATCAAGCGTTCCCATCGAATGACAGTTTGAAATTCGAATCACGAAATAAAAAGATAAAAATCGACCAGGCTCAAATACAAACGAAAAAAAGGTTGATTATAAAGAACCAAAAAGTTTTGACATGCTGAGTTATGCTGCAACGGGTAAAAAACATGATGCTCTTTACGTGATTTAAAGACATATCAATTGTCCTGTTCAACCTTGTATAATATCATCTCTTGTAGTACCTATGCTGCAAATGACAAAAATTATAGGTATAATCTATCTGCCAAATGTTAGAAATTAAGACATTGCACACCTGCAATGTCTTAATTTCACACATTCACCACCACCACAAATTTTGAACGTAACACACGGATGCCGCCTACGTTTTCTATGGTTTTCTATGGCTCGCTAGGCGGGTCACAGGCATGTACCTAACCAACATTTTTAGAGAACTCGCGTGGCGGGTTACTGGCATTTAATGTGTTAAGAATTTGCTGTCGTAAATCATCTTAAGTGTAATCACCTGTTGGGCTCATTTTTAGGAGTCGATACGGGACCATCATGGGTTTAGGTATAATATGAGTTTGATATGACCTGTGCTTGTAAAAGTACTAATAGTTAGAGAGAAATCAAAATGCAGCAAAGTTAAACATACACCGTTATTCAACATCAACTGAAAAATAATTTATATCTTTACTACGAAATCCGCAGCTCAGCTCACATAGGTAATTACTTCTCATCAACTTCAAAAAGTACATAATTAAAATCTACCGGTACTTCCAACAATAGAAGTACTACACACATAAAACAATGGTTGCATATACTGCGTATGAATATTCCGCCGCCATTGCAAGCATCTGCTGCACTTCCCGTACACGGCGCGTCGGCGCGGACGCATGCAATTATTATGCAAATACCGACGCTAGGCTAAACACCCGGGTTCCAGTGTTAATTACTTACATTGCGTTCAGTTTTGTATGAGGTTGATAGGAAAAAAGGAATAAGAATCTGAAATATACTTTCGTTGTGGAAAGGACTGGATATAGGAGGCTTTGAACCGGATTTAATGCAGTAACCGGTTTAGAAAGATGGTTGGTTGATTGATAGAATAATGTATAGCATCAATCAATCAATTTTATAGATACCGTTATTTCTTCTTCTTCGTCATTCTCGTTCTCGTTCCCTTAATGCTGAGGGTTGCGACCACATTGACGCGTCTCCAAGGTAAGCCCAAAAACCTAATAAGTAATACTGAATATTATTAAGTAAGTTTAATCTTTGTTTTGGTCCCTTGTCACAACATAAACCAAGTTTGTTTATTTTCGCTGTACAGTTACGAGCATAAAAATATACTATCCTCAGCAATAATATCTGATTTCATGGTTCATCCATTAAGAGCGTTATAATGTACGGCATTTCATACAAACTTTCAAGTCCTTGTTTTCCTATATGAATGAACCGATTTTAATGATACTTCATACGCATAAGCAGGATACATATGTGGGCGTCCAAGCAAAAAAAGTCCAGTAGTGGGGTATTAAGACCAGATTCGGTATCTAGAATAGTCAATTATAAATAAGGATTAACAAAATATTCAAAAACTGGCACATTTTTTTCAAATCAGACATTTGAAGTTGAAACTGAATAAACTTGATTTGAGAAAAGCATTTTCAAAGTTTGGTTTTTGGTACAACTTAGTAAATTTTCTAATGTTTCTGTGTACATTTTCTGGTACTTAGAGACGTTATATAAAGTCATTTACTATAAGAACTTGCAGATAATTGAGCATTAATTAATAATCAATTAAAATCGAGAAATGCAATTTTTTCACCTAACTTTACAAAACTGCGTATATCTCTGAAACTAAATGCCGAGAACTGGACTCTTTTTGCTTGGACGCTCACATATGTCTAAAAAGTTAATTGAGAACATTTTCGAAAAATAGTGTTACAGCTAAATTCGACCGATTTAAAATTTTCCATAGTGACAGAGATTTTCAATTATCTTTTTTTAAATGAGACATTTCGAAAATGTTCTTAACTAACTTCTTAGACCTATATATCCTGCTTATTCGTACGAAGTTTCATTAAAATCGGTTAATTCGTTTCGAAAAACCAGGACTTGAAAGTTTGTGTGAAATGCCGTACGTCGTAAACGCACTTAATATCTGTCAAAATGACGGCAAATATATGTGTTCCTTTGTGGAAAGTATATAAAAGTGTCAACACAAATATGTGACATTGAAGGAACACCAAAACTATCCGACGAGCAAACATATGGATGCTGCATCGGCTTCAAAAAGATGTGACGTGTGATGAACTGAGCCGATATCGACTATTCCTGCCAGTATCAATTATTACCCATCATAAAGTAGGTGAGTATTAATTTCATACTCGATAGTTTTTATGCTGCCAAAGTGATGTCAGTTATTTGTATCACATTCTTCTGAATTTAAGTAAGTTGGCAGATATTTATAACGCAAGACATGTCCGATAAGAGGTGACACATGTTTTTAAAGCCGATGCAGCATCCTATATTTTGGCTCGTCAGATATTTTTGGTGTCCAACTAGCTTCATCTTTCTGACTGACCGATCCCTTGACAATTCAAAAGTGCCTATAATTGGTTTATTTGAAATAAATGCTTTGAGTTTGTTCCTTCGATGATATGATATTTGTGTTGCCACTTGTATATGCCTTCCACAAATGATCACATATATTTGCCGTCATCTTGACGACAGATATTAAGGGATGAATCATGAAATCAGATATTTTTGCCGAGTTGTTCATAGTAACATATTTACGCTCGTGACTATACCTATCTAACTGATGGAACTCTGCTTAAAGCATTTGTGCACCATTTGCGACTGATCTGTAAACAAGACAGGACTTTTAGTGACTCGTGGATGAGCTAATAATGTCATATTTCTAATCTTGTCTCATAAGAATCTTTCAGAAGGGTGAGATTCGAAGCAATGATTCTTACCCAAGGCGTGCCTTAATTTCAAACACATCATATACTTACGTTATTAAGGTGCAAATCATTAACAAGCAGATACAACACCTTAATTGACACACAAAGTCACAATGCACATCATGTATGCTAATAAAACGCGAGATAAAAATTACCTACCCATCAATCTGACCCGAGTTTCGAGCCTGCGAGCCTTGGAAACACTATACATCATCATAATAATCTGTTCATCAGACTACTTGTTATCTAAATATGGTAATTACAACACGTACGTAACTAAGCTTAGCTTTCGTGTAGAGTTTTATATAGAAAACGCATTCTATAAGATGGTCTAATTGGTCTAAGATAGATATCTAAAGATAGTAAAGCAATTACTGCAAAGTAGATAAAGGCAACTATTCTCATTTCATATCAAAGTAGTAGAGTCTTTATGAAGGAGCTCGCCCGGGGAAGTACTACCACTATACATTTCTACCTCCAAGCAGCACTGCCGTGTTCCAATTTTGAAAGTTATGGGTACCGGTGTAGCCACAGGGACATGTGGACATTTCAGCTTTGTCAGACAGCATCTGTCTGGCATTATTGCTGAAATGAACCTATTTGGTGCGGCCGTGGGCACACATGCCGTGAGCCATACACGGTGGCAGGAACATGGCACAAGATTCTAGAAGTATAGAAATTTTTCGACGGTTATTAAAAAAAAAATGTAGCTCCATACATTGACTGCGTAGGTATTACACTTTTCTAAGATTACATCTATTTTTTTTTTCTTTTGATAACCGTCGATAAATTTCAACGCTCAGAATCATTTATTGAATTCATGATAACAGGTTGCGCGTCGATGTATGCTGCCCTGTATTTTCATTTTATGTTAGTTTTTAATTTGTTCAAATGTGTTCTTTGTATACGGTACTGTGCCAAATAAAAGTTTTTCTTTCTTTCTTTTCTTTGTCTCTAGATGGAAAAGCATCTGTGATGTCACTGGTATTACAGATGTACAGACGCCAGCAGCAAATTTTCCCAATAAACTTTGAACCTAATGCTTTAGCGATAAAGTTGAAAATCTATTAAAGAAATTTGACAGATTGTAGTAGCTTGAAGTGCTGCCGTCCATACATAGGCGGCAATACCTAACCACTTATAATCAAGTGGGCCGTCGGCTTGTTTGCCAGAAAAAAAGTGCTGGATTATCAATTCTACACACAATACATTTTCTGCAGTCACCATCAACTTCTTCAAAATCCATGGACAACTTTACTTCAAATAAATATAACTTTAAGGGATGAAATAAATAAATCATCTAAAGCATACCTACCGATGGAGACCAGAGATAACTCGATCCTACCTAAAAACGACACAGGAGAAAATAAATATAGACCATATTGTCGAAACGATCATGACGAACTGACCAACATTAAAATATGAGTGCTTAGTTGTCCTCACTGAGGACCCACTCGAAGTAACCCAATCGAGACATCTGCTTGTGTAAATAGGACAAAGAATATAATAATTGTCACAACAGTTTACAACTGTCAACGGTTGTCAATGTCAACAAGCTATATTTTTTAAGACTTTGAATACTAGTCTTTTTACTTCAGAATTGTCATAACATTTGATGTTTTTTCTACTTTATAAATAATAACATAACATAACATCACGCCTTGTTTCCCCGAAGGGTACTTTATATATTTATATTCTTATCTAAGGAAGAACACATACACAACAAAATAAATGTGTTATTTATTCATTTACTCCATGTAAATATAATATACAAACTAAAAATGATAAACACCACGACAATTATGCTGTACCGATTGTTTAGGAAAAAAAATATAAAATGGCAATACTAAACCAATCCAACCTACAATTTCCTAATCTTATAAAGCGAAGTAGTCACATAAAACTTTTCATTAAACATTCTTTTTTTACTCGGCGTTAACTAGATAATATGATAGTTTAAAAAAAAAACGTAGGTAATCAATTGCATTTCTTTCGTGTCACTTTTAGACGTTCAAATTTATTTAAAATAAGATTTCGCCATTGTTCTTTGGTTTCCTAAGAAAGCGATGAAATATTGGCTACGGCCACACAACGGCTACGGCTGTCCAATGGTCCAAATACAGAGCGTTTTTGACACCTCAATGTCAGATACTGGTGAAAATTACAGATTTTCATGAAGGCTGTTATAATTTGACGGAACCGTTCTTCTAGGAAACCGTAGCTTTAGACCTAGTTTCACCATAGCATATTAGTTAGTTTAATCTTCTGTTAAAATGTTAACTGGACATTAATAGTAGCGAGTGTTTCACCAAACGTTAATATGTCTTAATTAGGCGTTAAATTTAATTGCTGCCCTAGAGGTCCGTTAACTTACTAACCGACATTTAGTCAGTTGTCAAAATCATCGAAATATAAAACGTGAGTCTCTACTGTACGGCTAGCTAAAATGATGCATTGTCAGTGAACATTGACATGTGATGTGACATTGCGACTTTTTATTTTGGTTGCTTTGACAACTGACCGATATAAGAGTGAATGATACATCCTAACGCCAGGTTTGTTATTTTTTTCTGGTAGAACGTAGGTTAACCATTAACATGGATGTTTACTTTAATGGCTGATTTACTAATGTCTGATTATGAACTGTTTGGTGAAACTAGGTCCAAGCAATAAAACAAAACCGTCTATCTATTACATCTATATGAATGCCTAGGTAAAGTTTATAAAATTGTACTGCCTTCGAATCAACGTTGTAAAGCGAAAGAACCTCGAACCTCTATTTTTCATCCCACGTAACAGTGGCGCTATCTATTAGAACTAACATAGCAATGTTATATTCTGTACAAGAAGGGACTTCCAACACTATTTAACCTCTTTCATGCCAACCGGTGACGGTCTTGCCATCTATACTTCGCTTTTGGTAAGTTAAGTTTCCCTACCCCTCACTAGATGGCGAGATCGACGATATGAAAACCAAGTGCGTGGCTGTACCGCTATAAATTAAGTTCGTAGCAAGGTTTTATAGTAATGTAGGCACCCCACAAAAGATGGCGTTGTTAGCAACTTTGAAAAATAAATAGTTCAGTGATTTGTGTTTTAAAATGCGTCACTAGAGAGCGCATTATTTTATTCGAAAAGTTCATGAAAGCTGATGAAAACATTGCAGCACCAATCGTACTTGTTTCATACGTACGAGGGGCTCGTGGCTAAGTAATAACAGCCGCACAGGTCGGTCGATAGGTTAATTAAGCTACGCTTGACACGATTGGTCCGTGGATAGGTGACCATCTTTACTTACCAAGAACCCTCCGTGCCTCGGAAAGCACGTTAAACCGTTGGATCCGGCTGTCATTTGTAGATCTTTGGGTCGTCAGAAGCCCGTACCTAAGTCAGACGACCAGTCTTACCAAGGGGTATCGTGTTACCCAGTAACTGGGTTGTGGAGGTAAGATAGGCAGTCGCTCCATGTAAAATACTGGTATTCAGCTGCATCCGGTTAGACTGGAAGCCGACCCCAACATAGTTGGAAAAAGGCTATGCAGGTGATGTTTACTGAAAAAACATTAACTGCAAATTCGATGTGGACGAAAGAAAAAAAACAGAAAGACGATAGAATAAAAAAAGTTTGGGAAATAGTTTAAGGGTGTGTTCCAACCTTCGCATCGTTTGTAAGTAATGGAATACTTACAAGTAGTTTTGTTTTTGGACGTACACACTTCTCACATATTACTGCTACTATCAACAATTTGCAAAGTTCCCAACTTTACATATAGATAGGCTTATAATAAAACCTGCTTGATGTAGCAGTGTTCAGGGTAAAGGAACCTGAACCTAGTAAAGAGCAAGCAACACGGAATCAGGTTGGATGATTACAGAAGCTAAATCAAAAGTCACATATTCAAATTAGGCTGAGAATCAGCACTTTTTGAACGTCAAAATTAAATAAGACAGTTTTCAGCTAAAGCACTTCTTAGTGCTTTAGCTGTGAAGAAGTAGTGGTGCAAGCATATTAGGAATTCGTTACCAACTGCTTCTATTTATGAAAAACAGAACAAGAAATAACAGAAGTATTTTTTTTAATCTATTATAAATTTAGGGGCTTTTGGTCACAACACGACCATGCCAGCCCCATCATAACCTAATTCAATAAAAGCTTAACACTATTCAGATTTCAAAACCTTATATACTATTTTATAAAGTAAGATAGCTGTATTCGAGACAGGCTCTGATAATATGCTTTGAACAAAACCAACATCTATCAAATTAATTTTAAAGGCATTCATCAGCGCCTCTCTAGCAACTCGGGTCCTGACGCACTCCACCAACAAGTGATGGACGTCCTCCATTGTATGACATTGTGTACAATTGGGGCTGTCACTTTTCCCCATTAAGTGTCGAAACTTGTTGAGTGGAACGTGTCCAGACCGTAGTCTATGCGCTATTATTATAAACTTTCTATTAAGCTTAGTATCGGCAAACCAAGGAATACGAGGAGGTTCACATTGCAATGTCTTGTTCCAAATTCCCTTTTCTAAAGACATTTTATTAAAATATTCTTTCCAATTTTTAGAGCATTCAATTTTGAAATCATTCATAATCATTCATATTCATTCATTATTTTTTTTTTTTTTTGATTTTGATTTTTTTTTTTCAAGTTCAAAGTAGCTTGGGGTAATTTTCAGCTCAATACCGTCCAAGACAGCAGTCATTGCTAATAAGAACTATAAAACATATATAACTACTAACTATATAACAGAAGTATAAAAATATTATTAATAAAGTTTAATATAATTATATTTACCTTTTATTGTTTTCCAAAAATCAAATACCATTAGGTTCCAGTAGTTCAAATTTTGGACGTTAACACTTCTCATAAATGACTTTGCAATGAAAAAGGATAGCTCCTGGTTCCTTTGCTATCCAAAACTGCCAATTATGTTACAGCGGCTAACTAGATGCTTGGCATAGATATTTTGACCCGAAAACTACTAAGTTTTCTGGTTAAAATAACTATGCGAAACTCATACACACCGATTTTGCTTCAGCATATAATATTGCAACACTTTTTAAAAATTCTAATTATTTTCCGAACTATTTAAAAGAAAACAAGAAATCTTGCTAAAAAGGAAATAATAAAATATGCGAAAATAAACAAAAACGATTGGAAATACATAAACATGCTTTAAATTGGCAATTACATTTAATTAGAGCTTTTTTTATTTTCAAAAATGAGCTGTAATAAAATGGAAAATGCCGACCGATTTCACAGAAATATTTTTTTGCCAGATCTATTTAATTTGCGCATGCAAATACGGATGACAGAAAATTATCCATTTCGCTAATCAACTATCGCATATTACGAGTAGGTTGTTAATCGACTCCACATAGTGGAGGATACCTACCATGCTAAGCTAATAAGCTTGTGTCCCAGCAGGGCGTTATCTAATTAAAGCCATTCATTAAAGAGTCAATGTTATCACATGTATTTTATATGCATGTTGTGATAGTACTCTACTAAGGTGCCTAGTACAGTCGGCAACAAAAGAAAAGAAAATAAATTAGAAAAGAAGAAATAGTTGTTTTTTGGCGCGAGCATAGCGAGGGTTTCAAATGTAAGAGACGTGGAATAATTTTGCAGCCGATCGAAACACAACTTCTCCTCACTACAGCGAGGAAAATGCTAGGTGCAAGAAAAACAGCTTAAATAATACTTATAATATAACTAGCTGCGCCCCGCGACTTCGTTCGCGTGGAAGTCGTAAGATATACAATATGCTAAAATAAAAGCCACATTTTAATAAAACTACCTGTCCCCCGACCCGTCGCGTTGCATCGCCTGCCCGCGCTATTACTTCGTTTTCGATTAGTGTTCGTTCTGACTTTTTTCTTTTTGCTCGGCTCCTGAGGGATGTGGAGGCTCGTGACGTTAAATAACCTTTATCTATCCTCGAGAATTGGGCTACCAAATGCAAAAAGAATTTTTCAAATCTGTCTTTTTTTCTAAAATAAAAGTGCGTTACTCCCCGTAACATCAGCTATCGGTCAGTGAAAATCCCGTTAAAATCGGTCTAGCCGTTTCGGAGATTAGCCAGAATAAACAGACAGACAGACAAACATTTTAAAAATTGCTATTTTTTATAAGTAAGTACCGTATATAATTTCTTATTCATTTAGTAAAAAGTTGATATTTTGACATTACATACAGACACTTAAATTTTATACATTTGCATAGATTAGTGTTTATTTATTTAAAAAATGAAAAGTAAAATTAGTACAATAAGTAATATTGAAAGTAAATTTCATGCAGTCGTCGAGTTGACCAGTGTAATTATTATAAAAATGAGTTTGGCGCACTGACATGAAATAAGTAGGTATTAATGCAATGCATGAAATAAGTATGAATAGCAATGTTCGAATTTAAAAAAATCTTTCCACGCTAGCGGATAAAATTCACTTTTGCACTCAGATTTCGAACGATAAACAGAATCTTTCCGAGGTTGTGAGGTGAAAAAATATTATGAAAAAAACGAATAGTTAATCCGTCTTGAGCAAGTATGATCAATGCTCGTGCCTTCTCTGTATGAGAAGACGCCTTAGCACTGTAATTCGACAATAATAGGCTGGTATTATTAATATTAATATATCGTAGAGTCAGCAACGCCATCATCATCAAATTGTTGTTGGTACACATAATTTACGAAAGAATTAATTATTTTCAATGAATTAGTTGCTGACCATACAAAAGTAAAAAAGTGACTTTATGAAATCAGTTACCTTTACTAGGAAGATTTAGTGAATATCTATATTTGGAAACTGGATTAGCTAAACGAAAACCAGTCTGTTCTAAATATACTTCTTTATAGAAATATCAAACACCAGTATCTACCTACCCAATTTTAACAAAAAAAGCTTGATGCACTCTGCAGCATCCGCCGTATATCCTAATTATATATAATAATATCCTACTTCCTACTAATAATATAAATGCAAAAGTTTGTGAGGATGGATGTTTGTTACTCTTTCATGCAAAAACTACGGAACGGATTTGGATGATATTTGGCACACAGATAGTTTAAAACCTGGATTATCATATAGGATACTTTTGTCCCGATATCTCTACGGAATCGAGCCTAATATGGGTGAAACTGCGGTTGCTAGTAATATTATAAATGCGAAAGTGACTTTGTTTGTTACGCTTTCACGCTAAAACGACTGAACGGATTTGGATAAAATTTGGCATATGGGTAGACCATGGCCTGGGTTAATACATAGAATACTGTTTATCTTGATATTCCCACCGGATCGAGACTTATGCAGGTGACACCGCGGGGCGCAGTAATAATAAAAGGGGTGCACTCTCCAAATAAACATTTTCCCCTAGCTAGATCAAAGGCGAAACTGAATTAACAATAATTTCCGCCCGCTTTTAGTGTTTCTCCTTTATACCTGTGTTGTATGTACTTGTACCTAGGTTGTGTATTTGTGTACTTTGAGGCTCCGTTGCGTTATAACCAAGTTTTCAACTATATCGAGACTAATCGGTCTACCGGTTCTTCACCTATAAGTACAGAGTTTTCTTTAGTTTATTTAAACATTTAGTTGAAAGTGTCGTGTTGGAAAATTTTGAGTATGAATGTGGATGGCAATATGAGTACGGGAAGCCCAAAGACACGATTGATTGCGTGAAATATAATATGGCTAGAAAGGTGAACACTGAGAAGATGATAAAGCACTTTGAAATTCGTGCTGCGCCTACTTCAAATAAATTGGGAATTGGCGATTATAGATCCCACCGATATCCAATGCGAATGCGGTGCTCCCGACCAAAGCATGTCCCTTATGTTGGAGTGTCCAGTGTCCATACACCTTCACTTCTGAGGACCAGAAAACGCTACTGGTACCGGGGTTGGTACGGCCACCTTTTGGGCCCTACTCATTTAACATAATGCATTTAATTACCATATCATGAAGAAGGGCATGATGGTGATTTTTCTCGATCAGACATACCTAGGTATTAATTATAGCCATATTATTTTTATTTTATTTTATGTTACATGTACAGATACTATTATTTTTTTTTAAAGCACCATGTGTTTTTACCACAAATACATTAAAATTTAAAATTTTTCACATAATAAATTACATTTTTACCTAGTTCTCTAAAGTCGAATATTTTATCTTTTTAAAGATAATGTATCTACTTCAATTTATTTCAGTCCGAAATCTGTGCGTTTCATTCAAATAAAATTCCGAGCACGATCAACTAAGTTTAAAAATAAGTAATCGGACGGAATTTTAAGTAACAATATTTAATTATGACAATTAGTTTTTTTACGTTCCTTGAATTTTGATGAAGTACCTACCTAATTCGGTAATTTTGAGCTCGCTTTCCTTGTGGTGTGAGCAGGACTGGTAACCTCTCCATTTATTTAGTACTGATTCTTTTCATAAGTCAAGTAATGTCAAGAGCATATAAGCTGCAATATTTTTTGGGCTAGTCCTTTACCAAATTGTTTGCCGAGTTCGGCGTAATGTGATTACAAAAACAATTTCTCCTAACCCTTATATTCTACAAATTTAAATATTTTGGAAACACTGGCGTTCCAATTTTTTGAAATCTGTAGGAAAATGGTGTAGTAACAACTTATCAATTTTTTATGAAAAAAGAATAAACACTAGCTTTCTTGAAACTTAGTGATACATGATAACATGTACCGTGAAAGAATTTTACAGTACCTATTTATAAAGTAGTACTTATTCATTTTCATCCAAGGTCTACGCAACAAATGTATGGAAATAACAATCAAATATCACTATAGTCCAAATAGGTCCTAGGCACTTCAATAAAGTATGAATTATTTAGACAGACGCTTAGCACGCGCCGCGCAAATTGAGACGGAGTGCCGGATGCTATACGTGATCATATTAACGTCGGATATGTTACACTAGCTAATAAATTTGATACTTGCTAATTTGGTTCGGTTTGGTTCGGTGATTTGGTGGCTGGGTGTTTAGGACGTGTACTGTCAGTAGGATTCTAGTACGAAACAAACGTTGTTTTATGTGAAATATATGTATGTATTTTACTAAGGGGCTTGTGGCTAAGAAATAACTGCCGCACGGGTCGATCGGTCAGGTTAAGCTACGCTTGCCGCGGTTGGTCCGTGGATGGGTGACCATCTTTACATATCAAGACCCCTCCGTGCCTCGGAAAGCACGTTAAGCCGTTGGTCCCGGCTGTCATTCGTGTATCTTTGACAGTCGTTACGGGTCGTCAGAAGCCCGAAAGTCTGACAACCAGTCTTACCAAGGCGTATCGTATTACCCAGTAACTGGGTTGTGGAGGTCAGATAGGCAGTCGCTCCATGTAAAATACTGGTATTCAGCTGCATCCGGTTAGACTGGAAGCCGACCCCAACATAGTTGGGAAAAGGCTAGGCAGATGATGATGATATGTATGTATTTTACTATAGAATAGTGTTTTTTTTTTCCAAAATAAATTACTTTGTCAAGTACGTTTTTTCCTTTATTGTACTAAAATCATCCGAAAATTAATATTTTATGGTGAATGCCAATCATTTTAGTACCTAATCTAGTGATACCTTCATGAAATATTAACAATGCTATTTGATTACACCCCAAGATTAACCTAAATCATGTCCAATTTGACAGCTGCTGATCATTTAGTTATTGAAATAATAATACAAGTGTTTTGATTTTGTACATCTCTCGATGTAGCGAAGGTTACTCTATAAGGTAGGCAGAGGGACAAGAGACTAGCAGTGAATCGGGCATAAAACAGACTATAATGTTCCCAATGCTGGAACTCGAGCATTCTTTTTGTAAGAAGGAAGTGGGCCATAATGCACCACGTGCTCCCAGAGCGTGGATTATTCTAATATTTTTCATTATTACGTACATTCTGTAGTAAAACTATGATTTTTTTTTCAGATTATTAATGTCATTTTATTAAATAGAAATAAAGCGAAGAATATAACTTAATCCCAAATGTAAAACATTTTGTTAAAATAACCACCCAAGCCAAGTTGACGTAAAAATAAGTAGCCACCCAAGATTGAAAAAAAAAATCAAGTATCAAGACCACTATATCCAACTACAAACGCATTCGACAGACATTTTGTTTATCGGAGTTTTGAATAAAAAATAAAGATTCATTATGATGGCGTGGTGTAAGTAGATGTAAGTACTTAAGTAGGCTCATTTCTTACCACGCTCTGTGACGTTTGAGGTTGACACCTACACTACACTACTGACAGAATTTATGGGATAGCTTTTAGATTTGTAGAGAAAGTAGTTTTAAATTTCTTATGGCTGTGCATATACTAATCTATACTAATATTATAAAGCTGAAGAGTTTGTATGTTTGGTTGAACGCGCTAATCTCAGGAACTACTGGTTTTGAATTGAAAGATTCTTTTAGTGTTAGATAGCTCATTTATCGAGGAAGGTTATAAGCTATATAACATTACGCTACGACCAATAGAAGCGGAGCATTAATGAAAAATGTTGCGAAATTGATTCCTTTTGAGAGCTTCCGTTGCGTGCGCTGCGTAAACGGTTGAAGTTACGTAAAAATCATGTATGACAGAATTGTTCCTCTTAAAAATTTATTCTAAAACTAAAATCCGCGATGACATATGTCTATCTTTTAAGGTTGGCTCACTATATCTTTTTTAATGGTAATCAAATTTGTTACAAAATAATGCATTATTTGCGAAGGTGTTTTCATAAACATGGTATTAATTCTTATCCAAATAATTAGTTTCATAATCAAGCTTGATTAAGTACATGTAAATTCCTTTTTAAATTATTCGAATCGGACCTTCCGTTTAGAAATTACGACGGGTATAAAAATGCTTAAAGTAAGTAAAATGCGTTTAGTCTATTAGTTACTTTATTTTTTACTGACTGTTTGAACGCGCTAATCTCTGTCACTACCAGACGGATATGAAAAATTGCTTTTGCATTTTATAGTCCAATTCTTGAGAAAGGCTATATGGGATGTAACATTACGCTAGGACCCTTAGAAGCCGAGCAAAAAGAAAAAAAAGTAAGACAGAACACTAAACAAAATCGAAGTAATAGCGCGAGCAGGCGATGCGAGGCGACGGGGTGGGTCGGCGGAGCAAGAAATTTCACGCGAACGAAGTCGCGGGCAGAAGCTAGTCTTAATGATAAAGCTAAGCACACATTACTGCGCGCTGCATCGTGTTTTAATACAAAAAAGCCCTGTGCGGCCCGGTGGTGCCGGCGGGTGTAATGTACGAAACTGACGTAGGTAGGCGGCTTATAGCGGTCCACCCAAATCTGCGTCAGCGATGATTCGTTTTAATGTGACAATACTGACTTGTTTTGTCTGGAATAAAAATATTAAACGATTTGATATTTTGAAAGAAGTGACTGCTACTAATACTTGGTTTATTTATTACATTATACTTTATCCTAAAGAAAAAAAGGTGCACTACTCATACATACAGTAAAAGTCTATTATGATTAAGAAAACTAAGATACAAAGCCTACGTCTGCCTCGTTGGTCTAGTGGTCGCAAGCGCTACTGCTGACCATGAGGTCCTGGGTTCCATTCCCGGGTCAGGAAAGTGTTATTGGGTGCTTCCATTTGGAATTTCTCAGTAGCATGCCGGAGTCTGGATGTGTGCCCGGTTGATGGCAATAGGCTCGCCCCTATTACATGGGACTTAAACATAACTGGCGACATGTGCGTGTACTACAGGGGCGTAGCCTTCATACAACACGATTCTTATCGGCTTCCCTTCGGAACAACCACTCTTCTTAGTGTCTAGGTACTATTGCTAAATAATATGGTACCTGTGTGTGTAACTGTGTATCACATCACATTACATAATTATATTGAATACCAGTTTAGTACATCATAAGATTAAAAACCTACAGTATTTTGTCTGGGTTTATGAGAATTGAACAGCTTTTTCTTCGGATTCCCTCTAATGATAATTGTAGCGCCACTGGTGTACTATAGGTACACTTCTGCCCAATCCTTCGGGGAATACAGGTGTGGTGTTATGTTATTTATTATTAATCAGATAGTACAAGAACATATTGGACGGTGACCCCCAAACTAGGAATTTGCCTGTATCTTGGGGGTCGAATCGATAACAAACATTTATTTATTTATTTACTCAAAACAAAGGATTGAAGAACCTACACGTTAAAAATACAGTTTTACATAATAAGTACTATTTCTACGAACATATGGGTGAGCATTGCTCTCCTAGCTAGGTTATGGAAACCTGTGTTAAGGAGAAGCAGTCCGGTCCCCTAAGGTATAATGACGTAAAGGTTACATAGTGCTTCTGATGTTACTGTTACAATTTAGAAGAATTGAGTTAGACAATTAAAAGTTTTACTATCGTTAAAATATAATAATTTAAGATAAATATGTATGTCTGTGTGTGATTGGGTGTGTGGTGTCTGTGTGTGCTTGTCCACGTTCATCACCTATGTTAAGATCTTTTCAGTTTCGTCATATGACTTATTTTGGAAGTACGGTTGTACAATCTTTTTGCTTTTGTAATACCGTAGACCGTAGGTTTGATACTCTTCGTTTATTATGTTGTATAGAAACGGATCAAGAAAATTAAAAAATCTCTTGACAAAAGTTGAGCGTACACGCATAGGTGCATATCCCATCCTTTCGACGTTTACTACGTTTTTTATTTTCTATTATTCGGTACGGGGTGTTGCGATGTTGCAGAATGACTGTCTGTAGTAAGAAGTGTTGCCGAACATTTAGCACCTTGCAGTCATTGAATAGTTGATCGGTTGAAAACTAAATAGGGCGAAAAGTGGCCACTTTTAATACGGCCCTATGTGCTACTTCTAGCGGCTTAATTTACGGTGGTTTTAGCTGCGCCGCCCCAACAAGAAATGCAATATTTTACAATGGATAAGCAAAGTGCGAAATAGACATTACCTATTATAAGGGGATTGGCAATATGCCGACAAGTTTTAAAGATGTATATCAGTTTGCGAACCCGTCCAGTTAGCAGACCAATATGAGACTTAACATTGAGATTCCTGTCCAATAATATTTCCAGGCATCTGATGCTTTCAACAGAGGTTAAATTAATTAATTAAATTAAATATCATTTATTTCAGGCAGTTATTAAACGCATACCATACATATACCTACTCTTAAATACCATGGACATTAACATAATAACTCAGATAGAATACTTATTAAAATACACAAAAACAATAACTAAAAATATTATATTAAAAGTCTTTTGCCTTTCTTGTAAGATGGACGACACGGTACACAGCATTTAAAAGAGGGCACTGACAGTTTGAACCGTGTATCTGTGGATGACCAGTGTGAGTCTTAATCAAAATTGTATTCTTTGGTTGAGAGACCGAGCTGTTAGAATAAGTCAGAAATTTGGTTTTGGAGGTATTAAGGGTTAGAGTGTGGCAATTAAGCCAACTTAACGCCATGTCAAAGGCAAGCTGAGCTTGATGCTGTAGTTGTGACCAGGAATCCGCGATGAGGGTTATTGCTGTGTCATCTGCAAAGGACAACCTTGACATTAACGATATTGAGATCACACAGGTCGTTAATAAAGATTAAGAAAAGAATGGGGCCCAAAATGTTTCCTTGTGGTACCCCATAGTGAATTGGAAGCTTGTCGCTGTTATAGCCATTGGTCCTAACTTATTGCGAACGATTGGAGAGGTAGCTTTGGAAAAGATTCAGTTGTAGCCCGCCGACGCCTATTTTCTCAAGTTTAATTAAGAGTGTGGAAACGGGAACAGTGTCGAACGCTTTCGCGAGATCTTGAAATATAGTAAGGACCTTTTTATTTTTATTTACATGATCTATGACAAAGCTGGTTAGATCAGGAACTGCGTCACATGTTGACTTATTTTTGCGAAAGCCATATTGTTCTTGCGAGATTATTTTGCAATGCTCCAGGTAACTAACCAATCTTTTGTTGAACATGTTCCTAAATATCTTATTGATACGAAAATTGTATGAAAAGCGGTCTCTACGCATTTGTTAGTTGTAGCGCTGGTCCAACGATGCGTAAATGTATCAATTAACTGGAGTGGAATTAAATCATCCACGTTAATAATAGGGCTGGCTGGCTCTCAGGAAAATATTGCAGTTAGATTAATTATGTCCGTGATTTCAATTGTATTATGTAGTCTACAATTTGATTTTTTGGTCCTGTTAGTTGGAAATTTGATTTCCAGCTAAAAGATTTTACAAAATATATTAAAAACACGCTGTTCTTGTGTCCTCTAAGCTATTTTCATTAATCTACGAAGTTTTATTAAACTTGAGTTAATTGCACTGAATAATAACTTAAATTGGAACTATCTTATAAAACTTCAAAATATTTTTTTTTAATATACCATCTACGAGTATACATCCAACATCTAGAAGAGAACTAAACTCGTAGCCAATCTGCTACGAGCGCGTAGCTTTCGTAGCACTGGCTTGATTACTACAGCTATGACGTAGCAAAAGCGTAGCTTTTGTGAGGCAGCCCTATTCCATTTCGGAGACCCTTTCTTTCAACCTTGCCCTTGAAATTAAGACGATTTAATATCAAAACAATACGTGAGGACTTAGATCTTGGTATTATTTATTACGTATTAGTGTATTTGAGGTACTAAAATCGATGTTCGTAGACAAAGGCTACTTTGTACCTATGTATTAATGAAACTGCTAGGAAACAAATGTTGGCAAATCTTATTTTTTTTTTTTGTTAAGCTGCTTGTAATTGTTTTATTTAGAAGGTAACTGGAAAAATACAGAGGAAATTCACTAGTTGACATTTTTTTTCTTTATACGAGTACGAAACCAGTAATTGTATGACTGTTTCATTGTTTTATCCGACTGCCTCGTTTGTCTAGTAGTCGCAAGCGCGACTACTGAACGCAGTTTCCTGGGTCCGATCCCCAGGTCAGGCAGAATATTTTAGCAGCCCTGAGTCTAGATTTGTGCCTTGGATCTTAAACATTCAAAACTGGAGATTTTTTAATGTACCTATACCAAGTATACTTCTCATCCTTCCGAGTAACAATTCCTGACATGCTCCCATTCTCGATACCTAAAATACATAACATTATCAGCCTATAACGTTCCCACTGCTGGGCCACCGGTCTCCTTTCTGTGAGAGGGAGTGGGCCGTAGTCCACTACGCGGTCCCAGTGCGGGTTGACAGATGTCACATGTCTTCGAATTTTTGGTTCTAGAATATGCCGGTTTCCTCACGATGTTGTCCTTACCCGTTTTGAGAACAGCAGTGATGAAATAATTTACACAAAATAAAGGCCTATCAGGGTTCGAACCTACGACCTACATCTCGTAAATCGCGGTCGTTACCACCGGGCCACCACTGCTCTAAAAATACATAGCTACTAATAAATAGAAAAAGATAATTGACAAATAATGTGCTAAAACCAACCTTTGGGGCTTTAACACGGGCACATAAACTTCCGTTTTCCTATTGAACCATAAAACATGTTGAGAATATTAAACAGTTAATGCTGATATCGTTTCATTATTAAGAACAAGAATAATCCATGCCACCACCCACAGATTATTAGGAAAGATGTAAGGGATCGTACTGTAGTTGGTTGAAGGTTTAAAGACTCGCTTATTATTGATGTATATTATTGTTCAAAATGAGATATAATGCGAATGTTTCTAAATGCAAATACATGACGTAAAACTTTTAAGGGACTTTTCATTGGGCATGCCTGCTGAAGAGGAACGCTCGTTTCGAATCTGTGTTGAAGGCCTAATATATTTACTGGCTAATATTATATGCTACAACCAGTTACCAAATAATGCTATTCATTGTAACTCAAACTCAAAGCATTTGTTTCAATTAAACCAATCACAGGCACTTTTGAATTGTCAAGGAGTCGGCCAGTTAGTGAGAAAGATGAAGCTAGTTGTCCATTCTAAAACGTAGATCTCTACGGAGAAGAACGGGCAAGAAACTCCAAGAACACCCTTTTAAATCATGATTATTACAAACTGTTGCTTCTATTGTGAGAATAATGTAATTTTTTTTTTATTAAAAACAATTCAAAATATAAGATTAAAAATAAGCCCAGGAGCTAGACCACCAACTCTTAAAGCAGTATTATTGTAATCTTACTTAAGTGTGGGAAAGAGATGAAGCTAGACGTCCTGTATAGCTTCATCTCTTTCTCACACTGAAGTAACATTAAAATAATACAGCTTTAAGAGGTGGTGGTTGGCCCCCTGGTTGTTAAGAGATGACCAGCCTCAACTGTCGGCCGTTCATGAACATGACGCGTGGATCAGCACCATCCAGCTCAACCATTTTGTAGGGAACTGAATGATCCAATACACGCGCCACCATCAGCGAACGTCAAATATAGATATTTGAAGTTCGCTAATGGTAGCGCGAACCAAAAAAAAAAAGTTGAACTTAAATAAATATCTTAGTTACTTCTCAGAGTTATTAAAAACTCAACAAATTAGTCTATGGGTGGTGAGTGGTAGGAACAAACAGACAATAATATAATCTCTTTACGAACCAAAGAGGCACTTTTGAAAATTAAAGCCATGAGTTTTTTATGTGAAACCTTCTTCCGGAATATTACACAAAGATTGGTCGTAATGTTAAACGTGGAATGTCATGATTAATTTATATAATTATCCGGTTATCATTTGAAAAACTTCTCATGAAAATTTCTGTTCTACGTGTATAAATAATGTCCAGAAGCTAAGCATTGCCATACAACGTGGCAATGCTGCCAGTCTTTTGAGTCCGCGTATCACTGGTCAGTTTCGCTCAGACGTCAGTTTTGTTGATAGGTCAGTTTCACTGATTGGTCAGTTTTGCCGATTAGACAGTTGCGTTAACTCGACAGTTTCCAGTGTTGGCCAGTTTTCGTCGATTCGTCAGTCAAAGTACAGTCGGTAGAAAACTGCACACACGTCTGCTAATTTAAATATATATTAAGATCAATTTGATAACAACTAGCCATATTTATGGTATAATAGACAAGCTTGTTTTATGAAATTGTCGAACTGACATACATATTTTTATTTCAAGAGCTCTGGCGGGATTCTTGTATCCATAATAATACTAGTTATGACTTATTAATATAATTAAAAATATGTTAAAAATAATAAATTAATTTGAAGTTCGAGATTAAAACAAATGTTTCTTAAATTCTTCGATCGAATTCATTTCCATTTTAATTGACTCTGTTTTATTTGATTTGAATTTACAACTTATCTTTAGGTATTATATTCAGATTTCAGTTAAGTAATGTTAGAAATACTTACATTAAAAAAAAAATTGTTTATATTATATGTTATGTTAAAAATACAGACTGAAGTTTAATTTTAATAAGGTTAGTTATTCCTTACAGCAGATAAAATTATCCACATGTGTTATTTGAACACATGAACACTTTTTCCCTTGAGTGTACCAAACTGACGAATCGACGAAAACTGGCCAACACTGGAAACCGTCCCAGGCCTGCGTCCCAGCAGTGGGAACATTATAGGCTGATTATGACTGCCTATCTGACCTTCACAACCAAGTTACTAGGTAGTACGATACCTCTTACTTTTACTCTGCCTTCTTAACTATAAAAACTAAATAAAATACTCGTATCAACAAAAAAACTAACTTAAAATTAAAAATTCATGATTTCCATGTAAACTAGTTTTTCCCGCGACTGTTCACACACAAACTTCAACCACGCGTGACAAGCTTAGGGGTAAAACCCGGTTATAATTATCTAATTTTTTCCGCAAAATTACCAGTATTAGCTTCCTGTCCTCTGTCCACAGCACGGAAAAGTTGACCGAGAAAATTTTAGCCCCCTCCTTGGTTGACTCAGAAGTGCCGTGTTTGACTGACGCAGTGAACGCCTGGAAAGTGGCTTGCCCGGATACAGATCGGCCCTTGAACCCATCTTCCCAGAGGCAGTGGGATGAACCGCTCTGCAGGTTGGTACGGAATAATCTAATTAATACGACCACCAATACTGCTGAGCGTGCCCGCCTGCTGGCTGTGGGGGAGTGGGAGTCGGGCCTCTGGCTTCAGGCGCTACCGTCACCCAACATAGGCACTATGCTGGGTGACACCACCTTCCGGCTCGCTACTTGTCTGCGTCTGGGCGCTCCTTGCGTGGCTCCGCATCGCTGCCAATGCGGTGTCAGTGTCGACTGCCTCGGACAACATGGCCTATCCTGCAGTAAGAGCGCAGGCCGGATAGCACGGCACGCCAGCATCAATGACATCATCCGTCGTGCTCTTGTCACCGCCGGGGTGCCAGCTGTTTTAGAACCCAATAGCTTAGCACGCCTTTGGTGTGGGATGCAACGTGTGTCGACACCCTTGCGCCATCCCATCTTCCTAGCACGGCAGGCTGTGCTGGAGCGGCTGCTGCGGGTGCGGAAAACCTCAAACGGCGCAAATACTCCAGTCTTATTGGGACTTATATGTTCGAGCCGTTTGGGGTTGAAACACTTGGGCCATGGGGTCCGAGTGCCCACTTAGTTTTTCGAGACATCGCCAGGCGGTTGGTCGACTCCACACGTGACCAGAGGGCTGGCCTATTTTTTGGCCAAAGAATCAGCATTGCTATACAACGTGGCAATGCTGCCAGCCTTCTGGGCACTTTTCCTGTTGACAGCGATGCGGATGAATTTTTTGATGCCCTCTGATTATTTACCCCCTCCCTTTTTTATATACTTGTACATATTATTATTATTATTTTAAGATTGTTAGGTTTTAAATTATGTCAATAGTAGAATATATTTAATTAAAAACAGAAGATTTATTGCGACAAATGAAACTAATGGGACTCAAATGAGACTCAGATGATCACTGTAAGATATTATCACAGAATATATCATTCAACATGCTTTATTGTTTTCAAGAGAGTGATGCTTAATTTTGATGAGATTTATTCAATCAATCAACTCAGCCTATCGCAGTCCACTGCTGGACATAGGCCTCTCCCAGGGTACGCCACAACACCCTGTCCTCCGCCTTCCGCATCCAGTCTGTCCCAGCCACCTTCTTAAGGTCGTCGGTCCATCTAGCTGGGGGGTGTCCCACACTACGCTTGCCGATACGTGGTCTCCACTCCAGGACTCGTCCGCTCCACCGGCCATCGGTCCTTCGACAAACATGGCCAGCCCACTGCCACTTCAGTTTGCTTACTCTGCAGGCTATGTCGGTTACTCCAGTACTTTTCCGGATAACTTCATTCCTGTTGAGATTTAAGTATTCGAATATTTTTATTTTTCTAAAAACAGTACCTATCACCGTACCCGTTCCAGTTTAATTTTTTTCTTCCTCAGTTATTTCCAAAGCGTAGAAATAACTGGGACTCATCATAAAAAAGTACCAACGCGAATTGGCGATTTAATACTTTATTTATACTTTATTAAAGTCCAGATTTCTTCACGATGTTTTGAAAATAAGGATTTCGAAAACGTAACAGTGTTTAAAAAGCAGACGCCATAGGTATCTAACCACTGGGAATTATCTCAAAGCCATGTCCAAATATGATGACAGTGTAAAGTCCCTATGAATAAGGCTAGTTACTGTTGTAAATGCGAGGGCGGCCAGAGCACGCCACAGAGCGAAACGTAAATGAATTATCCTTAAACATTGCGGACGTGATGCCGCTACCATCACGGCCAGAGGTATTCAAAGTTTATTGCGTTGTTACAGACGTGAACTGAGATTTTTGAAGATAAATATTTTTACCACCAATGTTTTTATGTATTGTTCAGTTGTGTAGGTATTGGTAAAAATTGGTGTACGGTAACATCAGGAAAAAAGATAGGTAGGTAAATCGCTGAATAAATAAAATTACGTATGCAGAGTTCTAGTCCTACCTAGTTCATTCGTTCAAGTTTCCCTTTTTCTGATATAGGTAGCTAGAATTAAACATAAAATCATGCCTGTATTCCTCAAAGTGATCGGCAGAGGTGTACTTACAAGTACACCCACATTTCGCCAGTTATGTTTAAGTCCCATGTAATAGGGGTCGCAAGCGCTGGCATGTCCTGGGTTCGATTCCCAGGACAGGTAAAGTGTTATTGGGGTTTTACCATTAGGAATTTTTCAAAAGCAGCCCAGGGGATTTGTGCCTGGTTGACTGATTATATGTATTAACAAGAACTGTGGATGAAAATATAAGCATAGTATCTAGAAATCGAACTAATTATTGGTTTAGCGAAGTCCAAGTAAGTCATAGTTAGGAATGCATCAAGGTACCTTAGGTTTGCAATAATCACGCCGTGTGCTGACTTAACAAAATTCTTCTTTACTATGTTATTAATATTACTGAATAGTTGCATCATTTATAAATCGAAACGATAGAGGTAAAACGTGTAAATTGATTATATCCGAGAGTCATTGTGATATTATTATAGTGCTTTCCAACTAAGTCGCTAGGAACGGGTTTTCCAGTGTTATTATTCACTTGAAGAGAAAATTCTCTTCAAGTGCATAGTCCATATAATCAAGGAACATATTTACATTCAATATTTTTTTTTTATTAAAAAGTCTTTTCGCTGGTTTTTAAATATATTTATTGTAGTTACACACTTCTTTAAGTTCCAAAGAGTGCATTGTTATCCCAAAACATCTTAAATGTTACAAAACTTTACGCAAAAAAATTAATTGACATAATAATTTCAAACCCCCACGACAAAATTTCAGTTACACGTGTAAAAGTTTGAGCGTCGCTGCTACTCCGGTGTCGGGGCCTATATAAACTGTGGATACGGATCACGGCACAGCATTCGACGTGCAACAGGTTGACGAGGTAAGTGGAAACTTGGGTCTATCAAATATTTTTTTTTATTGAGTGTGAAAAAAAAACAATTTTGAAAAGTTCAGTTTTCAGAAGATCAGTTTTTTTCCTTTTGGAATATATGTATATATATTTTTTTAACAGTCCGGTGTTAAGATTACTTTAGTATTTTAAAAAATTAGGAACGGTTCACGCAAATTCAGTTCCTAATAAAATATAACGTGATTGCGAATTTAAAGGGTTAAAATTATACTTTTAATAGAGTTATTAAAACCATTATTTTCTTTGCGTATTTGCAATTGCACTATATTTAAAGGAGTGCAAGATATTTAATTTGTGTACATGCAAAATAATAAAAGTGATTTAAAAATTCTGCATCGCATCAATTAACAATTTAACGATGGATAGTAAAAGAAAAATGAAAAAAAAATTATTGCCGATTAGAAGCCTTTAAATAGTGATCTACTAGTGTTACACCCCAAGCAAACATAGTTAAGAAAGCCAAATGAGAGTCGTTGCAACCGCTTTTTGCATCAGGCCCTGGACCTGGAACTTTATAGCTCTAATAATATCTTCCAAATCCGTTCTCACATCTTCACATACATAAATAACTCAAGTAACTTATTTAAATATGTTAAAACTAAAAAGAGAAACGACAAAGTGAACGCACGATAAAGACAAACGAAAAACGAGCGCACGAACGAACGATAAAGAGTTTTCTATCTATCTAAAACGCACGAAACGTAACTATGTTCACAGGTCTCACTGGACTCACCTGTAACCAACTAATTAACACATTTAATGCCAGTGACCCGCCTAGCGATTCCATAGAAAATGTAGGCTGCATCCGTGTGTTACGTTCAAAATTTGTGGCGGGGTTGAATGTGTAAAGCAAGTATGTAGTTGTGTCCGTAACATTTACGTGAATCAGTCACAGAATCTGCATTTGTGTTACTTAACTTTGTCGAAAAGTTGTTCCTAATGTAGTCAAGACCTATTACATGGCTTACGATTTGCGGGCTCCTCTTTTTGTCTCGTATTGCCGCTTGCAAACTATTTGAGGATTTATTTATTTTACTCTCAATCCCATTGCCAATTACATTAGATAGAGATTAGACAAAGAAATTAAACACAGATCTCACAAAACTCCAGAAATACTGTACTGACATGATCAACTTCAACATCACACTCACAGGCAGATTTTGCGTCCAAGAGAACGTTGATCGCGGAGAGAGCGCGAGGGACAGGTGACTGTGCTCACGCTCGGCTCATCATTATCTGCCTAGCCTTTTCCCAACTATGTTGGGGTCGGCTTCCAATCTAACCGGATGCAGCTGAATACCAGTATTTTACATGGAGTGACTGCCTATCTGACCTCTACAACCCAGTAACTGGGTAATACGATACCCCTTGGTAAGACTGGTTGTCAGACTTTCGGGCTTCTGACGACCCGTAACGACTGTCAAAGATCCACGAATGACAGCCGGGACCAACGGCTTAACGTACTTTCCGAGGCACGGAGGAGTCTCGGTATGTAAAGATGGTCACCCATCCACGAACCAACCCCGGCAAGCGTAGCTTAACCTGATGCATCGACCCGTGCGTAACTCATATTGTCGTAAAAACATTAGCCATTCAACATGGTGGTGGTTTATTACTCAGGGTGGTTTGCACTTACATTTAAGCCTTAAGTAATCCAAATTACGATTTTCTGATTCATTTTAAATTCTCTTTAACCGTTGCAGTTGAAAATACTTAACAAATATAATATATGTTGTAGTTCTGGATATACTGGGCTGCGGTTGTTTTTTTCCAATGGCATTTAACTTATTAACATAACATCACGCCTTGTTTCCCCGAAGGGTTAGGCAGAGGTGTACCTAAATAGTACACCCACATTTCGCCAGTTATGTTTAAGTCCTAAGTCCAATTGTATTTATTTGATCGAAAAAGCATTCCAGTGACCTCTATTAAATTTTTCGGATTTATTGTAAGCACTTAATATTATGATTTAAGGTTGGTATTTCACTTGCCTTAAATTTTGATTGGTAATTGTTTAAACAATAAACTCCTTCAAAATTCAAGAAAACTTTGAAGCTTTTGTTAATCTTTCAACTATAGGTCTATTCTACTAAAGTCTGTAAAATCCATTGTTCGAAATAGGTCTCATTACAAGTCAAGTCTAATAAAAAGGCAGCTTAAGCCAGATTTTTTAGCTATTTTCATAGCACACAGCCAACTGGTCCCACATCTCTGAACAAGCGACTAACTATTTGTGAGAAAAAGTAAAAGTTTTGTCTTCATGTTATTCAAATCAAACCGTCTGTTTCCTTTTTCATTTCATGACGAACTTGTCTTTCCGTTTGTTTTTATAGCATAAAAGTCTAACAAAAATATTCCATATTTTCCGAAATAATTAGACAGAAAAGTCAGGGAAACTAATTGTTTACCAAATTGACTACCAACTTAAATTGTTTGTATTGTATTCGAATCATAACTGTCATTCTTTGACAGTTACATGAAATGGGTCTAACAGGGCAAAATTACGCAGTGTGTCAAATTGATAATTTTCCTGACTGTACTATCGGCAAAACTTAACCATGCTCAGTTTAGAAAATATTTATGCGGAATCGCAGCTAGTGGTAGACCACACCCCTTCCTGGTTTCCCCCATTAGAGACAATATACATTTGTGTGAGTACAGGGCGTGTAACAAAAAATAACAATAAACATTAGCAACAAATCAAATCAAAAACAAACGCGCATCCTACTGGTCAAAACGCATGCATCGGGCGATCGAGTCGTGAACCGTGCTTTGCGATTATCGCCTTAAAGGTGAGCATGCTGAAGTTTGGCCGATAGTACATTAACTCACTAATTTTTTGCATCTTATCATCTTGTTTTATGAGTCGAAAGAATTTCAGACCTGACGTCCACTGCTGGATATAGGCGCCTCCCCTAAACATCGTCACAGTGACTGGTCTTGCGCTGCCACCCCCTTTCAGTGTAAAGGCTCCTGCAAATAGGCGTAACACACGACGCGACATAAAGGCACCGCGTGTCGCGCGACAAGCGGTGCCTTTCTGTCGCGTGCTATTCGCGTCGCGTGTCACGTCTGTTTGCAGGAGCCTTTGCGTGTCTATTTTTAACCTACTTCAAAAAAGGAGGAGGTTCTCAGTTCGCCGGAATCTTTTCATTTTATTTTATGTATGTTCCCCGATTACTCGAAGATGGCTTTACCGATTTGGAAAATTCTTTTTTGTTCGAAGAGGGGTTCTTTGTTTCCCAGGTGGTTCCATTGTCATCAGGCCAGTATCTGATGACGGGATCCTGGAGAAATCGAGGGAACTCTTCAAATATTATAGGCACACCTACAGCAATTTGGGTATTTTTTTATAGTAACTCGTAGATTCACTCTCGGAAAGCCCCATTTGGTGAAGTGGAACTGATGACGAAGACCACAGATGGCCATCGAAACTACTCAATAATAAGTATTTCACGGCTTGTTATTCGATACTTTAATTTGGCTAAGCAATTTATGCTTGTCACAATGCATATGGTGAAGTGGAGCTGATGGTGAAGTACCAGGAGAACTCTTCAACAATTAACGTCCCTGCATCGGGAAAAGCATTATTTTGTAAAAGGTGATGAGCAGTTGTCTTAGGCTATTGTAATTAAGTATGTTACAAACCGACCCACTGAAAAGTGAAAAATAACAAACTTTTAAAAAAAAAAAAAAAACAATCGACTTCCAAAAAAACACTACAAAGTGAAAAATAACTTTAATTTTGAAAGTGGGTGGCAAAAAACTAAGATACAGATCCAAAGACTATTTTTCACTTTGTAGTGATTTTTTTGGAAGTCGGTTGTTTGTTTTTTGTAAAAAAGTTCTTTTCTATTAAAAGTTCTCGTTATAGTCAAAGAAGCGTACAATAATTAATTCTGCCTTCCTATCTCTATTTAGACAAAATAAACTTACTTACGAACCTTTTAATTCGATTTTGTTTCCAAGAAGCTAACAGGCATAAATCCTTTAAACGTTTTACCAAGCCGTGACGTCACAGCCCGTATCACTAACACACCTTGATGGCGTCATGTCTATCTTATTTGAGTTTCAAAGAAAACAGTTTATAATAAACAAGTATACAAACTTTTAGCAATAGTAGAGCTTCTTGCAAAAGTTTGTCCGAGAAAGTACTAACAATAGGTAATATGGTAACATTGTTTTTTTTTTTAAACACAAGAGGTTTACAATCCTGGGTTAATTTGTAAAACTAATGAGTGCGAGGAAGAAAACTATGTTATTTTATTTATTTATTATTCAACTATTTATTATGTTACACATAAATAGGCAAGAAGAAAGGAACAGAAAAATACGTACGAAGGTGACGCTTATTTCTAAAGAAATCTCTTCCAGCATACCTGCGATAGGACAGAGGATAAAAGGAGAAAAAGGAGAAAATAAAATACATAAAATCTAAAAAAAAAAACTATTCACTTAATTAAATAAAACATGTTAAAAAAAAAGTGTGCGGTCGGGGGACCCCCGTCAGGAACAAAGTTCCTTCTTGTATTATTTAAAAAAAAACAAAATTTTCGCAGCTGCCATCTTGAATTTACATTTTGACGTCACTATCGGCTTTAAACTATGAAAACGACACCCATGACGAAAAATTTTAAAACTTATCGCAGCCGCCATCTTGGTTTTACATTTTGACGTCACTATCGGCTTAAGCACCCTCGAAAACTATAAAAAAACACTTATGACGAAAAAAATTAAAATTTTCGCAGCCGCCATCTTGGATTTTCATTTTTACCAAATTCACACTTTCTCTTTCTCTATCGAGAGGGAAAGAAAGTCTGAATTAGAAAGAAGAAAGTCACCTGGAGGGGGTATACAAGTATGAACGCTTTTTCATTTGTGACAATTTCTGCCAATTTACTCCTACTGCAAGCCGCGTAAAAGAACTTCGTGCCAAAAATTTGTCATTTGTTACTTAAAATATCAACTTATTCGGGTAATTTGGAAGCTTATTGATATAAAGTATTGCTTCACTATAAATTAGCATTATGGAGACCTTATAGATTGTATCTTGAAAGACCTTTTCAGTTATTTGATATACAGTGCGTGTCTTTGTATTATACATATGCGTTAATATACTATTAAAATATCTAAGTTTGAATATCTAAGGACAATATATGTTGGTTGTCAGTTTACTTAATAACACCCTGAATTTTCTTTAAAGATAAGATCATTAACGTAAACATGTTCGTTCTCTAAGGATACATCGAATAAACACTTATACGGAGACACTCGAGTTAATGCGGTTTATTAATACTTAAAACCATAATTATGAAACTCATATGTACACACGATGAAATATCAAGCTGCACATTCCAGTAAAAGCTGACCTCGCATCTTAAAGGCTTTCCGTACAATGAAAGGTCAGTTTATACTAGAAACGTACAGCTTGAGAATGTCATCGTGTGTACCCACTTAAAGTAAGTACTTGAAAACCTTCAAAAGTTAGTACAACGCCGCCACTTTTCACCTCATTATTATGTAAACCTTCATATAACTTAAGATTTTCTTTATCCGTTCAACGCGATGAAGATTAAAGATAAACCAGGCCGTACATTATTACCTTTTAAAAGTTTAAGCAACGTATGATTAAGATCAAATGGAGATTAGCGGTACATGTGGGATGCTGTGGGAATTTTAGAAGTGTACTTGTTATAACTGAGAATGTGGGAAGGATTTCTGATATTGTAATGTATTTCTGTGAGTTATACAGTGTGAGTCTTTATAATGTGCACATATCGAAATGAGGGAATCTATGCTTAATTTTATCGACGGAAAAAATGTTAAAAAAAATCTAAATATTTATTTATATTTTTTATGGATTTTTAAAAAAAATTGTTTGCTTTTGTGACCCCAGTGTATACAAAACTGTGTAACTTTTAAACTAAACGATTTATCACGATGAAACAAACTCTATAATGTTTGGAAGTAATTAGGTGTCGTCATAAAATAAAAATTATGGAAAAAAAATAGCCACATTTAAAAATAAACATTTTTGTTTGGCAAAAATCTGATTTTTTTTCATTAATTTTTACAAAAATTGTAAAATTTCTCAATAACATGCCCCCATCACCTTCTTTTTTTATAACTTTAAGTTATTCTTCATTGTATTAGGAACCTAACGGTAAAAATTGCATGTTTTTAACTCAACCCCAACATTTTTTATCAACTGTCAAAGAAAGGCCCAACGCATAGCTACGCACATTGTTTAGCAGGTAGATAAACTTTTTTTTGTTAACTTTGTTGTGAATGCGCGCGGGTCGTTTCAAAGATGGCACTCCGAACGCGGAATCGTATTGTTCTCATAAGGGTGGTTTGTTTGGGATGATAATTAATGCAAAAGAGTTCAATTGAAACCCATTTATTATTAAATACAAAATTTAATGCATCAGGTTCTCAAAATGTCCACCTCGTTGTTGTAAACACAAAGCCGCGCGAATTAGAATTTGGTGTGTCGCTCTCCTTATCATTTCGGGATCATTGCGAATATCATTCGCACAGTTTATTATGCGGTCACGCAAATCGGCCTCACTGTTGATGGGGGTACTGTAGACGCGTTGCTTCATGGTCCCCCATAGGAAATAATCAAGGGGCGTCAAATCGGGTGAACGCGCAGGCCACCCTACAGGTCCTTGCCGGCCGATCCATTTGTCATGATAATTTTCGTTTAAAAATCTTCTTACATTTGTAGCGTAATGGGCAGGACATCCGTCCATCTGAAGAAACATCCTTTGACGCACAGCCAGTGGGACATCTTCCAATAACTGAGGCATATCATCTCTCAATAGACTTAAAAATCTTTCACCAGTCAACGTTCTCGGCAATATGACTGGTCCAATCAACATGTTATCGATAAGACCAGCCCAAACATTTATCGAAAATCTTACTTGGAAAGTAGATGACCGTTTCAGTTTCGGGTTTTCACCTGCGCGGCACCATCTGTGTAAATTTCGACAGTTAGTAATACCGTCTCTAGTGAATGTCGCTTCGTCCATCCATAGTATTTTTCTTGGAAAGTTTGGGTTTGCTCTGGTTTTTCTTTGAATCCATGTGGACATCACACACCTTGGACGCCAGTCTACGTCTTCATGTAGATGTTGCACCCTTTGATAGTGATAAGGATGCAATCCTTCTTTCTTTAAAATACGCCACACTGATTTTTGGGATATTCCGTGACGAAGAGCCAGTCGTCTAGTACTTATGGATGGATCAGCAAACAAATCACTTAATACTGCTTGTTCAGTAGCCGCATCAATAATTACTTGAGGTGGCTCGCGACGATCTCTACTTGATCCAAGTCCAGTGATCGACAACCTTCTGTGAACTTCCTGGAAGTTTCGGGCAGATGGCACTGGTTGCCTGTTAGGATACGCAGCTATGTAAGCCGCGCGCGCAGCTCTGGCACTTCCTTGTCCCACTCCATAATAAAAATGTATGTCGGCGATGTATGCCGGGGAAAATTCACTTAAACGCGGCATCATGTAGCAGCGAACGAAAGTTATGAAAGTCCAGCGAACGAAAGTACCGAAACACATGTAGCAGCGGCGAATAATTCGGAGCGACTGCCAGTCTGACATCTGTCATAATTCAAGTTCCTTTGGCTGGCCCTACCTCCCCGACCTGCGCACATTCAAAAGAACGTTTATCTACCTGCTAAACAATAGCTATGCGTTGGGCCTTTCTTTGACAGTTGATAAAAAATGTTGGGGTTGAGTTAAAAACATGCAATTTTTACCGTTAGGTTCCTAATACAATGAAGAATAACTTAAAGTTATAAAAAAAGAAGGTGATGGGGGCATGTTATTGAGAAATTTTACAATTTTTGTAAAAATTAATGAAAAAAAATCAGATTTTTGCCAAACAAAAATGTTTATTTTTAAATGTGGCTATTTTTTTTCCATAATTTTTATTTTATGACGACACCTAATTACTTCCAAACATTATAGAGTTTGTTTCATCGTGATAAATCGTTTAGTTTAAAAGTTACTCAGTTTTGTATACACTGGGGTCACAAAAGCAAACAATTTTTTTTTTAAATCCATAAAAAATATAAATAAATATTTAGATTTTTTTTAACATTTTTTCCGTCGATAAAATTAAGCATAGATTCCCTCATTTCGATATGTGCACATTATAAAGACTCACACTGTATTAGAGTAGAGACTGTATAGAATAGGATGAAGTCGGGTATATATAGAAAATTAAATCCTGAAAAAGTTAGGAACTTTTGTCAGGTTACGGAGGCAATAGGCGAGTGTTCAGGAATGTATGCTGAAAATATCTGTCGTCAATTAAAGCGGTACATCTAATCAGTTTCATCATTTCGTTAAACTGGCATTAAAAAGGAGTTTCGAACTCTTCGTATTTGTATACACCATGTCCCAGAATTAACGCACAACCTCTTAAGGTGTCATTGTACTCATCATTATGAACAACTTCTGCTATGGGGCCAAAATTGAAATCGCGAAAAAAACAGCTGTTCCTTACATTTTGACGAGTTATGCGAACATAATAATAAAGGTGCGGAACAGCAGATTTTTTTTCGCGATTGCAGGTTTGGTCCCATAGTAAACCTTGTTCATAATGATGAGTACAATGACCCCTTAAGAGATTGTGTGTTAATCCCGGGACATATTGTACATCATGGTATGACCGTATCGGCCTCAGGATAAGCTCGGTTTTAGACTCATCAGTGCTGAACTGCTGCCCCGCATAATGCTTTGTGACGTTGTCGTATCTAGGTACATCATTCCGTTTCCTTGACACTAATTGAAATATTTGTTTGTCCAGCAGATACTGACAATGCAGCCAACAATGAGGATCATCGTCTCCATGGCTTTACTGGCTTCTGCCATCGCCAGCACCTACCGTGAGTAATATTATAGTAATAAACAAATGCTTCCAGAAGGAAACGATCGCAACCTTAAAGTTTCAGCCTTAAAATTGCAGTTTAAAGGATCATGAATGCTTGAGTTATTATGTCAAAGTTTTTTTAAGACGAAAGCGCCAGGGTAGCCCCCGAAATTAAAATTGTCTTAAGTTTTTTTGCTATTTGCTGGTAAGTATTAGGGTGTACGTTGATTAAAATATGATTCGCGACCGTAACAAATATGCATTTACAAAATTATAATCATTAAAGTCTACTATTTCATGAAATCTTGACATTTATGTATTATACTGACTTAAGGAGTTGTATTACTGATTCTAATGAATAGAATTATGTGAATACATATTTGTTACGGTCGCGTATCATACTTTAATCAACATACACCCAGACACTGAGCTGCAAATTGCAAACATCGTAAGAAAATTAGAATTTCACGGGCTGTAGCGCTTGCTCCACTACTGGAAGTTTAAAAACCAATACTTCTGTTTACAAATAGAAACATTCGTAGGTAAACCAAAATTATAGAGTCCATTATTTCAATCCATACAGTGTAAAGAGTGATTCCAACCGTCACTAATTCTTCTTAGAATCCTGTTCTACATCGATTTAGACAAATTCAAAAGGTTCTATTTAGATTGACCGTAAACGTATTGATAGACGATTTTTGATCGGACAACAAGTTGGGGGTTTTTAGACCTTATCTAATACGAGATAAAAAATCCTAAAGAGCAGTGGTGGCCCAGTGGTAACGTCCTCGACTTTACGACTTGTAGATCGTGGGTTCGAGCAGGCAGTCAGTCACATTACTGTGTAATTTTTCATCACTATGCTGCTACAACAGTAAAGGAAAACATCTTTAGGAAATCAGCATGTCCTAGAACCTTGAATTCAAAGACTTGTGACGTCTACCAACCCACACTGGGCCCGCGTGGTGGATTACAGTCAACTCCCTCTCACAGAGAGGACGCTTGTGCTCCAGCAGCAGTGGAAACATTATAAAGCTGATTATGCTCATGCTATACTCAATGCTCTGTAACTTAAATATTTTGGCCAAATTATTATCTATACAAATAAATAAAATTGAAAATAACAACTTTTTACTACATGCATGTGAAAGCATATACGGTACTTGTAACAAACAAGCTATATTTAAAATTTTTGTCTGTCTGTTTGTTCCGGCTAATCTCCGAAACGGCTGGACCGATTTTGACAGGACTTTCACTGGTAGGTAATTGATGTTACGGGGAGTAACTAAGGCTACTTTTATTTTAGAAAAATAATTACGGTTCCGCGCAAAAAAAAATAAAACCCATGAAATTGTGAACAAAAAGACTTGAAAAATTCTTTTTGCATTTGGTAGCCCAATTCGCGAGGATAGTTATAGGCTATTTAACATTACGCTACGATCCTTAGAAGCCGAGCAAAAAGAAAAAAGCCAGAAAGAACTAGTGTTCTTCCTGGCTTTTTTCGACATTTTTTTTTTCGATTAGTAGCGAAAACGAAGTAATATTGCGGGCGGGCGATGCAACGCGGCGGGTCGGGGGACGAGGGAGTTTTATTAAAATGTGGCTGTTATTTTAGTATATTGTGTATCTTACGACATCCACGCGAATGAAGTCGTGGGGCACAGTTAGTCTAAAGTAAATACATAACAGCAGCAGATGAAATCAATTTTGGACTAACAAACATTCTTCGCAAAATAAACTTCAGTAGGACAAGCTCTAACATCCAGTCTATCTAATATTCAGCTATGTTCTGCAGTCATTCTCCTTTAATGCCAATTAACTCTAGGAAATGGCTTACTTTCATGCTAAGAGACGGTACCGTAGCTTCTAGAGTTCTAAGCAATGCATTTGCAAGATCATTATTAGTTTAAAGTACTTTACAGCTATTAATGACATACGATACTTGTTTTAAATTGAGATACGACTTTTATTAACATTCCATTTATTATGTTCTTTTTAGGGTTCCGTACGTCTAAAGGAAAAACGGAACCTTTATAGGATCACTCGTGTCTGTCAGTTTTTTACTTGCATATGATTTGATTACACGCTTTTCATCATAATATAGACCTCTTATTTAAAGTATAACCAAAAAAAATGCAAGCGTAGATTTGCATAGCACTGTCGTAGCTCGTAGCACACATAATGTTGTAGCATCTTCTACATAGGCTGCGTAGCACATCCGATTTCAATGAGCTCGCCGTGTTTTAGAGTGAATCTTGAGAAATAATTTCTGAACTTTCAAGACTTGAAAATATCCGTTAAAACATTGTTTTACAATATAGTTGGAAATGGCTTGGCAGATGATGATGAAGTGTAGGACACTTGTATAAGACAAGGAGAACTAACAAGAAGCAAGAACTAGTTTTTGTCTCTAGTAGGGGCGTAGCCTTCATACAACCCGATTCCTATCGGCTTTCCTTCGGAACAACCACTCTTCTCAAAGTCTACTATTGCCAAATATTATGGTACACCTGTGTGTGTAACTGTGTATTGTTACATAATTATATTTAATACCACTTATTATAGTCATCAAAGAATTAAAAACCTACAGTTTTTTTTTCTGAGTTTATGAGAACTGAACAATTTTTTCCTCGGCTTCCCTCTAATGGTAATTGTAGCCACTGGTCTCTAGTTAGTTTTCCTGAACTTGAAAACACGTCTAATTATTTAGGTACATGACTAAATAATTTAAACATTCGAACTCATTAATAAAGAAGATAATTGCAACAAGCACATCTGTGCTGCGTGGGTGAAATCTCCGTTCTATGCATAACATCAGCAAAAGATTATGAAAGCGGTTTAAAGGATTATTGCCTACCGTTAATGTTATCTACGCGCCGGGAATACGAAATGTAAAACTTGATAAATGGTATTAAGTTAAATGTTAACGTTAGTGTGGGGAATTATTATGGTTAAATTGAGATTTTTAAGGTGAAAGGAAGTAATTGAGAAACATTAGTTTGAAATAATACCATCCTGTTATTGTCTCACTGCAGCTAAAGGCCTCTTCTCATACAGAGAAGGCACGAGCATTGTTCACCACGTTTGCTCAAGACGGGTTGGCGATTTCAGACTTATATATTAACTACAACCCAGGTTTCCTCACGATGTGCGGTCCATGGCCCTTTACGGGGCTCCGGTGTGGGCGCGTTCCGAGAGGCGGCGACTTGCCCGCCGGTTGAACGCGTCCCTGAGGGTCATGGCCATCCGGCTAGCCCGGGGATATCGCACCGTCTCCGGTAAGGCAGTGAACCTCCTTGCCGGATTGCCACCATGGGATCTGGAGGCAAAAGTCCTCGCGCACATGTGGGGGTGGCGCGAGGAGGCAAAACGCCGGGGCATAACTCCGCTGCCGCGAGAAATCGCGGCACGACGGACAGAGCTCCGGTGGGACCTCATGGCGTTATGTAGAGTGCGATTGTCGCAACCCAGCGCTGGGCACGCCACAATTGCAGCGGTAAGTCCCCTCTTTAAGGAGTGGCTAGAGAGGCGCCACGGCATCCTCACCTTCCACCTGTATCTAAACAAATAAAAGAAATGCTACAAAATGGTATTATAAAACTTTCAGACTCACCATGGTCAAGCCCTGTACATCTAGTAGAAAAACATACAGACCAAGGTCAATCAAAGAAATGGCGTTTAGTAATAGACTATCGAAAACTAAACGAACAAACGCGAGACGATAAATTCCCTCTGCCTAACATAGAAGACATCTTCTCTAAATTTAACGGTTCCAAGTATTTTTCTACCATGGACCTAACAGCAGGCTATCATCGAATTAGAATGCACCCCGATTCAATTCCCCTAACAGCGTTTTCAACACCTGACGGACACTACGAATATACCCGTATGCTGTTTGGCCTTAAAACCGCACCAGCAACGTTTCAACGTATAATGAATATATTGCGACCCCATCTAGAACGAGGACACTGTCTTGTATATCTTGATGACGTCATAATATTCGCCCCAAACAAAGAGGAACATCACAAGAGATTACAAGAAGTATTCAATACGCTAAAACAATATAAACTCCGAGTAAATAGAGATAAATGTAAATTCTTCCAAACCTCCGTAAAATTCTTAGGACATAAGCAATGGCCTACAACCATGCCATGAAAAGTTAAAAGCAATTAAAATGTTTCCCCTTCCAAAGACTTCTCGGTCTAATGTCATACTATCGTAAATTCATACCTAATCTTTCAAAAATAGTCAAACCCATTACGGAATGCACAAAAAAATCCAAATAGATAATACACGACGAAAACTTTAAACAAGCCTTCGAACATTCCAAACAACTCATTATCAACCCACCAGTCCTATTCTACCCGAACTTTGATAAACAATTCACTATCACCACAGATGCTAGTGAAATCGCATTAGGAGCCGTTATCTCACAAGAAAATCACCCGATAGCATACGCTTCTCGAACATTAAACGAAACCGAACAAAAATATAACACTACCGAACGAGAATTATTAGGAATACTATACGCACTAACACAATTTCGCCCCTGCATATCACGAAGATTCATATTAGAAACCGACCACCAACCACTAGTATGGATATCTAAACTTAAAGAACCTAACGCTAAACTCACCCGATGGAGACTAAAATTACAAGAGTACGACTATGAAATAAAGCATAGAAAGGGATCAACTAATTACGTAGCCGACGCACTATCACGAATAGAACTGAACTTGATGTGTGATGTTCTATCAGGATCGCACCACGATACACGGTAACCACGATGATTCAGATACCGGCTTCGCCATAAAGAACGAACACCCGCCGCGACGTATGAATAGAATCTATATCTCTAAAGCCCCATACCAGGTAACAATGGTACAAAAACCTAACAAGGCATACGACTATACATTTAACCCAGAAAACCCAGACGAATTTAAAAGGTTTATTATTGAACATTGTGGACAAAAAAGATATGCATTAATATGTAACGATAAACTTTTTTGTAACCAACTATCCGAAATATATTGAAAAAACTTTAACGGAAGCATCGAAATAATATGGTTCACAGGAATACGAAAAGAAATACCAGATCCTGAAGAAATAATAAGAGTCATTCGGCAAACACACGAATTTCTAGAACGACATATAACCAACCCCGCTTTAATTAAGGAAATCTCAAAAGAATATTACATAGAAAACATTAAGCAGGAAACCGCAAAATACCTAAAAAACTGCATTATATGTAACCGAGTAAAATATGATCGAAGACCAATTAAGCCTCTAATGGAACAAAAGAGGATTGATCGACGGACTAGGCTCTATAATAAAAGCAATCTCAGGTAATCTTGATAACAACGACTTAATAAATATAGAAAACAAATTTAGCCTAACCACTAATGTGCTTGAAGGCTTGAATAAAAAGATTAGTAATCTCTCATCTCACATAAATGATCTGACACACGAATATTTGCAAACTAATATAAAACATAGTGTTACATCTGAATTATTGTTTAGTTATCAAAGCTTAACCGATATATGTAACAATCTCAACGAAGCCTATGTATTCGCCCAACACGATATACTACACCCTTCAATTATAGACCAAGTACATCTAACAGAGAGTATAAATAGAATACCCAAAGAAATAAACATATTAAGAACTATACTCAAACTAGAAGCCCAAATCAAACCACATGTAACACTACAATCAAATATAATGATCTTCCAATTACCCATACCAATCTTATCTCAAAATACCTATAATTTAGAACAAATCCTTCCTATAATAAATAAGAATAAAACTCATTGCACTATCCCTAACCTTATGTCTGGCCAATATCTTGTAAGAGATGATCAAGTGTACGAAGCGACTGATTGCAGAGCATCTGCAACACTCGATTACCCAAGGAATGCGTTGGGAACAACATCCTGCGTCAGCAAAGCAGCTGTGAAGAATTATTAATATTCTGCCCTATAGTTTATTCCAGAAAAATCAAAGACAACCTTTACTATAGATGGAACCTCGAAGAAACCACAATCAATGATAGGTGCAACAGAAGAAAAATGGTCCTGATAGGATCCTATATTGAGGATAACACCGAATGCTTCACACAAGAAGAAAAAACTGCAATCAAAATTTATCAAGGACTTGAAACAGAAACAATCAATGACTACCCCATTGCAATGGCCACAAACGAAGACGACGTAATCAAACAAATATAATCCCTACGAAGGCATCAACTTATTACAACTCAAGCGTCCCAGCTTAGCATAGGACTCTATGTACTTTCTAGCGTGGTAACTACTCAGTCCGAAATACCTCACAAGATGAAGATTAGGACACCCTGTCATCAAGCAACCGCGCCAGTCTGTAGGTAATCGTAGACTAGTCATTACGAAAGTATTCTGTTATCGCCACTAAGATTCCATCCCCACGAGGATTCACTCTTATCATAGACTATATAAGCAACGACTTCACTGTATTCGAGGACTTTTCAAACTTGTAGTAGAACTAAGCATTTGTGTAACATTAATTATTAAAATAAAATTATATTTTATTTTAAATCTAAGTCTCACTTCATTAACTCGCGCCTCAAACAGATGTCAGCACTATAGACGGGGTCCGCTAGGGCCGATGCCAGTTAGGGTCGCGGGATATTCGAAAGAGCTACCGTGGCCCCGGCACAGGCAACTGAAGGAACACGGGTGAGTTTTAGTCAGTAAAAGTCTGACACGCCCTCCCGCTCTGCGAGCGGGAGAAGTCATTTGATGATTTCCGAATTTACCGTCAAAAAAAAAAAGTTTCCTTACGATGTTTTCCTTCACCGATGTGAGTAATTTCCAAGATAGACTCAGAAAGTACATAATGAATTGAAAAAGCCACATTGGTATTTGCCCGGATTTGAACTCACAGCCTCGTGCATCAGAGGCGAGGCCTTAACAACTGGACCATCACCCAACAATTGATTAGAAAGTCTTTTGAAAATTTTCTATACAATGTCTAAAACTTATCATAATTTGATTTTATTTTTGATGCCATTTTGTACACCTAAGAAACGGCTTAAGAGATTAATTAAAAAAAAAAAAACTTTCACACTGACAAATAAAATATCAAGTCATTCATTTCAATTCTGTTCATTTAAGTCACAAAAAACACACTGCCTTAAAGTAATCAAAATATACCGTTTCACTTAGGTATTACAAAACTCGAATATAATAATAATTAATTCTGATTTCGACAATATGTACAAACTTACACACGTTTTAATAATAATATTTGGTTAATTAATTAGAGAATTTAAACTTTGTTCATATTAAAGTGTTTATTAACATCTGCTGAGAACATTCTTTGGAAACTCTGTTAATTTAAACCTATAACACCAGTTCGATAATACTTCGACACGGCATATAAATTAAAATATTTGTAGGTTATTCTGCAAAAACTCATTGTAAAACTCACTTTTGCGTCAATGCTGCCAGTTGTCAATGTCAAAACTTTCGTTTCACCACGAATACAGAACTGATCTCGATAGCAAGTTTTGTAGAATAGCTCTGTAGCTGTTGACACAAATGCACATCCTACTGTATCAATCTATTGTCATACGTGTTAGATTTATTCACGACCCTTGTTTGCCTACAGTACAATGAAATTGAAAGTAACATTGGTACCTCCATTTATGTCACTTTTTGAAACCACGGGTGGGTACTCAAAACATTTTGCAAATCAGATTCAAAAAGCGATGTAAAAATGCGCGTTTATGATGTGATAAATATATACAGATTAAAAATAATAACAATTCTCAAATCCTAAACTGATCAACGTTTTCGCATAGTGATTGAATTTGCTTAGTTCGCACTCGCAAACTCGTGTTCAGGAAGTGAATCCCTTAACCTCCAAGTCATCACGCCCGTATCGATCGAAAAGGTCTAAAAACTGTGATTGTGATCTATGACTCACCAGCTATTTGCGGATTCTTGGAGTGCAGACTATCCATCAGTCAATTTGTGAGATCAAAGCACTTACGGGTGTATTCTAAAATAGATCGCAGACGTAGTTGTATTTTTTTGCTTTTTGAAGCTATTGGCCTATACTTTCATGTTTTTAACCGACATCAAAAAAGAAGGAGGTTATTTTTGAGGAGGTTTTGGTGAAGAGATATTTTAGAAAGACAAGCAAGACTTAATTTGTGATTAACTAACTTTGATCATAACCGACTGCATTTGGTTTGGCGCAATTATGATTAGCAACAAATCATGCAGAAATTCTTACCTTGTCACCAATTGCTGCAAGCTCACTTCTGCAAGTTCTGTGTTGTCATCACTAAAAGTTTGGTTGGTAATGTAAACTTCGCTTTAGACAGAAAGTTGACCTCAATGTGGTAGGTAAAAGGTTATTAGCATCATCTGCCTAGCCTTTTCCCAACTATGTTGGGGTCGGCTTCCAGTCTAACCGGATGCAGCTGAATACCAGTATTTTACATGGAGCGACTGCCTATCTGACCTCCACAACCCAGTACCTGGGCAATACGATACCCCTTGGTAAGACTGGTTGTCAGACTTTCGGGCTTCTGACGACCCGTAACGACTGTCAAAGATCCACGAATGATAGCCGGGACCAACGGCTTAACGTGCTTTCCGAAGCACGGAGAAGTCTCGGTATGTAAAGATGGTCACCCATCCACGAACCAACCCCGGCAAGCGTAGCTTAACCTGATGGAGCGACCCGTGCCGCTGTTATTACTTAGCCATTAGCACAGATCATAAAAACAGTTATTACTATACATGTAATTAATTGTCCGAAAACGTTTTATTATAAAACTAGAGTGACATGTCATTGTATTTGTATGCATTTCATTTGCATACAGAAAAACGATGTCCAATTAAGAGGCCTACGCAAATGTATTTTGTTGACACGAATTTTATATATTCGTTATAAACGAATATAAAATTCGTTCAGTAATCAATGACTGGAAAACATTAATTAATGCTTATGCATCTGTGTAACAGCAATTCGACATTGTTTTTTAGTGATTTACAGGTCATATTACTACCACTGGTTGGCTTACCAACTTTTCAAACGAAGCTTAAGATGCAGATATGACCTTGAGTGCATAGCTTGCGTGTTCTGTGCTGAGCTCACGCAACGCGTCGTACGTCCACCCAGTAATAGGACTCGCCCATCAAGGAGCGCTGCCCCAGATTAGACGCATTATTAATTTATTATACATAAAACAAATATTAAAACACGTACACTAAAAGATAAATAATTAAATTATCTTTAAAATCGTAAAGGTTTCATAGAAATACGCTTGATAGTTTTTGCGTGATTCTAAGTTTTTGTACACGTTAGACAAAACTGTACAAATTAATTACAACATGCAATATAAACATAACCTAAAATATTCACATATTAAGTTACTAAGAAAATGCTCTAATTTAAGATATATTATTTCCAAATAATTAACACAACTAGTTTAGACGTGATCTTCAGTTTAAAATCATTAAAAGCCGGTTATCGTCGCCTTAAACTTGAGACCTTCTTAAAATTCTTTCTGTCTCTACAACACAGCTTAAAGAGACAGGGACAACATGAGACTTTAACAGGCAACTTCAAATTGAATTGCGTTTGAGAATTGGACATCAAGTGTATTATCTTATACAATACTAGCTAATGCCCGCGACTTTGAGAGTCGCCTGATGATTTTAAAAGTTACCTGTTCATCAATTCAAGTCGAATCTGCACAAATTCCTAGTAAATAAATGTTATTACAATGTTAAAGAGTTTTTACATGATAAAAATATAGATAGATGATACATGCAGCAAGAGTAAATTATTTGACATTGAATAATATGACAATGAAAATAGTGTGACATGCAATAATAATTTAATTTGACATCTACATAATTTCATTTTAATTTTGACCAATATTTTAATTTATTTGATGTGTGATTTTAGTCTATGACATGTATTATAATTCATCTGACAATTTTCACTTTTAATCCTTTGACATTTGTAGTATTTATTCTGAATTAATTTTAATTTTTAATTTTATTTTTTGAGTATAATAGTTTTGTAATGTTATTTTAATAATTATTTCATTAGATTATTAATAATATGAATATTTGCACACCTTAATAGGTAATGATACAGTGTACTTTATATTTATTTGTAACATCCATTTAGACACCTGTATTATGCAAATAAATAATTTCATTTGATTTTCGCCCGCGTGAATTTTCTTGTTTTAACACGAAACATATCCTGGCCTCAGCAATAGTGAAGCGTTCTATCAATAACAGATTTTTTGTAATCAGATGAGTACTTCTAGACATTAACTCTTAACAAACAATGTTACCTCTTTCTAATATTAGTTTGGACTTACACTTGATGCAATAGATCATAACATTGTTAGGTGTTCTATTCCTGTCTGAATACATCTCTACAAACACTTAGCCTTCACAATACCCAAGAGTAACCAAAGACTTTCATAACATACCTATCAAACTCACCCAAACTTAATTCCTGAATTTCAAACTGCGGCTACACATTTATCTAACTAGCTATAAACTTTGCTTATCCCTCAGACAGCAGCGCGAAACTCCGAAGGGATGGCGTTCTGAACTTGTATCCATTCCCAAGGGTCGGAAGAGCTACACGGAACACATGGCAACTGCCTCTTAACGACCTTTATCTGGGTATGTACTGGGTTTACTTTATTAATAAATGGACATAAGATGGCATAAGAACTAAAGTATCTAATGGGGTTAATGAGTTGACAGTAATGGGCCAAGTGCGAGTCGGATTTGCAAACGAAGGGTCCCGTACCACCGTACAATATTTAACACTACATTTTTTTTACGCCAATAAAAACACGTTCTTTATATGGGGAACCCCTTTAATTTTATTCTTAATATTTGTTGTTATAGTAGTGTATGACATACACACTCTGTGAAAATTTCTATTGTGTACCTAATACGGTTCAAAAGATACAGCCCTTTGTCAGACGGGGGCGGACAGCGGAGCCTTAGACACAAGGTCCCGTTGGCACCATTTGGGTACAAAACCCTAAAATGGGGAATAATGAGTTGACAGTACTTCAAACCGGATACTTTGTGCGTACAGAAAACTTTGGACTCGAGAACTACGCATTGTGTCGGTTAAGCTTAAATGATTACGTTGTAGGTAAACATTTTTATTAGTGAAGGATATGTACTATAGGTAAAACTTAAGCAGGCTCAGTTTAGAAAATATTTTTGTCAAAACACATGCATCGGGGGATCGAGTCGTGAACCGTGCTATGCGATTATCGCCTTAAAGGTGAGCATGCGGAATTTTGGCCGATAGTACATAGCAACAATTGACCGCCCGTTGTTCATTAATTTTAAATACGTTTGTCCTTTTTGTTTGGTTTGGTGTACAATAAGGTGTTCAACAATTCCATATTTGCGGAAATAATTCGTCACCATCATCATCCACAGCCCGTTTTGACCCACTGCTGAGCATAGGCCTGTCTTTTCATGTGCCAATCCCCACGCTCCTGTGCCAGCCTCATCCAGGTTCTACCCGTGATGGTAACAATGTCGTCGCCCATCTCGCCGCCGGACGATCGACGCTTCGTCTTCCAGTCCTCGGACACCACTCGGTCACTGCCTTACCCCACCTGTCATCACTGCGCCTTGCCAGATGTCCTGCCAAACTCCATTTGAGTTTTATAACTCGTTTTCGGAAATAATTGTTCCAATTAATTATATATCTACACCTTTCAAAAGTCATGATGGTATACCAGCCAGGAAAATCTTACAGTTTTCTTATCTGAAGCCTCCATGTTACTTGATCAATAAACCTTGCCAACTGTAAAATTTTCCACCTCTACATGACCCATTCTCTTCTTAACCTCCTGCCAACACGTCAGAGAAGACTAATTATACTAACCTTAATTATTGTCTCCATAGACTACGAGCCATCAGCAGTGAAGCGACAACTATACGCGTTTCCGCGCGTCGGTCGCAGCGACTTCTCGTTGTCGCGCGCCGATTCTCACGAGTTCATACCAATGGCCGTGCGACGCACCTCAGGCTCAGGGCTCTCAAGCCCTGGCATGTGGTTCGGACCCCGACTTGGAAGGTCCTTTAAGAGTGATGACGACGGTAAGAAATATGCTAAGTATGAATGTAAGTAATGAACTGAGTATTATCTTTTGAGATAAGTCCGGTTCCATTCGCTATTTTTGGCACTTACTTTAAGAATTCCTCTAACTTTAAGCCTTCATCCAGTTATTTGTCTTACTCTCCAGAATTACATACTTAATATTTATGAACTGGGCAGGTATCCGAGTTATTTTATAACTATTTTGTGGTCATCGACAAAGAAATGTGTTTGATGATAATAATGATTGTTGCCCACTAATGATCACTGCAATGTAAGTTCATTTTTTTTTTCACAGGGATGTAAAAATAATTTGCAAGGAATTGGAGATCCTATGACTATTTATACTTTTATATTTAAGAGTAAATAAACTTTGTTTCCCCCGCAGAAATCACTATCCAGAACGAATCCAACGACCACAGCGAGCCAGAACAGACGGAACCCGTTCACGAGGACCGGAGGAAGAGACAGACCCTCAACTAAACACGTGCCGCTTAGTACCCTGACGATTGAATCCCAAGACGCAGTGCATATCGTACGATTGTCGTGCGACTAGTCGGAGAGACGAAAATATCTTCTGATAGTCATTTTTTTTTTCGTTCTTAATTCAATTTGTTATTTTTCGAATAAAATGTTTGTTTCCTATAATTTAGGGCTCGTAATTTTTGTTTTACTGTTCACGATTTTGAGATATATTACTTCATTAGTAAATTGTAAGTCGATGTACAATATGCGCTGTCTCTTGACCATAGATTAATTTAATTTAACGAGTAGAAACGACACATTAGTTGCACCGCCAGTTCGCCTACTAAAAACTATTAATTATTTTATTATTGCATCAACTATAAATTATTATAATTACGTGTAAATCGACCGTCAACATTATTGTAAGGATTAGTTTTAAGTATAGATGTATTAAAATATTTATTAAAATAAGTATAGTCTATTGCCAAATTTATTTCTTAGGCTGGGGGTTTTATTATTCCTTTCAATACATAAATCCGTGAAATAATTTTGGCAACTATTATTATTATAAATAATATTATATTAAACTGTTTATAAATTCTAATTTATTGAAATAAAGATCAGTCCAATATTTTTTTGTTTTCCTTTGACGTAACACGAAGAACAGAAATAGAAAATATGTAATGAGCAGTAGGTTTTTCATGTCATTAAATTCTATGATTCCATTCCTATACCATGCTATAGATATCAGTGTAAAACTGACAAAGCATAATCAGCCTATAATGTTCCCACTGCTGGAATACAGGCTTCGTCTCTGTGAGAGGGAGTGGGCCGTAATCCACCACACGGGCCCAGTGCGGGTTGGTGGATGTCACATGTCTTCGAAGTTTTAGTTCTAGGATATGTCGGTTTCCTCACGATGTTTTCCTTCACCGTTTTGAGAGCAGTGGTGATGAAATAAATAACACACAAGTAAAGTGCATGCCACGAACCCACGACCTACAACTCTTAAGTCGGGGCCGTTACCACTGGGCCCCCAGTGCTCTCTAAAACTGACAAAGAAGGTAGTTAATTTATTTAATCATACGTAGGTATATAAAGCCGTATAAGAGAAGGCTTGAAGTTACTTAATTAATATCCACTGTTAAGAATAATAAATAATATAGGGAAAATGGAAATAAAAAAACATTTTACTTTTATAACACCTATACAATTTACCTGCAGAAAAAACCTAAACTAAAAATAAAACAAAACACAACAGATAAAAAATAACCTATTATAGATAGGTACGGAAATTAATTTTCCTCAATTCATCATTCATTCTATTATAGAAATACCAGCATCTATTTCCGAATTAATCCCAAACAGAATTCATTATTTACACTACAGATTTACACAGACACAAGCGGCGGACATTTTGAATTAAGTCGCATTTTCTCCACTGATTTAATACTTTATTATTTAAATATACCAAGATGCCAAGGGATCACCTCAGGCAACCGACGCCAAATTAAAAAAAAAGAAACATCTTACTTGTCTAAGATTAAAAAAATGGTCTTTTCAGTGAATCGGACATAAAAATGTTGTATAAAATATGAGCACTGAGATTTTTGAGAAGAAATATGGATTATAATTATTGTGAAACTCCACGTGTCATTCTTTTGTTTTTTTTTTCATTTGTTATGAAGCCGCGTGGATTGTAAAATGTGAGAGATTTTCTTGAAGTGAGGCCGCCTCTTCTATGACACGTGTCTGTGTTTGTTTATGCAAAACATAAAAATAATTGAAGAAAGGACAACACAACTCATACACAGTTCTACCTTCTAATTCTGCCAAGTTGTAAATCATCAATGTGTATCATTACTGTCTTCAGATTAAACGGATTTGTCGAGATACAGACGTTCTACGTGTTATTTTTAACTTTGATTTGGCCATGACCCTTTGTTTATCAAGTGAGTAGGTTCTGTTAGCTTTCGGCGAGCTAATGGCACCGCCTTTAATGAAACGCCTATAACTTGGATAATTATTGGGATCTTTAAATTCATTTATACATTATACAGGGAATTTTTTTAATCACTATCCAAATTTTCGCAGGGTGTTCTACCCATGAATATGAACAACTTTCACTATGGGACCAACTCTGAAATCACGAAAAAAAATCAGCTGTTTCATACATTTTGGTCGAGTAGGTATTGAACTTTTGTATGAATCAGCTGATTTTTTCTTCGTGATTTCAGAGTTGGTCCCATAGTAAAAGTTGTTCATATTCATGGGTAGAACACCCTGCGAAAATTTGAATAGTGATAAAAAAATATAATATATATAATATAATAAAATATAATATAATATATATATATAATATAATATAATATATTATGACATCCGTTTGTCCGCTAAACTGAATCTTACTTCTTCTATTCTTAATACAAATTAATGTTTGTCTCGTATTTATGCTATCAACTTATAACAGACTAGCAGCGCCCCACGGTTTCCCTCGCATAAGTCTCGATCCCGTAGGGATACCGGGATAAAAAGTATACTATATGTTAATCCAGGTTATAAACTGTCTGTGTGCCTAACATCCAAATCCGTTCAGTAGTTTTTGCGTGAAAGAGTAACAAGTAACTCGCGCACTAACCGTTTCCAAATGTCTTTTGTGATGCGCACAGCAAAGGAGTGGAACTCTCTGCCTGCGTCTGTGTTTCCGAACGCATACAACCCCGATCTCTTCAAAGTGAGAGTGAACAGGCTTCTCCTGGGTAAGCTCGCTCCATCGTCGACTTTGTCTCTGTCATCTCTGACCTAGACTAGAGTCAAGAGCAAACCTATCTCAAATAAATAAAAAAAAAAGAGTAACAAACATCCATCCATCCTCACAAATTTTCGCATTTATAATATCTATTATAGTAGGACTCGCAGATGTTCAGGTTACAGCCTCTACAGCACCTACCTATTAATAATTTTACCAACCTATTAATTTTTAATCCTTCATTCAATAAAAATAGTATAAATAAAATAGTTTCCCTATAAACATCCTCGTAAATTATAATGTAGGTACATTTACATGTAACCTTATAACACTTCTAACAGTCAGAAACTCAGAATGAATGCATAACATTTGTTGACTGAACCTTCGTAGCAGCTACGACGCTACGATGCTACGTGCTACGACGCTACGATGCTACGAAGCTACGTGCTACGATTATGTAAATTGCTACGCCAGCAGTAGTAGAATAGACAGGACTTGCGATACACGATCGTTGCTCTGTCGATTATTAGCTGTTAACATAATAAAACTGTGTGATCATAGTAATGATTAGTAGTTCATTTCGGATGTTAAAAACATTATGCTTTTCAACTCAAAATTGTTCTAGTAGTCGCAAGCGCTACTGCTGAACATGAGGTCCTGGCTTCGATTCCCGTGTCGAGCAAACTGTTAATGGGTTTTGCCATCTGGAATTTCTCGGTTGATGGCAATTGGCTCGTCCCCTATTACTTGGGACTTAAACATAACTGGCGACATGTGGGTTTACTATGTACATATATAGGAATACTTCTGCCTCTGTTGTTGTTATGTTTTCTCTAAATTAAGGATATACATAAGTTAATTGATACCAGTGAAAAAAGAACCAAAACATTGAAAGATGAGTTAGTATTGAGTAATATGATGAAGAAATGATATGAAGAAAATATTCCCAAGCTGTTGCCTTGCGTAATCATGTAATAAAAAGCTATAGCATCTCATATAGACAGCGCACTGCTAAGTAAAAGGGAGGCGTATTATCTTAATAGATACAATCTTACCTTTCAGACATTGAATATTTTTGGAACGAAGTTCTATAACGCGGCTTGCGGTAGCAGTTGACTGGTAGAAATCGTCACGTAAGGAAAACGCGTTATGCCCTGTTGACCCCCATGCTGACACTTTAATAGGGCTGTCACATGTTGTCACCTCTCTCGCTCACACGGAAACAAATTTTTGAAAAATGTAATCAATGGGCGACCTACTCATCATCTGCCTAGCCTTTTCCCAACTATGTTGGGGTCAGCTTCCAGTCTAACGGGATGCAGCTGAATACCAGTATTTTACATGGAGCGACTGCCTATCTGACCTCCACAACCCAGTTACTGGGTAATACGATACCCCTTGGTAAGACTGGTTGTCAGACTTTCGAGCTTCTGACGACCCGTAACGACTGTCAAAGATACACGAATGACAGCCGGGACCAACGGCTTAACGTGCTTTCCGAGGCACGGAGGGGTCTTGATATGTAAAGATGGTCACCCATCCACGGACCAACCGCGGCAAGCGTAGCTTAACCTGACCGATCCACCCGTGCGGCTGTGGGCGACCTACTAAATAATATTATTAATTTAATAGGTAATTATTAAAAAAAAAAACACATTTTTATAAAAAAAATAAAGATTTTTTTATTTTTTTTATTGTGGCATTTATTTAAATCATCTCAAAAACAGACCATTATACTTATTGAGCTAAATTTATTAGATAACACAGTAGAAATATGTTTTTAATAACTACCGATTAAATTAATATTATTTAGTAGGTCGCCCATTGATTAAATTTTTCAAAGAAGTATCTTTTCATTTAACATTCTTAAAAATTTGGTGCCGTGTGAGCGAGAGAGGTGACAAAAAGTGACAGGCCTCTTAAACTCGAGAACTTGAGACTCTGTGTTTACATAATATACAGCGAATGAAACTTCGTTCCAACACGTCCCGACTTTTTTTAAAATAAATTGATCAATTTAGAGAGATAGTATAAAGAAAAACAAATCAGACTGTTCTTTAGCAATCAGAGACACTTGTGTGTACATCATATCTATTGTATAGATTGTGTATTTAATATATACATCGAGGTTTTCTTTCCCACAATATTCTCTATTTGTTTCCTCCATAACGGATCATCTGTCTGTTGTTGAACTTCACTGAGAGCGACGCGTTTGTAAACAAGTAAGTAAAAAACCGGACAAGTGCGTGTCGGACCACGTACAATGAAGAGTTCTGCAGTTGGGATGGATTTATCCCAAAAAGAAACTTAACATTGTATTTGAAAAACATGTTCAACAACATCGATATAAGTCACGGTCAATTCTCCAACTGCAAATGTAATAAGTTTGTAATTGCAAAAAAAATGTTTTTTATATGATAAAACTACAAATTATTGATTTTCGGACTTTTCCTTTACTTATGCTGTGAGACCTTGCTTCTTGCCAAATTTCATGATTCTAGATCAACGGGAAGTCTCCTTTAGGTTTTGATTTATTTATTTATTTATTTATTTAAGGATTACCAACGAGATACATTACAGTTATCTTATATATTAATAAATCTTGTATAATAAATGCGTTGTCCCGTAATGTACACTCAATTACAGGTAACCACAGCTTACACAATTATCGAGTAATTCTCATGCTCTGAATACATAATTAAATCAAGAATACATAAATTAAAAAAAAATAATAGTAAGTACACATGCTATTATAAAAGATTAAAATTTCTACAATACAATAAGACCAAGCGTTACTTGATTTTAATATTATGTCATAGTTAATTAGTTAATATAAAAATAATAATAATAAAAAATATAGGAATACAAAATAACAGTTTAAAATTGAATCATAAATGAAATTAAATTAAAAAAAAAAATAAACGTGATAAATGATTAAATTAAATTATTGGAATGATAAGTCAAATGTCCTCCAACCGAAAGTACTTATATAATTTATTTGCGAGTATCAAAATATGTCCCATAAATGGCCGTATTTTTTTATTGCGTTGACTTAGAAGCTTTTTGAGCTCCAAGGGACCGTAAACCTAAGTATTTGATATTAATTTCAACTTGATACCTCCACGCATTCCTAAAAACAAGGGTCTTGACAGACTGACAGAAAGAGAGACAGACAGACAACGAAGTGATCCTATATGAATTCCGTTTTTTGCTTTTGAGGTACGGAACCATAAAAACAGAAATGAAAAGAGGTAAACCAAATAAGTGACATCCAGCTCATAAACTTTAACCGGTAAAAAAAAGGTTCTCAAGTCGAGGCGTACCTATACAAGATGTAACATAAATAACGCACAACCTCTTAAGGGGTCATTGTACTCATCATTATGAACAACTTTTACTATGGGACCAAATCTGAAATCGCGAAAAAAAATCAGCTGTTCCCTACATTCTGAACAGTTATGTGAACATAAATGTAGGGAGCAGCAGATTTTTTTTTCGCGACTTCAAGTTTGGTCCCATAGTAAAAGTTGTTCATAATGATGAGTACAATGACCCCTTAAGAGGTTGTGCGTTAATTATGTTACACCTTGTATATCTTTTTTGTTATGTGTGATGCATACCTTTTTACAGAGTAGTCCGATTTGAACGATTCTTGTTTTAGTCGGTTATACCTCGAAGTTGGTCCCATGTAACTATGCTTGGGTGGTATTGAGTTAGCTTCAATAACACGTATTTTTCCCACTTAGTTTATGTGGATGATGTTCTAAGTTATTACACATATAACGTAATTCATAAAGCAGGTATTGGTATTCGAATTTGTGTGGGGTAGGTAGGTACCACAACTACTGCCAGGGTCGCGGGATATTCAAAAGAGTTCCCGCGGCCCCTGGCACAGGCAACTGAAGGAACACGGGTGGGTTTTAGTCAGTAAAAGTCTGACACGCCCTCCCGCTCCGCTCAGAGCGGGAGAAGTCATTTGATGATTTTCCACTCAAAAAAAAAGTACCTCAACTAAAAAGTGAAAAATAAAATCTTTTTTACAAAAAATAAAACCGACTTCGATGGCAAAAAACGAAAATACGAAACCAAAAACACCAACTTCCGAAATTAAGGTTATTTTGCACTTAGTTTTTTTTTTGGAAGTCGGTTTAATATCTACTGTAGCACTGAACAGTTGATTATGAAGTGTTTGCGCGTCAAATTAACGTTTTTTTACAGCGACTGTATATACGCAGTCGACGCCATCTTGGGTCTAGTTATTTGACGTTATGGGATTATAATGTGGGGAAATAGCACAGAGGCACATACCCTTTTCATTCTCCAGAAGAAATTGATTCGCATCATAGTTAATATAAAATAAACGAACAGCTGTAAACTCATATTTAAAAAACATAAACTTCTCACTTTACATTCTATCTATATTCTAGAAATATGCAAGTTTGTTAAGAAATACATGACCTTTTTACAACCCGCGGAGACAAACACAATGACCGATCTGTTAGATTTAGAAATGTTAATGTTACCCTCTACTCGCAAGACACTTCACTCGAATAATCACTATGTCATGGCAATAAAAATATTTAATAATCTACCAGATTCCATAAAAAATTAAACAAGTGATGGAAAATTTATAAATAAACTCAAGCGAATATTAGTTCAAAAGCATACTACACTATAAATGAATACATGAATGATAAAAACTTTGCTTTAACACAAACACTTTAACCTACACAGTCACAAACTCACAACACATAAGTAGACAATAATTAAAAAAAAAAATGTTTCGATCCCATTTACAAATTAATAGAGTAAGAAATTGTTAGAATTTAAGTACACTTAATTAGTTAATTATTATTGATCTCAATAATTATAATAAATGCCTAAATACTTAATCTATTTCAATAATTCAAATTGTTAAATTTTATTTCCGAATTATATTTTTATATAAATTGTAATTTTTATATTTATATAAATAATACAAATGTTGCTGTGCCCTACAGGGTCCACGATTGTGTCTAGCTTTAAGCCTTTTTGTGAACATCTTCAAACATTGTGGAATGCAATAAATGATATCAATATGAATATGAATAAGAGGACTACAGGACCTAAACGCAAGTTTTGTAATGCCTAAAAGTATATGATCCACTGCAGTAAACAAAATCAGAAAAATATATATTCTTCAGGATATTTTCTAGTTACATAGTGTGTTGATAACATAATACAACTAATTTGATACGATAGCAAAAATCACAAAGATACCTCTAAAAATTTCTTTTAACGATTAAAAACCATAATAATATATGTACATGCAATCATTTTGATTTTTTGTTAGATACAGGCAACATATTAACGTAATAGTGTTTTAATTTTTGTATAAATAGGAAATTGCTTCATATTTTCGTCATCGCGCTTCTTTTCTATGCAGTCTGACAGTGACCGCATTTTACGAACTGTAGTCCCCTTAACGAAAACTCTTACACAACTAAAGAAAAGAAAAAAAAAACACCCGTTCTTTCAGTTTGCTTCACTGCACAAAAAAACATTTCCTGCAAAAAAAAAATACTGGATAACTACTCCAAAAGTTACCTACACCTACGAATTACACAAAGAGCTCGTCACCACTGGCACCGTACACCGAGTTTTACTAAATAAGTAACGTTCAAACATTGTGCCGTGTGCGCGGTGCAAAACGAGGGCTTTCACGACCTGCCTGGATTATGACAAGCCCGTGGCGGCGCCCTATTTGTGTATTGTGGTCTTTAGTTGCTGGATGACGATGTTCGACTCACTGTTTTGAGGTACTACTCATTAGGTTGACAAATTAAGGCGACTGTAACCGACTTTTAATGATTTTAAACTGAATATCACGTATAAACGAGTTGTGTTAATACATAACATACATAATCAGCCTATTATAGGTAATGTTCCCACTGCTGGGACATAGGCCTCATCTCTGTGAGAGGGATTGGGCCATAATCCTCCACGCAGGCCCAGTGCGGTTTGGTGGATCACGTCTTCGAATTTTTGGTTCTAGGATATGTCGGTTTCCTCACGATGTTTTCCTTCACCGTTTTGAGAGCAGTGGTGATGAGATTAAGTACACAAAGAAGATGAGCAGTGGTGGCCCAGTGGTATCGGCCCCGATTTACGAGTTGTAGGTCGTGACTTCGAACCCAGGCAGACACTTTATTTTGTTGTGTTAATGAGTTGGAAAAAAATATATGTTAAATTAGAGTATTTTCTTAATAACTTAATATGTGAATAATCTAGATTTTGTTTATATTACATAGTGTAATTAATTTGTAAAGTTATGTCTAACGCGGATAAAAAACTGAGAATAACACAAAAACTATCAGGCGTGTTTTTATGAAACCTTGACCATTTTAATGATAATTTAATTATTTATCTTTTAGTATATGTGTTTTAACATATATGTGTTCTATGTTTATTAAATTAATAATGCGTCTAACTTGGGACAGCGCTCCTTGATGGGCGAGTCCTATTACTGGGTGAACGTACGACGTGTTGCGTGAGCTCAGCACAGAACACGCAAGCTATGCACGCAAGGCCGTTGGCATATATCTGCGTCTTAAGGTAGGAACTAGGTGGTGATGTTTTGTAGTGATGGATTTTGCTCCTTTACCCACTATAGGACAGAATGGTTATGTCAAAAAAGTAAGCAAAGAGGTTTTTTATAATCGTTTATTTCTAAAAATCTTATTTTAGGTATCATCAATATTTCACTTACAAAATAACTAATCTTAAAGTTGTCTTATAAACAATTGTAGTTGTAACTAAAAAATCCATGTCTATAAACTCAGAAGGCACGTAGCTGTAGCTAGAAATGGCACAGACGCAGTAGAAAAGCGTGTATTAACTATTTGTATTAGACTAATAGGTACGTATAGAGTCAGAATTGCCAGAACATAAAATAACAACACATCGGTTTGGGAAGAATATAAGCGGTCTCTGATCTATGATAAAAGCATTAGGATTTTGTTTCTGGTGGCAGAAGTAAAGACACATTGCAACCTTCTCGTGAATGAAGGACGAATCAGGCGATCCAGGATCACTGACTGGCTCATCTTTTCAATGACAGACATCTTGTCAACAATAGGCATATAATAGAGAAGAAAAGAATAATGTTTTCGATGAAAATTAACTACTTATGTTAAAGAAACAGGATTATTTACTAGCGATAGAAGTAAAGACACATGGCCAATGCAACGAATAAGGCGCTGGCAGCGCCGGAGTTCAAGGAGTCTGCACTGTTACAGTAGTCGGTGAAACATTGGCAGACAGTCTCCAGATGATCACGGTTGTCGGCGCGGTAGCAATCCTTGTCGTAACGTACCCATCCGCAACCACGGGTCACGCGAAGTTCGGAGTCTTTGTGAGGGTGGTATACTGGGGAAATTAAAACGTTTGTTAGATCATACCTTCACTTTTATACAAGACGTAACATAAATAACGCTCAACCTCTTAAGGGGTCATTGTACTCATCATTATGTATGAACAACTTTTACTATGGGACCAAACCTGAAATCGCGAATAAAAAAATCAGCTGCTCCCTACATTTATGTTCGCATAACTCGTCAAAATGTAGGGATCAGCAGATTTTTTTTTTCGCGATTTCAGGTTTGGTCCCATAGTAAAAGTTGTTCATAATGATGAGTACAATGACCTCTTAAGAGGTTGTGCGTTAATTATGTTACACCTTGAATATGCAAGTAAATCTGATGAAGATGACCCTTTAATCAACAATTTTGAAAGATCGAACGAAAGCCCACAACTGACTGAAGGGTAACGAGTACCAAAGAACTAGGTCTTGATGCTGAAGCCACCAACGCAGTTAATAACCGAGGTAATTGAAGGCGTAGTTTAGAAAGAAAAATGGGCGAAGCTTCTGGCAGGACTCAAATAGAAACGGTTATTATAAAATCCACATGGATATTAGTGTCCTTTTCTATTGGAAGTAAACAATTTTACTATTGTTCTAACTTCATTATAATACTAACATATAATTATTATTGTTTAACAACGACTGCTGCGCAGGCCTCTCCAAATGCACGCCCTTGAGCTCGATTCTTAACTCTTACTTACTTTCATCGAGCTGCTTCAAGTCACCCTGCGTAGATCGTCGCTCCACGTAGCTTGAGGGTATCCTACCCATCCCATTGCTAATTTTCGGCCAGACAAAGAAAAAGTTTAGTGTATTGAGTTTCTTTAAAAAAACTTACTGGTCTGCACAATCTTCCTGCAGAAAAATTCATACTCGTCGACTCTTGGCACAGCCTTGTCGCAGTCGATGATCGGTATGATGCGCCCGCGCATCTCATCGTCGAACTGTGTGGGGTCGATGCAGGCTGAGTTATTGGCGCTGTTGCAGTAGAAGCAGTAGATTGCGGTTGCTGGGAAATATTAAATCATCATCATTATCTGACCAGCTTTTTCCTAACTATGTTGGGGTCGGCTTCCAGTGTAACTGGATGCAGCTACATACTAGTATTTTACATGCGAGCGACTTAGAAATGTTAAATGTTCATTTGTTATTCAGAGCTTTTTTCCTGACTAAAATACAGATCATTTAAAGAGGTCATCAAAGACTATAATATCACACAAAGAACCAATTAATTGGCTTTGATTGCAGAATCTGCAATGCTATCTTTACAAAAACAAAAACCCGGACAAGTGTGAGTCTGACCACGCACAGTGAAGGGTTCCGTAGTCGGGATGAATATTTACGCACGCAAAATATTGATTTTATCGACAAAAAAAAATTTACTTATATTGCGGTTGTAAAAGAAAATATCCCATATACTCAAAAACTATTGACTTAAATAATGAAGTTGATTAATTACCGATAATTTATGGACCGTTATTGGTTTAAATTAAGACTCCAAAGCAATAATGAACCAATAATGAAGCAAAAACCTCATAGATTTGCATAGTAGACCCTACTTTAGGGAAGTAGTTATCGCAGGTAAAATTAGTTTACGAATTTAATCATATGCCCAGTTTGGCAATAAAAAAGCTACTACTGGTAAGCAAAACGATTCGTTCTTGTTTATAGGAACCGAGCATTAAAACGTTAATAAGAGACATAATCTTTTTAATCTGCTATACAGGTATTCCTAGTGCAGACACCAGTCTCTCACAAACTTGTGTTACTCAGTTTTTAAACTCGTCTAATCCCATAAGATGCTATTGTTTGTGATGAGAAAATAAATTATTTGAATTTGAATTTGAATTATTTGAATTTGAATTTCAGGCGTTCAAAAATACCCCACAAGCTTAGGTGCACTATACTATTTTTTTTATCCCACGGTTACATGTTATAAGGCTAGCTGTTGCGGTTCTAAAGATACCGCCCAGTGTCAGACAGACAGTAGGATAACTAGGTAATAGAGTCCCGTTGGTAGTCTTTGGGTACGGAACCCTAAAATCGCAATTAAAGACGCAAATTAAAATTTAGTCGGATGACGATCATGTCAGAAAACTTTACTCGTGCGCAACTTATCGCGTAACATACTTATTTATTACTTATAGATTCCCGTTTTTTTTTTTACTTACATTTATACACCAACGATAACAATATCGTAATTGTTAACAGCACTTTATTTGGAGACATGTTTATCTGAAAAAAGACAGTGAATTAACTTTCTGATCATTTAAATTACCTTCCCTATTTTATCATCAACTGATCTAGTTATCAATCAGCGATGTATGTACATGGCAAAGGAAGTTTGTTCTATTTGATGATTGACTTTGATGCTTCGATTTGTTGCCCATTTTCAATTTTGTTAAGTACCAAGCAGGGGCGCAGCCTTCATACAACCCGATCCATATCGGCTTCCCTTCGGAACAACCACTCTTCTGAATGTCTACTATTGCCAAATAATATGGTACACCTGTGTGTGTAACTGTATATTACATCACATTACATAATTATATTTAAAACCAGTTTAATAAATCATAAGATTAAAAACCTACAGTTTTTTGTCTGAGTTTATGAGAAATGAACAATTTTTTCTTCGGCTGATAATTGTAGCTGCGCCACTGACCTAGTTAGACTTATTGACAAGCCTACACTATCCCCCCATACCTATTAACAGTTTAATTTGAAAACATTGTAAAAGTCTATTATTTTTAAAAGAGTAACCGTTTCTTGCCGGCTCTTCTCCATAGGAAACGACCAATTGGAACCGTGCACCTAGCTTCTGACGTTTCATAAGTGCCCAAGTTGGTTTGTTTGAAAATATTTTTAATTAAATTGAGTGTAGTAGGTAAGAGGCTATACTTTCTTGTGTGGTTACAATACGCTGGTGCTCTCGGTACCGTCCGACAATGGCAAAGTCAGAAGTGTGTGTGTGTGCGTGTGGGTGTTCTGTACTGATGCTACTCGTCTTCACGCACACATTCACAGCGTGTTTGTACACTTGGTTAACACAAGTAAAGCGCGTGTCGCTTCGTAAGATAAAAACCATTTCTACTCGATCAAACCTAAGAATGCTATCTACCAGTTGATTCCTAACAATTTATTTTTATAAAGCTGTTTTCGTCCACTTCATAAATAATATCATCATAATTTATAATCTTCTGAAAGCTATGATTAAGAACTATTTGCGCTACACCTCTAGCGATCCATAAAGCGGGAAAGAACGGTCTCAGGCACCTCTAATTGGTTTCTTTTATCATAAAAATAAACATAATGCTTCAGTAATAAGACCCACCCTTTTAGCATTATTCTTATTGTAATTGTAAAAGGTCGGAAGTTATTATGAAACATTTTGTAATGGAGTAAAGTTGTAAGAAATAAATAACGGTTTGCTTAAATTAGATTTGACTTAAAGAGGGCACTGCGAAATCCCAACATTACCTATATTATCATCTGTTTTCATTGTGATTGAGAACAAAAACAGCATTAATGATAATACGTTTATCGTTAATGGCATTAGGTAAATGGAAATACGTTTATGGTAAGCCATCAAAGCTAGTTTTTAAAATAAGAACTGATGTACATAGCTTTGCAATAAACATCATTAAAATAAATATCTTCACATACTTTAAAATATAATAAATACATAGATATATACATACATACTTATAAACGGAATAAACTTCGTCAGGAGAAATAACCACCAAAAGAAGAGAAAACGAATCCAGCAAATCAGCGCTGGGATGTTTCTGCCAACTTCTTACGTATATGAGCATATAAGAAGTTGGCAGAAACGTGCCTTCACTATAAATGAAAACTGATTGGTTACCGTCCTGATGTTCAGAGGGAGCGAATTCCAAAGAAAGACTGCCTGGACAAAGAAAGAAGAGTGAATGAAACCTGAGCGGTGAGAAGGACATCGTAGAAGACGATTGTTAGTGGAACGAATATTTTACTATGGGCAGAGCATAAATACTGAATATGGGAAGTCAGGTAAGAAGGAGAAGTGGGTTTGTCGAGAATAGAAAATAATATAGGCGTGGGGGTTTCTCATTTTTGATCTTGCTGTTATGGGATTGGTTGAACATGAATTAGACAGATCGTTGGTCGGTTATTAATAAGAAATGTCTTCCAATGAGGTAGTGCCGCCATTTTCTTAAAGATTCAACAACAGCGCTTGCTTCTTTTTCTATTGAGGAATGCGCCGACATTTCTCAATAATTGTAGCTGCGCTACTGTTACGCCGAAAGGGAAGGATGGAAATTGGACGAAAGTGATGAGGAAGAGAGGAGTTGGGTATCTTAGGCAGGGGTCGAACAAGAGCTTTACGCCATAGGGAAAGAAAAACACCGGTGTAAAGGGAGAAGTTTATGATGTGGGAGATTGCAGGAAGGAGTTGATCAAGAGCCGCTACTTGATCATTAAATTTATGGCATTCCCAGTTTTTCAAATGTAGGTCGCCAATCAATCTGCTTTGCCTTTTCCCAACGATGTCGCGGTCAGTTTTCAGTCTAACCGGATGCACCTGAATACCAGTATACATAGAGCGACTACCTATCTAACCTCCACAACCCAGTTACTGGGCGACACGATATCCCTTGGTACGACTGGTTGTCAGACTTTCGGGCTTCTGACGACCCGTAAATACTGTCAAATATCCATGAATGACAGCCGGGACCAACGGCTTAAGGTGGTCACCCATCCACGGTCCAATCCCTGCAAGCGTAGCTTAACCTGATGGATCGACCCGTGTGGCTGTTATTAATTAGCCACGAGCTCCTCAAAAAATGTACGTCACCAACGAAACTAAATAATGGTAAAAAGGGTAAAAAGTATTAGTTACTCTACAGTAATGAATACAATCAAGAATTTCTTCAATTTTCATATTGATTAAGGCCACTTGCACCACAAATCACTAATTGCATTTAAGGCTAAACGTATTTTAAAACATTATCGCTGCTCTGTCATCTTCAAACGATTGGCAGAATAGAACGATATTTAAAATACCTTTAGCGCTAAATGCATTCAACACTCGCTTCATTTGCTTGCGGACCTAAGGCACGGTTTAGAAAGCATTCTTCCTAAATTGAACCCTGAAATTGATATGTTGGCCGACTTTCGTTGCTCACAGTATGAATCGATTCTTTTTATCCGGGTGCATGAACTCAGTAGTATATTAGTCTAGGATGGAGGTAAAACTGCAGGTGAACGCTACTAATTCGTCTTCTACATCAGTGCTTATTTCGAAAAACATGTAAAACAACATAACATATCGTCTCTGTTTCCCGAAGGGTTAAGCAGAGATGTGTACTTACAGTACACCCACATTTCGCATTTCGAATAACTCACTTAAAGTACTTACAATATTTATCTTACAATTCAGTAACCCACAATTCAAACCACTAAACTCTTCGTTATTTTTAATGAATTTATCGTTTCTTTTAAGAGGTCACTAAGATAGCAGTGCACCGACCACACTACAATTGTCTCTGATAATAACTGAGCTAGCACCAATACTTATTATTACGTAATTATATGTGTGGATGTCTCGCTGTTTGTAAAGTACGATCTAACAGTCTTGACCCGCACAGTTATTTAATATTGTGAAGTGCTTTAAAGGTTCAAGTATCAGTATAGTACTTTATCTCCCGACTAAGCATGAGATTGCCTCGTTGGTCTAGTGGTCGCAAGCGCTACTGCTGAGCATGAAGTACTGGGTTCGATTCCCGGGTCGGGCAAAGTGTTATAGGGTTTTTCCATCTGGAATTTCTCAGTAGCAGCCCGGAGTTGTTGGATATTACATGAGACTTAAACATAGCTACTCGAATCGCGATTCAAGTAGCAGAACATCATGCGAGTCAGTTGAATTGAACTACTGCGATTTCGCTGCTGTGGTTTCACGGCGGAAGTGTGCTAAGGCCCTAAATGAGCAAGTGTTTCAAACGAATATGAACATGAATTTTATACGAATTAAGTTCACATTCGTGTGAGATGCTTACTTTACTCAGCAAAGTGCAAAGTGAAGTCAAAGTGTGGTCGTGGTGCCATCGTAAAAAAAGACACCTAGGACCAAGGTAGATGGCGTTACTGACTGTCCAGGGTGCACTGGACGACGTACCTACCTAAGATTAGTAGATTTTGATAGTGTACCCAAATACTGAAAAAACAGTAATTTAAAAAAATTAAATCGACTTCAAAAGAAATTAACTTAAAATTATGAAATAACTTTAGTTTCGGAAGTCGGAATCTTGGGATATGTATTTAAGTGTTTGCCACCGACTTCCGAAATTAAAGTTTTTTCATAATTTTGAGTTAATTTCTTTTTAAAGTCGATTTAATTTTTTTAAACCACTTTTTTATTTTGCAATTTTTAGTTTTAAGTAAAAACTGGAATATTGTTTGTAATAACTAGTTAATAGTTTTATTGTGAATACTGCACTAGAATTTTACCAAGGTTTTGAGATGTTTTCTCTTTGACACCACACACCCGTAGCTCGTATCAATAAGCCAGGCCGTCACACTTACACGTATTAGTCCATATCTTGAAAACTACTAAACCGATATTGATGAAACGTGCACTGTTTCCTAAGTTGAAGTAAATGTAAGCTAATGAAAAAAACAATCACAATCCGATTAAAATTTTGAATTTTGAAATTTTGAATTTTGATTAATTTTTTGGAGAAATGCGTTGACAAACATTCATACAAACATATGGTACATACACCTATAAAATTTTGTATATTAGATTGGAAGCCCAATTATCACATGCCAATATATTGCAGTTCTAATAATATTACATACATACATATCGAATTGATAACCTGCTTCTTTTTTTGAAGTCAGCTAAAAAGGTCTCACTTGGAGGGCCAAGAAATGTGAATAATACTGAAATTCTTGCTTGAAAAGCAGATATTTTAGACAATATTATAATAAACCATAAAGAAGGCAAGACCTATAGTCACCATCTAGTTTGAAATTACTGAAATTCAAAGTCAAAACTGGGTAACTGATATCAGACGTTTCACTCGTGTGTATGTTCATTTTTGTTTCATTCCATTTTCACACAACACCTACAAAATTGCATAGGAATGAACGTTCATCTGCTCCATTTATTTCATTTTTCGATCATTAGGTAGGTGAGTGAAAGATGACTTTCGCCAAACTCTTTTTCTTATTTCAACTAAAAAAAATCACGCCCTAAGGTAATTTTTTCTTTTGCTGAAATTCAACATCGTTGAATCGGTTCACTAATGAATTCATTTTTCACTTTTAATTCATTTTGTGTTCAGACGTTTCACTTTGGGAGAAATACCCGGAATTAACAAGAAGTGAAGCGTCTGATGATAGATAACTTTCATTTAGATTATCACAACTTCTATTTTATTAGAGCTAGCAAACTGTGTCAACATATTTGTTGTCAAATTCGACGAACTGTTCAATGAACTTATCTTTGTCAGTGCGGTGACCCCTGACATGCGGTATCACAATATATTGTGTTCTTACAGCGGGCTAGCTAGCATTCTCGTAGAGAATTTGTACAACAAAACTTAACCAATGGTAAAAGACTTTCAAATGGTAACTGATACTATCAACTGTCGATTAATAATGCAAAAATATTATAAAACTTATATACAAGGTGTAACATAATTAACGCACAACCTCTTAAGGGGTCATTGTACTCCTCATTATGAACAACTTTTACTATGAGACCAAACCTGAAATCGCGAAAAAAAATCAGCTGTTCCCTACATTTTGACAAGTTATGCGAACATAAATGTAGGAAGCAGCAGATTTTTTTTTACGATTTCAGGTTTGGTCCCATAGTAAAAGTTGTTCATAATGATGAGTACAATGACCCCTTAAGAGGTTGTGCGTTAATTATGTTACACCTTGTTTATGTAGTGTAGAAAAACAGTCGGACTTGCACCCGATGGGTTCCGTACCACCGTACAAAAGTTAACACTAACACATTTCTAGTATGGGGTCTCCTAATTTTAACTTTATTTTATTTTACTGTTTGTTGATACAGCGGCCATAGTACACACTGTGAAAATTTTAAGTGTCTACCTATTTTGGTTCAAATGATACAGCCCTGTGAAAGACGGATGGACCGGCGGACAGCGGAGCCTTAGTAATACGGTCCCGTCGCGTTGTCACCCTTTGTGTACGGAAACTTAATAGTTAATAGCGCTTTCATTATTGTTTATATTATAAAGCATTTGGCTAGGTAGGTATCCATTCATAATTATAAGCCCTTATTGCAAATAGATGTGTTTACCCAGCTTTAAAAAGCTAGCAATTAAATGAGCAGCGAATTTTTTAACTCATTCTATCTAAGCCATTTATAACCGACTTAAAAAAACGAGGTTGTCAATTCGACACGTATGTATGTAATAATATTGGTACTGCAATATATCCGCATAATTATGGTAATCAATTAGGGCTTCCAAACAGATATACAGTTTTTTTTAGGTGTATGTATGTATGTGTTTCGTAGTTAGTAGTTTGTCCACGTATTTTTCCGAAACTATTAATCGGATTGTGACAATATTTTTTTTTGACTTACATTTAACTTCAACTTAGGGAACAGTAAAGTTTCATCAAAATCGGTCCAGTAGTTTTCAAGATATGAACTAATAATAAGTGTGACGGCCTGGCTTAATGATACGAGCTACGGGTGTGGTGTCAAAGGGAAAACATCTCAAAACCTTGGTCAAATTTTAGTGCAATATTTACAACAAAACGTAAGTTAAATAACTACATAATAAAAACAAATATTCCAGTTTTTACTTAAAACTAAAAAATACGAAATAAAATTATAAAAAAAAAATTAATTTCGCAAGTCGGTGGCAAAAAACTAAAATACAGATCCCAAGACACCGACTTTCGAAATTAAAGTTATTTCATAATTTTGAGTAAATTTCTTTTGGAAGTCGATTCACTTTTTTAAAATTACTTTTTTTGTAGGTACATACTTAATAACAATAATTTACAAAATTATTGTGGATGCATGTGAGCAAAGGTTTATGCTGTAAAATGTAAAAATGGTTTTATGCAGGCAATTATACTTACGCTTGATATTCGTTTATGCGCTGCAGTGAAAACAATACAACGTTACTTTGATCTATACTTTTATAGTAATTAGGTTGAAGGTATAGGGTGGGGGCTTGTGACTAAGGGCTCCTACACAAATCGCGCAGCTTTTGCGATGCAATGCGAATTCGCAGTTTTGTGTAGGAGCCCTAAGCAATAACAACCGCACGTGTCGATCATTCAGGTTAAGCTACGCTTGCCGCGGTTGGTTCGTGGGTGGGTAACCATCTTTACATACCAAGACTCCTCAGTAGACAGTCGTTACGGGTCGTCAGAAGACCGAAAGTCCAACAACCATTCTTTCCAAGAGGTTTCGTATTACCCAGTAACTGGGTTGTGGAGGTCAGATAGGCAGTCGCTCCATGTAAACTACTGGTATTCAGCTGCATCCGGTTAGACTGGAATCTGACCCCAATATAGTTGACAAAAGGCTAGGCAGATGATGATGAGGCTGTATAGGGTCGCTACGTGTAGTACTAACATATCATAACATCACGCTTTGTTTCCCTGAAAGGTTAGGCAGAGGTGTACCCATGCGTTTGTGTGTGGGGGAGGTGTGTGGGAGGGGGGTGTGGGGGGGTGTGGGGGGTGTGGGGGGGGGGTGTGTGTTCGATTCCCAGGTCGAGCAAAGCGTTATTGGGTTTTTCCATCTAGAATTACTCGGTAGCAGCCCGGAGTCTAGATTTGTGCCTCTAGAATTACTCGGTAGCAGCCCGGAGTCTAGATTTGTGCCCGGTTGATGGCAATAGGCTCGCCCCCTGTTACATTACATGGGACTTGAACATAACTGGCGAAATGTGAGTGTACTACTATGGGTACAACTCTGACTAAGTGCAGTGCTGTGCTCAAAATGTTGGCAGCATATCGTCTATCGAGCTTTAGAAAGAGAAATCACACTATGAGTGACAGAGACGACGCTTTACATAGGCGAAGTTTTTAAAACTACTTAAACTCTATGGTCTTATTACAAAACAAGGTTTTTTTCGTGGTTTAAATCCATCGAGCAAGTTTTTCGTGTTTTTTATGGTTCCGCACGTCCGGATAAAAAACGGAACTCTTATAGGATCACTCTTGTGTCTAGGTATTTGTCTGTCCGTCTGTCAAAGCCGATTTGGTACACATATGAATTTCTGTGACCCAAACACGAACGTGTAACTTAAATAAATGAATTTTGAATATGGGCTTCACCTTTGGGTGCAAAAAAGAAAATAAAAAAAAAAAGTTTTGCAAACTGTACCGTGTGACATATCAAATGAAAATGCTTGTTATGAGGATTTAAAATATGTTTTTTATTTTTTTATTTTTAAATAAATAATTTTAAAGAAATAATAAAGAAAATTGATGAAAATTGACCACCTCTATCTCCGAAACTGCTGAGCCTAAAATTTGGCAAAAAATACAGAGAATAGCACTGTAATTATAGATTACAGGAAAACCTATAAGAAGTCTATGGTCTTGAAATAACACGGTAAATCACCCAATAGTGTGCGTAAAAACTTACATTAGCAATTGGAATGTATTGGGGAACATGTTTTTCAAGTACAATGTTAAGTTTGTTCTTGGGATAAATTCATCCCAACTACGGAACCCTTCATTGCGCGTGGTCTGACACTCACTTGGCCGGTTTTTTTTTGTAATTGTAAGACAGTTCTTTATTCAAAACTGACATCTTAGTCCGGTACTAAGTTGTGAGTTTTGTATTAAGAACTTTACCGTAGTCGAAATAAAGTTAGAAATTTAAAAATGGCTCCTGGATCTGAAGATAATGCTTGTTTTGTAGGTACTTACAAAGAAAGGCGATCCTAGATAGTTGGAAAAAGGCTAACGATAATGACGCCATATTCCTAGAAAGTCCATACGATTGCAATCCTTTAGTCTTGGAATACGATCCTTGACTTTGCAGGGTTTCAGGACTTATGCACCTTTTTCACAACAGTCTTGATACTTGAAGTAGACAATTGAATTTATAATGATGTTTGGAAAAATTCTGGAAATCATCAACGTTCCCTTAATGTATAAAAAAGTAATATTCAATTTTATCAGCAGATCACGACAACGGGTAGAGAGATCGAGGCACTTATGTAGGTACCTATCAACATATGAACTCACCTTTTAGCCCTTCGTATAGGTACATACACAGAACGTAGATCTACGCGAGACACAATGGCATTTTAATTGTTTCTATTAGAGATGATGACTAAAATTTTTTTTATCCGTCAGATAGATTACTAAAAAATATTTGACACGTATTCTCTTTTTTTTACGCAATCAAAAGATTACGGCGATACCTACATTGAGTTAAAATGTGGCATAACGTGACGCCGTGCTTTTTTTTTTTTTTTTTTTTTTTTTTTTTTTTTTTTTTTTTGTGGATGGGAAATCATCAAATGACTTCTCCCGCTCTGGGCGGAGCGGGAGGGCGTGTCAGACTTTTACTGACTAAAACCCACCCGTGTTCCTTCTGTTGCCTGTGCCGGGGCCACGGTAACTCTTTCGAACATCCCGCAACCCTAGCTGGCATCGGCCCTAGCGGACCCCGTCAATAGTGCTGACATCTCTTTGAGGCGCGCGTGGAACACGACGCGCCGTCGACTCGGGCCTGGTCCTTACCAGACGGCGAGCTACCCATTGCTCGCCGTCCGCAAGCCCGCGCCTACGGTGGCCGGGAATCGGCTGCCAATTCCCGACGCCCAGGGCGTCTCCTGCGGCGACTAGGGGCGTGAGGGTGCAAAGCTTGCCTCTCCCTCACGCGTCCCGCCTCCTCCTTCACGAGCATTACTGCTTCGCAGAAGGAGGTAATGGCTTCCCATGCACTCTCGCTCCGTACCATGGCCTGGACCAGGGCCGGACGCGAGAGATCGCCGCCGCCGATCGCTTCCGCGAGGACACGGCGGTGCTCCGCCCAAGCCGGGCAGACCTCCACCGTATGCTCCACCGTGTCCTCCGGGCGATCCACACAGTGGTGACACCCGGGCGTTTCCTCCCGCCTTATCCGGAACAGGTACCTCCCGAAGCACCCGTGTCCGGTGAGGACCTGCGTCAGGCGGAAGGTGAGGACGCCGTGGCGCCTCTCCAGCCACTCCTCAAAGGTGACGCCGTGCTAGATTTTATACTGAGCTGTGACGTAGCGAGCCTTCATCTGTTGCGCCACCCGAAACGGGTCGTTAATTAATTAAATTATAAATTTTCACACTAAAGGTTTATCTAAGTATTTTTTATACTGAGTTGTGACGTAGTGAGCCTTCATCTGTTGAGCCACCCGAAACGAGTCGATAATTAATTAAATTATAAATAGTCACAGGTAAAGGTTTATCTAAGTATTTTTTATACTGAGCTGTAACGTAGCGAGCCTTCATCTGTTGAGCCACCCGAAACGGGTCGATAATTAATTAAATTATAAATTGTCACAGGTAAAAGTTTATCTAAGCATTTTTTATACTGAGCTGTGACGTAGCGAGCCTTCATTTATTGAGCCTCCCGAAACGGGTCGATAATTAATTAAATTATAAATTGTCACAGGTAAAGGGTTATCTAAGTGTTTTTTTTATTAATATGATAAAGCAAAAAATACGTGTCTAATATTTTTTTTTATATCTGACTGACGGACTAAATATAATTTCCTTTTTTTACCCGGGCATCACCCTATTACGCCCGGCGTACGGAGGGATAAAGAACCTACTTATTTATTTTAAAATGTGATTCAACATTTCGGAACCATCAGCTTTTTGTATCTGACAGTTATGTCCGGTAGGGCCGGCGTACCTACCAGGGGCGAAGCCTTCATACAACCCGATTCCTATCGGCTTCCCTTCGGAACAACCACTCTTCTTAATGTCTACTATTGCCAAATAATATGGAACACCTATGTGTGTAATTGTATCACATCACATTACACAATTATATTTAATACCAGTTTAATACATCATAAGATTAAAAACCTACAGTTTTTTGTCTGAGTTTATGAGAACTGAACAAGTCAGTTCAGTTCATCTTCAGTTTCCCTCTAATGATAATTGTAGCTGCGCCACTGCTACCCACTTATAAAAGTCGAAGATAACATCAAACACATTAATCCAATAAAGTACATAACGACTAATTCCATGAATCGAATCAAGATTGACATTCAATCAACTGCTCTTTGAAGTCGGAGTTTTACGAAATCAATAATGGCGGGTTAAACGTTACCGGACTTTTAATTCTGTTCCGGAATATTTTTGGCAGAGCTGAAACATTTTTTTTTACATTTTCCTGAGTTTCTTGAGTTTTTACTTTCTTTTGGTTTGCGTTTAGGTATTAGGTAGGTACGGATTTTTTATATATTTTTTTGCACCTTATACCATGGGACTTAAAAATAACTGGCGAAATGTGGGTATACTATAAGTATACCTCTGCCTAACCCTTCGACGATTACAGCCATGATGTTATGTTTATGTGTTTTTTTAAGTCAATTGCAGGTAGGTACCTAATAAGGCTGTCTACCTACGTTTGCACTACTATTGCACACTCGCAATCCCAATGCCATTCTTTTTGACAATTCAATAATATGTATTGCGCTATTTACGTTGTCGAGCATATGAATTTTTCAAACATAATAATTTAATTTACCTATACGAAGCAATGGATAATGAATTTCCTTCAAATTCCTTCAGATCATGATAGAAAGTGTTACGGAACTGTTAATCCAGGACGTGCCAATGTATTACCTACCTTCGGGTTGCTATGATTAGGTACTAAATACAATACCTAGTTACTTAAGTATACCTACCTACTGACTACAATTTATTGCACCAAGGATGCAGGAGGGGTCAAAGTCTCTCATGGGAAAGAAAATTATTGCAGTCACACACGTTGTTTATACGATTTTAGATTCAGTTTAAAATATTCCTCTTTGTGATCACTAACTACAAAATATTATATTAACTGGAATCTACCTTATCTACTAGTTACTCGTTGGAAAAACAATCTATATTTCTATGTATTATTACACGATACCCCTTGGTAAGACTGTTTGTCAGACTTTCGGTCTTCTGACTACCCGTAACAACTGTCCAAGCTCTACGAATGACAGCCGGGATCAACGGCTTAACGTGCTTTCTGAGGCACGGACAGGTCTCGATATGTACCTAATGGATGGTCACCCATCCATAAACCGACTGCGACAAGCATAGCTTAACCTTCAATCGACCCATGCGGCTGCTATTATTTAGCCACAAGCCCATCCCTCTACCGTACTCCTTACTCGTAGATAAAAAAAAAACTATGTTCCTGCTTTCTATTTGTTACTATAGGTAAACAAAAAACAATACTTACTTTTACTTAACCTTAAGCATTCTTTTAATACACAATCTACAGCGAACAAAACCAATCTATGAATATCAATACTTTGACATAAAACTTCGATATAAAAACACATGAAAAACAGTCTGAGGTAACTCTTCAATTCGCCGACGGCATTCCTCTAATATTTCCATTCCAAGTTTTTTAACAGCTACAGAAAATACTGAGGTTCGTTTTTCTCGAAACTTTATCCATAATACCAAGGAATAACAATTTATTCTTTCTCGATCTTTAATGCTTTCACGGACTGTGAATAAGGCACAATAGAAGTTTTGTTATGCCATCTATAAACGTCAAGTGCGCGCGAAAGCGTTAAGGAATAGACATAATTGGGAAAATCCGAACCTCAAAAATATAATAATAATGTTTTAACATTGATCAGGCAGGGGACATAGTCTTTCCATAGTTCTTGATAACCTATCCACTATAGCCACCCAAACCCATAACCCAATATGTTTCGTTTCCATGTCCTAAAATAGTCCTGCACCAACCGGGGGTTGTCCTTGGGTGCATTTACATAGTGCATCTATGGATAATCATCGGTTGGTGCCTCCTCATCATTTAAAATTGTCTAAGGGCCTCTGCGAGTTGGCTTCGCCCCTCGTACGCCTTCCAAAGGTCATTACGTATATAATAAATATAAAAATAAAATGTTCTATTGTCATAAAGAAGGTGTCAATGGAACATTTGCAATTGAAGCCCTGACTCCTGAGCTAGGTTGTACCTGTATGAAGATATAGACCCGTTTGTGGAACATTAACAATGTATGTAATAAAATTAAAACAAAGTAAAATGAAGGATAACTATGAAGGGGTAGACAAAAGTATAGGTATCAGTCCACCTTCGCCTACCCGTTAGTAAAGCTTTGCCATTTATTTGGCAATAGCACTGCTGAATTATCATCATCATCCACAGCCCAACTTCATCCACTGCTGGTCATAGGCCGTTCTTTTCTTATATCAAACCCCACGCTCCTGTGCCAGCCTCACCCACTACTGAATACCGCAGCATTAATTGGTTCCGTGTGAAGGCGAAAAATGTTTGTCTTGATTTTTAAGCTAACAGTCTTAATAATAGGTAATAAGTAATACCTACGGGCTGGTGTCTGCAACTCCACGTCAATGCGCGTATTTTGCGTAACGGGTGGGGAAATCGATTATTCGATCCACCCTAGTTCCTCAAAGAAAGCCAGCAACGTCTTGGTGTTACTGACAGTCTCACGTAGGGTACCGAAGTACTTGGCCCTGTATGTGACGAGCACCGGGCAGTTTAGTAGCACATGAGCTACTGTCTCATCGTCCTCCATGCAGGCCCTGCACAGCGGACTGTCTGTGACTCCTATGACAAGGAGGTGTTTATTAAATGACCCGTGGCCAGTTATAGCTGCTGTAACTGTAGGCAGCTGCTGTTTAGTTAGTCGGAGAAATTGTTTCATGAGGCGGCCGTCAATTGTAGGGACTGCTTCCTTGGCCTGCCTACACTCACCCTGCTCCAACCATTGCTTGTGATGTTGGTCACTGGTGCGTTCAACATGTATGTACCCGAAGGGAAGTGGCGCGATGCGTTCAGGTCCCACTGGTGCCATGCTCGACTCCCTTCTGGCAAGTTCGTCGGCTGCGTCGTTGCCTAGCTTACCGCAGCTGTGTCCTTTAAATTAATGGATGATTATATTATTAAGGCTATTCCAGGTGAATAGCCTTAATAATATAATCATCCATTAGTTGAGGTGCTGGTGGCACTCGTTTATCAGCCCAGAATCAACTGTGTGAGTATTTAGCGCCTGCAGGACAGCCATGCTGTCTGAGAGTATACGTATGGAGTGGTCGTTAACTGCCCTGGCCATGATGGCTGCAGCGGCCAGAGAAATACCCATGCATTCGGCCTGGAACACTGGGTTATGGACGCCCAATGGTGTGGCTATGTGTATATTAAAGTCCTCCGAGAAGATTCCAGCACCAGTACCACTGCCTGTTTTGAATCGCAGATACTCAGCTCTGCGGAGCGCAACACTTCGCATCGGTGGTCCTCGTGGAGTTGGATCTTGTATTTTTATCGAAAATAAATTGGTTGGGTACCCGGTCTTTTATGTCTTTCGTAATGGGGAACTCTTTGTTGAGACCCTCAAGCAGCGCAGTGTGTGGTGTGTCTCTCTTACCCTATAAGTTTATTGCATCTAGACGTACTGCCACCATCGTCGCTTCCTGCTGTATGAACAGGTGGAGCGGTGGTAGTGCCAGCATGGCTTCGATTGCTGCAGTCGGAGTAGTCCTCATGCAGCCCGTAGTCGCCATGCAGGCTAGTCTTTGCATGCGTTGCAGTTTGTTGGAGGCTGCAACTAACTAGGTTCGGGGCCACCAGACCACGACTCCGTAGGTGATCAAGGGGCGGATCACAGCGGTATACGAAGAAAAAGAAATGAGAAGAAAACTAAATGCATAAGATTTACGTTACCAAATGTTAGAAGTAGTGAATGTCACGTAGTATTGAATAAGGAAAAACTACAATTCGTCGAACAGACTGTTTTCCTGGGAATTATGCTGGACTCAAAGCTGCAGTGGAGTCCTCATTTAACATCACTAGCAGGGCGGCTGAGCTCGGCTGCTTACGCTGTTTGGAAAATCCGCCAATTAACAGACGTCGATACCGCGAGACTGGTCTATTTTAGTTACTTTCATAGCGTCATGTCTTACGGTATTTTGTTATGGGGACGGGCTGCAGATATTGATTCTATCTTTATTCTGCAAAAGAGGGCTGTCAGAGCCATCTATAACCTCCGCAGTCGCGAATCTCTAAGGGAACTGTTTAAAAAAATTAACATCATGACGGTACCTTGTCAATATATATATGAAAATATTATGTATGTTAGAAAAAATCTACATCTTTTTAGTAAGATAAGTGATCGGCATAATTTTAACACTAGAAATAGGAACAAATTAGATCAACCACGTTTCAGATTATCTAAGGTACACACTTCTTTTATGGGGTACTGTGTAAAATGTTATAATAAATTACCTCTCGATATTCTTCAACTAAATGAGAAGCAATTTAAAACATGCATTAAACGCACACTATGTAGACAAGCATATTATAGGTTGAATGATTATATCGATGGTTGAAAGGCTAATTGGTCTAAGCGACATTTTTAGCGATATTGAGTTATATACATATTCGGAATCAGCAAATTTTTCCCCGTCGCTTTAGTCAGGTTTCAAAATTTTTTGAGTACTTTTTTGGCGCTTAGCACCTACAGCAAAACAGGCCTCATTTCTAAGCTCATTGATCTATATGACACAAAATTAGACAAATTTGAGGACTCGATGACTTAAGCTATTTTGATTTTTCGAACTTTTATAAAGTGCGTCGATTAAGGCATTTGGCTTTTTCACCATGGTTGTGGTTTTGTCGTTTGGCCTATCTTGCATTAAACCAAAACAATAAGCTATGTCGTTTGGCCCATTTTGCATTCAACTACATTAAAAAACCGTGTCGCTTGAACCATTTTGCATTAAGTTAAAAGGGAACTATGTCTCTACACAATTTTTTTTTAAATATACAAGACACTGTCTAAAATTGTATAAAGTGGCATACCAACCTCAAAAATATTCTTATAGACGTTGCTGAATTACGATGGCCTAAGCATCAATATCTACTATAATCTAGTAAGGGTTCATTTTGTTTCATCCTGCAGTCCCTCTAATCTCTGGTGCAACACCATCATGTTGCGTATGCTCGTTGGGTATATTCAACTGTCAGTTGACTTGGCGCTAAATTAATTTTCTCTCGTATTATTTAATTCTAGGTCGATGCTTGAGCCAGTTTACTTTCAGCTATTTTATTTACGGTTGGCGTTTGAACCATTTTGCCTTTCTCAAAAAATAACTAAATTTGATGCATTTTGGGCTAACCAACATAAATTTTCTAACTAATACACAATTTTCAACAGTAATAACTTTAAAAACTTCCTCAATTAGGTATATACTATATTAAATAAATAAAAGTCTATCAAATAGTTGTTTTTTTATGATTTTTTTTCCAAAAAATTACTTTGATCCGTCCTCCTGCAACTCTTACAAAATGTCGCTTAGATCAATTAGCCTTTTAACCGTCGATATCATAGATAAAAATGCCTGGCTAAATGCTGGTCCTGCTCCACAGCCACTTGGGCTTTGTTAATTTTTTTTTTTTTTTTTGTTTGGAAGAAATGCGTCCCCTTTTTTTTCTGACATTATGTTATTACTATAGACTTATTGACTATATAAAGACTATAGATTTAGTGTTTACTAATCTTTTAATTACAATCATTGCAAACTATAGTTTTGTATAAATTAGAAGCATCTTTTCAATTTTGTAAATGTGAGTACCATGGAGCGGTTTTATGTTATGATGTAGGTATTGACTTGAAAGAGTATGGCAGTTGAGAGTATGTCATGCTCACTTAAATGTCTCGCTGATGGTGGCGCGTGTGTTGGATCATTCGGTTCCCTACAAAATGGTTGAGCTGGATGGTGCTGATCCACGCGTCATGTTCGTGAACGGGCGCCGTCAGTGGAGACTGGTCATCTCTTAGCTGCCAGGGCTTATTTTTAATCTTATATTTTAAATTGTTTTAATTATCTATTTTTTACATTGTTCTCACATATAGAAGCAACAAGAACAATAACAATGTACCTACCCAGGATTTTGTAACAATTTTGATTTAAAAGAGTGTCCATGGAGTTTCTTGCCCATTCTTCTCCATAGAGATCTACGTTTTGGAATGGGCGACTAGCTTCAATTTTCTGACTAACTGACCGACTCTTTGACAATTCAAAAGTGCCTGTAATTGGTTTAATTGAAATAAATGCTTTGAGTTTGAGTTTGATATAGCCATAGTATAATTTTGGGGGATAGGCCCCACTTCTTACCTATCATTCTCCTGCACTGCCAGAAGGTGATGCAAGCCTTGTTTATATTTGTATCTAAATGACTACTCCAGTTTAACTTACTGTCTAGAATGACCCCGAGGTACTTAACTTCATTGGCCAACTGGAGTTCTGTATTGAACAGTTTTGCTAGGCAGAAAGAGTCTAAAGCTCGATTATGGGTAAACATGACTAGTTCAGTTTTAGTTAAGCTAACAGTCTTAGAATAATAATAAATATGTACATCTATAAAAAAGGAGGAGAAAGAATCGTAGGGCAAGGGTATTAAAAAATTTGTCCGCATCGCTGTCAACAGGCAAAGTTTTCAATCGCAATGCTGATTCTTTGGCCAAAAATAGGTCACATGAAGAGTCTTGTTTTTGTTAATAATATATTTTTTGATAAACCAGTGATCCGATAAAGAAGATTGTGCAAACAGTAAATATACCTATACAAAATTATTATAAGGCAGAGGTAACACGGCTACATATCAAGCTATACATTTCCAGTATAAACTGATCTCGCATTGTATATAGGGTTGCCAACCATACTGTTAAAAACAGTATTATATACCGTTTTTCTCTCGTAAATACTGTTTACTGTTCAACAAAAATAAAGTATATGAATATACAATTTTCACTGATATCCAGAGCTATACCTAAATAAATAGTTTTATCTACTACGTAGAAGGCGCATGCATCATGCATGCGCCTGGACATGGGCGCGGTGGTTCTGAAATGCTGATGTGCATAATTTTCGGGACATAGTAATAATAATTGTTATCAGAATACCATTTAGATACTGCGTATTATAGTTAGTTCTGCCATCTCAGTATTCACAGAATGAGTGTTTTCAGTGATGAATGCTAAGTGGTGCGACGAGAGCACATACAGTAAATTTAATTAGGAGTTGCGCGTCCCTCACTAATGAATTATGTATCTATTTAAAACATTAAAAAAATACTGTTTATTTTTCCGAAATACTGTTTATTTTCCCATTTTTACGTTTTGTTTTAAGTTGGCAACCCTAATTGTTTAGGATTTCCGTGATCCGGATATCGAGTTGGTGGATGTCATATGTCTTCGAATTTTTGGTGTGTTTGGTTCACGATGTTTTCCTTCGCCGTTTTTGAGAGCAGTGGTGATGAAATTTTTTACACAAAGTAAAGCGCATACCCGGGTTCGTACGACCTACGACTCATAAGTCGGGACCGTTATCGGCCACCACTGCTCCTCAATAAAATAGAAAAATGATTATTTATTGAAGTCCTGGGTTCCATTTCCGGGGTCGGGCAAAGTCTTCTTGGGTTTTCCTATCTGAAATTTCTCAGTAGCAGCCCGGAGCCTGGATTTATGCCCGGTTGATGGCAACAGGCTCGCCCCCTATTACATGGGACTTAAACATAACTGGCGAAATGTGGGTGCTATGGGTATACCTCTACCTAACCCTTCGGGGAAACAAGGCCTGATGTTATGTTACGTGTACCTATTATTTATTGTTGCTTAACCTAAAAAAAAGTATCAATAAAATATACATATATGGTGTACAATAATAAGACAATTAATAAAAAGAATATGCTAACATAGATAGACAGAAAACTAAACTAGGTATATTATAGTTTGATAATGACCCCGAATTTGCATGATCAATATTTTCCATAACTAAATTAATTGTAACATTTTTATTTATATGTAGGTACAAGATAACACTAATATAATATATTATGTACAAGTATAAAAATAGGGGGAAGAGCTCATTGGGCATAAAAAAATTCGTCCGCATCGCTGTCAATCGGAAAAATGCCCAAAAGGCTGCTAGCATTGCCACGCTGAATGGCAATGCTGATTCTTTGGGCTAAGAATAGGCCAGCCCTCTGGTCCCGTAGAGAGTCGACCAACCGCTTAGCGATGTCCCAAAATACTCGATGAGCACTCGGACCCCACGGCCCTAGTGTTTCAACACCAAACGGCTCAAACATATAGCTCCCAATGAGGTTGTTATATTTGCGCCGTTTGAGATTTTCTGCACCTGCAGCAGCCGCCCCAGCACAGCCCGTCGTGCTAGGAAGATGGGATGGCGCGAGGGTGTCGACACAGGTTGCATCCCACACCAAAGGCCTACCCAACTTCCAAGGCATTATGGTCATTCCGTCCGGCCTCTTCCCATCGTCACGTGCCAAGCCGTTGGGTTCTAAAACAGCTGGCACCCAGTGACAAGAGCCCGACAGATGATGTCGTTCATGCTAGCGTGCCGTGCCATACGACCAGCGCTCTTGCTGCAGGATAGGCCATGGTGTCCGAGGCAGTCGACTCCTTCTTCTTGACAGCGATGTGGAGCTCCGCAAGGAGCGCCCAGACGCAAACAAGTAGCGAGCCGGAATGTGGTATCACTCAGCATAGTGCCTATGTTGGGTGATGGTAGCGCCTGAAGCCAGAGGCCCGACTCCCATTCACCCACACCCACAGCTAGCAGGCGGGCACGCTCAGCAGTATTGGTGGACGTATTAATGAGTTTATTCCGTACCAACCTGCAAAGCGGCTCATCCCACTGTCTCTGGGAGGACGGGTTCTCGGGCAGAACCGTATCCGGGCAAACAATTTTCCAGGCGTTCACCGCATCGGTCAAACACGGCACTTCAGAGTCAACCTGAGAAGGGGCTAAGATTTTTGCGGTTAACTTTTCGGTGCTGTGGACCGAGGACAGGAACGCCGGTAAACTTACACTAGAAATTTTGCGGACGCCGGGCCCACCAAAACGAATGGGTAGTGTGGCTTGCAGCCACGCACGGTCGTCCAATGCCACATTTAAAATGGATGTTAAAGTACTTCGAATAATATGGTCGATTTTGCCTAAAAGGTGTGGCTGTTTCCATAAAGAGGAAGAGCGGAGATAATACAAAAAATTTGGACCGAAACAGCAATATCTGATAAGAGTGAATGCCGAATGTAGATTAATTCTTGAAAGTCTGTCCGAAATATCGTTAAAATTTTTGATTTTATCGTCGATGAATGGTAAAAACTATCTTCTAAAATTGGGGAACCTAGGAGGTGCAGTGAACGTTTTTCTAAAACTTTGATATCTGGGGCTATTGAATTGAATTTCTGTATAGTCGATTGTCTGTCCGTATTGTCACAAAGGTAAATTTCGCATTTGGAGTTGTTGAGGTCAAGGCCGATGGATTTGAACTGCTGCTTTAGGAATATAAGATCTTTTAGAACGGTGTCTACGTCACCTCCTAGTGTTCCTAAATTCATCTAAATACCAGACATTAAATTTTGAATTTAGTTGTTGTAAAATGGGATGGATAGCCAAACTGAAAATGACTGGCCCGAGAGGATCACCTTGTTGGCGACTGCAGATTCCAAAACGTTGTCTTTATATAATAATTTTGATGGATGCCTGTAGCACTGCCAATTAAAACCATAAATTTCTGGTAACTCCTTTTTTACTTCAGCCAACAAAGTGTCCCTGTTAACCGAGTTGAAGGCATTCTTAACGGCAACCTTGAGGGTGACCTCACCTTTACTGTAACATTTTAAATATAGATCACAATGCGCTGTGCTAATTGATGGTACAGCAATCAAGGGGTGAACCGCGTTAAATGTTAGCAATACACTTAAGTGCATCCAACTATGGTAATGCCGCGAGATATTGATGGGCTGTCACCACATAGGAACACTAGCTTGTGGTGTGGGTTTGTTTGTGGAAACATTCATATACCACATTAATACAGCAACTCTTGTACTGGTAATCTACAATTAATAAGCAGTGATAGGAATAGGTAGTGCTAATTTGCCTAAACTTCGAGGAAGGAAGTCACATGGAGTAGATAATACCTCCTCTAAAATCCCGGAATAATTTTAATGAAGTTTAAATCCCGGGATTTAAAAACCACGAATTATTTGTTGGACTTTATTTATAGATAGATAGAATACTCTTTACTATGTACACCATAAAATTTACATATATAAATGTGTGTGTGTGTAACCCTAAAAAATGTTATGATTTTTCAAATCAATAATTTGTAACTACAAATAAAGTCCGATAAAAATTCGTGGTTTTTAAATCCCGGGATTTAAACGTCATTAAAATTATTCCAGGATTTTAGAGGAGGTATTATCCACTCTATGTTACTTCCTTCCTCGAAGTTTAGGCAAATTAGCACTACCTATTCCTATCACTGTTAATAAGCTATAGTAGCCATTAATTTTGCAACGTTAAATAGAATGTGAAACATAACTTAGGGGAAGTGAGCTTGAAGTGAGCTGTCATTCCACCTCATGCTAAGGATTGCCACTTTTGACAGTTCACTTCAAGCTCACTACACTTAAGTATACACGGTGAGGTTTTTACACAATAGATCGGTTGTTCTGCCAATATAAAATAACAGATACTTTTAACTGAATTCAGGTTTTAGATTGTTCTGTTTATACAGGGTTAATTTAAATTGGCTAGCTAAACTCCGCAGACGCGATGGGTATCGATATCTAAACACGATAAAATAAAAAATATACATATGTAGGTACCTATTTGATGTTTTTTTTATTGTGGTCAACGACCGCTGTTGTATTTTTGCTTGAAGTACGAGTTGAGAAAAACTGTTTTCTTATGTTTTATCGTATTTAGATACCGACACCTATCAAGTCTGTGAAGTTTACACAAAAAAAAAACTGATGTTTTAAACTGATATTTCAAGCAAGTAGGTACAATAACTGCGGTCTAGAAAAAATCATCAAATTTTTTTTTTTTTGTTTTATCTTGTTTACATACCGATACCCATAGCGTCTGCGGAGTTTGACTGGCCAATTTAAAATAACCCTGTATATTCTTGGTCGATCAAATATTATTTCTCCTACTACACTTTGAAGATTGCGTTTGGTCCACTGACAGTCCAGAAACACAGCATAACGTACAAACAAACAAACACAGAGTTTAATTCCTCTCATATGCACTTACAGTATTTACTCCAATTAATACAAGTACCATAATACCATTAGTATTGGATAGAGTTCAGCAATTTCCACCATTCCTCGCTTACATTTGGTCAGTAAAGACTTAAGTAGGTTTATTTAAATTAATTTCACTAACTTGCCAATAACTTTAAAATGTATGAGTACCACAAAAACAAGATAAATGAAATCAACAGTATCCCGAATAATTTGTCGGTGGGAGAGAACTTGTATTTTCGCGATTATTACTTGAAAGACTTTAAGTACATAAGTCCTGATGTTATAAACGTTAACAAGAACAAGATAATTAACAAGGATGTTGAGAAGACCGTTATTAATGAGGAGTTGGGTGCTAAGTCCATGCTGGAGAAATGGGTTAGTGAAGTCATGAAAGGATTGAAGCAGTTCTTCTACCAGGGATCTCTTCATGGAGTCAAGTAAGTTGCCTTTAAATCAATTGTGATTAGTTTTTTTTTTGGTCCAGTGATTTTAACTTTACATAGTCTTAATGTGTTTCGCAGAGTCTATTTTCTTTTTCTAAACCTTTACTTTTCTGGGGTTAGCTATCACAATACTTAAAGTATTCTGCATTTAGCAGATGAATTAAAAAACGTAACAAATAAATATTGTTTAATTTTTATCTTCTATGGATGGTAATTATGGTCATTTTATTTAAACCAATATGGCCGCCATCAGACTTTATTACAAAACATTTTATCAAATATTTTTAGAATCATGGAATTCGTATTTGTTAAAGACTACGGAGTCTTTAACAAATGTGAATTCCATACGAGTATTTCTATTCCTCTAATTCTTTCTCCCCAGATACATCTTTGAGCCCACCTTCGGAAAAAAAGAGAAGGCGACATGGATCGTGATCATGTTCATCAGTATCTTCATCTGCGCCGTGGTCATTATCCAGCTGTTCTGCAAGTGGACTTCCACGCCGTTCGTCAATGTCATTGACTCCGTGCCTACTCCAATATGGGCTGTGCCGTTCCCTACTGTGGTGATCTGCCCTCATCTGCATGTTAAGATGTCGTATGCTAATGTTTCGGAGCTTGAGGGGTAAGAAAATTTTGTTTAATACTGTTCATACTTTTCTACACTTACGTGATTAATTAGAAGACCGTAGTCCCTAACACAGGCTTATTTGCTTGCCCGGGTGTTACCACTGTGTGGATCGCCCGGAGGGCACGGTGGAGCATACGGTGGAGGCCTGACCGGCTTGGGCGGGGCACCACCGTGTCCTCGTGGAAGCGGTCGGCGGCGGCGATCTCTCGCGTCCGGCCCTGATCCAGGCCATGGTACGGAGCGAGAGTAAATGGGAAGCCATCACCACCTTCTGTGAGGCAGTAATGCTCGCGAAGGAGGAGGCGGAACGTGTGAGGGAGATGCAAGCTTTGCACCCTCACGCCCCTAGTCGCCGCAGGAAACGCCATGGGCGTCGGGAATTGGTAGCCGATTCCCGGCCACCGTAGGCGCGGGCTTGCGGACGGCGAGCAATGGGTAGCTCGCCGTCCGGCAAGGACCAAGCCCGAGTCGACGGCGCATTGTGTTCCAGCGCGCCTCTAAGAGATGGCAGCACTATTGACGGAGTCCGCTAGGCCGATGCCAGCTAGGGTTGCGGGATGTTCGAAAGAGTTACTGTGGCCCCGGCACAGGCAACTGAAGGAACACGGGTGGGTTTTAGTCAGTAAAAGTCTGACGCCCTCCCGCTACGCCCAGAGCGGGAGAAGTCATTTGATGATTTCCCATCCAAAAAAAAAGGCTTATTTGCTTAAAAAAAATATTCTGATGAACCTCACTCACTCCTCCTTTTTTAAATTGGTTAAAAAGGAGGCTCCATATTTACTTGTTAAAATACGAGTAATAAACCATTTTTCATTTTCATTTTTTATATTATTCAAGGTTGATTGGACTGAGTTGAAGAAATGTTTCAAGAAAGATCTTGCCAGATATCTTTACATTAATTTCCACGGCTTCTGGTTTCTTAACGAAGATCACTACTACAAGCTTTACTTTTCCTGTTCCTAATGAATCTAGATAGAAAGCTGTTTTTCATTTACAAAGTAATCCCTACTTTTATAACGCATAACAGATTGCAAAAAACTTGAGGGAAATTAACTGCAAAACATAGAAAATTGCAAAATTTACCTAGGATCAGGAAGCTGTTTTTAAATGAAGAGTGACGTTAAATTATGAAATGTTCACACTAACTCGCTGGTCGAGCGATCTCAAAGTGATTACGTAATTTATCAGTAGAAGCCTGGAGCCTGATTTCGTGCTCATAATGTGGGTATATTGTCGCCTCTGTAGGCTGCGGCTCACACCCACTTTTTGTCAGTGTTTACATTTCCCCGTAGGGGTAGGTAAACTTAGGCATTGGCTGACACCTACCGGGAACACAAGCGTGATGTTCAGATTACAGAAATTCTTCGCTGCCATGGTGTGCCCGAGAATGACGAACGACAACAAGTTTAGAAGGACCCGTTTAGATGATGTGCAGTATCATAGGCTTACTGAATTTGTTGTCCAGGTAAAGATTTATAGTAGTCTTAGTATTTTTATTATGTTTTAATGGCAACTCAGTTTCTACGCCGTCGTACAAATTGATTAACATCGCTTTGAGTCCAGTGTTTTTAGATATAAGTCATGTCTCTTTTAACAAGGATTACGATAATTTTGTCTTTTGCTTTGGAGCTGTAGGTACTCGTACCTACTTTTAAAGAAACATTTAAAGAAGTCGGTTAAAAAATCGACACTATTTAAGAAACCATTTTTCCACGACCATTGTTTGGTCAACATTAGAAACGATTTTGGTTCTCAGGTCCACCCGCTACCAGCGCTTTTCTTTTTTAACTTGTTTGTACTTTTTCATCAGAATGCAATAAGACGATAAGTTGCCAGAAATATTTGTTATTCAGGGAGCTCCAACCTGTCCAGAAGTGGTGAAGGCTTGCAACTGGCCAGCACTACATGATACTAAGTGGGAAATGGACAAGTGCTGCGACCTCTTCCAGCCAATCTTCACTAACTACGGGCTGTGTTTCGCTTTCAACAGTTTACCTCTTAATGCTATGTAAGTAAAGGTACAAGACATTATATTATGTACTTATTTATATTTTTGATATGTATGGAAAACCATGTCTGTTCAAGAGTATCAGGTAGTATTTATAAATGAATAAAAAACTGTAAATTCGGCGTGTAAGTCCAGTCCAGTATACAGGGTGTAAGGGACAGCCCTCCGCAGACTGATGGGGTGAATTCAGTATATCATACTAAGATGACCGGTACATGAAATTATTTCAGGAACGTTATGGGAATCCAGTAAACCTGACTTATTTTAATACCTCACACGCAATGTATCGTTACCGTGGCAAGACGCGCGTAGCGAACGGCAGCGCAGCGAGCCTTCGGCCGCCGAGTATTTCAACATGTAACAGAGAATGTAATTTCACATTGAATTATAGGAATAGTATCTGAAAATATGATAAAAAAATTGAAAATTTTCCTGTGAATATTTCCGGTGGAATATGATTCAAAATCAGGCGCTGAATGCACCCTGTTAGTTTGCGGAGGGCTATCCCTTACACCCTGTATATGCCTTTTTTAAGCGTTATTCAGATGTTATTTTTTACATTTTGACAGTCACTGTGAAAAACAAAGAAAACATAAAGTAAAAGTACATAAGTGAATGGAAAAAGGTCTTATATCTATAATAAATCACTGGAACATACCTCAGGCGACAGCTTTTACGGTGAGACATCCGGCAGTGGGCGAATTTAACTACTACAAAACGACACTTTCATTACTACCTAACGGTAACAAAAATAAACCGTAATTAAGTCCAGTTGTTTTGTAACAATTCGTCATATTTTCTTCTTTTAGACAGGTGACTTTGATTTGTTCGCTTGGTCCCGTTTATCTTACAAGTCTATATTTAAATGTCGGACCCCACCGGCCCTAGAGTTTCAACCCCAAACAGCTCAAACATTATAGCTTTGGTGTTAAATCATTTCTTATTCATTTATAAAGGACTGGAGCTGGAGCGAAGACTTGCAAATATTGTTAGCTGTTACTATTTTTGCAATTATTCGCTCCATTAATGAATGCCGATTCTTCCTGTAGCCATTTACATTAGCCCTTGAAATGACCTCAGGACAAACAACACCCTATCTTGGCACAAGACCTTCGACGCGGATGCGAAGCCAGCTGCATTAGAGTGGGGGCTGGACAGCGGGTACCCGAAGGTGTTTCCTCCAGACTTGATGATGAAGCCGCTCAGGGTCATGGCGTCTGGAGAAGCCAACGGGTTGAGTTTGGAGCTATTCCTCAATAACACTGAGCATCAGTATGCTTGTGAAGGGAAGAGCTTGGGGTTTACTGTGAGTTCGAATTTAAATTTGTTTGTCTACTACACTTTTCATATTTTGACGCCTGTTTCTTTGATAAAAAAAATAAAAAAATGGCTTATTTCGGGAATAGTTTTTTATAACTTGGCTTTACAGCAATCGTAATTAATCTATACATATATAATTACTTGTCCCGACTGATTCATCAAGCAGAGCCTACACCGCTGCGGCTACAAACTTGAAATGTTGGTAGTTGATGCCTTTTGTGTTGTAAGCATCCACTAAGGAAGGATTTTTAGAAATTCGACTTTTAAGGAGTTGAAAAGGGGGAATTTTGTTTGTATGCAAAATCTTATTCCTTGAGTTAATAAACTTGATATTGGCACGAATACGACCTTAGTAAATTACGAAGTTGTCATTTTTTGTTTGTCTAAACTACCCCCTAAAGGGGGATTGGGGCGTGTCAAAGTTTGTATGGAAGAATTTTAACGCGCAGTCCGATTTAACTCGAAACTCAGTATTTGTACTTAAGACCGAAAATAAAGAATAACGTGTATCAGGGTTTTTTGAAAATCTACCCCTAACGGGGTACTAAATTACGAAACGCACGCGGATGAAGTCGCGCGGGAAGTGCTAGTAGTACGGAGATATGTGGCATAACTACTCCCATTACCCATCATAGTAAACGGGTTTCAGATAGAAAAAATATTATTTACATTTATCAATTACATCATCAACATCGTGAAAAGGGTCAAGGCTGCTTACAGAGCTTCAAAGAAGGTAACATCCTCACAATACGAGCTGTGTTTACAAATACCTACTAGGTACTTATTAACCAAATTCCTTCCTAACGACGAGGTTCATCGTACATAATCTTATTACGCTTGGTTTTCAGGTCCTCATAAGCTCTCCAACCGACCACGTCTACACCAGCACCGTCCTCCGTCTTCCGATGGACAGGATGACCACCATTGAGGTCACCCCCCTCACTTACAAAACCGACTTCTCCCTCCGCGCCCTATCCCCCTACAGAAGACTCTGCTTCTTCCAAAGCGAGAAGAGGCTGCAATACTATGAGTTCTATACTGATAGTAATTGTAAACATGATCTGTTGGTCCAGGAGGCCAGAAAAATGTGTAATTGTGTGCTTTTCAATTGGCCAAGTAAGTACCAAGTAACTAATGGTTTTCGTAACAATGTCCCTTACAGATTTAACCCAGGTTCACAACAGTGATTTTGGATTTTCAACTCTCGGTTTTGAGCCGAGCATTGAGAATCCAACAAAGTACAACCCAGCACGTCAATAAAATATAGTTGGATTTTCAACTCTCGGCGCTAAACAGTGCGTTGAAAATCTGGTGCGCGAGAAAAATCGCCGCGTTTAGAAATCGCTCGTGGGTACGAGGGCTTAAAGTCCAATGTCCCATAGCCCTTATTATGTAGTCATTTTTTTTTTGTGCAAAGAACATAGATAGCCATGGTCAGCGACAAAAGTCGATTATCAATGATAATATTACACATCATATAAATTGACACAAAATTATTCGATTATTCGAGTATTTCAGCATTTCTTATAATAGCTAAGAGTTAATATTGTTTTAGTCTTACTTCTGCAGGGCAGTTGCGTAACACACAGTAGGAATCGGTTTCATTTTGACAGTTGAACAACATTCATTGCGTTATCTACGTTGTTGAGCAGACAAATTTTTCGAACATATGAAGCAATGGATTAGCAATATGTTTCAAAATCATTCAAATTGTGGTTGATAGTGTATTACGCAAAGAATTGAGGTGCTGGTCCGATTTCAATTAAATAATGAGCTCATTTATTAAGATTTAAAACGGATATCTACTGAAGTTGCAAAAGGATCACACTGTCGCGTTCTGGATGGAATACTTCGAATTACATGTCACCCTGTATTCTGCAATTCAAATTCAAATTAATGTATTTGCTAAGGTACAAATCAAGAACTTAAGACTATCGTGGCCCAATTACCTTCTACCATTACATACGGTGTGCAAACATGTCATATTAACATTTAATTTATTAAATAACAGTTCTATTTAAATTATTAATTTTCAAGAACATACATTGATTAACGTCAATATTGGGAAAAAAATAGAATAATATTAAAATGTCAAATTACGAAGATAATGCAAAGTCCACCATTCCATAGAATGTTACGCTTCATTAATCTTAAACATTAAATTAATTATTATTAGGTAAGGTAAATAAATCAATATTATATCAGGCAATCACCAGTCCTTTACAATTTACAAAGCCTGGGGGGCAATTCCTGTATTTTTAAGCAGGTACGCATTCTAATCACAGTCTCAATCTGTCAAAAAAACCTGAAATTTCCCTACATTTTTGTCAAGTTTTTGACATTGATTGTCGCTGAGATGAGATTGCGACTTGAATTTGAACGTTTTTTAAGTAGGTACGCAAATTGGTCTTCTGGTAATTTTTGCAATTTTTATAAAATAAAATTGTCGCCTAATGAAATGGCAATAAAATATTTTAAATGAAGCTAAATCAGCAACAGTAGATTCACCGGGGACCCTAGGTTCAACGACCGAATAACAAACACTTTCAATGGAAAAGAATAAACTCGACTAAGCAAATAATAAAATGGTGAAATAATTTTAATTTTCCAGGAAAATTCATCTGGGAGCCTGTCTGTACCACGAAGGATGACTTCAATTGCATTAGCAACGTAGAAGGTTTGCCTAGAATAATTTAATAATTCGTTTAAACAAAGGACATTTAAAATTTAAACTCTGAATACTTGATAATATGGATAACAAGTGATAACAAGTCTTTTATTTATTAAATAGCTGTGGCCCGCGACTTCGTTCACGTGGAAGTCGTAAGATACACAATACTAAAATAACAGCCACATTTTAATACAACTCCCTCGTCCCCCGACCCACCGCGTTGCATCACCCGCCCGTGCTTTCGTTTTCGCTTAGCGTTCTGTCTTTTTCTTTTTGCTCGATTCCTAAGGGTCGAAGCATGAAGTTAAATAGTCTATAACCATCCTCGAGAATTGGGCTACCAAATGCAAAATGAATTTTTCAATTCCGACTGGTAGTTCCACAGATTATCACAATTTCATGGGTTTTATTTTTTTGCGCGGAACCCTAATTGTTTTTCTAAAATAAAAGTAGCCTAAGTTACTCCTTATAACATCATCGAACTGCCAGTGAAAGTCCCGTCAAAATCGGTCCAGCCGTTTCGGAGATTAGCCGGAACAAACAGACAGACAGACAAAAATTTTAAACATTGTTTTTTTTTTGTTATAAGTACCGTATACACTTTCATATGCATCTAATATAAAGCTGTTATTTTGACATCACAAACAGATACTACAATTTAAATTATTTGTATAGATGTATAGGTACAATCATTGAAAATAGCTGGTGAAATCACCAACGTTTAGTGAGAGCCTGTGTTAAGTTCGAGAAAAATTACACACCTACCTCCTTACTAATAAATGTATTATATCAGGTGAATAGCTACACACAGATTTCTCTCTTTCAGTCGTCAGTAATTTGACTTTCGAAAGAAGAAGACAAAGCGTTGTGTAACTATACAGACGCTCTACCTACAACGTTTATTAGTAACGAGGATAATGTTTAGGCAACCAACTCGACAAATATCTAGCAAAGTTGTTTTACCTATTAGGGAGAAAATACACATGCCTGTAGCTGGTACAAAACCATGCAAGTAGCTGGCATGCCGTGTGGAATAACAATTTCTAATTGGTCAATGTAACAATGTGTATTTTCGCTGTTAATATCAACGCGTAAACTTTTACCATGAATTCAGTACCTACATGATTTTAGACACACCAGAGGGGCATTTGCGTAACACACATACTGTAGGAATCGGTTTCATTTTGACAGTTCAACAACATTCATTGCGTTATTTACGTGGTTGAGCAGACAGATTTTTTGAACATATGGAGCAATGGATTAGCAATTTGTTTCAAAATCATTCAGATTGTGGTCCATAGTGTGTTACGCAATTGGCTGTGTAAAAGTGATGCTGTTCCATACGTTGTGACCGTGTACGTATTGCACCTTTATAAGAAACAGCTGTGGGCAGGCGTCCTCGCATACAAATAGGTAGGGCAAAACTTGGGTAATCGGTGATAGTTTTGTTTTTTACTTGTAAAATTCGATTCATTGATCAGACTATTTTTTAAATTTACTGTGATATAGTAGACAAAATAAGTTTTGCTAACTTATATCTAAAATTGTGGCAAATACTATAATGATTGAAAAATGTACATTTATCAAGTCAGTAGTAACTTGGTAATAAAACACAATTATCTATCACCGAATAGCTGCATATCACGAATTAGCCAAGGTTTGCCCTACGTTACGTAATACTTACTAATAGTTACATTTCGGTAGCGACGCTTACTTAGCTAAGTCAAAGTGCGATCTCTGAATCTTGCCCTTAGTCCCCATGCATGCCTTTTGGAACTTTCACAGGCACAAGAATATTTTTAATTTCCAGCGAAGGTGGAAGAGCAGCTCATTTACGCGTACTACGCTGAAAGCGAGAACGAGGGAGGAACATCCCAGGAGTCCACGTCTTGCCACCCATCGTGCAATGACGTCATCTACGCTAGCCAGGTGTTCTACTCAGACCTCACCAAGGACATGGAGAATACTTCGCACAAATGGGGGCAACTGAGGCTGTGAGTATAATTTTCGATATACCTACAGGGTTATTTTAAATGGCTAGCAAACTCCGCAGACGCGATGGGTATCGATATCTAAACAAGATAAAACTTTTTTACAAAAAAAAAAAAACAACCGACTTCCAAAAAAAAAACACTACTAAGTAAAAAATAACTTTAATTTCGGAAGTCGGAGTCTTTGTATCTGTATTTTAGTTATTTGCCACCGAGTTCGGAAATTAAAGTTATTTTTCACTTTGTAATGTTTTCGTTTGGAAGTCGGTTCTTTTTTTTTGTAAAAAAGCTTTTTAATTTTAATTTTTTAGTGGGTTGGTTTGTAATTTTATCTAAGTTACAATAGCCTAATGTCAACTGCTCATCACCTTATACAAAATATTACTTTTCCCGATGCAGGGACGTTAATTGTTGAGGAGTTCTCCTGGTACTTCGCCATCAGCTCCACTTCACCATATGCATTATGACAAGCATAAATTGCTTAGCAACCATATTAAAGTAATCGAATCGCAACCCGTGAAATACTTATTATTGAGTAGTTCCGGTGGTCATCTGTGGTCTTCATCATCAATTCCACTTCACCTCAGTACCTCATCTATTTTGCACAGGGGTGAAGTGACGCAAATCAACGTCCATTTCTACGACGACATGTTCTTGGGACAACACCGTCACGCGCAGTATGACGACTATTATTTTATTGGTGAGTTTAAATTAACAGATCATTTGTAAGATAAAACCGTAAGACCAAAAATAAGTTTCCCTAAGCTGGCATACCCTAAAAAAATCGTTACGATCAACATATACAGGAAAAACAATTTTGAGAGGTTAGATCTCTCCAGTGTCATGTTACACGGTAACTGGATTGTGAGGGCCAGATAGACAGTCCATGTAAAATACTGGTATTCATCCGTTCAGCTGAATCCAGTTAGACTGTAAGCCGAGCCCAACATAGCTGGGAAAAGGCTAGGCAGATGATGATGATGATATCTCTCCCCTGACGGCTAAGACTCTTGAAGTTTCAAGCATTCAGCAGACTTCACCTTGCCAGGGTACGATCCACTTTAACAAAACTTCGATATTACTTTTTTACTGCCTCGTTGGTCTAGTGGTCGCAAGCGCTACTGCTGAGCCTGCTGAGTCCTGGGTTCGATTCCCAGTTCCGGCAAAGTGTTAACTACTGAGTTTTTTCAATAGAAATTGTTCTCAGTGTCAGTCGGGAGTCAGCATTTGTGCCCGGTTGATGGCAATAGGCTCGCCCCCTAATACACGGGATTTTAACATAACTGGCGAAATGTGGGTGTACTATAGGTGTACCTCGTACCTATCGTACATTTTTTGAGAACTGGCGTGATGATACATATGTTATCTTACCGTTTTTACAGGTGCAATTGGTGGTCTTCTCAGCTTATTCCTTGGGTTCAGCATCATCAGCGTCGCAGAACTGATCTACTTCGTTCTGCTAAAACCTGCTTACGTCATCTTCATAGAAGTTAATCAGCAATAAAGCAATAAAGTTTTCATGGTTTTGCACATTTTGCTTTTGGACTTGTATGAGGAACTGTAGAAAGCTACCGTCTTGTTTTGTGGTATTTAGTTTTTAGTAAGTAAAATGCAGTTGTTGCCTACATAATTTATCATTGATATGGATGGCCTATACCAGGGGGCTGACCACCACCTCTTAAAGCAGCTTATTTTAATGTTACTTCAGTGTGAGAAAGAGATGGAGCTATACAGGACGTCTAGCTCCATCTCTTTCCCACACTGAAGTAAGATTACAATAATACTGCGTTAACAGGTGGTGGTCTAGCTCCAGTACACCTAAGCTTAACTAGATATTATTTTTGGAACGAAGCTCTTACGCGGCTTGCGGTAGGAGTAAACTGGCAGAAATCGTCACAAACGAAAAAGCGTCCATACTTGTATGCCCTCCATGCGACTTTCTTCTTTCGAATTCACAAGAATTTGGTCAAAATAAAAATCCAAGATGGCAACTGCAAAATATTTCTATTTTTTAGTCATGGGTGTCGTTTTCATAGTTTTCGAGGGTGCTAAAGCCGATAGTGAGGTCAAAATGTAAATCCAAGATGGCGGCCGCCCCTCTTTGAGGAGTGGCTGGAGAGGCGCCACGGCGTCCTCACCTTCCGCCTGACGCAGGTCCTCACCGGACACGGGTGCTTCGGGAGGTACCTGTTCCGGATAAGGCGGGAGGAAACGCCCGGGTGTCACCACTGTGTGGATCGCCCGGAGGACACGGTGGAGCATACGGTGGAGGTCTGCCCGGCTTGGGCGGAGCACCGCCGTGTCCTCGCGGAAGCGATCGGCGGCGGCGATCTCTCGCGTCCGGCCCTGGTCCAGGCCATGGTACGGAGCGAGAGTGCATGGGAAGCCATTACCTCCTTCTGCGAAGCAGTAATGCTCGTGAAGGAGGAGGCGGGACGCGTGAGGGAGAGGCAAGCTTTGCACCCTCACGCCCCTAGTCGCCGCAGGAGACGCCCTGGGCGTCGGGAATCGGCAGCCGATTCCCGGCCACGGTAGGCGCGGGCTTGCGGACGGCGAGCAATGGGTAGCTCGCCGTCCGGTAAGGACCAGGCCCGAGTCGACGGCGCGTCGTGTTCCACGCGCGCCTCAAAGAGATGTCAGCACTATTGACGGGGTCCGCTAGGGCCGATGCCAGCTAGGGTTGCGGGATGTTCGAAAGAGTTACCGTGGCCCCGGCACAGGCAACAGAAGGAACACGGGTGGGTTTTAGTCAGTAAAAGTCTGACACGCCCTCCCGCTCCGCCCAGAGCGGGAGAAGTCATTTGATGATTTCCCATCCACAAAAAAAAAAAAAAAAAAAAAAAGATGGCGGCCGCAAAAATTTTCAAATTTTTCGTCATGGGTGTCGTTTTCATAGTTTTCGAGGGTGCTTTTGATAGTGAGGTCAAAATGTAAATCCAAGATGGCGGCTGCGAAAATTTTGTTTTTGTTTTAAATCATACGTGAGAAGGAACTTCGTTCCTGACGGGGGCCCCCGACCGCACACGTTTTTTTTGCTCTCAAAATGTGACCACCTACATCATAATAATTCTCCTGCCTTTAACCCAATTTATGTGGGGTCGACGCAACAAGTATTTTTCTTCCATAAAATGTGACCACGCTTACCTGAAGTAACATGAATGAATGGTAAACTTTATCGTGATTTTATTAACCGACTTCAAAAAAAGAAGGAGGTTATAATCCTAACACCTTAATTTTTCCATGAATAATAGATACGAAGAATAAAATCGTTAGACAAGCAAATAAAAGTGAACATCAATAGCTTTCCTGGATTACGTCCCTTTTGAGATGAAGTTCCGGTGAAATCCCCGCGGAGGGCTTGCAATTCTCTACTTGTTCCTAGGTAAATGTAACATTATTAATTCACTATATCCTATTGCACAGCATTTGAAGCATTTGTAGTTAATAAACAAGTCATAAAGCGGAGAAAAAAAATATGTCATATTGTAATCACCAGTCTTGGTCAGTAGAAAGAAAAAAAAGGATGTTTATTCACGTGAAAGTGACGCACATACATAAAATAGTAGGTAGTCAATAGATAGGGGGGGTGGGGGTGGTGGTGGTGGTAATAGTAGGTGGTGTAGCGGTAGTCATCATAGTGCGTAGGTGGCTAGATAAAGATCTAGGTACTTACACAATGTACTCTCCCAAACACACTTTGAAAGTTATTTTCGAAGACAGGATGAGACCAAACAGCGGCCAAAAACTGAATCCCGTTTGAATATTTGATCTCACACGGATTTTGTGGGCCAGCACACCTTGAATGGTAGATAGAGTTTGGCTAGCGAGTCGTGCCATAAGAAAATGACGGCAAAATTAAAAAATCTTCAGCTGGCAACATCAGATAATTCATATTCTGAAAAAAAAAAACGATTTGATACTTTTGTATTTTTATGTGAATTAGCTTTTTGATATGAATAGGAATGTAGGATGCAATCAAAGGCGCAATCAATTTCTTTACTTTTTTATTTCAATTTATATTGTAAAAAAAAATTACGAAAAAAAAAACAACCGACTTCCAAAAAACACTACAAAGTGAAAAATAACTTTAATTTCGGAAGTCTTCGGTTTTGTATTTGCGTATTTTGCCACCGACTTCCGAAATTAAAGTATTTTTTCACTTTGTAGTGTTTTTTTGGAAGTCGGTTGTTTTTTTTTTATTTTTCACCTTTTAGTGGATCAGTTTGTAATTTATCTAAGTTAAATCCTAAAGCCAAAAGCCTAGTTAAAGTTCGTTATAGCCGAATGCCAACTGCTCATCACCTTTTACAAAATATTGCTTTTCCCGATGAGAACTCCTTAACAATTAACGTATCTGCGTTAATTGTTGAGGAGTTCTCCTAGTACTTCACAATCAGTTCCACTTCACCATATGCATTGTGACGAGCATAAATTGCTTAGCAACCATATTTAAGTAATCGAATTGCAACCCGTGAAATACTAATATTATATTATTGAGTAGTTCCGAAGGCCATCTGTGGTTTTCATCATCAGTTCTACTTGACTAAATGATACTTTCTGAATCCAAATGCTTGACATATTGATGAAAATATGAAAATCGCTATATGTATGCCTATAATATTTGAGGAGTTCTCTCAATTCCTTATGGATTCTATCATCAGAACTGGATTTTGATAAAAATGGGACCAATCTGAAAGTATACAGTGTGAGTCTTTATAATGTGCACATATCGAAATGAGGGAATCTATGCTTAATTTTATCGACGGAAAAAATGTTAAAAAAAATCTAAATATTTATTAATATTTTTTATGGATTTTTAAAAAAAATTGTTTGCTTTTGTGACCCCAGTGTATACAAAACTGTGTAACTTTTAAACTAAACGATTTATCACGATGAAACAAACTCCATAATGTTTGGAAGTAATTAGGTGTCGTCATAAAATAAAAATTATGGAAAAAAAATAGCCATAATCAAATATAAACATTTTTTTTTGGCAAAAATCTGATTTTTTTTCATTAATTTTTACAAAAATTGTAAAATTTCTCAATAACATGCCCCCATCACCTTCTTTTTTTATAACTTTAAGTTATTCTTCATTGTATTAGGAACCTAACGGTAAAAATTGCATGTTTTTAACTCAACCCCAACATTTTTTATCAAATGTCAAAGAAAGGCCCAACGCATAGCTACGCACATTGTTTAGCAGGTAGATAAACTTTTTTTTGTTAACTTTGTTGTGAATGCGCGCGGGTCGTTTCAAAGATGGCACTCCGAACGCGGAATCGTATTGTTCTCATAAGGGTGGTTTGTTTGGGATGATAATTAATGCAAAAGAGTTCAATTGAAACCCATTTATTATTAAATACAAAATTTAATGCATCAGGTTCTCAAAATGTCCACCTCGTTGTTGTAAACACAAAGCCGCGTGAATTAGAATTTGGTGTGTCGCTCTCCTTATCATTTCGGGATCATTGCGAATATCATTCGCACAGTTTATTATGCGGTCACGCAAATCGGCCTCACTGTTGATGGGGGTACTGTAGACGCGTTGCTTCATGGTCCCCCATAGGAAATAATCAAGGGGCGTCAAATCGGGTGAACGCGCAGGCCACCCTACAGGTCCTTGCCGGCCGATCCATTTGTCATGATAATTTTCGTTTAAAAATCTTCTTACATTTGTAGCGTAATGGGCAGGACATCCGTCCATCTGAAGAAACATCCTTTGACGCACAGCCAGTGGGACATCTTCCAATAACTGAGGCATATCATCTCTCAATAGACTTAAAAATCTTTCACCAGTCAACATTCTCGGCAATATGACTGGTCCAATCAACATGTTATCGATAAGACCAGCCCAAACATTTATCGAAAATCTTACTTGGAAAGTAGATGACCGTTTCAGTTTCGGGTTTTCACCTGCGCGGCACCATCTGTGTAAATTTCGACAGTTAGTAATACCGTCTCTAGTGAATGTCGCTTCGTCCATCCATAGTATTTTTCTTGGAAAGTTTGGGTTTGCTCTGGTTTTTCTTTGAATCCATGTGGACATCACACACCTTGGACGCCAGTCTACGTCTTCATGTAGATGTTGCACCCTTTGATAGTGATAAGGATGCAATCCTTCTTTCTTTAAAATACGCCACACTGATTTTTGGGATATTCCGTGACGAAGAGCCAGTCGTCTAGTACTTATGGATGGATCAGCAAACAAATCACTTAATACTGCTTGTTCAGTAGCCGCATCAATAATTACTTGAGGTGGCTCGCGACGATCTCTACTTGATCCAAGTCCAGTGATCGACAACCTTCTGTGAACTTCCTGGAAGTTTCGGGCAGATGGCACTGGTTGCCTGTTAGGATACGCAGCTATGTAAGCCGCGCGCGCAGCTCTGGCACTTCCTTGTCCCACTCCATAATAAAAATGTATGTCGGCGATGTGTGCCGGGGAAAATTCACTTAAACGCGGCATCATGTAGCAGCGAACGAAAGTTATGAAAGTCCAGCGAAAGAAAGTACCGAAACACATGTAGCAGCGGCGAATAATTCGGAGCGACTGCCAGTCTGACATCTGTCATAATTCAAGTTCCTTTGGCTGGCCCTACCTCCCCGACCTGCGCACATTCAAAAGAAAGTTTATCTACCTGCTAAACAATAGCTATGCGTTGGGCCTTTCTTTGACAGTTGATAAAAAATGTTGGGGTTGAGTTAAAAACATGCAATTTTTACCGTTAGGTTCCTAATACAATGAAGAATAACTTAAAGTTATAAAAAAAGAAGGTGATGGGGGCATGTTATTGAGAAATTTTACAATTTTTGTAAAAATTAATGAAAAAAAATCAGATTTTTGCCAAACAAAAATGTTTATTTTTAAATGTGGCTATTTTTTTTTCCATAATTTTTATTTTATGACGACACCTAATTACTTCCAAACATTATAGAGTTTGTTTCATCGTGATAAATCGTTTAGTTTAAAAGTTACACAGTTTTGTATACACTGGGGTCACAAAAGCAAACAATTTTTTTTAAAAATCCATAAAAAATATTAATAAATATTTAGATTTTTTTTAACATTTTTTCCGTCGATAAAATTAAGCATAGATTCCCTCATTTCGATATGTGCACATTATAAAGACTCACACTGTATACTTTCAAATAACAAAAGAATTTTCCAAATCGGTTCATAATTGACGGAGTGCTGAGGTAACAAACATTAAAAAAAAATACAGCCGAATTGAGAACCTCCTCCTTTTTTTGGAGTCGGTTAAAAATACTGCCTGCCATAGTGAAGATTCGTCAAATTCTGAGTTGATGTCATTTCTTTTTTTACTAAGTTTTTAACTAAGTATACATTTAATATTTCTTTATCCAAGCCATCTAGAAACAAGGCGTGGGATTGAGCTGCTCCAACTAATTTTTTTTTTTTTTTTATATACATAAGTACTGATTTTTTTTTGTTCTTTTCTTTTTGCTATTTTTTTTTCTTATATACACATTGTCATTGATGAATTTTATATATACAATGACTTGAATATTTACTTTGTAAAATGTTATATTATTTTAATTACTGTGAATGTGAAGACTATGTGGGTCCTTGTTTTTTTCTTTTTCTTTTCTCTCAGCTTTAATCATAGTTTGCCAGTTTGAGTAAATTATGCGGCCTACCCAAATGTCCTTTCTTTGGTATTGTTCGTCGAATCGTTGAGCTCCTTAACTTTTATGTTGAGCTGTACGATTACTGACAGATGCTTGCACTGACTGGACAGGTCCACTCAATCTGTGTGGTTCTTTCCTCAAAAGACCATTTCAGACACCAACCTACATGGTCTTCACATGATCTGACCAAGATTATGTCTGGACTTTAAAAGAGACTGTGACCTCTGAGTTTGTTTCGGCCTTTCTTCTCAGAGTAGTCAGATAGGAAACGCCGGCCTCATCTAGTTTAAAAAAAATGTTTGACATTTAAGTGTTTGTATAAACCTACTTACAGAAAAAAAAAAGAAGTAAGTGTAATGTTCGACAGAATAACAATAATTCAACTAACTAAGTAGGTACTAGGTAGGTATGTAAGTATAGCGTTTTTGGAAGAAATTACCTTCGTATTTAAAAATAAAATTTAGAGGTACGTGTTTACGATATCTAGACGACGAAACTATGGCCTGTTATGTAAAGCGAAATAAAAACATACTTTATGTAGGTATACTGAAAAGTCCCTCTAACTGAATAAGAAAAATTGATAAGTATCAAGATGTTTTGGTAAGACTTACCTGATGCCGAAACGTTCTTTTGACACATAAAATTGTGATCATATGAAGAATTTGAATAAATAACTTGTGACACGACTCGCTGACCAAACTCTATACTTACATTTACACCAAAAGAGGATGGATTATAAACATACTATGAACAAGCTTAACACGAGACTTTAAAAAAAAAAACATGCCATGCCAAACTGACACTCATAACATTTCCTAGACAAACTTTTATAAATACAACTATTTAAATCTTTGAATATAACGGAAATCAAAATTTAAATAATGCATGCCGACTCCTGCTACCTGGGTTCCTGTGACTTTGAAGGTCTAAGGGCCCTGAATGACAAATTGAACGCGAAGGTAGTGGAGCAGTTGAATGATACCCAGGAACTGGTGATGCTCAACAACTACGCACAAGAGACCAACGAGTATCATTTCAAGAAATGTTTGCAGGACAGGTAAGACCAAAAAGAACCGATAATTCCAATCCAAATTGAATATCACAAAAAATATCCATTGTACAGCCCTAACGCTATGCGCTAAGGTCGCCCGAGAAATTCAAATTTTCGCGACTGTAACAAATTTGTATTTACATAATTATAATCATTAGAATTATCAATACAACTCTCTTAAGTTAAAATTGATCTCATGTTAATTGTAATTCAATAACCTTATTGAATAACAATTAACTTAGGGTCAATTTGATCTTAGACAGTTGTATTGATGATTTTAATATCATTATAGAAAACCCGGTTGATGGCAATAGGCTCGCCCCTTATTACATGGGACTTAACTGGCGAAATGTGGGTGTACTATTGTTTCGGTACACCTCTGCCTTACCTTTCGGGAAATACAGGCTTGATGTGTGTGTGTTATTCTATAAATAAATATTTGTTACCGTCCCGAATCATATTTTGATCAAACATACAACCAGCACCCTAATTGCGTAACACACAGTATGAATAGGTATCATTTTGACAGTTCAACAACATTCATTGCGTTATTGAGCAGACATATTTTTCGAACATATGAAGCAATGGATTAGCAATATGCTTCAAAATCATTCAGATTGTAATTTAGCAATCACAATATACACAACCGGCGTGCGTTATGACCAGATGTATGAATGTAAACGAGGCAAAAGGAGTATCTATGTAAGGATCGTAGCAGGCGGCGTTCTGTAGTTTCTGCCTACCACCATGGGAAGAAGGCGTGAGTTTATGTATGTGTGTATGTAATATGCACTATCGTGCAGTGGCGCAGCTACAATTATCATTAGAAGGAAGCCGAAGAAAAAATTGTTCAGTACTCATAAACTCAGACAAAAACTTGTATGTTTTTAATCTTATGATGTATTAAACTGGTATTAAATATAATTATGTAATGTGATGTGATGATAGACAGTTACACACATAGGTGTACCTTATTATTTGGCAATAGTAGACATAAAGAAGAGTGGTTGGTCCGAAGGGAAGCCGATAGGAATCGGGTTGTATGAAGGCTTCGCCCCTGCTATCGTGTTACGCAATTAGGGTGCTGATACTGACCAGCAAATTGCAAAAAACGTAAGAAAATTTGTATTCCGTGGGCTACTCTGGAGCTTTCACCTTAACTGAATCGGTGCCTTTTTTTTGGATGGAAAATCATCAAATAACTTCTCCCGCTCTGGGCGGAGTGGGAGGGCGTGTTAGATTTTTACTGAATAAAATCCACCCGCGTGCCTTCAGTTGCCTGTGCCGGAGCCACGGTAACTCTTTCGAACATCCCGCGACCCTAGCTGGCATTGGCCCTAGCGACTGAGTCGGTGGTTGAGATAGCTGCGCGGTGATGAGGGGTTGGGGAGACGTGTCGCGAGTCCTGAGAGCTCAGTCATTGTCATTCGCCCACTGACGGTCACACACCGCGCCCGCGCCGTGCAGCTACCTCAGACGTCGTCTAAATTAAATGGTAGGCCTAGCTATCTTTTCGGATGTCCATGTTCAGGGACCTTATCGTCACTAGGCTGTAATTAATGATGACGCTACAGTAAAGTACTTACTCTTGGATAGAAATCTACCCTTTAATGAATCAATGCCACGATATGTAGGCTGGCGTATTGATTGACAGCTCAACCCGCCCAGAAGCTCTTACCAGTAGAATTTATACAGCCGGACGAATGACGGCAGAGTCCCTCCAGTGATGAAGGGCGGCACCACGTTTCTGAGAAGACGCTGCGTTCCTGACTCCGCGAGGACTCTTTTCCTATCCTCCTGATAATCACCGCAAGACCCCGCTGATCTCTCAACCCTTTTATACAGGGTGCAAGAGACAGCCCTCCGCAAACTAACAGGTTGCATTCAGCTTACTTTGAATCTTATTCCACCGAAAATATTCTCAGGAAAATTTTCATTTTTTTCATCGTTCTTTCAGTTACTATTCCTTTATTTCAATGTAAAATTATATTCTCTGTACGCAACACTATTTATGTAAATTAAACAGCTAAAATAAAGAAATCAGCAATGGATGTTGAAATACTCAGCGGCCGAAGGCTCGCTGAGCTGCCGTTCGCTACGAGCGTTTTGCCACGATAACGATACATTGCGGTTGAGGTAATAAAACAAAACAGGTTAATTGGATTCCCATAACGTTCCTGAAATAATTTCACAGTACTGGTCATCTTAGTATGATATACTGAATTCTCCACATCAGTCTGCGGAGGGCTGTCCCTTACACCCTGTATATTATTTATTACTTTTTTATGTAAGTGACTTACTCTCTTACTTTTATGTAAGTGACTTACTGGTCATCTTAGTATGATATACTGAATTCTCCACATCAGTCTGCGGAGGGCTGTCCCTTACACCCTGTATATTATTTATTACTTTTTTATGTAAGTGACTTACTTACCCTCCGGCTAAATTGTATCGTTAGAGTCTGGCGCCCATTAATCACGAGTTATATCTGAACAGACGAACCTCGTATTAACTTTTCCATCTTCCCAGAATGTCCGACATTGCCTCCTGGCGCTGGGTACTAGAAGACCTGACGAAACGCCTGGCTGAAGCGGCAGAAGCTCTTCACTACGAACACAATGCTCTTCGTGTGGTCATCAGTAGGCTTCAGAAGGAGATAGACGAGCATTCTCGTGATGCGTCTAAACCTGGTGCGCTGAGTCCTCTATCTGATAGTGTGGAAGAGGCCATTCTGCAGGTGATCAATATTAAAACGTAAAACAAAATCGTATTTCAGCGCAAGCTTAGTAAGTTGATTTACCTATTTTGTTTACTGTAGGTACTTTTTGTTTTGACATTGATTCTTATTAACAACCCGTGCACCCGCACAAAGCCGTACAAAATTCCACACAAACATGCATCATCTATTTAACCCCTTTATGGGATGAATTTTAAGAAATCCTTCCTTAGCACACTTTCGCTATAAAAGGTACTCTTGTGCAAAAGTTCATGCTTCTAGACCCAGCCGTTTAGGCTCTGCGTTGCATGTCAGTGAATTTAAGATTTTTATTAAGGCGAAAGCGCCAGGATAGCCCGCGAAATTCAAATTTTCTTACGTTTTTTGCAATTTGCAGGTCATTATTAGGTTGTATGCTGATTAAAATATGATTCGCGACCGTAACAAATGTGTATTTACAGAATCATAATCATTAAAGTCATCAATATAACTCTCTATGACCAAGTAATCCTATTGAATGACTATTTCATGAAATCTTGACATTTGAGGATTATACTAACTTAAAAGGAGTTGTATTGCTGATTCTAATGATTATAATTCTGTAAATTTATACATATTTGTTACGGTCGCGAATCATACTTTAATCAACATACACCGTGACACTGAGCTGCAAATTGCAAAAATCGTAAGAAAATTTGAATTTCGCGGACTACCTTAACGCTTCCCCCTTAGTAGATGCCGTCGACAAATGTCTCTAACAGAGTACTCGGCTAAGACATTTTATTTTTTTCACGCAAATAATATAGGTAGGTACGTCATCGTGTTCCAGGAATACGAATTTTTACGCGATCAAAAGAAGAAATTTGAGAGACTGATACTGTCTCTGGAGACGCAGATTAATAGCATTGAGAAGACCAAGAAGCAGATAGCAACAGATATTTTTAATAAAGAACGGGCTCTCTCTGTGGAAGAGAGTTGTGCAAAAATTATCCCAGGCGCGCAATTTAAAGCGCCATGCGGGCGGAGACTGAAGAAGAAAAGGTACACTTTTGGTTATGGTCGTGCAATAGGTGGATATTAGACTGTTATTTCCTAAAGACGTGTAGCGGCATCTAGAGCGCCACAAGTGAACTACGCATCTCACGACGTCACACAAACGCATAAACCTACATTGCGCAAGCAAAGTTCGACGCACGACTAGCATATACATCATGTCCCGGAATTAAGGCGAAAGCTCCAGGGTTGCCCGCGAAATTCAAATTTTCTTATGTTTTTTGCAATTTGCAAGTCAGTATTAGGTTGTATATTGATTAAAGTATTATTCGCGACTGTAACAAATATGTATTTACAGAATTATAATCATTAAAGTCATAAATACAACACTTTAAGACCAAGTAATTCTATTGAATGACTATTTCATAAAATCTTAACATTTCAGTATTATACTAACTTAAGGATTTTATTACTGGTTCTAATATTATAATTCTGTAAATACACATTTGTTACGGTCGCGTATCATACTTTAATCAACATACACCCAGACAATGAGCTGCAAATCGCAAAAATTAGCGCTTCCCCCTTAACGCACAACCTCTTAAGGGGTCATTGTACTCATTGTGTCATTGTGTTAAGAGAAACTTTTACTATGGGACCAAACCTGAAATCGCTAAAAAAATCAGCTGTTCCGTACATTTATGTTCGCATAACTCGTCAAAATGTTCCCTACATTTTGACAAGTTATGCGAACATAGTAAAAGCTGAGTACAATGACTCCTAAATAGGTCGTGCGTTAGTTACGGGACATGTTGCATAGACAACGTCTCAAGATCAATCGTCGGGCAGTAGCCCACCAGAAACAACACCTGTCTGATCGGACATCCTGTCCCTCATACCTCTATAGACAAATAACATCACGCCTCTATGATCCAAAATGTGTTAAAGACTTCGGACCCACATTTCGCCAGATGTTTAGATGCGTCCCATGTAATAGGAGGCAAGCATACATAAAGCCATCAACCCAGCACAAATCCAGATTTTGATCAAGGTTCCCGAAGACACGAATGATAACTCTTTTTTAGGGTTCCGTAATACGTAATACGGGCTGGTGTCCGCAACTCCACGTCACGTCGTATTTTGCGTAATAGGGTTCCGTAACTTCCGTAGTCAACAAGGAACCTTTACAGTTTCGCCATGCCAGTCTGTCTGTCCTCTGTCTAGTTTAACTCAGAGACTGTTAGTACTAGAAAGCTGTAATTTGGCACTGGTCGGGTATACATATTAACTACGCCGACAAAGTGGTCAACTAAAATCTTGAAAAAAAAACATTGTTTAGGGTGCCACCCCTACACGTAAAGTGGGGGTGACTTTTTTTTTTCGTCTATCCCATGGTGTGGGATATCGTTGGATAGGCCGTTCAAAAATATTGCGGGTGTATCAAAACCATTTTTCGATTCAGGGATCCGTTTGCGAAATATTAAGCTTTAAAGTACTAATCTTTGTTAGAGTCAAGTGTCTCCCCCCCCCCCCCCTGTCAACTAAATGGTTGTTGAATGAAATGTGAAAAAAATCACGGCAGTGGTATAAATAAGGAAATTACAATTACAAGTTAACGAATAATAGACGGCTAATTTATATTTGCAGTTGGAATATATGAGAGAACATGTTTTTCAAATTTCAACTACTATGATAAGTTTGTTCTTGGGATAAATTCATCCCGATTACGGAACCCTTCATTGTGCGTGGTCCCACACGCACTTTGCCGGTTTTATAAACATACCGACACTATGACTGAATTGGCTGTCCTGATCACAGTATTATTCTAGATAAGTGACCAAAATTATTGACACAACAATCAGCGGCGAGGTGAGATTTTTTGTAAGGGAGAAGCCGGTTTTAACTTACCAAGAAAGTAAAAATAAAAGTCTTTTCTTTACTGGATTTAACACCATCTATCGTCAAATAGCAGAACCAAAAAGACGCTATCACTAAATTAGGTACTATCATTATAAAATTATTATAGGAATATATAGAATCGAATACAATACAGTTGCACTTTTCAATAGCGGTAGAGTTGCTGATGCGAACCTCCGAAGGGAAGCCGGTAGGAATCGTGTTATATGGTGGTTTCGCCACTGACAACAATAACTGCCTGCCCACATACCTACACAAATAAAAGTTGTGCCTTATTTTTTTATTCGTAAAACATTCATAATTACTGCCTCGTTGCTATTATGGTCGCAAGCGCTAAACTGCTGAGCAATGATATTGGCTTTTCCCATCAGGAATTTCTCATTAGCAGCCCGGATTCTGGATTTGTGCCGGTTGTTTTTTTTATTGTATTACTATTTCCTTTAGTACCTACATTGCATAAAACAAGTAATTGATAGTTTCATTTTGATGGCTATAGGCTCGCCCCCCCCCCCCCCGCCCTCCCCCTTGTTACATGGGACAACATAACTGTCGAAATGTAGGTGTACTCGTACTATAGGTGCACCTCTGCCTAATCCTTCAGGAAATGCAGGCGTGATGTTATGTTATCCTTAATTATTTTTATCTAGAGCATCTCCAGTGACTCGCTGGGAGAACCGCTGCATAGCATTGAAGACAGCTGGACTTCGAGCGCTTAGTAACGCGATCATCACCAGGCAAGAGGTAGGTACAGTGAAAATTAAAAAAAAAAAACAATCTGCCTGATGTGTTCCCGTTGTCCCCGTTAACCGTATCTCCCCCCGTCACGGTATTTTTAGTACCTAATTTTATTAAATTATCGCTGTCTCCGTTAAACGGGGACACTAATATGTTTTTACATTTAAACTGACTGGAGGCACAGTCAGTTTAAATATACTAAAATAACAGCCACATTTTAATAAAACTCCGTCGTGCCCCAACACGTAGCGTTGCATCGCCCGTCCGCGCTATAAAGTGTGTCCCTGGATAAAGTGCACAAACGAAAATGGGTGAAACTAGACCATAATTTATCGAGAAAAAAATTGGAATATAAATTTAAAAAGAATATAAGTTTCATTTTTTACCACCTACGACAGACCCTTTTTCTTAAAAAAAAAATTTTGTAACTCTTAAGACTGTTTTTATGCCGTGTTTTTTATTTGCTAAGTATCATGTGATCTTAGCCATTAACACTGTTTTTATGTCAACGAAATACTCGCAATGTTTCAAAAGATATATTTTTTTAAGAAAAATGGTCTGTCGTAGGTGATAAAAACAAACCATCAATAATAATAATACAATTTTTTTTTTCCTATTTTTTTGTCGATACATTATGGTCTAGTTTCACCCATTTTCGTTTGTGCACTTTATCCAGGGACAAACTGTATAATTACCTACCTACTTCGTTTTCGCTTAGCGTTCTTACTGACTTTTTCTTTTTGCTCGGCTCCTGAGGGTCGTAGCGTAAGGTTAAATAGCCTTTAACTAGCTACCAAACGCAAAAAGAATTTTCAAATCTGACTTTTTGTTCACAGTTTCATGGATTTAATTCTTTTTGCGCGGAACCCTAATTATTTTTCTAAAATAAAAGTAGCTTAAGTTACTCCTTATAACATCAGTTATCTGTCAGTGAAAATCCCGTCAAAATCGGTCCAGTCGTTTCGGAGATTAGCCGGAACAAACAGACAGACAGACACAAACATTTATAAAATTGTTTCTTTATATATTCTTTCAGACGCATTTAGTAAAAAACTGTTATTTTTTTTTTTTTTTTATTTGAGATAGGTTTGCTCTTGACTAGTGTAGGTCAGAGATGACAGATAACCATATTTTGACATTACAAACAGAAACTTCAATTTTATTGATTTGTGTATATAGATATAGATTGTAATTAATTCAATAATAATTTATGACTAAAAATACCGTTACCCCACGGTTAACGGGGACAACGGGATACATCATCTGCCTAGCTTTTTTCCAATTTTACTGAGATTGGCTTCCAGTCTAACCAGTTGCAGCTGAATACCAGTTTTTTGCATGGAGTGACTGCCTATCTGACCTCCACAACCCAGTTACTGGGTAATACGATACCTCTTCGAAAGACTGGCTTAAGGGTTTCCTACTACCCATAACGACTGTCAAAGATCTACGAAGCCAGTCAACCCATTCAGGTTTTACTAAGCCACGAGCCCCTCTAAAAAAATATGGGTTATCGTGGACACTCAAGGTATAATAACTCCTTGAGTGTCCACGATAACCCATTTTTTTTAGTTAAAAAAGTACTGTTAGCTTTAGCCCACGGCTTCGCCCGTGTAATTTCCGGCTTACACGCGGGCGAAGCCGCGGACAACACTAATAATTTTTTAACTCAAAAAAAAATACCCATATTTTTCAAATGATCGTCAAATCGGCAAATTGATCGTCTACTACCACAATCATGTAATTGCATTTGATCAATCGCCATCAATTTCTATTGTAGTAATATTGTCAATCGCTTCAATTGCATGTGGTAGACGATCAATTTGCGCATCAACGTTTATCAATCACGTAAAAATTGACAATTGCAATTGATCGTTTCGGGGACCCTTCTATTATTGACGAATGAATTACGTAATAGGGTGCAGCCTGCACCTGCACCGTGCAGGACTTAACACTGTTGCCTACCAACCTCTTTATTTATAAACTTTGCTTAGTCTAGAAATTATTAGCGACTAAGTCAGAGGTGACAGAGACAAAGTCGACGATGGAGCGAGCTTACCCAGAAGAAGCCTGTTCACTCACTTTGAAGAGATCTTTTATCTTTAATTAATAAACGTTTATAAATAAATCCCTTAGTTATTATTCAAATGTTCCTCAGGTGCGAGGAGCCAGGGTGCACCTTTCAATTGCAGCACAAGCCTACGCTTCAAGAGTGGACTCAGCACTTAGGAGACGTTTGAACACGAACAAAGTCAAATTGCAGGATGTTTACTGGCAAAAAGAAGAGGTGAGACAGGGTATTGAATAGTACAGACGCCAGCACATCAAGCTACCCGAAACTGTCAAATTTTCCCAATCAACCTTGAATCTAATGCTTTAGCAATACCTAAAGTCGAAAATCTATTAAAGAAATTTGACAGATTGTAGTCTCCTTCGTGTCGCTGGCATGACAGTATTTCCAATGTTAGCCCAAAGCCTCGCCACTTCTATAGTTTAGTAAGTCGTTAGGTAGTTACAAAAATTAATGCATACAACCTTCATGCATGTTATTCAGGAATATTGTCAGTCCGGAAAGTACAGGTGGCGCCTTTTATATCGACCTCTTATGCCAATACGACCTCATTGAAATATTGATGAGGATTTACATTGGAATCCTAGGTCAACTCGTATATTGCAAACACTACACAATGAGTGCAGATAAACAATCCAAATTCTTTGCCTTCCTCAAGTTTTCGAAACAAATCAGTGGCGAAGCAGATTAATCCAAGAACATTCTGGATATTTCCACAGACCATGCGAGATTACCAAGCTTTGCGGGAAGAATTGATAGCGACAGAACAGAGTATTTTGGAGACGATGGAGCAAGAGCGTGTGGTGGAAGCCAGGCTGGCAGATCGCGCCAAGAGACCCGTCGGGGAACACACGAGGGATGAAGTAGATAGGCAACTGAGGGACGAGCTCGCGAGGTTGAGGAACTTCAGCAAGCAGCTGAGGACCAATCTTGAGAGTATCACGTAAGTAGAACGGTATTTGTAGGACATTCGTTTTTATTTACACTAAGCTTCTCTATCTTTACTTATTTATCATAAGTACTTAAATATTATTAAGGTCGCGTTTCGTGTCTGACCGAGTGACAGCGTTGTTCTTCTAAACTGCGAAACGGATTTTGATGCGGTTTTCACTATCATTTAGACAATTTATTCCGGTTTATGTGTACTAATGTATAATTAATTATTATTAAACTTAGGTACATTTAATAAGGAAATCTCGATGTTTTGTCAAGTCGTAAAACTGTCAATCTGAATGATTTTGAAGCATATTGCTAATCCAGTGCTTCATATGTTCGAAAAGATTGTCTGTGCAATAACGAAAATAACGCAATGAATGTTGTTGATATGTCAAAATGAAACCGATTCCTACACTGATATGTTGCCTGAGGTAGCAGCGCGGTGAGGGAGGGGTGTGGTGACGTGATGCGATTGCTCAGTGATTCGTCAATTTGTGACAACTATCACCCCTTCCACACCGCGCTGCTACCTCAGGCAACGTCTCAGTTATGCGGTCGGCCTATAATAGGTATAATAGCAATTTTTACTGAAATGAGGGTTTTCTTAAATGACGTTCACTAGGTGGCAGTACTGAGACGTCAGGTCCGGGCACCTGTCAAGTGCACCTATATTTTCTTTAGTCGTGAGTAAATGGTGTGAATCCGATATCCGTAACGCTTAACTTTGATTGTAATAAGTAATGATCAAACCAACTTTAGTTAATTTTTTAACAGAGAAACTTCAAGGTATCTTAGTCATTATTTCCTTTTTTTCTTAGCACCCTACGGAACCACTTGACGGATTGCATGATTCGCATCGACTGCTGTTCGGCAGACATCCTCCATGTTGTGCTCTTAGACGACGAAAGAATATCCTCAAGACTTGGACAGCCTCCCACGGAGATACCGAAACCACCACCAGTGCCTGCCGATATCCCTGGGCCAAGCCAACCGCAGAAACAGTCACCGAAGCACTCGCGCAAGGAGGAATCTTTACAATCAATTACGGAAGTGGACGAAGAGGATGAACCATACCCTTTGGATCATTAATTTCTTGAAATAGAAAAACAGCGTATTCTGAGAAGTTTTAAAATTTACTTTCAGTGTGTTCACAAATGTTTGAAAGCAATGCACATCTTCTCTTCACTACATCCTAACTAATATAATATAATTTATTTATTATCATTTCAAGACACTAATATTAGTGTAGCCCTGGCTCTTGACCTACGAATTCCTGTATCACAAGAGTCAATATTATAAATGCGAAAGTGGCTTTGTTACGCTAAAGCGGTTGAACGGATTTGGATGAAATTTGGCACATAGGTCGACCATTACCTGGGTTAGGGCATAGGATTATAGGACTTATTATCCCGATATTTCTCCGGGATCGAGACTTATGTGGGTGAAACCACGGGGCGCAGCTGGTAGCAATTATAAAGTCGCTTTTCGCGTGTCTGTATTTTGATGCAGTTTTTACCATCATTTTTTAGAGAATTTATTCCGGAAGGTTTATGTGTACAAGATTAATATTAAACTTGGATATTTATACTAAAGAAATCACGATGTTATGCCAAGTCGTAAAATCTCGCAAAGCAAGGGAGAGTTGCTAGTACGGTCAGCAACAGAAGTAGATTAACACACTTTTACATGTGAAATCAATACCTAGACTCTAAATTATTAGTACACTACTTTTCAGTATTTCATGTAATATAATAATAATGTTCATGTGTTTTTATCATCGGCATTTGAAAACTGTCCATTTTTTTAAAATTCTGTTGAGCATAAATTGTGTTAAAAAAAAACTGAGGTGTAATCGATTTTTGTTGCTGACCGTACACACGGCTAAATACTTAATTATCAAGCTATACATTTCCAGTATAAGCCGACCTCTCATTGTACGGAAAGCTTATACAATGCGAGATCAGCTTATATTTGCTGGAAATGTATACTTAGCTTGATATGTAGCCGTATGTACCTAGATATGGAATAAAACGAGTCACACGGAGAATTTATTTGCAAATGATTTCTAGAAATGTGAAGTGCTCTAGATTTGAGTAGGAATTTCATGCGAAGGTGAGTTTGTTTGTTACGCTTTCACGCTTAAACGGCTGAACGGATTTGGATGGAAATTTGGCACACGGGTAGACCATGACCTGGAGAAGGACATAGGCCAGGTATTTTTCATCATGGATCGCACACGAAGTAGCGGGCAATAGCTAGTTAATTTATAATTTCGCGTGAGCTCGATCGCAGATAATTAATCGGTTAGCGGACGTTAAACGAGACAGTAGAATTTTTATGGTTATGACGTCTACAGACGTCAAGCGTCCGCGAAAGCATTAACCCATTCAATGCGGCGCACGCCGATAGGCGTATTATTTTTTCATACTCAGATTCGGACCACGCCGATCGGCGTGATGTAAAGTCGTTTTATATTTTACCCAAATCTAAAGATATATTAATTGAAGGAGTTACCATCGATTTTAAAATGACACACATCCGTGCCTAACGCCTCACGCAAAAAAAAGTGATGGCACTGAAACGTGCCATCCGCAACGAATCGGTTAACAGCGTTATTGTTGGTTGGATTACCGGATTACCTCTACTTATGAACTGCAACGAGTGTGTAAACGATGCATTACTGCTTATATACCAAAAATTATATTTTTAGTAGATACGATAGGTATTTAATTCTAAAAATCTGCCAAGTGCGAATTGGACTCGCACAAGAATGGTTCCGTACCACCAGATAATATTTAACATTACATATTTAAAAAAAATACTAAACGAAGAATATTTTTCATCTTAAATTTTAACAATCGCAAAGATAATTTCATAATGATACTGTGAATTACAAAGCTATTTTTTGCAGTTGCAGAAAATTGCCCATATTGAAACAAAATAGCTTATGAATCGGCGTTTTTAGATTTTTTTGATTAAATACAGTCAGGTACATGATATACAGAACTTTCAAATTCCTAACTTGTTTAGTTGTTGCGATAGAGCTCGTACAAAATGGTCTAAAACTGACAACTTTTGTAGCCCCCAAATTCTTAATTTTTGAAGATAAAAAAATTAATAAAAATTATATTTGTACTAGAGTACAAATATAATTTTACGAACTAACCGAGACCCACCGACCCGACCCGAGGCCTAGAACTCATCGAGTAGACACGATGAGTTCTAGGTAATGACACCCCACACTGGACACACAGATTGACTGGACAGGTCCACTCAATCTGTGTGGTTCTTTCCTCAAAAGACCATTTCAGACACCAATCTACATGGTCTACACATGATCTGAACAAGATTATGTCTGGACTTTAAAAGAGACTGTGACCTCGTGAGTTTGTTTCGGCCTTTCTTCTGAGAGTAGTCAGATAGGAAACGCCGGCCTCATCTAGTTTAAAAAAAAATGTTTGACGTGTAAAAGTGTTTGTATAAACCTACTTGCAGAAATAAAATCATTTATCATTTATCACATGTCACAGAGTGAGACAAAAAAAAATCAAAATCAAAAGTTTATTGTATTTAATTTTGAACTTTATTTTATTATTTGTTGATAGAGCGGCAATAAAAATACAGAAACTGTGAAAATTTCATGTACCTATTACGGTTCATGAGATACAGCCCGCTGACAGACAGACGGACGGACGGGCGGACAGACGGACTGCGGAGGCTTAGTAAAATAGGATTCCGTGTGGCAACCTTCAGGTGGGTACGGAACCTTAAAAAAGTAAAATTAAATGTAATTATTAATAAATCTAAGTATAGATAATTCTTTTGTTATGGTGTCGTAGTGCTTGATAAAAACAAACGTTTTTTTATCATGTTTATTTTGGAAAAAGAAAACTAACAACTATTTTAACAATATTATCACAAATGCTGAAAATTAAATCGTCCTAATGTAAAAAAAAACATATAATTACATATTTATGTTTTCCAAACAGCAATAATTAGGTATTGTTTTAAATAAATAAAAACATAAAATACTTAGCGATATTTTTACTATTAAATTACAATTAAATGATGAATTGAATAAATTTTTAGTTCTGTTTTTGTAGCATATAGATCTATATTTCCGTATTTATTTGTAGTTTGATATTATATATGAATAAAATATAAATTACTATTACAGTGGTATTAGTTTTATTGAATGAATAACTATGATAAACACGAAGTTACGAGTGACAGGTGCGAAAACAATTTTCAATCATAAAATTGAACACAAAATAGTGCACATATTAGGAACGTCACATTGGTGTAACTTTTCAAAGTAAATCAAATTAGTCTTCACAAGAACTTTCAAGAAAAAAAAACTAAATTTCAAATCAAAATTCTAAAGGACAGTCATTACGTTATTACCTATAAGTACTTACATTTAGGGCGAAAATACACATGCCTGTAGCTGGTACAAAACTATGCAAGTAGCTGGCATGCCATTGTGACATTGAGCAATCAGAAGTGGCATGCCGTGTGCTGTGCAATGCTAGCATACTTTTGTACCAGCTACAGGCATGTGTATTTTCGCCCGTATGCTTAAGTACAGTCACGAGCATAAATACCTAACTGTAAGGTATTTAGACTCGTGACTGTACATTAAATATTAGAAAAACTATTAAATACTCCACTTATTTATAACAGATGTTTGAGACTTTTCGCTTTTATACTTGAACATTTCTATATGTTCTATACCCTTATATGAAAATGCCAAAAATAATATAGAGTAGGAGACTAGAAGGGCTGAAAAAGCGGAAAGTTTCCTGAATCTATTATCTTTAAGTGTTAGTAAACTTTAACATACATTTATTACAAAACGCGCTGTTGGATATTTAACGCTCGTATCCGTGCCGAAAGTTGAAAATCCAACAGCGCATTTTTATTTAGGTGTCGCCTAGTGTTAGTGAAAACGGACTTAGTTCTGCGGGGTTAGATAAGGCTACTAACACCCAAATAGCGGCAGATAGGTCATTCATAGGTAATTCTGTACCTACACAATTTGCCCATTGCCATACATTTTAAGCTACATAATAATGCCATAAATATCTACAGTTTATCAAAATGCTGATGAGATGGATACACTCGGCGCTCAGATCAACAAAAAAAAAAAAAAAAAGAAGATGGAGCGCCGTGAATATCAAAAGTGAAGCCACCTTTTTATCTATGTGTGAATCGAAGGGTTGCCATTTGTTGTTGTTATTTTAATAACAAAACGATGTTATTTCAAGTACTTACAAGTGAAAAGTGATTCCGTGAGACATTTTATGTGATTAACTATTGTTTATATAACTTTTCATTATACAGGAAGGCATAAATCTATTTTTAAAACTATATTAACTAGACGACGACTCGTCACGTTCTAAGAGCGGTGAGCATGGTTTTAGTTGTATGTGTGTGCGTGAGCGTGTATTTTACTTGCAGGAGCACGGTTTTGTGGCTTCACTTTTTTGTTGATCTGAGACTCGACGTCACAAAAATCACACCTATCCGAAAATGTGTTGTCAGAATGTATAGCCATCAACTTGTAAATTATTTTTTTTGAAATTATGTTTAACGACTTTTTATTAACAATCGACTTTTAAATAACATTTCATAAACAACACAAATCATCCGAGCACGAGACGTCTACAAAAATTGTTGTTAAAATACGCTTTACACGGCTCACTAATTGCGCCACCATACAACTGTATAAAACGGCCGAACTCGGTCAAATATGGGTCCTTCGCCATTCAGACTTTGAAGAGAACACACGGGAACAACTTCAGCAAAAAAAAGTAACCCTCAAGATGGATACTACTGCAGACGAAGCCGATCAAGTGATCGCACTACGGCAATCAGGGATGCGGCTGAGTGATGTACCTCTTTAACTGAACTTCTGCCGTTTTTCTGTTCGACGAGTGTTCCAACGGTTCCAGGAGACTGGTGGATATATTCGAAGACGTGAATCTGGGAGACGACGCTGCACATCCAAAAGAAACGATCGCCTCATTGTGTCTACGCAATCGGTTCTTCAATGCAACAACAGCTCCGATCGGCTCGCAGAACTTTTGTGAACATCTCCACGGTTAGGAAAAGGTTACGAGAGAAGAAAATTGCGGGCCAGAGCTGCTGCAGGCCTAAAATTTACTACTCAGCATAGGAGAGACCGGTTACAATTTGCCCGCGATCACGTGATTTGGACAATAGACCAATGGAGGTCTGTGTTCTTCTCAGATGAGACGAGGGTTTGTCTTCTACAACGACAGGCCTAGAAGAGTGTAGGTATAGGAGGCAGGGGGAACGGTTCTCATAATCCGTTAAATTCATAAAAGTGGAGTATAGGGGTGGTTCACGCATGTTCCGGAGTGGTATGTCAATCGACGACAAAACTGTAAACGAAATCTGTGTGTTTCCCGGACTGGAAGTGGGGCAATGGTCGTTGACTGCTAATTAGTACATAACAGAGATCCTGGAAGAGCATGTGGTCCCATATGCGGGTTTTGTTGCCAGTTGGTTCATGTTTATGCATGATTAACCTTTTAACCGCCCGACTTCATATCAGTTGTCGTGCCCCCAGCGCCGGGCAACTTGAATCATTACGATATTTGGTCGTAAATATACGACCCTGGCGAAATGGACACGAAAATATTTGTCGGATTAATCCGTCGTAGGCGGTTAAAGGGTTAACGATCGCTGTCCCATCGCATTAATTTAAGCGACTAATTGTAAGACGTCGGGATCCCAGTTAAGCGGTGGCCGGCGCGAAGTCCAGACCGAACCCTATCGAGCACCTTTGGAACGAAGTTAAATAGCGAGTGCGGGCACAAGATCCAGCTTCTATCAATCTACAAGACCTCCAAGGGAATGGGAGAACATTCCTCAAGAATGCGTAGTTAAGTTAATCAGGTCCATTAGAGAACGCATGGATGCAGTCATCAGGGCAAGGTGAGGACACTAGGTTTAAGGTTAGTTTTAAGAACTTTATTGTAAGTTTGGCTGTTGTAATAAAACTTAATTTCTTCTTCATTCATTCTTGTTTTTTTTATGCCTTGATGTACCTAAATAAAATCCCTCGTTTTTTTCTGAATCCTGATTAAATTGCCTTTCCAATTGTACCTCATATTTATTAGACGGGACTCTTATCGTTGTATAGGGTTAAAAGTAATTTGAAGAGGATTCTTTAAGAGGTGCGATTTTTGTGACGCAGAGTGTATTACAAAGTGATACATGAACAAAATTGAGATAGTTGCTGCCAATATTAATGTTGAAAGTCATTAACAAAAATAGGAATCAGTAATCAAATGGCAGCTGCAAGGAACTGTTTCAGTTAGGCATCGTCCACACCAAACGTATTGTACGCCGCCGACTGTGAGTATGCTCACTGTCAGCCCCAGTGTGCAATGCGCTACTTGTGTTAACAAAAGAGTAGGCTTGTGTAGGTTCACACTGGATGCGTACCTACGCTGACCGGCCGACTATACGTTTGGTCTGAACAATGCCTTAGAATGTTCACCAACTGTATGAATTTAGACTGGCATTACAATTGACTTGGGCAACTGTCCAACCGCCGGGATTTACGAGAAGCGAGTAGAGTCAACAACTAAAAACGAGTTGGCGAGCAGCGAGTGCGCGAGTGCACGTACCACCAAGCATGAGTCACTCAGTCTCGTGTTCTGCCCGCCAAACGAGCGTCGCTGAGCGAGTACACCCTTTGATAGCTCTTGACCTGCGACAAACGAGTACTCGCTGGCGGTGTGAACCGTTGGCGATCAACTATTAATATACGTTTCTTGAGCGAGAAAATCGCTGACAGCGAGCCGCTTCCCCATCGACCGATGGTGGGACAGGTGCCTCAATTGAAAAGAAAAATAGTTAATCATTTTACAATAAGTAATTATAGGATATTTGACTGGAGATCATAATAAAGGTACATTTTGATTAAATCTATGAGTAACAAATTAAAAAATTCCGCAAAATTACTAGTATTAGCTTACCGGCCCGTTCCTGTCCTCTGTCCACAGTACTGAAAAGTTGAATGGGAAAATTTTAGTCCTCCCTGGTTGACTCTGAAGTGCCGTGCTTGACCGACGCGGTGAACGCCTGGAAAGTGGCTTGCCCGGATCGGCCCGTGAACTCATTTTCCCAGCAGTGGGATGAGCCGCTCTGCAGGTTGGTACGGAATAATCTTATCAATACGTCCACCAATATTGCTGAGCGTGCCCGCCTGCTGGCTGTGGGTGGCACAACATAGGCACAGTGCTGGGTGACACAATCTTCCAGCTCGCTACCTGTCTGCGTCTGGGCGCTCCTTGCGCGGCTTCGCATCGCTGCCAATGCGGTAAAGGTGTCGACTGCCTCGGACAACATGGCCTATCCTGCAGTAAGAGCGCTGGCCGGATAGCACGGCATGCCAGCATCAGTGACATCATCCGTCGTGCTCTTGTTCATAGATTATACACTTATACACCGCCAGTGCCAGCTGTTTTAGCACCTCAATGGCTTGGCACGGAACAATGGTTAAAGACCAGACAGAATGATCATAATACCTTGTAAGGTAGGTAGGCCTTTGGTGGGATACAATGTGTGTCGACTTCCTTGCGCCATCCCATCTTCCTGGCACGGCGATCGCGATCTGAGCTGGGGCGGAAAACCTCAAACTGGCCAAATACTCCTTATTGTTTGGGGTTCAAACACTAGGGTTATGGGATCCAAGTACCCACTTGGGCCAAATAAACAGCATTGCAATACAACATGGCAATGTTGCTAGCCTTTTGGGCACTTTTCCTGTTGACAGCAATTTAGACTAATTTTTTGAGCCCTATGATTATTTTCCCTCCTCTTATATACACTTACATATTTAATATTTTTATTATTTTACAATGAAGGCTTTTTTGTAAATATTAACTTAACGTAAATATTACCTTGGAAATTAAAATAAACTCAGACATACTTATTAAAATAAGTAAATACAAGTACTGGTACTATTTTACTAAGGATAAATAAAGATGAATATTTGAAGCCCATAATTATGATGTATATTGCAAACAGCAAACAATTTACTTGAATAATGCCTATTAATTTTATTATAATTTCTCCTTGTCTTGATCAACAAGTGTGAATTTATTTGTATTCACATTTAACTCCATTTCAATTAAACTGAAAGAACCAGCAGTTGTATTCAATAAAAAGAAAAAGAAAACATAATTAATTAAATTAACTACAGTAAAATAGTTCAAATTTCTTATGTAGTGATATATTTCAGTGCATTGTAACAAATCTTAATAATAACAAAACAATGTCCAGTTTTCAAATTAGTTAATGAAAAAATTATGAAAAATATTAACAGGAAAATTAACAGAACTGAAAATAATACTCATTGAACCCAACTAACTAGCCATGCCCACGACGGTAGCAAGGGGGGCGTTTTCCTATAAACCAAACTGATTCAAATGTGCCTCGCTGTGCACGTGGCTCTCAATACTCTGAGCGTTGCAGGTCACTTCCATCTGGCATTTATTACAATATGCAAAGTTCTCATGCTCATTTGCCAAGTAAGACTCAATAGAAACCTCCTGATTCTCAATCAGATCTTCAATCTCAGAGAACCACTCCATATGCTGCTCATCATCGTCAATGTGGCTGAGAACACTCTGTACTGTGTTATCAATGTATGCATCACAGACTTTGCACCAGACTTCATCTTCATTGTCTACTGGAAATATGCCATTGAGGGGTTTTAGTCGCATGGTGATGTTGGCTCGATGGTTGATGTGGTTGACGTGCTCCTCGATGCTCTGCAGGGAGCAGTTGACGCTGCTGTTGCACACCTCACAGAAAACCTCGTCTTTTTCGCAGGACAGGAAGTCGTCTAGAGTGATGAACTCACCGTCGACGAGGTCGTCCATAGCCGCCATCCAGTTCGCATGGTCATCGCTCTCGATGTGCTTCGTAACAGACTCATCGTCGGGCAGGTTTCGGTTGCATGGTTTGCAGTGGAGTATGTCGTTACTAAAATATATGCCGTTCTCGTTCATCAGCTCTATGTTTTCCTTGTGTTTGGCACCGTTTGTGTGTTGCTCGATGCATTTACTCGCCTTCGGAATATAAACCCCACAAAATACGCAACGTACTCGCGTCTTTGAGCAGGCGACCACCCCGTACAACAAACCCGTTTTCATTTTAACTTATTACAATTGTTACGTTAGTTACACTAATAACGATTTATATTAGCAGCGGATTGTGGTTTAAAATGAGTAACTTGAAATTTCGCGATATTTTTTGGGATTGAGTTGACAGTTTGACAAGTGATATTTTAAAGTTTTTTTTTCGTCTGTACGACAGAAGATCGATGATGAATGACAGGATAGAATATTTTTGAAATGGCAACATTTCCCCCACGGTGGCACTTGCGAGTTGACAAAACTAGTTTTCAATAAAATTTCTTCTCAATAATAATACGAAATTAATCATTAGGAGTCATAGCATTTAGGAAGCCTTTGTACTTATTTTTTACACTTTAAGTTATCAAAATTCAATTTATTATTATTTTATAAAAAGCAATTTTATTATACATAAATAAAGACAAACTTTTTAGCTCTTGCAACTTGTGTCAATACTGTTCCAAAAATCCCTGAGCGTTATCTCGCTCGTGAAGATACATTTTATAAGAGAAGCACTGCATTGCTGGGAACTTGTCTAGATGAATTTGATTCATGTACCTATATATTATTTTACATATTTTAATTCACCATTTAAAGTAGGTAATTTCTACTTTTACATGTTCTTTTCAAAGGGTTGATAGACGCCCGAGCAATGGATAGCTTTGCCATTACTATACTCTATGGCTTTGCCGCTAAGTACTGACTATTATATTTCCATCTTCAGAAAAAGTAAAATGGTATTGGTTTCAAGGTACCTATAATATACTTTAGTAAGTATCTATTATTGTAAAAGAAGAATAAGATGAACAGAGAACAAATAAACACCAATATATCATATTAAAACATTTATTTACTGTAAATAAAGTTGTGCAAGTAATATTTAAATATTATAATATTTTTATTCCTTATTCATAGTACTCTTAATGTGCTGTTTACCCCTAATATGTCTATCCAAGTTATCAATATTGCATGGCACTTCAATTCCACACTGCTTACACAAAGCCTTATCTTCCTTGGGGTCATGTAAGAATTTCTCAATACTTATATTTTGATCTTTGATCAACAGGTGTATTTTATGTAGATTTTTTAAATGCCCAGGGTCTTCATCAACATGCTCAAATATGACTTCTATAAAATTTTCAAAGTAGACTTGGCAAATTTTGCACCAGAGATCTTCACTGTTGTCCTCTACTGAGAATATTGCGTTTAATGGTTGAACAGCTATGGCTCGAGCTCTTTTGTGTCTTGCAGATTCAATGTGAGATTTGATTGCTTCTTGATTAAAGTCTACCCAGCGGTCACAGGCCAAACAGTTGGCTAAAGAGCCAGTTTTAGATATATTCTCCGGCAACACAAGCAATCCTCCATCCTTATCAATTATTTTATTCACAACACTCATTTTGTCTTTGTGATGAGAGCTGTCTATATGGTTTAATACTTCTGTTACATCAGAAACTTGATTGCACAAATGACAGCTTATTTTTTTACCATTGACCACAATATTGTTCTGAATCATAAGCCTTTGCATGTACATATTTGAATGTTCTGTGTCGTTTATATGATCTTCAATGATTAAATCACTATCAGAAATAAATATTTTACACAATCCACATTTAGTTTTACCACTTCTGTCTATTATGATGTCAGTATGGTATGCCATTGTAGTATATTAATTATCAAGTCTGCTATACGAATACAAAGTCACACAATAGCACATAACACACAATACGATATGAGTGAAATTATGCGCAGACGCAATTTATTGTTTATTAGAAGCACAAGATAAAATGATATCAATATTATTGACTGTCACAGACTACATCATTCTCATTCATTACAAACACAGACTAAGTCAAAGAGTAGTAACTATTGACTAAGTAATTACCAGTAATTACAATTTGCTGTATTCATTTTTTTTTTTTTTTTTTTTTTTTTTTGGCTTCGCACGGTTTGTGCATTTAGCCAATGTCACGTTTAGATGAAACGGAATTAAAAAGATTAATTAAAACGGGATTTAGAGTAGGACGATATAGGATCCGTATTTACTAATGTGATGATACCATGATGATTAATGAGCAAATTACAATGACGAAAGATTATAACTTAATATTATTTAAAGTAATAAATGAGACTATACATTTATATACAGGAAAGTTATTTGTACAAAGTAAAGCAAGTATAGAGGTAGGAAAAGGAGTACGAAGGGACAAGAGGTTACTGAGAAAGGAAGAACGGTCATATAGGGGACAGGAGAAAAAAATATGATTTAAGTCGCCTACCTCTGTGCCACACAAGCAAATAGGGTCGTCTATGATATTCAGTTTGGCAAGATGGGATGGACAGCAAACATGACCAAGTCTCATCCGTATTAGAATGGAGGTCTCCATCTTGCCAAACTTTGCCCTGCCAAACCACGGTTTTTCCGGAACGTTGGGTTGAATAGTAGAAAAATAACGGCCCTTCAATTTGCTTCCGACATCCCAAGCTACCTTCCAGGTATCCCGAAGAAAAGTCTTTGGTAACTTCACCAGGTCGATATTAAAATTTATATATGGAACTAAGTCCCCACACTGCACCGCATCACCGGCAAGTGTGTCAGCCATTTCATTGCCATGGATCCCAGCATGGGCCGGAATCCACGCAAATTGCAGTGTATTGCCCTCAGAGATGGTTCTGAAGGCTAATTCCCTTATTAAGTAAATGACAGGAAACTGCGATTGCGAATTGTGTTCAAAAGGGGATTTGTTGATGGCCAGAAGAGCACTTTGTGAATCAGTAAAAATAATGGTTTTTTTGAGTTTTAAAACACGAGTGTATTCTATGGCTTTTAAGATGCCGAAACATTCCCCCGTAAAGACGGAAGTTTCCGGGGGCAGTTTTATTTTTTGTACAATATTGTATTGAGAATGGTAAGTACCTATCCCAACACAACCCGTTGGAGAACGCTTGGCAGCATCCGTAAATACATGATGGTACTGTAAGTGTTCAGCCAGAAAATGATTAAAACTTAAATGACAATCGGGATCTGATTTACTAACACAGTATTTAATGGTGGGGCTGAATTGTAAACTCTCATAACTACTGCTAAATAAGGGAAGTTTATTGGAACGGTGAATAGGAGAAGAAAGAGAAAGGAATTTTTTATAGCTTATGACTAAGCATGGAGCACGTTTATGGGTCCAGTAATCTAAAGATTCAATCTGCGACACTAAAGTGTCCAGTTTAGGAATGAGAGGATGGGTTGAGAACTGAAGAATCCGGAACAAATATTTGTCAGATAGGAATTGTCTTCTAAGATATAAAGGAGCTTCCCCGCATTCGACTTGGAGTGCATTAATGGGACTAGACTTCATGGCACCCGAAATAATGCGTAACGCTTTAGACTGGATGCGGTCCAATTTTTTAAAAGCCATAACACTACCAGGTTCTAGAACAAACAATCCATAATCCAGAGTGCTTCTGATGATTGCGTTGTAAATTAGTTTCAAAGAAAATGGATGTGCACCCCACCACACACCAGACAGGCATCTAAGCATGTTTAGGTGATTTTCACATTTGTTAACAATATAATCGCAATGAGGGACACTACTTAGTTTACAGTCAAGTATTATGCCTAGATATCTGAATTTATCTTTAACTGGAATAGGTGTTTCCTTATAAAAGAGGTTTAATAAGGGAATATTTCTCTTCCGGGTGAATAAAACAGCAGCGCTTTTAGACGAGGATAAATCCAGACCGTTTAGATGTAACCATGACTCCAAAGTAGATAAAGCAGAATTGATAGCATAGCTAGCTTGTTCAACAGATTGGCTTGAAGAATATAATAATAAATCGTCGGCATATTGAAGAACTTTAACATGGTTAGTTAAGGACGAGTCTAAATCAAAAGTGTAAATATTGTATAGAATGGGACTGAGCACAGATCCCTGTGGAAGACCTCTCCATACTAGATGAGATACCTCATGACCTCCTATTATCATGATAACAGAGCGTTCAGTCAGGATTTTAATAATAAAATTCGACAAATTCAAAGGAACTTGCAAGGCTTTTAATTTATTTTGTAAAACTGATAATACAACATTATCATAGGCTGCATTAACATCAAGGAAAACTGCAATAGTGGAATGGTTGTTAGAGAAGGATAACCGAATATCGGATGTTAAGATACTTAAACAGTCAGTTGTACTTTTACCTTTTCTAAAGCCATATTGAGATTCTGCCAAAAGACCCTTACTTTCAACATACCATTCTAGGCGATTTTTAATTAAGTGTTCCGCTAATTTCATCAAAATTGAAGACAAGACTATGGGACGGTATGAAGAAGCGTCAGATGGAGTTTTATTTGGTTTAAGAAATGGCAACACCATTTGACGTTTCCATTTAGCAGGGATGTTTCCTGTAGTCATGATAGAATTGATAAGTTCTAAATAATAACTGAGGAAGTCATCATTTAAGTTAGCAAAAAAGGAATACGGGATGCCATCAATGCCTGGTGCAGAATCCCTAGTTTTATGAATAACACCCTTTAATTCAGTAAGAGTGAATGGAAGATCTAGCGTTGTACGGGTGTCTTGGTTATTGGGTACGAGAGACAGGTTGTGGTTAATAACCTCCTCCGGAACCCAAGGTGGAGCTAATTTATCTAAGAATTCACTGGCTAGAGAGTCAGGAATAGGAGAAGGGTTGTTATAAATGGACCTAAATCTACGAATATTGCGCCAGACAATCGTTGGATGAGTATTCGGTGAAATTGATGAGCAAAAGTTGCGCCAAGATTCAAATTTTTTCTTCTTAAACAGTTTATAAGTTTTATTAATTAGGTTAGTAACGATTTCAAAATTAATGTCAGACATATCAAGGTTATAATTGTATTCAGCCTCTTTGCGTTTGTTAATCAATTCTGTGCACTCAGAGTCCCACCATGGAGGCGAGGGAATTGTACTAATATTGTTATTTTTTACAGGAAAAACTTCATCTGCAGCTGCAATTAATATAAGTGCTAAAGCTTCAGCACAACTATTTTCATTGCCGTTAGAAATAACAGGCAAGGAGTAAAGATTTCTGTCAACAATGTTTCTAAATTTGTCCCAGTCATTATTATTTCTATTAGGTAGTTTATGCTTTAAATTTGATCTTCTTAATGATGCATTTGGTTTGGAAAGAGGATAAGAGATAACTATTGGAAAATGGTCACTACCATAAGTAGAGGTTAGAGTGTGCCAAGTTAATGAAGAGGCTAAGTTTGGAGAACAGATAGAAAGGTCGATTGCACTTTGGTTTTGATTGGGATCTGAACGACGTGTGGCAGCTCCTGAGTTCAAGATGCATAAGTTATGTGAGTCTATTGTATCTAGTAATTCATCGCCATAACAATTAGAAGTTGAACAACCCCATGATTGATGATGGCAGTTAAAGTCCCCCATTATTAAGAATGGCTTTGGAAGAAAAGAAAAGAGATTATTCATCTCTTGAAGAACAGAAGAAGAAGGGTGAGGAATGTAGATAGAAACAAGACAAGTATGGTGCACTTTAATAGCTACTATTGAAATTTCCTCACTATGAGGAGGTAATGTAATAGTAGAGAAAGGGATAGAATTCTTGATAAGTATAGCTACTCCACCATACCCATCAGATCTATCCTCTCTAATGGTTAAATAACCATTAATTTTAAAAATATGATTAGATTTGAGCCAAGTCTCTGCTAAGGCAAATGCAAATGGCTCATATTTGTTTAAAAGATATATAACATCACTTTTTTTGTTTACTAGACTGCGGCAGTTCCACTGGATTATTTTGGATGTGTTGTCCATTATGAATGGATTGAGATAAGTTGAAAGATGGGGCAACGTTGGACGGTGAAATGTTGAACTGAGAGAGGAGATTGTGTAAAGCAGATAGGAAATCATTTATGGAAAAGTTTGTGTCACTTTTTTCATTATTATGATTATTAGAAAAAGCACAACCGTTTGATGGTTGGGGAATGTTGAAATCTTTAATAATGGCATTGTGAGCTTCTTTATTATATCCTTGTATAGATTTAGGAGGGGAGCGTGGTTTGAGGAAGACGGTCTTTTTATAGCTACTTGAAGTAGGCATTCTATTAGGTGAAGAGATTGATGGAGTATCTGCAAAGTTTTTGGAAGGAGAAGATAAAAGTGTATCAGCATACGATTTAGTTACTGGGGGATGTAATTTTGCAGCCTCAGCATAAGACACTGAGCTTTGTGCCATGTAAGTTTTAATTAATTTTTGTCTAGAGAATTCTGGGCAAGACTTATTAGTAGCATAGTGAAAACCGGAACAAAGGCAGCAAGATGCACTTTCTTGTTCTCTTTCACAACTGTCCCCAGTGTGGCCTTGACCACATTTATAACAACGAGGTTTGGACCTACACTGAATTTTAGTGTGGCCAAAATGACAGCAATTGAAACACTGTATAGTAGGGAAAATATATAAATCTACAGGTAATGCATTATAGCACATGAAAATTCTTTTCGGGAGAACCTGCCCATCAAATGTAATAACTATGGATTGGGATGGTTTCCAAATGGTTGTACCATCAACTGTGGTTTTGAAATTAAGGCGTCTGACTTTTAAAATTGGACCACAACCAATTGGTACCGTTATATTATCAATAACTTCCTCCGGAGACCATTCCGCAGGAACACCACGTACTAAACCCATTCTAGTGACATTAAAAGTTGGTATAAAAGCTTTATAATTATATGTTTTAAGACTACTATGTGTAATAAAGGAATTTGCGTCCAGGAAATTGGAAAAAGAAAGAGCAATTTTATTACGCCCTATTTTTTTAACGCTACCGTTAATTACATTTTGGAAGGCATTGTGTTTTAAGAACTTGCCAAATGTGATTGGGTGCAGTGTCGTTCCATCATCTGGTGAAATTGTATTTTTATGAACATGAATGACAAAAGGCGCGCTGTCCGTTTTGCCGTATGTTATTCGGCCTATCTGGGTGGGAACAACTGTGGATGGAGCAGGAATATCAGGCATTTTGTTGGGCATTTGATTCGCGACGATTATTTCAGTGCAGTTGGGCTCTGATGACTGAGTAGCTTCTACTGTAGACTCCGTGCAACCACAACCCGAAGACACGGAACCGTGGTTTTTACGGGTACGGCGGCGCTTATTGCAATGCTTGCAAACTTGTACACGGCTTCTCTTTAGGTGGCGAGCCGAAGACGACCCATCGGTATCCATGCCCGATTCATTCGAACACACAGTTACAAAATTGCCTGCCGGGGGAACAGAGTCCCCCGGGTCAGGCGGATCATTCATCTCGTGCACTCTAAATAACTAAGAAAACTTACCACTACCGAAGAATATATACAAAAACTAAACTAGTAAAAGAAAATAGAACACTAAAAACTACGAATACTGATCTTATGATACAGGATTTTTCAATTTAAAATTTTATATCAAACAGGACGCGTCCGCCAAGTTCAAGGTTTCCCGCCGAAAAAACGCTGTATTCATTTACAAAATATTTTTTTTTAATAATTATTTATTCATGACCATAGATACAAGTCTTTCAGTCAGACATGGACTATAAAAAAAATTGTATAGGTCCATGCAGTTAGATACATAGATGGATTTTGAACGTGTTTTGAACGTGGAACAAATTCAGTGATTAATCATCGTTGCTGCAATGAGCCAAATAAAGTGAATTAGCATTCACTTTTCTTGATTATTCATTAATTTTATTTACTTTCTTCATGATTTAAATTGTTGTAAGTGACGCAAACTTCTTCGCTGAGAAAAAAATCTCTTAATCTTTACAGTCTGTGATAGAAATCATTCGTATCATAGACTATGTTGCGTTTCGAATTGTTTGTGAACCAGTTTATTAAGCATTTCAGGTACTACTTCTAACTCATGTCTCGTTACTGAAATTGTTTTGCTGTCTCTATCCAACACAAATGACAACTAAAATGTAAACTTCTGTTTATGTTCGTATGTCGGTTTTTCAGGATCTTGAAAGGTATCGGTATTCCGGGTGTTAGTAAATTATTTATTACAAGCGATTATTGAATTAATTAACGTGTGAAATAAGAACCGTGAAGATGTCTCAAGACTCTGAAACTGAAGCTGATATTGTGGAGAATGTAGCAGAACTAATGGACAGCTTATTGGTAAGTAAAGAAACATGTTGATCATTTATTTTACCGCTTTGCTCTTAATATGGATTTTCGGAATTACGGCACATCTGGTAGAACTAAAATCACTTTTACAACACTATAATACCTAAACACAAATTACCTCGAAATTAGTAAAAGTTATTATTGAGGTTTCAATACAATTTTATTTTTTGCAGAAAGAGCTTCAAGATCTCTATTCTTATAGGGATTTGTTTTTTGAAAACCATCCCATTGAATTGGCCACAGAAAAGAACAAGCGTGTAGAAGAAAAGAAAGAAGTATTGATTGAGAAATTTGAGTCAATTGATGGTAAGAAACCCTAGATTTCATTTTAATTGGATTGCAAACAAGTTCATTTAATTATGTCACTAACACATGACATCACGCCTGTGTTCACCGAAGGAATAGGCAGAAGTGTACTTTTAGTACACCCATATTTCGCCAGTTAAAATATGTGTTACAATAATAATTTTGTTGACTATTGTTGCTAATGAAATGAAATTGTTTATTCTGTAAATAGGGTATCGGAATCACTTTTACATGTTATTAAAAAAATAAGGTAGGTGGAGTCGACATTACTTATCTGACCACCCTTGAGAAGAAATGGTGAAACAAACTCAGAGGTCAGTCTGTTTTAAAGTCCAGACATAATCTTGGTAATGTGAGGACCATAATGTAGATCCGTGCCTGAAAAGGTCTTTTGAGGAAAAACATACATACATAAATTCACGCCTTCTTCCCATGGGGGTAGGCAGAAACTACAGAACGCCACCTGCTACGATCCTTACATACTCCTTTTGTCTCGTTTACATTCATACATCTGGTCATACACGCACGCTGGTTGCGAGTACTACGCACCTGACCTTGAGGAAAAAATTACACAAATTTGAATGGACCTGTACAGTCAGTGCCAGCTTTTGTCAGTAATTGTGTAGCTCAACTCGGGACTTAAGGAGCTCAACGACTCGACAATCAATAACAAAGAAAGGACATTTGGGTTGGCAGCATAAAGTACTCAAAATGCCACCACCATCATCAAAACTATCTGAGAAAGAAAAAAAGAAAATTAAGATTAAAATGCTGTCTGGCATATCTATCGTTTTTTTCATATCATATCTATTGTTTTTTTTGTGTGCTTGGCAGTCTTATTGGGTTTTTACACTAGGAAATAGCTGAGCGAGTATCCATTAATACTATGATTTGTAACCAATACTAGCAAACTTGGTGGCTGTAATCATCAACACAAAACTTTCAGTGGACTCACAAATCCCGTTCGCTCACCGTGCCAAGTTCCTATACATGAAAGGTCGATGCTACAACATATGTCCCACTTATGATGCTAGAGCCACGCAGTGTCTCAGCAAGGCAGTCAAACTTAACCCACATCTCATAGATGCCTGGAACGAACTGGGTGAATGCTACTGGAAGAATATGAATGTTAAGGAGGCAAAGGCAAGCTTTGAGGGGGCATTGAAACATGTAAGTTGTAATTGAAAACTGAAAAGGTTTATTTATTTGTTAAAAACTTATTTATAAAAAAAAAAACAACAAAAACACTACAAAGTGAAAAATTACTTTAATTTCGGAAGTTGGTGTCTTTGGATTAGTATTTTCGTTTTTGCCACCAACTTCTGAAATTAAAGTTATTTTCCACTTTGTAGTGTTTTTTTGGAAGTCAGTTGTTTTTTAATTTTTATAAATGAGTTTTATTTTCCACTTTTTAGTTGTGGTACCTACCCCACCCAAATTCGTATACCACTACTTGCTAAGTAAATAACAGTGACAGGAAGTTATTGTAACATCATCAACATACACTAAATGGAAAATAATACGTATTATTGAAGCTAACTCTAAAACCACTCATCAGAATTTGACCAAATTTATATGCGACTACAGGAGTATATCTTTTCAAATACAAACTTTGCAAATAGGCAAATATATGTTGCGCTAAGCCGTGTCAGATGTTTGGAAGGCTTAGTTTTGTCAGGTTTGGATGCCGCCAACAAATTATTAAATCAACCACACAAAGACAGATCGTTAACGAAATTTACATTCTGACAATCAAGGCCACACATAACATACCTCACGTAGCGCAATTTGAAGCATATTACCATTAAAATAATTTACAGTCAGAATGCATCTCATGACAATTCCAATAAACCCAAACACGGCTAGGATACATTGTTTTATTAAGGAGTTCCGGTGCCTACTTTCCGGCTTCATCATCAGATCAGTTCGATGGTACCATTTTCATCAGAACTATTTATTTAAATTTGCTTCGTTATAGTTGCTTAACTATCATAGTCGAGGTATCTTATCGCCACCCGTGAAGTACTTATCATTGAGGTGTTCCCGTGGCCATCTGTGGTCTTCTTCGTCAGTTCCACTTCGCCAAATGATACTTTCTGATTGCAAATGCTTGACTTGTTGATGAAAATACCAAAATCGCTATGTGTTTGCCTATATGTGAGAAGTTCCCTCAATGCCGTATGGATTCTATCATCAGAATAGGATTTTGATAAAAATGGGACCAATCTGTCCAGTCCAGTATGTCCTTACAAATATAAAAAGAATTTTCCAAATATTATAAACAACGGAGTACTAAAGTAACATACATTAAAAAAAAAACAAGAAACATACAATCGAATTGAGAACCTCCTCCCTTTTTGAAGTCGGTTAAAAAGTATGCACAAAATTACAGACATTAAGATTTGCTGTTGCTGCAATAATTTCTAGACATGTCTGAAACTTCTGCTGAGCTGAATACTTGATTAGAAAAAATTCATTTCTAATGGATTATTCCTATTTGTATTGTGTTATCACTTCTTGATTATTGCAATTGCTGCTGTGTGTATGATTTACGAATCACATAAAACCGTATAAATTCACCAGATAGGTTGCTTAAAAAAAAACATTTTCTCTCTAGGAACGCAACCGCTTATCCCTTCGTTGCCTCTCAATCATCCTACGTCAAGAGAGTGGCGACAAAAAGCGTTCAGAAGCACATCCAGCCATTTTGAAAAGCGTAGAGCTGGCCAGAGAGGCTGTGGCCCAAGATATTAAAGATGGTGTGTCATGGACTGTTCTGGGGAATGCATACCTTTGCCAGTTTTTCATGGTGGCTCAGGATCCTGATACGTTGAAGCAATCTATGAAAGCTTATAGGCAGGCGGCATTGGACCCTATAGCTAAGGGACAACCTGATTTATACTACAATAAGGGAATTGTAAGTTTATAATATTTATTAACTAACTCTTTTATATTTATGGTGTACATAATATAGAGTATTCTATCTACCTCGTATCTAACATTTATCCGCCATCCATGTATGTACTCATATTTTTCAGGCACTAAAGTACTCAGAATTCTACGACGAAGCCCTACAAAATTTCAAGTATGCGAGCCGCTTGGACCCGCCGTGGGAGCCGCCGAAGCAGGAGCACACACGACTGATGACATTCGTCAGTTCAGCACATGGGCTCGTCAAAACACGCGGGAAACTGAAGGGCAAGCGACTGGCTACTATGGTGCAGGTTAGTATATCCATCTGCCTCTGCCATCTTCTACCAGTCAACCTGCGAAAGAGTATGATGCGTTTGAAAGAAAAAGAAAAGAAAGAAAGAAAAATTGTTTATTCTGCACAAACAAGACTTATATTATAATCTACTAGTTTCCGCCCGCGACTTCGTCCGCGTGAAATATTCTTGTTCCCCCGACCCACCCCGTCGCATCGCATCGCCTGCCCGCGCTGTTACTTCGTTTTCGCTTAGCGCTCGTTCTTCCTTTTTTTTTTGTTTTTGCTCGGCTTCTAAGGGTCCTAGCGTAATGTTACATACTCCTTCCTCAAGAATTGGGCTTTATAATGCAAAAAGAATTTTTCAAATCCGACTGGAAGTGACAGAGATTAGCGCGTTTAAAGAGTCAATAAAAATAAAATGTGTAAGTAACTAATAGACTAAGCGCATTTTTCTTACTTTAAGCATTTCTGTACCTACCCGTCGTAATTTCTAAACAAAAGGTCCAATTTAAATAATTTAAAAAGGAATTTACATGTACTTAATCAGCCTTGATTATGAAACTATTTATTTGTATAAGGATTAATACCATGTTCATGAAAACACCTTCGCAAATAATGCATTATTTTATAACAAACTTGATTACCATTAAAAAAGTTATAGTGAGCCAACCTTAAAAGGTAGACATATTATGCTATCGCGGACTTTTTTTTAGAACTTTGTACTCTTACAATTGTTGTAATTGTTCCTCTGAACAATTCTGTCATACATGATTTTTGCGTACCTTTAAAGCTGACCATTTCATGAAATACAAATACAACCGTTTCATGAAATGGTCGAACACTTCATGTAATGATCATTTCTAAGATCTAGCCACGACACATGCATGACGCTATTGTACATGTAAACTCCTTTTTTAAATTATTCGAATCGCACCTTTCGTTTAGAAATTACGATGGGTATAAAAATGCTTAGAGTAAGAAAAATGCGCTTAGTCACCTACACATTTTATTTTTTATTGACTGTTTGAACGCGCTAATCCCTGTCACTGCCAGTCGGATTTGAAAAATTCTTTTTGCATTTTATAGCCCAATTCTTGAGAAAGGCTATAGGGTATGTAACATTACGCTAGGACCCTTAGAAGCCGAGCAAAAACAAAAAAAGTAAGAACGAGCGCTAAGCGAAAACGAAGTAACAGCGCGGGCAGGCAATGCGATGCGACGGGGTGGGTAGGGGGAACCATAAATTTCACGTGGACGAAAAACTTTGGCTGTCTGTTTGTTCCGGCTAATCTCAAAAACGGCTGTACCGATTTTAACGCGACTTTCACTGCCAGATAGCTGATGTTACGGGAAGTAACTTAGGCTAATTTGGTTTTAGAAAAATAATTAGGGTTCCGCGTAAAATTATTAAAGCCCATGAAATTGTGAACAAAAAGTCGGATTTGAAAAATTATTTTTGCATTTGGTAGCCCAATTCTTGAGGATGGTTATAGGCTATTTAACGTCACGCTACGACCCTTAGGAGCCGAGTAAAAAGAAAAAAAATCCGAAAGAACGCTAAGCGAAAACGAAGTAATAGTGCGGGCGGAAATACGAATAATGCAACGCGGCGGGTCGGGGGACGAGGGAGTTTTATTAAAATGTGGCTGTTATTTTAGTATATTTGTGTATCTTACGACTTCCACGCGAACGAAGTCGCGGGGCACAGCTAGTTTATAATGTAATACAATGAAGCCAAAAGTCTCGTATTCGACTATTGGAACGAAGTCCTTAACGCGACTTGCGGTAGGAGTTGACAGGTAGAAATCGTCACGTAAGGAAAAAGAGTTATGCTCCCGCCATGCGACTCTCTCTCTCTCTCCCTCACTCTCTCTGTCTCTTTCTATTATATATACGAGTATGTGTGTGCGTGCGAGTATCAATTACTAATCCGTGACTTCTTCACGGATAATTATTTGTTTTCACCAACAAATTCTTAAGATTCTAGAAAGAGAGAGAATTCTAGAAATACTGGAATTGAATAAATCCAAATCATATTCACTAGACAGTTTATTAAAAAGTCGGCTCAATTCACACCGAAATGACAGCGGCCGGCAGCGGCGCGGGGAGCACTTTCAGTGCGAAATAATTTTAAACTTTATCTACCTATACTTAAAGACTAGTATCGCTTGAAAAGCTTGAAAAGGTCGTGCGGCCGCGCGCGGCTGCCCGCGGTGCCGTGAGCGGCCTCGAGGCGACGCGCGTCTTGTCAGCCTGGGCGCCGCGGGCAGCTTCTTCCATAAGTCATGGACCCACATATCCCTTATTCTTTTTTGTTCCTTGTTCTTCTTCAGACAGAAGTGCTATAATGAACAATTGCATCATTTTCACTCCACGCATTTCCTTGCCGGATGTAGAAACTAGACTGGTCAAGAGAAGACTCGGCGTGTGGTGGCCACCCCGCTCTGCCGGCCGCTGCCATAATCGTCGCGTTGCTGCCGACCGCTGCTGTCCCGGTGTAATTTGAGCCTTCTGCTCACACGGATTAGAAACGAATTCTAACTTACGTAATAAATATTATAAATTAAAGTCGCTTTTCGTGTCTGTCTGTGTGGCCGCGTTGTTTTTATAAACTATGCAACGGATTTTGATGCGGTTTTCACCATCATTTAGAGAATTTATGTGTATAATACATTATTAGTAAACTTACACAATAATAAGAAATCTCGATGTTTTGTCAAATCGTAAAAATCTTGTGCGAAGCAAGGGTGGGTCGCTAGTAAGATATTTATTTATTTATTTAATACTTCACGCACAGAAATGTACAGAGGCAGAGAATGTACAAAGATAATAGAAACAAAAAGCGAATGAAATATGAATGAATGATGTTCTTTGTTAAGAATGACTTCCAGTTTAGACAAGGTCCATGGTGTAGGAAAAAAATTAACTTCCTCTAACGTCAAGGTTTATTTGAAATAATAATAACACAAAAGACTCAGAAATGAAATTGTTTATTCTGTAAATAGGATATCGGAATCACTTTTACACGTCATATTAAAAAAGAAATTAAGCTAGATGGAGTCAACATTTTCTATCTGCCTACCCCTGAGAAGAAATGGCGAAACAAACTCAGGGGTCTCTTTTAAAGTCCAGACATAATCTTGATCAAATCATGTGAGGACCATGTAGATCCGTGTCTGAAATGGTCTTTTGAGGAAAGAACCACACAAATTTGAATGAACCTGTCCAGTCAGTGCAAGCATTAAAATTTGTCAGTAATCGTGTAGCTCAACTTAGGAGTCAGTTCCTTCACTCCCAGTTTCTAATAAAGTCGCTACTACTGGCTAATCGACATGCAAGCCAACTGTATTTAAAAATTGACATACACAAATCGCAACATACAAGATTATGAACTAACCAACCCCCTTCCCCAGTCCATAGACAAGAAGATGCTGGGGCTCTACGGCGAAGGCCTCCACTCTTTCGCCGACCGCCGCGAGGTGGCGCTGGAACGCACTCGCCTCGATGCCTTGCAAGAGGGGCCCAATGAAGCCAAGGTTATCCTGGGCAAAGTCGTCGGCTCTATACACAACGATAATGCAGTACCATTGTAAGTCTCTATTCCTTTTTACGTACTGCCTTTTTAGAAGATTTTACAGGCCTTCAAATGGAAATGGATGGTCTTCACTAAGGTTTTGAATGCAATACGTAGAAAAGTTTAGTATTTAAGCAGATACTTTTGAAAACTTTTGTCTTTGTGCTAAAATACGGATGATGACCAAAACATTATTTTTTGTCTGTCGTTATTTTAAAAAAAATATTGGACCTATTTTTATATTTTTTTGTAATCAAAAATTACGACGCTACATTGAAATAAAATGTGCCATGACGTCACGTCTAGATTTTATATTTAGTTGTGACGTAGCTAGCCCCCACTCCCCAACTTTGCGTTTTATCTAAGTATTTTTTTATTAATATGATAAAGCAAAAAATACGTGTCTAATATTTTTTTATTATCTGACTAACGGACTGAATAGAATTTCTTTTTTATTCTCAGGCATCATTCCTATTAGTAAGTCTTTGACATGGGTCCTCTTATTTATAAAACACACAATAAATAATTCATATTTTTACAGAACAAGTGTTAGAATGTTCATTTCTTTCCTGCACACATAGCATTACCATCATAGAAACGGGTTTTGTCGACGGAAGAATAGACAAAATGATACTTCGCCATGATTAGACGTTAGAAATCTTTCTACAAGCAGTTACCGTTTCTATGGTGGTCATGCGCGCGTGCTGCATACAGTCTCTTTTGTGGTGTGTATACATTTATGACTTCTGCTACTAATACTAAATCATTGCATTATTACATTCAAGATTTTATTCAAACAGTACATGTTCCAAAACGAATGTCATTAATACTGATGACGATCATAAAGTTGTGGTGTGATAAGCACAGAAGGATTAAAAAATAAAAATAAATCGCGTTTATTTCACACAAACGTTGACGTTTTAATTCTGTATTTTAGCTAGCTTCTTTTTCATGTACTTTGTCACCTATTAATAAACCATTCCATTTTTATATAAAATCATTGTACGTACTTATGTATAGCGTGATTTCGATTTAGGCCATGCTAAAAAGTCACTTAGATCCTGTACAGGCCCAAGATGGCAGGGCTAGTTCGTAGGTTTGCTAGAGAGTGGTGTGGAGTAGTGGTCGTGTTCTATGGGTGTACATACACTACATCAATCCAAATTAGCGATCGGTAGAAAATGAGATTAGCCGACATCGGTCAGTCTGTTATACTAGAAGATCGATTAGAATCGATCTATGGTCTGTTCTAAAAGTATCTATTGAAAATGTAAACAAATGGATCAGAAAACGTACTTGTCGATGCCAATTTGTAGTGCCAATTACAAATGGAGTGCTTTGATTTGATTATGTGAATACTTAAGAGGGAACAGGGCCTGCGATTTTCCATACAAATGTATTCCCCTTTTTCTTCCTGAATAGTGCCTCTAGAGCAATCATTTATTTTTCATAAAATCAAGGTCTGCACACGTCCCTGTCATTTCCTTTTTTTCAGCAACAAAATAGTAAAGAAAATATGACCCTCCAAAAATTACAAAAAATGTCCCATTTTTACCGCCGTAATCACGGGTCCGCTAATCAGAGGACTACCAGACAAATTCGAAAAGTTTTTCACATAAAAGAAAATGATAGGGATCTGGTCATACTCTTTCTTGATATTTGAATGTAAAAAATAATTGAATCGGCTCAGTTTTCGAGGAGAAAAAAGGGGAATACGAAACGTTGATCTCCCAAACATTTTTGAGATATAATCGGTTTGAGCTGCAGCTGTATCGCAATCTAAACTCGGTTGTTCGGGCACAGCTCGACGGCAATAGTTTCTTCAAATAACTATTTTTCAAATTCTTCGTAGGCTCTGTCCCCTCTTAACCCATAATACCCCAAAGTTAATTGTCAAAGGAAACCTTCATTCGTAAAATACTTCTTTCAGTAGCATTTAAATTTCCTCCACCACTAAACGGTTTCATGGCTACTGAATGAAAATAATAGTTGAATACAAATCGTTTTATCCCAATACCCTTGTAACACCCGCAAACTAAAAGTAGGTAAGTAAAGTTATTCTAAATAATCATTTATCACTGAATGTCCACCCAAAGCATTTATTTGTGTCCGCCCTAATGCACCCCGCATTTGATTTGGCGGTCTGGCAAGTGACAACATAAAAAAAAATTGGTCACATTTTAGGATCACTTGTATTAGATACTTTAGAAACAGACTTATGCGTCGATTGATACAAAATGCTACTCCACACCACAAGGGTATTAGAACAGAAACTTCGGCTTTAGTCTTAGGAGCGTTTACGACGTACGGCATTTTTTTTTTTCGGAATACGGTTTTTCGAAATGAATGAACCGATGTTAATGAAGCTTAATACGCATAAGCAGAATACATATGTCTAAAAAGTTAGTTAAGAACATTTTCGAAAAATAGTATTACAGCTTAAATTAAATTCGACCGATTTTAAATTCTTCATAGGAACAGAGATTTCCAATTATCTTTTTTTAAATAAGACATTTCGAAAATGTTCTTAACCAATTTTTAGACCTTTTTTTTGGATGGGAAATCATCAAATGACTCCTCCCGCTCTCGTGTCAGACTTTTACTGACTAAAGCCCACCCGTGTTCCTTCAGTTGCCTGTGCCGGGGCCACGGTAACTCTTTCGAACATCCCGCAACAGACCTACCTATGTATCCTGCTTCTGCGTATGAAGTTTCATTAAAATCGGTTCATTCATTTCGAAAAACTTGGACTTGAAAGTTTGTATGAAATGCCGTACGTCGTAAACGCTCTTAAATACAAAATTATAATATCTATTTTGGGGTTAAGCTCTGCTGAAAAATTTTCTTTTTCCTTGCAAACACTTTTTCTCTTTACTCTAACCGCACACACCTGAGAAGTTGCTTACTATGCAATTTAAATACGAAATAAATCATGAACAACGCCTACTTTCGTCCAAAATTCGCCGTTTGTAAGTATCCGTTTTATAAAAGCACGTATTTTTTCTTATTCGAATGCTTACCACTTCAAAATGGACACTTAGTTTAACCGCTTGGAACACTGCCCGCCCTGTGATTGACAGCTACTTTGAAGATGGAGTCATAGAACGATCGTTTGTGTGGTATGTGTGTTCTTAAAGCCGCATATTCATTGGAAAACATTGTTTCGCCATGTTCAACAATATGTTTTTGTGTTGCGGAAACATGTTGCTGGTCACAAGAAATGTTGCAGTGTTGTTGGAAACATGCTAATGTTCCGTATTCATGGTAAATAAAAGTTGCTGAACTTTGTTTCCAATGAATACGGGGCTTTAAGGTTTTCGTAATTACATTAAAATAGCCTCCTCGAGATAAGTTTTAGGTTTCAAACTATAAGGCTGTGGCTGCATTAGTAAAATAGGGTGCATCTGACTGATTGCCTTCAGTGTGAACCCAATACAAAGATACCTATACCTATTGTGGTAGCGCCATATACCTACATATTGGGTGACTGGTAATTAGTGACCGATACTTTAACACATGATTGTACTCATGATAACAAACAACTTTTACTATGGGACCAAACCAGAAATCGTGAAAAAAAAATCAGTTGTTCCCCACATTTATGTTCGCAAACTCGTCAAAATGTAGGGAACAACTGATTTTTTTCACGATTTCAGGCTTGGTTCCATAGTAAAAGTTGTTTGTTATCATGAGTACAATCATGTGTTTAAGTATCGGTCATTAATTACCAGTCACCCTATATATACAGCCTTGGCCAAAAGTATTGAGCACCCATGATATCTTTCAGTTTTATGCGGAGTATCAAATAGAAATAAAACAAAACGTTTTATATGGGTTTATTTTACTATTTATTAATAGAAAATTAATATTTTGTGGGTCCACCCTTTGCCTTAATTACGGCAGAAATTCTTTTTGGTAAAGAGTTAACAAGTTTTTTACAGTCGTCAACAGTAATCGAGTTCCATTCTAGGCGCAGGCAGCGTTTTAAATCTTCTTTGTTGTTAATTGTGTGGCGCCTAACCCTGCGCTTTAATAAACCCCATAAATATTCTATGGGGTTCAGATCTGGAGACTGAGCTGGCCAGTCAAGCAGTTCCGTGTTATTTTCCCGAAACCATCTCATAGTGCGTGCAGATTTGTGGCATGGCGCGTTATCCTGCTGGAATTTGACACCATCCATATTCGTGTCGCCAAAAAGTTTCGTGAATGAAGGCAGTAATGCAGTTTCTAGTACATTTATGTACTTAGTAGAGTCCATGCGACCCTCACACACGAACAATTCGCCAACTCCAGAATCGGTCATGCAACCCCAGACCATTATGCTGCCTCCACCGTGTTTAACGGTTGGGATCACACACTCTGGCTTAAATTCTTCGCCCACACGGCGACGCACAAAGGTCACACCAGGTGTACCAAAAATCTGCAATAAAGAGAAAAATATTGAGTTCCGTAAAACTAAAATAAATTCAATTATGCGTTTGGTTTTTAAAACATTTTATAAAATTGTATCAGGGCATTAAATTGACTTACTCACCTCAAAGTTTGATTCGTCTGACCAAACAACATTTGACCAATCTTCAGCGGTGAAAGTTCGGTGTTTTAAAGCCCATTTCAATCGAGCTTTTTTGTTGTTATCGGAGAGCCATGGCTTCTTCCTAGCTTTACAGCCTTTCAGACCAGCTTCTTGAAGTCTTCTGCGAGTAGTTCGAGCAGAAATTGGCTTCTTAATTTGTTCCGACAACTCAGCAGCGAGCTCTGAAGATGTTTTTTTCCTATTTCTTAACGACTCTCAGTAACTGACGATCTTGACGGTCTGTGGTGATGCGTTTGCGCCCGGTTCTCGGTCTATTTTCATGTGATCCGGTAGTAGAGAATCGCTGAATAGCATATGTCACGGATCGGCGCGAACATTTCACAGTTTTAGAAATCTCTACTTGTGATTTCCCTTGCTCATACAGAAGCTGTATCTGCACACGTTTTTCTAAAGAAAGTTCGTTTTGTTTTGGCATATTGCAACGATAACACTTAAAACTTCTGAAATAAAATACAAAAGGCGCACTAGATCACTGGATGTGTTCACAACGAGCGATAGTAGCGAACTGATTAATAAATACAAAAATTGAAAAAGACAAATTTTGTGACATCCAGGTGTTTTATTGCTAGCTGCGGCGTGACTGATTATTTTTAAACCTTTGTAGATGCCGATTAAATAATCCATAAGCAATTGATTTGGTTTCTTCCCATACTTACCGTGTACGAGCGAAATTTGTAAGGTGCTCAATACTTTTGGCCAAGGCTGTACATATAAGGGGTATCTTTTCATACACGAAATCTCTTAAGGGGTCATTGTACTCATCAATATGAAGAACTTTTACTATGGGACCAACTCTGAAATCGCGAAAAAAAAATCATTGTTCCGTACATTTATGTTCGCATAACTCGTCAAAATGTAGGAACCAGCAGATTTTTATTTCGCGATTTCAGAGTTGGTCCCATAGTAAAAGTTGTTCATATTGATGAGTACAATGATCCCTTAAGAGATTTCGTGTATGAATAGATACGTATATCGGCCTGTTCAAATCGATATCTGGTAGAAACGTAACATAGAAATCACGCCTGGAACTAGACCACCACCTCTTAACGCAGTATTATTGTAATCTTACTTGAGTGTGGGAAAGAGATGGAGCTAGACGTCCTGTATAGCTTCATTTCTTTCTGACACTGAAGTAACATTAAAATAATACTGCTTTAAGAGGTGGTGGTTGGCCCCCTGTATTCCCCGAAGGGCTAGACAAACGAGTATTATATAATACAGGGTAGTCCAAATAGTAACGTCTAAAAGAAAAATCTGAATTTCTCATACCGGGGGGTATTTGAAAGTACCCCCCCCCCCCCCCATGTAGGTTCCGCGATTTTTGTATTTTTTTAGAGTTTTTTGCCGCTTCAAAAATTTACATCTTTTTTTGTAATGGGTATTTTTCAGTTTTTTTTTTTGTGACAATCGTCTTGAATGTTACTTTCATACGCATAATAATAAACTTCCTAATACTTCTGTAAGTTACTCAAAAAAGTATCGATAGCAGGGATGTAAGTTTTTAGTGGGATATACTAGTTTAAATAACTCGAAAACTACAAAAAATCGCGGAACATACATGGGGTATTTCGAATTCGGGGTAGTGACGTCCAAAAGAAATAAGGAATTCAGATTTTTCTTTTGGACGTCACTATTTGGACCACCATGTATATGGAAGTACCACCACATTTCGCATGGCGGTGTCTTTAAGCCGCATAATAGGGAGCTAGACTATATCCATCAATCGAGAACAGTTAGAAATTCCCTATGAAAATACTTTACACCGCTCCTCTACTGCTCCAAAGTCTAATGAGACAACCAGAAACTTGTTTGAGACGACACCGTGTGCGCAGTGGCGCCCTCATCGTTTGTTTGGTTATTTATTTTATTTTAGAATCAAAATGCAGAAAAGAAGTGTGGCGGAATATCTGCATCGCCACAATGGAACGCATCACACTGACGTCACGCAAAATCCTGCATCGCGCAATCAGAGTTTACCGCGCGACTAGCATATATACAACATCCCGACATCAACCGTCGGGCAGTAGCCCACCAGACACAGCACTCGTCTGGTCGGAGGATCCTCCCTTTTGTATAGAGGATGAGTGAACTTTACTCCCTGTTCATCATGCTTCTATACTGGTGACCCCGAACATGAACGTCAGCGCAGCCTTCGTGCAACTACTACAGCGTGACGTCATCGGCATCACTTCCTCGAGCTCTCGAGCGGCGAGTCACACAGCCAGCCAGCATTCACGGCTTCAACGGGTATCCTGACCACCAGCATGCAACGACCGCGCATACCTGGTCATCACCCTCAGCCTCATCAGCAACCTTGGCACAGCACACTGCACCCTCGGCCGGTCAAACAAGCCCTTCAAACCTCTCCTGGTCGACGCCAGCAGTCAGCCTCAACCCGGCGCTGTACCACATCCGACGCACTAGAGCATATAACGCAGCGCCACCCCGACTCACTGGGGGCATCTCCGCAGACAGTTCCGACTCACCGTGAACTATGCGGCACCCGGTTCCGACTGACTGGAACCTCAACTGGCCCTGGCAAGCATCGCAAGATACACGACTCTGCGCCCACTATCGACCTCCGGTCTCCGGAGGGGAGTGATGTGGCGGCATATCTATATCGCCACAATGGAACGCGTACCACTGACGTCACGCAAAATCCTGCATCGCGCAATCAGAGTTTACCGCGCGACTAGCATATATACAACATCCCGACATCAACCGTCGAGCAGTAGCCCACCAGACACAACACCCGTCTGGTCGGAGGATCCTCCCTTTTCTATGGAGGATGAGTGAACTTTACACCCTGTTCCTCATGCCTCTATACAAGCATGTTATGTTGTGCTCCACAAGACTATACGTTATTATTATTATTACAAACGCTAGTTTTACATTGTTAAGCTATTTATAATCCTTAAAACGAAAAATAGTGGCCCCTAAGCTCCGTTTAGTAATTTTTGTGGTTATAATTTACTTAATGAAATAATTGTGCACTTTCATACAAAGACCTTATGACGTAGTTCTAATTATTGAAGTTATTATTTTTCTATTGCTTATTATTCGCGCGCGGTGTCGCCTTAAAATAATAGTCGTGTTCCTCGAATGCATGTCAATTTTGCGGTTGTAACAATGTTGTTAAAAAAAACATTCAAATTCGTTTTAAATTAATTCGTCCTTTGTTTGAATATAAATTGACATAAAATGAGTAGGCCTCCCAAAACTGAATCTATTTCTCAAATAACCTTAATATTTCCACATTACAGCACATTCGCGTTGGTGGATGAAAGCATGGAATGCGTGCTAGTGACGGTATACAACTGGGCAGATGGCCGCGGAACCATTATTGGCGATTGTGTGGCCATACCCGAGCCTCTGATGCGGACACACAAGCATGAGTCGGAAGATGTGGTATGTTACTGTCTATTTTCATGGTTTTCAGTGCTGTACGAGGGAGTTTTTTGAAGGGTCAGTAATGCTTGTATTATGGGACTAGTCAATATGTTGGTATTTAAAAAGACTTGCAGTATGTGGAATTTCAAGAGGATTTGGAGTTTTGATATCCAGCTCCTAGCGGTTTTTAGGACCTTGATGGAAGATAGCATTGACCAATATCATCGGAAAAGCGGACTAGGACAGAGTAAAGTTACTGGGTCCTCCAATTCTCAAACCTCAAACTTATATTTGCAAAGGATTGAGCCAATTTACACTACTACCACGTTGTTACTAAAAAGCCCAAATCGGTTTTATTATTTCTAAGCCGTAGGATACACAAAAAAAAACTTCAACCAACAGTACACTATTAACAAAAACCAACGTCAATTTCAGGCCTACGACTTCAAATCGATTCGCGTAAACAACCCACTGCTTCTCCTACTGAACGGCAAGCGGGTCTCACGCAACCAGTACGCGTGCACCCGCGTAACAAGCACTTATGAGATACACTGAGACCCGCAGAAGATAACACGGCCCCGGGGAGAGGAGATGAGAGCTGCAGGTACCACACTAACAAAATTAAGATATTAACTGATGAATAATGACGTGTAATCGTGATAAATACTCCGTTTTATGTTGAAACTATACTTGGCGTATTTGCGCCAATATTCGTTGAGATAAGTTGTGGAATCAGGCGTTATTTTGCGGAAATCCAAGACAGCAAAAGTATGTATTTAGTTTTATTTCCGCAAAAACTACATAGATCCTGGCTCGGATACAAAATGCACTCCCGCCCGCGAAAATATGCACGTGCAGAAGGTGAGATAATTGTAATGCAACATGCAACCTAACCGCTTGCTATACTTTTGCATAGTATGCATAACATTTTAATGAACTTATTTCAATAAGGATAGAGTATATTTTGTATTCCTCAAGCAACGCGAATATATTGGCAAATACGACAACTAGTGCCAGCATTAGGTCTATCGCGATAACTCTGGTTAAGGGAAAGCGCTAAGGTAGCTCGCGAAATTCAAATTTTCTTACGATTTTTGATTCGCGACTGTAACAAACATGTTTTTACATAATTATATCATTGGAATCAGTAATACAACTCCTTAAATTAGTATAATCCTCAAATGTCAAGATTTCATGAAATAGTCATTCTTAGAATTACTTGGTCTTAGAGAGTTGTATTAATGACTTTAATTATTATAATTCTGTAATCAGATATTTGTTACGGTCGCGAATCATATTTGAATCAACATCCACCCAATACTGACCTTTTTTTTTTTTTTTTTTTGTGGATGGGAAATCATCAAATGACTTCTCCCGCTCTGGGCGTGTCAGACTTTTACTGACTAAAACCCACCCGTGTTCCTTCTGTTGCCTGTGCCGGGGCCACGGTAACTCTTTCGAACATCCCGCAACCCTAGCTGGCATCGGCCCTAGCGGACCCCGTCAATAGTGCTGACATCTCTACCCAATACTGACCTGCAAATTAAAAAAAAGAACATAAGGAAATTTGAATTTCGCGGGCTCCCATGGCGCTTCCGCCTTAACGCGATGAATCTAATGCCGGCACTATTCGACGCTGTTAATGTAACTACCGGGGCAGAAAATAAAGTGAGAAGATTGGTATACGGATCTTTTGAGCCTATGTAGGTCACGACTTTGCAGGTGTCAAATACGAAACCCAGAAACTTAGGGTAAGCATGCTACTAATCCGATTGCGATTGGTAATTTGTAACTTTGCGAAGATTTATTTTGAAAGAAAAGAAGTCTTAGAAAATTATAAAACTTCATCTTTTTGTCTGGACTGTGTTGAAAATACAAAAAAAAAAACAATGAATTTGGATTCGGATGAGGGAACATAAAAAGTGTTGTATATGAGACGCGGTGATAAACATAAGACTAATTAATGTCTTCTGAAAATCGTTTACCTGGACTCCACTTCATAGGTGTGAAAAAAAATTTATCGAGCTTCAGAAAGGACTTAATAAAATTAATATTGATGTGACTGACGATTCATTTATATGTTTAATTTGCAAAAATAAATGTTAGCTTGTTATTTTATTTTAACAAAAAAAAAATACCGGTTGTCTACGGTACTCAATCGATATAATCGAAATTATGGAATAAAGAATAATTATAGTTAAAGATCATGTTTATAGAATAATAATAACTTTAATCATTAGAACTACATCAGAAGGTCTTTGTACGAAATTGAACAATTATTTTATTTAAAAAAATATAATCTACAGTTTTAAGCCAATACATAAAAAAATAGTAAACTATTTAAAAATACAAACAAAACATCCAATAATCGTTATTTAGGTAGAATCGAATGGTAATTGTGCACTTTTTATTCAAGGATACGTTTAAAGCTTAAATAATTTAACAGTACATTTTTATAACATTGTTATCTCATGATCAGTATAATAATAATTAGCGCGTACAGTTAATTTATTGCAAGTTTTCGCGTATCGTTGGCGCCATGTTGTTCTCTTAATGTAAGCTGTAATTTATGATTTTCTCTGTTGTACTCAAGTAAGGAATGTTTTGGCCTAATGCAGAAGATTAATATTTCGTTTAGTATTTCAAAATATCAGATATTTAAAAAAACCTTGTATGCAAATGAATGATATTTAATTGTGAAGAAAAACTTTAATTAATTAGAAAAATCATAGTTGGCAAAGAAAAAAATTGAGCTTCAAAACAAACATGTTATAAATAATGTAGCCCTCTTAACATGGCATGAATATCCAACTATACCTGACAAACTGTTGATAGATATTTCAGCCATCATTATCAGCAATTCATCCGTGCGTTGCCTTTGATGAGATATACAAGATGTAACATAAATAACGCATAACCTCTTAAGGGGTCTTTGTACTCATCATTATAAATAACTTTTACTATGGGACCAAACCTGAAATCACGAAAAAAAATCAGCTGTTCCCTACATTTATGTTCGCATGACTTGCCAAAATGTGAACATGATGAACATGTGATATTTTTTTCACGATTTCACGTTTGGTCCCATAGTTAAAGTTGTTCATAGTGATGAGTACAATAACCTTTTAAGAGGTTGTGCGTTATTTATGTTACACCTTGTATATCGAGTACGAATCCTAAAATTGGTAGGTACTTGAATAAGGATGAAAGATCTCTTAAACCCCTGTGGGAAACTTATTGATGAAGTTTCGGAAATTAAATTGAAATAGAATTAAGTATCAGGGATCGCCTTTGCCATAGATGGGAAAAATATCAATTGAAATGGAGTATATTTTGTATGGATTTATCTAGATAGTAATTTGTTAAGGCTTAGGAAGGCGATGGTAAAGACGATCCTAAGTTAGGCTACACTGAGCCACTGCGACCATGGTCGCAATCGGTCAGTGCTCAGAAGAATTCGGCGTTTTACGTTTTGAACTGCAGGGACCCATTTCCCAAGTGTGGTATTAACGACTTTAAAGTCGACCGTCCACTGCTCCGTAGGATGAGCACGGAGAGGTTACCCACGTTAGCTGCATGGTTTATTTGTTTGCCAGTCACGCATTCGTGCGTTACGTGGCACTGGGTCGCAGTGAATGATCCCTCCTACATTTTCATACGAAGCGAAGCTTGCGTAGCTTAGCTGTGGGCTGCTGTGTAGCAGCGTCTGGATGGAAAACATCACTAAGATCTTGGTCGCGATCGCTCAGTGCGCGAGGATTAAGAATGAACTAGTTTTTTTGAAAATAATAGTTGATACAGAGCGAGAATTAACGATATTAAACACTTTAGTTGCTGCTATATGCGAGCTTTTAAGATCTCTAAATATATTATTGTTGTTGTAATATGGATGATAACTATTTTTTTTCCGTTAGAAATATTATTAAAAAATATTGGACACGTATTTTTTATTTTTTTACGTAATCAAAAGATTACGGCCATATATTGAGATAAAATGTGGCATGACGTCACGCCTTGCTAGATTTTATACTTAGTTGTGACGTAGTGAGCCTCCACTCCCCAACTTTAATGCGTTTTATCTAAGTCATTTTTTATTAATATGATAAAGCAAAAAATACGTGTCTAATACTTTTTATTATCTGACTGACGGACTAAATAGAATTTCTTTTTTTTACCCGGGCATCATCCCAATTAAGTACGTATTTATGAAATGTAATATTTAATTTGTTTACTGGTCAACTTTATTTCACGCTAAGCCTACTAAGATTTGAAGTCAAGCTTTATAATAATTATGTAACAATTTCGATGTCTGTATACTAAGATATGATAAGAAATAAACTAAATTGAAACTAATTCAGTTATTAAAATTGTTTTATTTTTATTTATATAGAAATACTGGTATTTACAGCGTTCAGGTGGACTTGATTTCTATGTTAAGTATTTATTAAGTAGTATTTTAAAGTATCTGGTTTACCACGGGAAGTAGCTCGGTAACGTTAAGATTTTACTAAAACATAAGGTATAATGAAAGGTACTTATTATTAGTTTTTAAAACTATTGATTTTTGGTCAAATGACTACATCACACAACTAGGTAATTATTTTAAGTAGTATCTAACACTGCTCATCCAATTTATCAAAATATCAAAGAAGACATACATAAGTATCTAATATTCGCATAGCTTTTTACAAAACGGCTCAAAATCATCAAAAAAAAAAAATACTAAGCATTCACTTCCCATAGTTGCAAATCATTTTCTACTACTTCAGCATAACTGTCTGCTTTACGCCTATCTTTAAACAAAGGCCTTAAGGTCTTCAGCTTAAGGCCTATTAAGGCCTCGTTGTCCATCAAACTGTTTAACTTGCTGACTAAAACTGCGTTGTAGTTCAGTCGTAGAAGACTTGGTCTTGAGTATAAGTATTGTCCGTCTCGGAGATTGGTTCGTGCCCAAGTTTCTATAGTCTTGTTACCGCTGGCTATCTGTGAACGTAAAAGGATATGGTTATTTCTGATAGATGTTCTTATTTATTGATTGGTAAAGACTGGCAAGGTATGTGTGGATTAGGACTAGCAACGGACCAAGTATACTACCCTGTGGAACGCTGTTTTTATCGTTATGGCAGTTGGACTTATGTCGTCATCTGCTTTTGTTTTATATTATTGGTGGTTTTAATGCAGGACATTTGATAGCGTTTAAGCCAGTTTCTCTTTATACATCATTAGCTGGACAGATTTTTCTGTGGTATGTTGTGTAAAAGTCAATCGAATGCTTTGCTTACAACTCAGAAAATTGGCATAGAGTAGATTCATAGGTGCAAACTCTTGTAGTAATTACAAGCCCAAATGTTGAAATAGTTATTTTAAGCTTACCCTAATATCACCGACTTGTTTGAGGAAATACGATGAGAAGTAGAAGCGAAGGTTGGCAGTACCCGCCCGTCTGGCGTTCCGCAACGCAATGTAAGACCGTAACATGTCGAACCCACGTCGCTTGTATTTAAACACCTGGAAAACATAATATCACGCATATAAGCTTGCTTGGATAATATTGTGAACTTGTGGCAAGGAACTAAACTCGGTGTATCATATTGTGAGCGTAGCTAAGGCTTTTGGGGTCATTCCAGAAGTCAAGTGATTACGCTGTCGCATTTTCTCTGACGTTCGCAAGCGCAACCAGACCTCCTGCTAGAAACTAAAACGTACTCATTGATGTTTAAATCACTAACAATACTTTTTCGTTTATGATATATATCCCATTTCTTTGGAAAGAAAATGCCTATCTGCTTTCAATAACTCTTATTTTAAGTATTTAATTGTATACATACCTGGTAAATAATATTCCCCGTCACATAAGAATCAATATAATGCGTTCCATAGCTCTTCATAAACTTCCTTACTTCTGCCGTGTCTGTTACATTCAGGTCTTCAATAGCTGTCTGAACATAGTCTGCAGCAGTGACTCCTTCTAAACTGCCCAGTTCTACAGTTTGGTGGACCTTGGTCAGTTTGACCAGGACGAAACAGCAGTCAGGTTTTGGATCGTATTCTATGCCGAAAGTTCGGATTATTTCGTCCTGTATCCAGTCGCCCATGAACGCTTTCCAGGGTTTGTCTGTTCTGTAAAAGAAGTATTTTAAGTATACGATATTGTTATGTTTACATTCAGAATATCTGTGTGATCCATAAGTAGATTGTGTAATTGCCAATTTTTCGTATATAGTTTTAGTTTACACCCGCATTATTAAAACGCCTAATGTGCCTAAGCTATAAATCACACGCATTCATTAGAAATCTGAATATTTGCGATGGAATATGATAACTATAAACTAACATATATATCTGCGAACCATTGCTTACATCTCTCTGTAACCTACACAGATTGCTTCAAGCGGCCAAATGATAGGTTTGCAAATATTTTCGGCCGGTGTGCTGTTTAATTTGTAGAACGGTAAGTTTCGTATTTTTCATTAGTTAATTGCTATGACCCACGCAGTCTTACGTACTACATAAATATATTTCTAGTCTAGGACGTGTTTCTAAAATTTACTGCTCTTCATAACTCACCCTTCTATCTGAAAATTCTTAAAGTACGCGTCGAGGAGATCTTCAAACGTCTCACACAGTAACAGCTCCATATTAGTGATACCCTCGGCATCTCCCTTGGTCTCTTTACTGGTAACATTTGAGAATACTCGTATATTCTTCTCACTGAACGGAACTATGGGGTCGTCGACTTCTTCTCCCTCGTAGTCTGCTGATATCACTTGCGTTACTTGTGACAGGTCGCCGTAACTGAATAGGAGTTTGACATTGTCATAAAGTTCATATTTTGATGTTTAGTGATATCTTTTAAGAACATTATCATATTGTCCTCCCGCCGTTGATGAAACAGCGGCGAAGGCGAGAGCCATGTTTACGGGGCCAACATGGCCAACAGAGATGGCACAAAACAGAGAGTTTTAGAAGGAAAAAGGAGAGGCCTTTGCCCAGCAGTGGGACAAACCGTCGGCTTACAAAAAAAAAAAAAAAAAATTGTGAATTTGTGTCTACATCTCTACAATAAAGCTGCAATGATGTCTTCACGGAAATACTTATATACCAATTTTTTTGTTTTGTTAAGAAATCATCATGACCTTAGATGAAAAAAAGTAGTATGGAAGGTGTAACAATAATATCATAACCCGTTAAATAAGAACCACAAACGCGAACCACGACCGATCGCGTGATCTATATTAATTTATTACCTACTTACCTACTATATCAAGAAGGCGCCCAGAGACATCCATCTTTACAATTGGGTATGTCCCGAGTTTATCATCAGACAAACCCAGTGTTAACCCGAAACAGAGTAGGTATACACTTACATTAATATATTATCAAATAATATTTTAACACCGAAATAATAGACTAAACAAAATTAGACACATTATTTATGACACAAAATTTTACGATAAGAGTGTATCATAAAAGATAATTTATTTTTAGGTTTAACTTTTAAAATATAACAGGGCCTTGCTGGACGTAACTAGACTCTTTGAAAAATTACAAAAATCTTCATCATTCAATTATTTAACGAAAACTAAAACGGCACAATTCTACTCACACAATTTAGTTACACTAATTATTTTCCAGAAGCACGCCTTAATTGTAATTATAACACACTTTACAACACAATAAAAACAAATCAAGACTTACTTCGCAAACACATCGATAGCATTTCCAATATTTAAATTGTAGCCTAGATCATCCTCACTGTAACTCAACACAGAACAGAAACTACAAAAAACTACAAAATAATACAAGAGCATATTCAAATACATTCTATGGTTATAAACCGCGGCGACGCGGCTAATAAACTGATTTTTTTTTCACATTTTGCTAATAACTCGACAAAGTAAACAGCTTGTGAACTTGACCTAACAGATTAGTTCGTTGGTACTTATCAGTGGAGTAGGGGTCACAAACCTTTTTGTAAACATGGGCTGTGCTTAAGAAAATGTAGGTTGGTGATTTTCTTGTGTTGAGGAAAATTTACAATTTTTATTAACAGGTAATGCTTATAAATATAAAGAGAGACAATAGGTAATTATTTAATTAGTTCTCTAAAATTCATTGACCTTCTAATGATGTATTTACTCTTTAAGTTTGTCGCTGTTATTAGTATTTTTAGGACACCAAAATGGGAATTATTTGAGGCTCACAAAAAGAGGCTCATGTATTTTATTAGAATGTCCATTCAACTTTTTTAAGAAATCAAAATGCGAATTATTTGGGGTTCGATTAAACATGCCGAGAAAATTTAATAAAAACGCAAGTATTCTAATACTGTGTCTCAATTCAGTGTGCTGCTGACATGTAGTGACTGATAGTACCATTTTTTGGTACTTTGCTGCATCCAACCATATGTTTGATATCTCTGCTGTATATGACAGCTCGCAACTCCACTTGCTGCAATAGATTGGCATGCATTTCCTGTTTGCTGAGCTTTATAGCATTCTATAGTGAGCAACTATGGTGTATCTTCCTAGTATAATGGTTTAAGATAAATTGTATGAGTTTTAAATGAGTCAGTCTGACTTTTAGTAATTTTATATGACGTGTTTTGAAGATTCATAATGTTTTAAATTTTATTGTCTCCAATATTAAGAACCTATTAACATATTTGTTTTTAATGTTTGTTTCTTTGCTATTCCGTACGCTCTTTTTTACATTTATTATAAATTCAACACAATGATCTAACTAATATTTTTGTAACAATATAATTTAAAAGTTTCCATGGAGTTTCTTGCCCGTTGTTCTCCATAGGTACCTACTACGCATTGGAATGGGCAATTAGCTTCATATTTCTGACTGACTGACTCCTTGACAATTCAAAAGTGCCTATAAATGACTTAATTGAAATAAATGCTTTGAGTTTGAGTTTACTTCAAAGTGTTCTGCCGACTTTTCTCAAAATAGAAAATTGATAGGTTAGTACCTACGCTATTGTGTACCTTAGGTCTTTTTAAAGAAAATTCTTATTTCCTTTAAGTCATCGTCATTCACTTGCGCATAACTCAATTTATTTGGGGTTCGCGCAACATGCCTACTTCCATTCTTCTAAATTCGTCGTCTACCTACCTACCTCTTTATTTGCCTTAAAACCATTTTTAATAGCAAGATGGCGTTTGTATTATTTTTGTTACTAATGTCATTAAAATATATTACCCTTGCTTATTCTTACCGGTACGTTAACACTTTATTCTTGCACGTTATTCTGACCAGCGGGGCATTTACTTAACACACAGTAGACATCCCTTTCATTTTGACAGTTCAACAATGTTCATTGCTTTATTTACGTCGTTGAGCAGACAAATTTTTCGAACATATGAAGCAATGGATTAGTAATATGCTTCAAAATCATTCAGATTGTGATTGATCGTGTGTTACGCAATTAGGGTGCAGATATAATTTCATTGATGTGTTAACAGATTCAGTAAATAGCAATTTTCTTATGGAAAAATGTCAATACAATTCTTATAACTTTATTCCAATATTGATGTGTCCTTATCTTAATATTGATGTAAGAAAAAATAGTCTAATGGGTCATGGCTCTATTTGATAAATGTTTCTAATTGTATTCAATTAAATTATCATTAGTAGGCAGAACGACAGATCGATTTGTTTTGTTATTGAGAAATGTGACAATTTCTTTTATTTCTTTAATCACAAATGTATTCACAAATAACATCACGCCTGTGTTCCTCGAAGGGTTACGCAGAGGTGCACCTATATAGTACATACAGCCACATTTAAGCTATGTTTATGCCCCATATTATTAATGTGGCATAAACATACCTTAAATGTTGTTGGCAATAGGCTCGCCCCCTATCAACCGGGCACTTATCCAGACCCCGGGCTGCTACTAAAAAATTCCAGATGGAAAAAACCAATAACACTACACTATTATTTAAATCTGTTAGGGCTAAAACCCGAAGTGCAGCTACACCTGGTTTTAACCGGCTACAACTTGGCGTGGCCGGTAGCAGTTTGTTAAACTTAGGTGTAGGCTGAAAGGTAGATAAGGTTAGAACTGTGCCCGCATTACGCACGAGCCGAGCGAGAGAAGCGAGCGGTGCCGGCGAGTACCCAGGGTCCGTTTAGCCACAAGAGAATGTAATGTTTTGGGAAGGTACGATGAAGGCTACACCTAGTTTTAGCCGAATGCAATCGGTTAGGTACACCTAAGTTTAACAAACTGCTACCGGCCACAACTAGTTGTAGCCGGCTAAAACTAGGTATAGCCGCACTGTTTCAGCCGTAACATATCCTTTAATATATAGTTGGCCTTTTACCAAATGGTCAATAAATCCCTATTGCGCCAATCGTTTTGTCCAAACGAAATTCGAAAACTTCTAGATAAAGTTTTGATGCATTTGTAATACATTACCTACAGGACTGTGTGTTTTTGAGAAAAACCAATTTAAATTAGCTGGTGCGTGCGTATGAGTCCCGTTTCAATCAATCTGCCTAGCCTTTTCCCAACTATGTTGGGGTCGGCTTCCAGTCTAACCGGATGCAGCTGAATACCAGTATTTTACATGGAGCGACTGCCTATCTGACCTTCACAACCCAGTAACTGGGTAATACGATACCCCTTGGTAAGACTGGTTGTCAGACTTTCGGTCTTCTGACGACTCGTAACGACTGTCAAAGATCTACGAATGACAGCCGGGACCAACGGCTTAACGTGCTTTCCGAGGCACGGAGGAGTCTCGGTATGTAAAGATGGTCATCCATCCACGGACAACCCCGGCAAGCGTAGCTTAACCTGATGGATCGACCCGTGCGGCTGTTATTACTTAGCCACGAGCTCCTCCCGTTTGTGGCTACTAATTCCCAAGAAGTGAGTACTTACGTACTTACCTATCAGGTACTTACAAAAATACATGTCATGTTGATAAATACTTCCTGTCTTAGTCATATTCATGCAAATGAAGTGAAATAGCAATAGAATTTAAACATTATACATTTATGAATTGGGGCACGATTTACAGATCGTAGTTTCAGCTAAGTAACGTTAGCGTCTCATACGAATGTGAACCTTATTTGTATAAAGTTAATGTTCATATTCATATGAAACGATTGTTCACAGTTGCTTATTGGAAAATACACCTTAAACACATACAAATTAGGTTATTTTGTATGAAACGTTACTGTATTTAGCTTATTTGTTATTACTAGGTAGCCATGATGGCCCAGTGGTTAAGGCCTGGCCTCTCATGAGCGAAGTTGTGGGTTCAAATCCGCGCAGGTACCAATGTGACTTTTACAATTCATATGTACTTTCTGAGTTTATTCTAGACATTACTAACATCGACGAAGGAAAAGCATCATCGTGAGGAAACCTGGAGTTTTAATATTAGTCTGAAATCGCCAACCCGTCTTGAGCAACCGTGGTGATCAAAGCTCTTGCCTTCTATGCATGAGAAGAGGCCTTTGCCCTGCATTGGAGCAATAGCCTGCAGTAAGCTAGTACAATAAATACTTTCCTGATTCATCTTCCGGGTATCGTAGAACCAGTAGATTCCCAGAAATAAATTGCGTCAATAATGAGCCACGTGTGTTGACTTGAAATATCTAAGTTATATACTATATAAACAATCGCAGTAGGTACTATCGAGGAAACTCACATCTGACTAATTTGAAAATAAAATCCCGTGCACACGATGACCACATCTGTTAGCAAGCGTTACTATAGCGGCCGAGCGCTGCAAGCAAGAATAGTCCTTACGGTGTACAGATGTTCGTTTCTCCCATGGTACATAAGAAGCGGTTATTAGCCCATTCATGCTATGCTATCAGTATCAGAACATTGATCATCAGGGTCTGAAAGAATAATTAAGTTTCTTCAATTAATCTGCTGCTATTCTTAACTCTGTGAGAATGGGTGTTTTTATAATTTCTAACGTGACGATATTATCGTGGACGTCCACGACATCACGATAACACGGGAAAGTAAAATGTATGGAAATATATGAAGACACATACATTTCCGTCCACAATAACGTTATAACGTGCACGTTTTCTATACATATTACTTCCCTGCCATGGACGAACGTCCACGATAACATCTTCACGATAGAAATCATAAAACAGCGCATTGGAATCTTCTACCGTAGAATCTGCGATCAAAATGTTACGTTAGCTATTTGTTATAAGAATAGCTCACGCCCTTTGGGGTTAAGCGAAATAATAATGTATAATTTCAACATGCTTGCTGGTAAATTGGCTCTTATTGAACCGCTTTTAGGTTCATAATGCAGCATATTAAAATACGTGCTTTTTACTTTATATTACCGCACTACTGCGGTAATATGCGCCACAGATAACTATTTACGGAGATGTGTGCTTTTTTAATCTCATCAAAAAGACTTCATGCCTTTGTATACCTACTGTGTACATCAATAAAATATGACAAATTAACATAATATCAAATTATTTATTTTTGTCAAAAAAATTACATTCTTTCGTGTTCTACGTCCAAATAACATACTTACAAAATATTCAGTTTTTATGTTAATACCTATTAGACTGGTCGACGGCTTCGTGTCTTTGCCTCTCCTTTAACCTGCGAAGACACCGCGATAAAAGGAATCCGCCGGCCATATTTCATTTTTTTTTTACATAAGTAATTCGTTTATGAAACTTTATTTATTTTTTGCCTCGCAAGTGTGTTGAAAAACGTCGTATGCAACGCATGTGCAGTGATCATTACACACTCGGCTCTCTTATCGCGCTCGCTTACGGCTCGCGCGAATAATACCGTCTAGAGTGTAATGACCAACATAGCACACTTGTATGATAATGTACTATTAGTTGACCAAAATAACGACAGCTGATCATAATAACAAGATATTAAACCTCTTTAGAAATTTTTGTTTTATTTTTGAAAGATTGGTGGTTGTGGAAATTTTTTGAAGCCAATCATCAAAAACATACAACCGTTGCGGTACTGCGGGGCAATTGCATAACACACTTACAGTAGAAATTGGTTTCATTTTGACAGTTAACAACATTCATTGCGTTATTTACGTTCTTGAGCAGACAAATTTTTCGAACATATGAAGCAATGGATTAGCAATATGTTTCAAAATCATTCAGATTGTGATTGATAGTGTGTTACGCAATTAGGGTGCTGGTTTGTGTTTTGTTTTCACTCGTATGATGGCTGACTCTTCTTACACAAAACTAATTTGCCAACTATCAAGTTATTTCATGTTCTAAATAAAATTGGTCAATCAACTAAAAATCAAGGTTGATACAGACTGTCCCATTCACGCGCGGCGATAACCCCGCCTCACCTCTTGTGTGAATTAACCCTTATCTGGTGAACACTTGTGAATTCGATCGCTGTTAATAATAGTCTTTATTCAAGAGTTTATTTGCGTTTATTTAATTATAACTGTTTTTTGATTTCATATATGACGCATATTCGGATGGATATAGTGACTGTTGTGGTTATAAATTGGAAAACTCAAATTATGGCAAGTATTTTCGATAGGCTAAAACTATGTGAAAAATCACGTGATCTGAAAATCTTATTTTTTATTAAGTAATATTTCTCGCTTTTTTAGAGTCTTGGGGCGCACCTACTCCTGCTATTCACAAGAAATGATTAGTCCGAAGTAACTTTATTACAATGGTCAGTCAATGAGCCAAGTCTTTAATAGGCTCCTTCCAAATTCCACTATAACATTGTAGCGCTATAAGACTATTTTAGCACGTGGGCCAAATTGGAACTAACGCCGCCATTTTGTTTTTTGAAAACATATCAAGTGTCATTGTACAAAAATAACTGCACAAATATTTATCAACAGCGCCCCCATGTCAACGTCATTAGCGCGCCAAAATATCCTTGTTCAGTATTTTTATCTGACAATGCGACGCGCGCTTTTCACAGCGTGTTTGTACACTTGGTTAACACAAGTGTGTTAACCAAGTGTACAAACACGCTGTGAATGTGTGCGTGAAGACGAGTAGCGTCAGCACATAACACACACACTTCCGACTTCACCATTGTTTCGGACGGTACCGAGAGCTCCTTCGCTTACACAAACATTCACAGCGTGTTTGTACACTTGGTCACCACAAGTAAAGTACGCGTAGCTTCGTGACATAAAATACTGTAGCAGTGCATGCCCACCCGCTTTCATATCCAGCCTCCCCAGATAACTACTTAATTACTAGTACTAAACAGCTCATTCATAATTTACTAAGAACTGTTATCAGATAAGGTTAGGTCTTTGCCCCCGCGAAGTACGTACTTTGTAGCTAAAAGTGGCCAGCTAAAACAAAAATATAATATCAAGCAGGTTCATCCCGACTTACCGTTGAGTAGTTGACCTCAATTTATAAGATAATACTTAGAATTTAGGAAGTCATAGTAACAGTTGCTAGGTAGGAGCTCGTAGCTAAGTAATAACAGCCGCACGGGTCGATCCATCAGGTTAAGCTACGCTTGCCGGGGTCGTCCGTGGATGGGTGACCATCTTTACATACCGAGACTCCTCCGTGCCTCGGAAAGCACGTTAACCGTGGGTCAAGGCTGGCATTCGTAGATCTTTGACAGTCGTTACGGGTCGTCAGAAGCCCGAAAGTCTGACAACCAGTCTTACCAAGGGGTATCGTATTACCCAGTTACTGGCTTGTGAAGGTCAGATAGGCAGTCGCTCCATGTAAAATACTGGTATTGAGCTGCATCCGGTTAGACTGGAAGCCGACCCCAACATAGTTGGGAAAAGGCTGGGGAGATTGATTTATAGTTGGTAGGTAGGTACTAACACAACTTCATGTTTGTATTCTTTGAAAAGGAAAGAAAAAGAAGGAAAAAAAGAACGGAATAAAATCAATTTATTTGACCCAGGTTAAGGGCACACAATATTCACTTAAAAACAGAAAAAACGCAGAAAGGCAGAGGAGTAATTATGGCAACAATAATTTCTTTGTAATATTTTTGGTTTTCCACACTGTTTTAAACAATACAATACACCTGCCATGTTAACCTTCCACCACCTGTGTTGACTGGTAGAGATGTCTCCGGCATGCCTCTGGAACCTTTATGTTGCATAAAAGTTTAAATAAATAAATAAACCACAAATTCAGTCGCAAAACTAACTTTATTTTATCAAAATAATAATATTTACACCACCTTATTGTTTTAACTTATAATTTAACTACTAATTCGAAACTAAATGCATTTAGTGTTTGATCCCGCTTTCCTCACGAAACCGCTTATTGCACGTTACAACTATATTTTATTGTCATTTAAAATAGTCAAAAGTTATCTATAATAATGGACAGAATTAACATGGCCTAATTTGAGAATCTTGTAACACTGATTCCAATGTAGACTACGAAATTGGCAGAGAATTGTAGAGTAGTTACTAATACAAAATCAACACAAGCGCCTCTATCCGTGGATTTTTGTAGGTAGGTACATACTAGCGACATTGTGAAAATAATTCCGTTATAGGTTTTAGCAAGGTTTAAAATACGGTTTTATTTATTTCTTTATTAAATTAAAACACCCGAATAATGAATTGGAATCGGCAAGATATCCAAAATAGTACTTTTATTTATATTGACACAAGTTGACAAAAGAAGCACGTCCGTGGATGGTAATTGTATTAATAACTAACGTAATTATTTAAATATTTGTACGTATTTAAAGTTTTGTTATCCTTTGCATTGTTGTGAAATGTCTAGTAAGGACCTTTAGAGACTACCAGTGGCGAATGCACCATATAACACGATTCCTACCGGCTTCCCTTCGGAGGTTCGTATCAGCAACTGTACCGCTATTGGAAAACTGCACAGTCAGTAGTATCTACTGTTGCCAAAAAAGTTAAAACCGGCTTCGCTTCGGCTTCTCTCTTACAAAAATGGACACCTCGCCACTGGAGACTACACATACTTATCACTCCAATCTCATAGCTTACTATGGAATCATGTTTTAAGTCCTACATTTTTTTACTCCCTAATCATCTTAACAAATAATTTTGGAAGAATAAGGCACTTTGTAAAAATATACTATGTACAAAAATATAGTCTATTGATGCAAAATCATTTAAAACTTGATTCATTTCATTCTTCGATTAAATCTATTGTTATTTCGACCACGTTTACGTTACACTATTAAACTATTAAGTAGTCAGTTTTTCTTAATAAATTCATTTCCATTTTATTGTACTTAAAACTATATTTTTAATTCAAAATTCACAATAAAATAAATATGTTCGTTGTATTTTAAAAGTCGCTAAAATTTCACTTTTATGCATTGTTTCAATATGAGATTTCTAGCTTTGGCCGCGTCCAACATTTTGAACAAAACAATGTTGACAATGACCGGCTAATCGCAACTAAATATATGTTCTTTTAGTCACGTGACAAAAATATCTAATTAACTAAACAATTAACTATATTACGTCACATGTTACTCTCCCAAAGTTTTAAATAATTGTCTATGACTTCTTCGAACCATTTCTTCTTCTTCACGTCTTTGAATGCAGGGGATAATGTCTTTAATTCTAATTGTAATAGGGCTTCATTTCCTAATAATGTGTCTAGACTTCTTAGTAGAGATGGTTCTCCATGTAACTTTAGTAAACTAGGATATGAGAATATGTAGTAATGGACTCTTAGGCGTTTCGTCGCCCAGTTTTCTACGGTCTTGTTACCACTGGCCACCTGTAAACGAAAAGTTTTTATGTAAAAAGGATTCTCAAAAAAAGACTCAGTGCGGATTTCACCAATGAAACTGAACACGATCAGCACTTCTAAACCGCGTTCAAGAGTTATCAGTGTCAATATTCCATAGCAATTTTGACACTGACAGCTCTTGAACCCGGTTTAGATGTGCTGAACGCGTTCAGTTTCATTGGTGAAATTCGCCCTAATAGTTCATGAAAATAATGCAATGGATGAAGACTGAATAATTATAGAATTTTCGGTTTATGATGGTTCATGAAACGGAATGGTTGAAAGATCTTTAGATTAGTTGAGGTAAAAATATTTAGAAACTGATGGATCTTCTTAGGACACAATAATTTATTTTCTTTGTTTATTTAAAGCTAGGAAGAGGCCAATCCCTGGGGCACTGGCACATGAAAAGAGAGGCCTATGCTCAGCAGTGGGTGAAAACGGGCTGTGGATGATGATGATGGGGAAGAGGCTATTCAGAAGGCCAACATTAAATGACCCAACAATCAAGCACTTGATTTTGAATGAAGTATGAATGAACTGAAAAGTTGTCCTGAATCTATGTGAAATATTTAATCAATGTTTTTGAAGTAAAAACTTCTTTAGGTGCGTTGAGCGATGTTTGGTAGGGGAAATCTTACGGGTTCGCGACATGCTCGCGTCACCGATATGCTAATGTGACGTGTTGCGCCAGACTGGCGACGCTCAGCGGCCTGTGTATTTACATGTTTTAAGTTTTCAGTTCTGTCCCCATGACTGCCAATTTTTTTTTTTACTGAAATAAATTTTCTAACGTCACAAGTGGTTTTGGATCAACAACACGACTTTAAAACAACATTTTAGTAATGTAACGTCACATTTTCACTCAATTTACCTTAATCTGGCCTATATGTTTGGCATGCCACGGTGAGAAGTAGCCTTCCAGCTCCTTAGCAGTAATGTCAGCTACTCCTTTACTCTTTAACCTCTCTTTGATCATAGAGTAAGCCGTTCTAGAGAACACAAACACCTGGAGTGAGAGCATAGACAAGATTCATGTATTTATTCTAACTTAAAACTTTGTGGCGCGTACTCCAGGGTTGTGTCAAGACTCAAGGCTAGACTGGTGTTCAAAACTTCTTTTCATTTATTTTTCTAGCTCTCTCATTTGCTTTGTATAATATTCTCTCTCTTTCAACCTATATTGCTGTCTCATTCCCTATTTATTTATTTTGGTTTCCTTTACTTATTTTTATGTAAGTTAGGTTGCCTTTTTGACATAATATAACGTCTGTATTCCCCGAAGGGTTAAGCAGAGGTGTACCTATAGTACACCCACATTTCGTCTGTTATGTTTAAGTTCCATGTAATAGGGGGCGAGCCTATTGCCATCAACCGGGCATAAATCCAGACTCCGGGTTGCTACGGAGAAATTCCAGATGGAAAAATCCAATAACACTGGCCGATCCGGGAATCGAACCAGCAGCTAGTTGCCTTTTTGTTATCATCAAAAGGATTTGGTGTGTCTGTTTTTTTTTTACTATTTTAAGTTGAACGATTTTTTCCAATTTCCTTATACTTAACTTACATTTCGTTAAAACTTTAATGAAAATGATCTTCGTTTTGTTATCACTATTTGTTATTTAAATTATTGATAAAATAACGATTTTGCAATTAGATCTAAGTATTTTTACTAGTTTGAAGGGCTATGGACTTTGTGAGACGTTTAAAAAGATTTGAAATGAATGGTAATGAAAAATAATGATCAGATATAGAGAAAGAGAGAGAATGGGTGAACAGTGTATGATTTAAAATGGTCATGCGCAATGACGATGATATTGATATGGATATGAACGAAAAGAAGTTTGCTGACTGAGAAGTAATGCATAATGCCATCCATGTGAAATGATAATGTATGGATTCATGCATTAGTAAGCCTGATTCTACATTAACATAATTTCTTACCCCCTTATTCATAAACGTTTCTTAAAGTTAAGTAATGATTAACGACTGCTTATCCCTAGATTTTTTGACGTTTAAACATCACTTAACTTTAAGCAACGTTTATGAATAAAGGAGTTATTGTTTAACAAATCGCTAAGAAGTCTGAGTATGGCATTGAAAATCATGCACTCTCTCTCACTCGCACATCGTTCCTATCTTGAATGCGTGCGTGAGAAGGTATGATGAGCGCTGCGATTTTCAATTCGGTTATACAGGACGAATCTTTAAACTGTTCAAAAAATTACCCTGTATAATATTTCTACTATTATGTTATATTTTCACAATTATATGTAGAATCAGGCTTCAAATGACACACAGTCCAAACCTTGACAGCGCCAACATGTTCGGCAAAGAGCGGCGAAAAGAAGTTGTTCATCTCAGCCACCGGTATGTCAGAGATACCGCGGGATTTCACGCGCTCCTTAATCCGGGAGTACACGCCACGAGAAAACACAAATACCTGGAGTTGGATAAAGATATTTTAACATGCAATGAGTTAGTACAATTCATATTGACTTGGTGAACTATAAATCAATGCTAGACATAGATGTTGTATGTGGGGCAAATTCTCAAGTAATTTCGTAAGTGGCGTTTGCAATTCTTTTTTAGTTGAAATGTTATCGTTATTACACATTAGCCTGTAAACTACCACAACTGGATACGGACCTCTCCTAATGATATCCCGTAAAAAAAAATCCAGCCACTGCAGTCTTCTTTTTTTTTAATGTTCTTAATTTGGAATATTGCCAACCAAGTTTGGTCTCTGGCAAACTTGATCGAGTTTTGTTTTGTAGGAAACGCTTTTGTCCGACTATCGACAAAAGCGTTATGAACTGCGTGTTCTCAAAAGTATTGCTACAATAAGTTCCTACATTAAGAACATAGCCTAGTGACTTGACAATAAAATATAGATATCTCACCTGATACAACGAGTTCCCAGTGATATAGGACGCGATGTAATGCGACCCGTACTTCCGAATGAAGTCTGCTATTGACGCTGTGTCTCCTAGAATCGACTCCTGTATCGCATCGTACACTACGTCCTCAACTGCGATGTTGCCTGGCAAGTCTTTTAGTTTAGCTGTCTCGCGAAACCTGGAATGAGATTGAGATTACATTATTAAGTAAGCTTGGAACTCTGATGTTGTAGGTAGGGGAGTAAACACCTGCTAATATTGGTTAAAGAAGCGTCTCGTCAGTGAGATTTATTGAGAGCAGTCTTCCTGGTACTATCGAGGAAACTTCTGACCTATTTGAAAACAAAATCCCGTGCACACGATGACCACATCCGAGGGGCCGAGCGCTGCAAGCAAGAATAGTCCTTGCTTACCTATGTTAAGCGTTAAGTCTAGAGTGTCACTAGTATGTACCCTTTCTTCTTCGTGTCACTGGCACAACAGTAGGTACCTATTGAAATCGACAGATTGGTTGATTGACTACCCGAGCTATATTTCTCTACCAAGGCGAGGCGTTTAAGATTCTTCCCATCTCTTCAATTTGGCACATCGCGATCTAGCAGGCTTTTTTGGCGGGCAGGCCCGTGGCAGACGGTTGGGTATCCGCCCTTAAGTATCGCTACAAGTAGAGGTACTTTTGAGGTCACATTAAAACCAGTTGGCTCTCTTTTTCTTATCTCTGAACTGGCCTAAGGAAGGCCCACTTCCACTACAAATTACTAGGGACTGATCTAACCAAAGTCAGCTATCTTTTATCCGCTGAATAAAATTGACGTCTGACTGTTTCTGTATGGAAAATCTGAGAAAAATTAAACATTTATTCGTTGGATTAGACTTATTCTTCTTCTTCTTCTTCTTCTTCTTCGTCGTTCCCTCAATGCTGAGGATCGCGACCACATACTGTATAAAAGTTTGGTCGAATTCGCCCTAAATACGGTTAGCGCTAAACAAATTTAAAACATCGTTCTATTTTTGAAAAATGTTTCAAGTAGACAGGCACGGTATGATGTTTTAAATATCGATAAATGTGTTTAGTGATTGCAAGTGGACCTAAGTCTAAGGTATAAAATCGGTGATTATTACCTGGAGACTCTGACGAGGACATAGCAGTGGTCTCCGTTGATGAAGGAGGAGTTGATGCCGAGGTTCCTCGCCATGATGTCCGTCGGCCAGCCGGCGGTGAACGCGCGCCATGGACGTTCCAGCCTGTAAGTATTTAAAACAGGTATGTTAGCAGGTAGAAAGTAATGAGGGAGAAGAGTGTATTAATACGGTATGAGATCAACTGTGTTCCTTGATTCGGCGAGTATCTTAATCTGTGGGAAGGTGTTACGAATCTTTACCGGAAAAATCCTCAGGACCAAGATCAAGACCTAAGTGGTCATAGACAAATGAGCGTACTTATTTATGAAACAACAACAAAGACAGAAAAGTCACCACTTGTATACGAATGGTCTTAAAAAGGTATAACAATAAAAATCTTATAAACTTCCGACATGAACTCTGGCATTGCATTGCCGTCACATGCTTGCAGCAGTTCGTAAACAACAAGCCTTCTTGCAATAAAAATACATATTTTACGTTTCGTTATCACGTCACAAGCTGCTTCAGAAAATCCTACCGTAATTTAGGTTTTATGCTCCGCATGGTGCGTGGTTTTAATAACATTAAAGCGATTATCGCCTTATATATTGCTTTAGTTGGAACAATATATTACCTATATGAGGGACTCGTGGCTAAGTAATAACAGCCGAACGGGTCGATCGATCAGAAGCCCAATTTCCATAACTATAGTTATGGGAATTGGGCTAATAAAAACGTTCAAAATCTAGTCGCAATCTCATCTCAGCGACAATCAAATGTCAAAAATGTAGGGAAATTATAGGTATTTTTGACATATTGAGACATTAGAATGAATGTTCTTAAAAATTACGAGAATTGCGCCTCAGGTTAAGCTACGCTTGTCGCGTCCGGTCCGTGGATAGGTGACCAACTTTACATACCGAGACCCCGCCGTGCCTCGGAAAGCACGTTAAGCCGTTGGTCCAGGCTGTCATTCTTGGATCTTTGACAGTCATTACGGGTCGTCCGAAGCCCGAAAGTCTGACAACCAATCTTAGCAAGGTGTATCGTGTTACCCAGTTACTGGGTTGTGGAGGTCAGATAGGCAGTCGCTCCATGTAAAATACTGGTATTCAGTATTCATCCGGTTAGACTGGAAGCCGACCCCAACATAATTGGGAAAAAGGCTAGGCAGATTGATTGATATTGCTTTAGTTACAAGTCAATTAGAATGTAATGCAATCATTTGGGCTCCACACGATGACACGAATCTAAATATAGGTTCATGCTGGAGAGAGTACAAAACAAGTTAGTGAGGTACGGGTAGGTATTTGTAAGTTACAAAATTTTAATAAAATAATAAGTTAGGATAAGAGTTTAGAATTTGTATGTACACTATCGCAATAGGTTACTCTGTAATAATCAGTGATAGGAATAGGTAGTGCTAATTTGCCTAAACTTCGAGGAAGGAAGTAACATGGAGTAGATAATACCTCCTCTAAAATCCCGGAATAATTTTAATGACGTTTAAACCCCGGGATTTAAAAACCACGAATTATTTATTGGACTTTATTTATAGATAGATAGAATACTCTTTACTATGTACACTATAAAAATTACATATATAAATGTGTGTGTGTAACCCTAAAAAATGTTATGATTTTTCAAATCAATAATTTGTAACTAAAAATAAAGTCCGATAAAAAATTCGTGGTTTTTAAATCCCGGGATTTAAACGTCATTAAAATTATTCCGGGATTTTAGAGGAGGTATTATCCACTCTATGTTACTTCCTTCCTCGAAATTTAGGCAAATTAGCACTACCTATTCCTATCACTGGTAATAATAGATGTAAGTTGGAAAATATATAAATAAATGTTCCATGGTAACCAAACCCCTTACCTCTCAAAACTAAAATCCCTAAAGTAAGCCTGGAGCAACTGCTTCAGGTTATCGCAGAACTCCATATGGAAGTCTCCGTCGAACAGAGTCTTCGCGTGTCTTGGGGTTGGCGCGATGGAGAACTGCTCAACTTCTCTGAACACGGAGACTGTAGGCTCTCGGAACAGCCAGCCTTCGGTGTCATTGCGAGGGACCACCCGCATACAGATGCTGAGGTAGCCATACCTGGAATGAGATGTGAGGAGTAAGTTTGTGGGTTTTTAGACACCTATTATAGTTTAGTTTAAATCTCTAGTTTATTTTGTTAATTTTGATATATTTAGTTTTCTACCTCAACAACCTTGTCTGTTTGCCTATCAGTGGCAAAGGCCTCCTCCAATTAATAATAATAATACTTTAGGGATGACAGGACTATTGTTGCCAATAAGTCTGATATAGTGGTGGTGGATCGAATAGAGCGGCGCGCAATGATTATTGACATAGCTGTCCCGCATGACGGGAACCTCGTGAAAGCCGAGAAAGATGAACAAATCAAGTATCTTGACTTGGCCTGCGAGGTTGTCGACATGTGGGATATGGACTCAGCGATCATTGTGCCGATAGTCGTATCAGCCAATGGCTTAATTGCCAAGGGCCTCGACCAACACCTAAGGAGGCTCTCGTTGGGCAGCTGGATTAAGGGCTTGATTCAGAATGCTGTACTTCTGGACACGGCTCGCATTGTTAGGAGGTTCCTCTCTCTGGAGCCCTGACCGCCGGTAGCTTGGACCCTGTTCCCGATACCGGTGGGCTACTATTTTTTATATTTTTTAATGTTTTTATACTTTTTATATTCTAATATTTAAAAATATAATTTATATGTATATAATGAAATAAAGGAAATAATACTTTATTTATTTAATCTCAAAAAGCTTTACATTCTGGTTACAAGTACACTGGACCCCACACTAGGATACCCTGTGTCGTGAGGTCCAGTCTCTTTCATCACAAGGTTTGTAGCTTTGTTTGGTTTGTGTGGGTTGTAGTTTATTAAGACAAACAGATAAGTATAGGTAAATTTAACTTACGGAAATAGTTATGTGCGTGTTATAAAAAAAATGAAGGGGTGTTTATGGTAAGTATAGTGTGTAGTGTCAGTGTAATGAGAGTGTTGTGAGAAAGTAAGTGTTGGGGTGTGTTTGTGTGTGTTTTGATTCAGTTCAATTGCCGCCATAGATTTCTTGTCATGCTGTTATTGTCCATATGCCACCCGCTATAGGTCTAATTTCATCTACCCATCTTCGCAAAAGCCTTTGCGAAGACCTGGAGCTAGACCACCACCTCTTAACGCAGTATTATTTTAATATTACTTGAGTGTGGGAAAGAGATGGAGCTAGACGTCCTGTATAGCTCCATCTCTTTCTCACACTGAAGTAACCTTAAAATAATACTGCTTTAAGAGGTGGTGGTTGGCCCCCTGCAGAATGGAACGGATTCCGATGAATTATCCGTACAGCCGTTAAGGCGTAAAAAGGAAACGGACAGAGTTGGGTATTTTCGTATTTAGGTATAATATTAGTATGGACTAGCTTTTTCCCGCGGCTTTGCCCGCGTTGATGTCGGAAAGTATCTCACGGGAACGAACTACCGGGATTAAAAGTAGGTACCCAATGTGTTAATTCAGGTTATAACTTTCACTGACTCCTAAGTCACAGGCACATACCTACACCTAGTTTAGGAGTCGGGGAATTAAAATGATTGTGACCTAGTTATAAGCCTCATATGCTCTTAGTTTTTGGTTCTTGTACTGTGATGGTTTATGGTGAAATAAAGAAAGAATTTAAAAAATAAACTATATGTGTGAATCCGTGCAGCTGTTTTTGCGCCAATCCGGAACAGACATCCAGACAAACGGACAAAAATTTTAAAAGCTATATTTCCGGCATCAGACTCGTTCCCACACCTCGTAGCAATGACTGTTTTTCAAACATATTCAATGTACAGTTTTGACTCCATTACTATTTTAGTATAGGTCTGTATATGTATATATGAATTTTATAATACGCCGAAATACACAATGGCGTTTTTTTTTCTATTACGGCTGATTGAGGTTCAGCTGGATTGTCATTGCGTTATGTTTTACAATAGGTACTGCAGGACGTTTAGAAGTATTGCAAAATGGCTTATTGCAGTCACAATAAGCGTTTGGTGTGGCTTCCAATACCGAATCGGTCGCAATAACTAAGGTAGGGTACTCTGACCAATTGGTTTAGGTTAGGTTGAAACCTTACAGTAAAAGTACTCTGTGGTTAGAGCTGTGAACTGCTGTGAAGTTGGTCGCAGTTACTCGGCTATTTAGTATTTTTAGGACTGACTTTTATAAAACTCTGATTTATATTAAAATTGTCCAATCATCGTTTTCACTCGAGTTAGGGTCATTTTCACTCACATTACTTGTTTTATTTATTTGTGTTTCGAACGACATTATTGTTGTCAGGACAATCAGCAACGAGTGTCAAAATTTAGAACCAAAATCTATAATCTGACGTTTCATTTCACGCTGTTGTACATAACGTCTAATCGTTGCATTGATAAACTCAAAACGTTTATACGTAAAGTGTTAAAGTTTAGTAATTGTGTAAAACCGCTAAACGCCGTTCAGTTGTTTTACATAATGGCGCTGTTTTGTAAAACAGCGGATTCTATAATCTGCCTGCGACATATAGGTTAGTTTTTAGAGTTAAAGTCAAAGTAAGAGAGTAACTAATAAAATGTAGTGTTATTATAAAAAAAAAAAAACAGCATTTGAAAGCTCTATCGTAGTACTTATTCTTTACGCGTACGCTACTTGTACGCTAGGTAAGTAATTAATAATGCCGTGTTTTCCTATAATTTATTTTCCTATTATTTACAACTTTTACTATGGGACCAAACCTGAAATCGCGAAAAAAAAAAATCTGCTGTTCCCTACTTTTTGAAGAGTCATGCGAACATAAATGTAGGGAGCAGCAGATTTTTTTTGCGGTTACAGGTTTGGTCCCTTATTAAAAGTTTTTCATGATGAAGAGTACAATGACCCCTTAAGAGGTTGTGGGTTAATTATGTTACACCTTGTATATAAATTAATTAATAAATAAGTCTCTTCCCTCCAAAAAAATAACTACAAAACGGCTAGTTACTACACGGGTATTGGGTTACTGTCCGTAGCCGTTTTCCAAATATTTCATCGTAGGTGACTCACCTCATAAATATGTTGATCGCCTTCCCAACCCCGAGCTCCGAGTCGAGTGTGGTGGCGGCGCCGCACAGTGCTACCGCCAGCAGCAGCACCGAGCGCAGGCGCACCATCACACACGCACTACACACCTGAAAAACAAATGAGAACCACGTTAATAAAAGCACATAGTTGTACACCAGGAGCTAGACCACCACCTCTTTACGCAGTATTATTGTAATCTTACTTGAGTGTGGGAAAGAGATGGAGCTAGACGTCCTGTATAGCTTCATCTCTTTCTCACACTGAAGTAATATTAAAATAATACTGCTTTAGGAGGTGGTGGTCGGCCCCCTGGAAAATAAAAGTAACCTGCTTAGTGAGGTTAGGTCATAGTTTATCCAGGGAATCTGGGTTTTATTGCCAATGTGTATAGAAATTACACATTGTCATCATTTGTCACGGATCCTTTATCCTTTTTATGGAGGATCCGTAGGATTTTATTCTTCTGGTAAAGCGGAGACTGATTTATCTATGCCAATCCGACTACGCGCTCTAGCTTCTGGGATCTTCGGTGGAAGTGTGACGATGGAACGCACCCACTTAGAAACGTTGATAGGTGTACAGATTTTGTTAGATTACACGCGATATTTACGACTTATAATCAAAATATCGAGCACACAGCAGCACCAGCGTCTTTTTGTGTCCACAGCGACCTCAGTATTATCGTTCTGTGCCTCGGAACAATAAGCAACTGATGTTTTATTTATTGTACTGAGACAGCGACACGCCGGCTTACGCTGAAAACCAGCGCCGTGGATTCGTGTCTTCGTACACGGGCCACGGCATTGTGCTGAGCGTTACCAGTTTCGCGCGGTAGTGACGCATATTTCCGTTTAGGTTTAATTATTATTTTTAGAATATATGTATAGATGCCCACTTGTTTTTGTTTTTAGGCTTATGATAAACAACAATTTTATGTATGTACCTACGTCGCTTTCACGTGAATAAATAGTTTTTCTTTCTTTCACACTAAACACCGTAAGCGCTATTAGAAGGAAATTGAGGCCTTTGTTGTCCAGCCAAAGAATCGTTAAGGGAACTACAGGAGCTAAACGCAAGTTTTATAACCGCCTAAACGTATATGATCCACTGCAGTAAACAACATCAGAAAATTCTATGATTTTCTTCAGGATATATGCTAGTTAGATAGTGTGTCGAAAACTTATTACAACTAATTTGATACGATAGAAAAAAATCACTAAGATACCACAAAAAAATTCTTTTAACGACTAAAAACCATACTACTAAACATGCAATCATTCTGATTTTTTGTCAGATTTTTCTACAAGCAACGTAATAAAAAAATGTAAGAGTGTTTTCATTTAAGTGCAATCAATAGATTTTTTTAATAAATTACCAGCGTTGTGTCATCGCGCTTCTCTTTCTTTTCTATGCAGACCGAGAGTGACCGCGCTTTAGCTGTAGTCAGCGTCTTAAGGCGCTTATAGGTACAGGGGGCCAACCACCACCTATTAAAGCAGTATTATTTTAATGTTACTTCAGTGTGAGAAAGAGATGGAGCTATACAGGACGTCTAGCTCCGTCTCTTTCCCCACACTGAAGTAAGATTACAATAATACTGCTTTAAGAGGTGGTGGTCTAGCTCCTGTTAGGCCGTACTTCCGTGGTAACGCCTTGACCACGAGCTGGTCTAGCGAAGTAGTACGGGTTTTAAACAGAATAAGAGGCACATGTTTTGTTATCAACTTATCACTGACGCGACCAAACATACCTACGTAGGTAAGTAGGTATTTACAGTATTACATAGTGTTCCTGGATCGCCTCAATTGACAAAATAATCACCTGTGAAAATAGGAGTGGTAGCGCTGTGTTAGTTGACAATGAAATCAGTGAACAAAGCAATGATATGTCTAGGACTAAACTTCTATTTGTAGTCACCAAAGCTTTCTTTATTTCACAATATTTTGGATCATCTCCAAACGCTTTGTTTTATTCACAAAGGATTCCGTTAGCCACTCCGAACAGTGTTTCAGACATCCTTTATAACATCTTCGGGATACAAATACCTAAATAATTGTTTAGCACGACATAGAATAAAATAATCGCATTGTTTCCAACAGGTGCTGTAAAAGGGGATTAAGGAATGCAGTGATTAGTGACATCCTTCCTTTTTGCTATCACCAAAACGTTTACCTACAAAGACGTGATTTTGGCGAAAATCTTTTACCTACAAATGATGCGTAAGAAACGTTTTATTAAATTATAAGGACACCTACATTTAAACGTGGATATTAGCAAGATTCAAAGCACTGTTTCAAAGGAGAACTAACGTAACAATACATCGATGACAATGTAGGTAATCGTGTATTGGCACACCTTTGAAGACACGTGTTGTTGTAGGTATCTATA